>OX104111.1:53147054-53804554 GCA_944474755.1 Limnoperna fortunei | reverse complement strand
ATATTAGATGTGCCAATAAAAGTTCATTTTACATTTTACAACAGTTGTGGACTTAAGGTATTTTATGCATATCATATTACAACAATAATACAAAATACTGTGGAATTAGTTTTATTCCTTTTTAACCAGGTTTTCAACAAAATCCTGGTTATTAGATTACAGTATAGTTGTTGAGCGGCATCAAACAGAGGGTTTCCGGTCAATAACCATAGTTTGGATTAGCCAATCTTGCTGAAACTTTGGATATAAAAAGCTTGCATTAAGATTCAGCTGTGGATTGGATTTTGGGCAAGTCAGGTCAAGGTCACTGTAACTAAAAATAGAAAAACAGTTTCCCTTCAATAACTTTAGTTTGGATAAACCAATCTTGCTGAAACTTTTGATATTGCAAGCTTGCATGAAGACCCAGCTTGGGATTGGATTTGGGGCCAGTCAGATCAAGGTCAAGTTCACTGTTACTAAAAATATAAAGACTGTTTTAGGTCAATAACTTCAATTTGGATAAACATGTCTTGCTGAAACAATGCATATAGCAAGCTTGCATGAAGACCTTGTTTGGGATTGGATTTGGAATGAGTAAAATCAAGGTCAAGGTCACTGTTACTAAAAATAGAAAAAAGTTTTTCGCTTAGACTACTACGAAAATGAATTGTTAAATCATTGAAAACCTGGTTTCGTGGCTTAGCCACATTTCTTGTCATTATGTAGATTTTGTGTGTACAGACAAACCACAAATTTCATTTCTCAATAGAATTCTACAATTGTTACAAAATTAAAAAAAAAAAATATATTACACAAATTATTATATCCTCAAAACAACAAAATCGGTATACAAAAATATTTAATGAATTAACAGTATCCATTGTGTATTTGAAAATTGTTTGTTTGTTATAAGCTTTAAGCCACCCTTTGCTATTTTTTAGCTGTTTCATGGCATCCAATTTTTGTTGAAAGAGGAGCTCGAATACCAGGTGAAAATATCCATGACCTTTGGCAAAAAAATTAGAAATACTTGTCAGACTCAAATTGGCAACCCCAGCCAGTTTCTCAATAGTCTATATTTACCAAGATCCCCTATGTATAAAAATAGGAACACATATAAAATACCTCTTGCTTTGTTTTATGGGAAAAAGATAAAAATAGAAAATTGATCTTGCTGAGGATCATGTTCATGTAAAGCACATGTTTCTTATGGATAATGTACATATTGGTAAAGATTTGTTCAAGTGAACCTCTCAGAAAATAAAATTTTAACAAGGAGAGTGTATTCTTTCAAAAAAGACTTTTCTATGTCCCCATGTTAATTTCTATCTTATCCTGATGTTAATTATAAAAAAAGTATCAAGTTAGCAATTGAAAGAATTTCAAATCCTTATTTTGAACAATAAAAATAACTGTTCTAACTATCCTCTTGTGTGATTTATTGTTAAAATAAGGACATGAACTTTTTATTGAGAACCATGTATTGACTTTATGTGATGTGACTCTGGGTGGTCATATTCCTTAGTTGACAAGATAAATTAATCCCTTCACAAGAAGGTATTATACCTGCCTTAACAATTTATCTTCCTGATCCAGGTGTTGAGACGAATATTTATGGGAACTAAATTATCAAATTTATTAAATTACTGAAATAAATGTGTATTGCCACACATGTTATCATACTTATTGACTTATATATGTAGCAAGTTTTGACACATGCATCCTATTTCCTATATAAACCCATACATCCCTGGAAACCTTACCTTACTAGCTACAGAATTCTGAACAAAATTAGTCAGAATGCTGTTCCACAAATATAGGCGAACTGTTTAATTGTAATTAGTGTTTGCAAAGTGGTCTATAGGTAGTTGGTCATCTGCTATTTATCACCAACATGTCTACACTGTGGTTGTGAGTTCGAGCTTAACTTCATCTTTAAATGATAAGTATTGTTAATAACAAGTATGATGCTGTACTTGGTAGCTGGAAGACTTACATACACATGGTACAAGTGAAAGGAGTTTAGTTAACAACAAGACGAATTCACAAATTAAAAGCGAATGGAAATTTTAGATTATGATGTGAACACGTGTGATTTTATACTATTAAACATTAATATTTCATATTCTGTTGGAAATGACACCCAGTTGTGTCTTGTTGGTTTTTAATCATTGTGAATGAGATCCCATGAAATTACACTTTTTCACTTATTTTATTATTAACAGGTGATTTTTTATCTACAAGCCATATACAGTTCATAATCATTTTATGGTATAATTTTTGCTGTGTAAAACGGTACCCTAACTCAAAGATTATTTAGATATGACAATTCATATATACTTGGTTGTGAAGTACAGGTTACCCCTGAACAAATTTTAAGTTTACAAATATTCGAACCTATATCACCATCACAAACCTAAATTAGGATCATAAATAAAAGAAACGTGTAACCTTTGACATTTATCCTGTTTGATGAAGTAAAAATAACGTGTAGTATAAAAGGGCTTGGGGTGTAGTATCAATATAATAGAAACCTTACATAGAGTTTGATATTGAATTAAATCCTTTTAAAGCATGATATGATCTTGTTAGGTAAAATTAAATTGAATGGGGACAATATGGTTATAAGATTTTCAATATGTTTTGTTAAGGATTATGAGGGGAACTATGTATAAATGGTGATGGTTTGTACAGATGTCTGGGTTACATTGAAATATGCTGATTTCTTGGTCTGGAGTTTTTAAGTTTTTAGGCTACAGTAATGTTGTTAGGTTTTTAATTTGTGTTTTGGCAATTTCCAGACAAAAATATATTAAAATAAGAATCTTGAATATGTACAAAATCTGTAGCACTTTGTGGGGTTGATGGAAAATATTTTTTGTCAATGGTAGTATTTATGTCAAAAATTATAATTGATAAAAAAACACAAATTTATTTCATGAAGCATATGTACATATGTTTAATATTTTCAAAAATTACATAACTGGATAATTATTTGATCACCTGCTTCTTGTCAAGTCAGATTTAAATTTTCATCACTTCTCAGATATGTTGAAGCTGTTTACTGATTATCATAAGCAAAAACACTGTCATCACTTCAAGAAATGGATTGCCATTTTTAAGTAGCTACTGGTATGCTATGCCATCCTGTTTGAGCTGGTAACTATGATTGCCATCAGTGCATGTGTTGTAATATATACTCTATACTTAAATAATACAATTTTTTCAGTTTACCACTTTTTTGAATTTCGATTTTATTGCAAAAAAGGAACTACAAGTCATTTTATCTGTTGCAGTCTGCATGACAAAAAAAAATCTAAAAATGTTTTCTATATGAAAACACATGTAGTACACAGGAAAATACATAAACCTTCTTTTCTTACCAAGACAGGAAAAACAGATTTTACTCATTCTTGGGTGATATATTTTTTTGGTCAAGTTATGCACTTGTTTGGTTGGGTATGGGTCTTTGATAATTGTAACCCACGTGTTGTAACCACTCAGTATGTGTTAATAATCTTGTGTTAGTTTCAGTAACTAGTACATAAGTAAATGATTATTTCTTGGATTCATTGTCAAAAGTAATTATGAGATTATTTATTCATTTTCTACAGTTCATGGCTATTTCTGTAGGGCAAGCTGGTCACTCAATGGTCAACACCTTTAAAAAATATGTGAGATTTTATCAGATATTTATCTTATATATATAGGTAACTCTAATCCATATATCAATATTCCATTGTAATAGATTCATTATGGTTTGTTAATGTTTAATGCCAAGGAGTAATAGATATTTAGAGGATATTTAAAATAATTTAATTTTCTTCGTAACCTGAAATCTGATTGGCTAATGCAAATGGCGCAACCATATTATATACCAGTAACTTTGTTTGTCACATGATGTTTTCTTATGCCATTACCATTCAAATAGTCCCATGACCTCATATCTAAGTTTTTACCAATAAAATTTAAGATTTATAGTTAAAATGAAATTATAAGGATGATTTCAAGTTTCTGAACAGGTTTTACTCTGTAACCTGGTTTGGGTCTATTTATTTACACCATTTATAAACCGCTTCCTGGTTTTTTAGGCATAAACAGACACAAATCATGTTATATCGTATATAATATTTGCCACAAATATTATATTAGATAAATTACAGATTATTTTGACAGTGGCAGTTTTGACATGATGCCTCATATTTCCAGTAAACCTTAAATTTGTAACATTTAAATCACTTAGCTCTGAAAGTTTTCAAACGCTTGCAAGAATTACATTAATCAATGTTTTAATCAATTGAAATTTAATATTTGGAAAGGTTTAGCAAACAAGGAGAAGCAAAGCAGAAAATCAAACACACAGGCACACGACACCTATCTAGCCTGAATAAGTCTGCAATCAAATAAATAGGTCTTATATGTGGAATTTGATTATTTAAAAAACTTATGACCCCAACCCCCATTTATGTTTTATGTGACTGTTTTAAGCCCGTGTATGTGTCCTTTAAAACCGTTTTTCTGCTGTTTGTGATTTATTGAATTGTAATGTTTGTCCTTTGGTTTATCTCCCCTTTATATTTGAACTGCAAAAATTCAATGTTAGTATTTTAGCTATTTTATATAAAAAAAATAGTGACATGATTATTCAAATAAGAGGGAGAGATGCATTTCTGTTAAAACTGTACAGATTAAATTGAATTTGAGATGAAAGGATAGAATAATATCAAGAGGGATATAAAATATTTACACAATAAACTTTAACATTTGATTTGTTCAAAAGATTATTTGTTGGGTTATAAAATTTTTAATCCTTTAAGAAATTTTCAAATATTATGGGGATAAAGTGGTCTTGTGATAATCATGGAAAATAAAATTTTTCAGACTGTGGTGATTTATGTGAAAAAGAAAAACCAGTTTGTTTAAGACAGAACTGCATCTGCATGTAAATCATTCAAACTTATTACTGGAAGAGTTAGGGTTCACAAAAAAATAACCAGCATTTCTGAAGTGTTCCGACATATGTATAATACAGCAAGCACTGACATTAAGCCTTGTAAAGTAGTCAAGTAGTTTTGACTATTTGCCTTTAGAATTTATACTGTGGACATTTGGTACAGTTGTTTTTAGTGGACATTTGATGTTAAAATGTGTGTTGTTTATACCTATTAAAATTAATGGACTGGCAAAGAGTGTTCAAACATTTAGTCATTAATTGCTGAAGTTAATGCTAGGAAACATTTCAACTTGTGGAAAAAGGTAGGTTTTTTTATGTATAAAACAAGAAGGTATAGGTATAAATTTGCACTTAATAAAATATATTTCAAATATGCCTAAAAAGTACATTACCTTTTTCTAGCTGATGAAGATATTTTCCCCATTTTTAATTTGGTCGTAGTTGAAAGTCGAGGAATTTTGAGAGATTAAAAGTTAATGGAATATATACAGAGCTTAAATTTAAAATTACAGGTTAATAACTACAGTTAATAACTGTATTATTGGAACCAACCTGATCCCCTCTTGTTATTAATTATTGTTTTAAAAACTACTTTCATTACTAGAAAATATTTTTTCTTTTGGATTTGGGAAATCTCATTACATCAAATATTTATTGTTAAGCATGTTCAAATTCAAGGTCATTAGTATTTGTTTGTTTTGGGGATATTTATGTGATATTTGTGGTTAATATGCTGCAGACTTGGTTTACCACAGAGAAAAAGAAAATTTAATAGTGTACATCTTTATCAGTGAATTTAAAAGTGCACAGAGGTTGAAAATGCTATGAAAGAGTTGTAAATTCAAATTTCAGATGTAAGTAACCATTTAATGTTTGTATCAGAATCAAGATAAATTACGGTTACTTAAGTATAATACTGGCGCTATCCACAACAATTAGATAGTAAAGAGATAACAAGAATGATGATTGGCAAACATTTTGGCTGAAACAATTTGTCACTTTTCACTTCTCTGTAAAGTGGAATATCTTATTTGTAAACAATTTAAATCTTTAGAATAAAAAATCACAACATTGTGTAGAAAATATTAAGACTGAATTTTTTTGTTTATTTGGTATATGAGAGTGACACATACTCTCTCATTGCAAATAAAAAAGCAAAATAATGAAAGAAACTTGTGGCAAGTCTAAAAAATACATAATTATACATGTATTCAAAAGTATGCACAGGTAATGTATTTTTGTAGCTTTCATGATGATGATATTGGTTGTATTTAAAATTCATAATATTACAGATGCTTTAAGACCAAAATGTGCAGAAAGGCAGATTGCTTCCATTCAAAATTCTGTTGAATATATGTGTGTAATGAAAAGTAAAAATAATTTTTCAGCAAATCGGTATTATAGCAGTGATGTTGTTCTTGGCTGGGGAAGATATAAACAAAATTATTACTATTAATATATTGTGGGATTTTTTTCTTATTTATGAAATGATTTTGAAAGTAAACTTACTAATTTACATTTTTTAAAAGGTTTGTAAGATTTTATAATAAATATGTCAAATAAGGAAATTAGCTTAGAATAGAAATATGATGTTCTTTAATTAAAAAGAAGTATTATATTTCTTTTCCATAATTAGAATATTTCTGCCATAAGACTTGACAGCAAGAGTGTTAGATTTCAATTTAGTATGGAAAGAGAAAACACACATATTTCAGTAACTCCAACAGGGAGGAAATTTCAAAAATTTTTCCAATAAAATTTTGATATTGTATTTCATTCACTTATTTTCTAGCATTGAATTTCACTGTTATTTTTATAATAAAGATGTAGAGATTTTTGTGTCTGGAGGCAGTGGTATAATTGTTGTGATATACAGTTCAAAGATACCACCCATAACAGTTTATCACTGTCAGGTTACAATAGCCTGAGGGTCAGGGATTAAACTAATCATGTCCCCTCCCATCCAAAAACATAAAACAGCATGTTCCTGGTTTGTTTATATCGTTAACCTTTGCTGTTTAATTATCTTTGGTAATCTACAATTTGAGTGAAACTGGATTATTGCAAAACATTTTTCATGTGGATTTTGACACTTTTTCAGAGGGTGAGTTTTTATTGAAAAGTTTAAAGCATATATGATCATATATATCAAATAGACATTTTTGTTCTCAGTACAAATATAAAATTAAGAAAAAAAAAAGATATTGCTTCAGATGGATGAGTTGATAAATAAGGTCTCAAAGTATTGATCTTTTTTTTTACTAAATTGCATCTGTAATTCAATTTTATACTTAATTAAAAATCTTAAAGCTAAAGTATTACAGCATCTGTCCATGAACCCCACCCTCTTTGTTATTTATCCATTCCATGCCTGTTATTATATCATTCAAAAGAAAAAATTAAAGAATCACTTTTCAATCCATCAGGATAATTATATGGCAACAACAGGGATGTCACCTAATGTTATGTCAGTCTTTACTGTTGTTTATTTCACCTATTGTAACATAATTGTTATTTACATGGTTTATTTCATTCACATAGACCATGAACACTTTATCTGTATTGGAAAGATTGGTCAGGGTAGTTTGAAATTCTGGCAGGTTTTGATAAAACCATGTGCATTGTAGATAGGAGAAATTCACAAGTTGGCACTGTTTGGTGAGGAAAACATTGAAATAAATCCCTAATAGTGATAGTTTTATCTACATTGAAATTTAAAACTTTCTACGAGGTCTTATGCTAGAAATATTCTCATCAAGGATGGAGTAAAAGTCATTTGATAGTGAGGAAAATAGTAGTTTTATTTATGAGATAGGTACATTTTTTTATCTTTATATATAAGAAAAAATGACATTACAGTTAGGTGTGTTATATAATAATTTGTCATTTGATATATACATGTTATTTTTTTGTGATGTTGATGCTTTGTGCAAATTGTAAATAACTTAGAATGTCTATAAGAAAAATTGGACTTATTTTCTGCTTGGTAATGTATGAAAGCATTTCATTTGATTCAGTTTTTAAATAAATTATTATTTCATAAGATTTCTGTTTTTACATAAAAGAAATTTAATATTTTTACAAGTAAATCTTTTGCTTCATATATTTTTTTATTGAATGTCATACAGTGCATTTTTATTTGCCTAATTTAGTGGCTACAGTCGTGTAGTAAACACAGAGATGAATAATTCTTTTAGTGAAAAAAGAAAAGCCATATTAAACTGTTTTTATCTTTATATTACGTAACGGTGAATACCATCTGCAGTAACCCACACCTCATTTCAGTACTTTCTTGGAATCAGTCAAAGGTTATTGGCGATGCTTTGATATGACCTACAGCAGATAGTCAAATTACGACACGTAAAAGTTTTTTCAACAGTCTTTGGTGCAGCTTTAAATAACTAAAAGGTTTTATATAATTATATATGCATTTTATGTTATCAACGTAACAATTTGACAAATTAGAGCATTTATTTTCTAATTATTACTTGTTTTATTGTGCTTCCAGTTGTAAATTTTTACAATGTCAGTGTGTTATAAATCATTTTTGGAAAAAAACACATTTACAGTAGGTTCTTATTTTCTGTTTTAGATGTAATCTTAAGTCCACTGGGTTAAAAGATCATGTGTACTTTACTCTTGATGTAAAAAAGGAGATGTCAAAATGTCTGTCTGCTTTGCAAAATCTACAAATTCCCTTAAACTGATTTTCTTTTGGATGATACTGATAGCTGGTCTATCATCACTAGTGACATACCACATTGGACTGTTACTACCATGGGTAGAAGTTACACAATCAGTAACCTATGTTGGTGGACAGATCAGTATTAAATCAGTTTTGGTGAATGAGTTAAGGTTTGAGAAGTCTGCTGTCAGTGATGATCGGAATCAGCATCCATACAGGAAGTTGTCTCAGGCATCTGATCCTAAATTACCGAATCCACAGATATCACAGATATTAGCTAAGTTAAAACAAGTAAGTAACCAGAAGTTAAATAACTTAAACACAGTATATAGTATTGAGAATCATCAAGATTTAAATTTCACTCATTTTTAGCCATTATACATTTTTTTAGTTGGTCATAAGCTAATTTATGATTTTTTATCACCATTTTATGTGCTATGTAAAAGTGTGGTTTCACCTGGTCCTTTTTAAAAATGAATTCAATTGTATCACAACATTTTGGCTTCAAGGAAAATTGGGATATAAACAAAAAAGCATGAAAATCTTTATTTAGAGACAACAACTGTATGCCACACAGTGTTATAAATATACTTTTAAGTCATACAGAAATATGTTAGAGTGTATATTGGTGCACAAGTCAGCTTCAAAGAGAGTTGTTAAAATAAATCTTTATAATTGATTATAATATATATGTTTTTTTCATTTTTATCAGAAGTACATCTATCTAAATGAATGAAAAAAATTCTTGTCTTTTTAATGGAGTAAATTTGTATCTAAAAGTCTTAAATAAATCCTGTCTTAATCTTCAACATGAAATATTAGGGAGGTATTAAATCTTCTATGATTCATCTGGAAATCTGTGTTTTTCATAACAGAGATTGAATATGGAACACATGTCAGATTATCCAAACAGAAACAGAGAAGAAAAAAGGGGAAAAAATCTTGTTGGCTGATAAATGTTGTATGTTCATATCTTGAATTTTCTTGAATCTTATCTAAACATGACAAAAAAATGATGAAATGATTTGGAGCAATCACAGATCTGAAATAACATGTGTTTATATTATGTTAATTTCTGTTGAACTTTTACTAAGCTTATAACATGAATTACTAATATTTCTATAAAATTACACTAATTATCATAATATTATCTTATCTTGCTAGGTTTGTTTTTACCAGTATACACTATATGTTTTATTTTGCATAATATTGCAGAGATGTCCCATGTAATTCACAGGTGGTCTATTTATTTTTTATTTTAGACCTTAAATTAGTAGATCCTTTTGGAAATTTTCTCTTTTGTGTTTGAGTTATGTACCCTGTTAAAACAATCTTTTAATACTAATCAAACATGTTTAATTTTGGAATTCATTTGTTGTTGCTTTTAATTAATTATCTCCTCTCATTCCAAGTTATTTTTAGTAAAATTAATGTTTGATAATAATTACATCCTGGTGCCAATGACCAGGTAGATGATTTATGATAAACAGAGCCGAAATATTAAGTTATTAAGCCTTCATCTGAAAGAAAACAACCGTGGAATTCCTGACAATGCTTCATTTACATAACATCTGATGTATAGCAAACTTCATCTTGACAAGTATAGCAAACTTCATCTTGACAGGTGCCTTATTAAGATTGATGAATCAATTTGTATAGTCTTAAATCAAGGCTATTTCTAAGTGTAAACAAACTTTCAATGAATTAATTGGATTATTGGTTGTAATTGAAAAATGTGACTGAATTACTAGTGTGTTTTTGCTAAAGTTAGTTAAATTCTATTTTGTGAACTCAGGGTTTCATAAAAAAAGGGATATAACTTTACAGGCTGTGGTGATTCTATCACATTAAGTAGCTGGTCAGGTTTTAAAAGTTTCTAGTGAAGATTTTACTTCTGAGGCAGTCAGTCACTTTTGTATTTAATAATACTATCATCCTGACCTAGCTTACCCTGTATAAATAAGGACCATGAACCTATTGGATAAACATGTATGTTAATTGTTAGAGCTAAGTTGTTCAATTTCTCTTGCATAAATTAGTAAAGTCTATATAGGATCTATCCAGAACAAAATGCATGGTAGATGTAGTTCATAATGGGAACAACCATATACCCTGTTAGAGATTTCGGAGTTTTCCACTATGGTCAGGTTTTTAAACAAGTGTTTATTACCATCGTACATCAGTTATGTTATTTTGGAACTATGTAGCAGTTCAAATGTTGATAACTTTTTTCTGCTGCAAAATTACAATATTTGCATAATAAATGTGCCCCGTTATTCAACCCTATCTGCAATGATGACATGTAAATTTGGCACCACCCTTTTCATGATATCGAAAGGTAATAAACATTAATAACAAGTAACAGGTGCCAATTTCAGAGTTATTTATAACTATTATAGATTTAGATGTTAATTACAACCTGCCTTCACATAATATATACATGTCAGAACATATGTCTGCAAGAACTGATGCCTTTGTCTAAATCAATTAATCTTCGTAGAGCCTCTGGTCAGGATGATCTGACTGTAGGATATAATAAGGCAATTATTTATTACTGTACAAGTAATAAAACGAAACATTTTGTCACCATCATCATACATTTTCTTTTATGGGAAAGAAGATAAATTGAAAACAGCAAATCAACTGCTAAAGTGTTGGAGTTATCTCCCATGGTTTAGTGTATCTTGAAATATAAATTTTTTGTATAACTGTGCTAAATAAATCTAAGTATTGAGTCATAATTCTTCTTGAAATTAAAAAAATAATGTGTTTCCATCTGTATGAACAATTAATTATTTTATATAATGAAATATTTTGTAATATGGGGATAGAGAAAAAAATCTACCATTAGGAGGACATATGACATTACTAGGGATTTGTGATTGATGTTAATACCCTGCTAGTAATTACCAGCTTCTAGAGAAGGTTTACTCAATAAATATAGTCTTGGGTATATTTAAAGAAATGGAGGAATTAGATGGGTCGATAAAGGTTTTTTTGTTTGAATGCCACTTTCAACAATTCTTTAGCCTTATCATGGTGTCCAGTTTTTATTGGTGGAGGAAGCCTGAACAACGGTAAAAAAACTGGCAGTCGTTGTCAATTAAGACTGAAGTAGAGTACACCCTGCTCGCAGTGTGACTTGATCCTGCAACCTCAGTGTTGACAGACCCTGTCATCAATAGTAGACAAACTACCTTAACCACTCAGCCACCGAGGCCCCCAGTAAAGAAGGAAAAATTGGAGGGATAGAGAACTGGGTACCAATTTTGGGTCTGGTTACTCACGAAACAATTGTGGCAGGTTTAATAAATAGAATATGGTAGAAAGTTTATAATCTGTTTGCACCACAAATATTGACATATAAAGTTTACATTGGTTAGTAGATACATGTATGGGTAACTTTATGGAATATGTTAAAGGGAAAATAAAAAAAACTAATTTTCAAAATTTTAGGTTGAAGCTAGAATACAAAGTCTAGCAGCATACAGAACAGTGTTGAGTTTAGGACTAGATACAAACCAAACAGAGATCTTAAAGAAAGTGTTTTCTTCACAGAATTACACAGTTTTCTCTGCAGACAGGCATAATGGTGGTATGTTTGTTTTGTAATTCAATAATATTTATCTTTGTACTATTTTCAGTTTACATCCTTTTTTGGACTAGTTGGAGACCTTTTTTACTATAAATGGATACATTTCTTATTGTAATCAGATGGAAAAATTGTATATTATTCATTTAGCAGGTAACCAAAAAATTTCGAAAATTATTGAATTTTCATGCTTTTGTTTGGTATAACTCTTTAACTGTATTGTTAGACAAGAATCCAACTGTCTTATCAACTTGGTTATCCAGTCCAATCATAATTAGTGTAATTTTTAAACAAGTTGCACTGCTGTTAAACTCAACTATTGGTTTGATGAAGGGCAGCTGGGTGGATTTTTCTTCTGGTTTGCATGCATTATTGCCATAATACAAATTCTGCATTTCAACCTGTTTAAACAATAGATACTAACTTGTTGGTGTTTTAAGTAATTGTGATATTCATCTTGTTAAGAAGCACAAATTTATTATTCTTATCTGCAAGTAATTTTTCTGATGGAACTTGTAGTCATTTTTGTTTTAGGTTGCAGAAATATACCGGTGTTTGTGTAATGGTGACATTGTATTAATTGACAGGTTAATGTTTACATCCAACTAGCAGAATTAGCTTTATTAAGCCCCGCGACCACATCTCAGGGGGCATTAAGTTTTACTCATGTCCGTCCATCCGTCCATTCCTCCGTACGTATGTACGAATTTCCGTGAAGCTTTTCTCAGAAACTGTACATGAGAGAACAATTTGAAATTTGGCATCATGGTTCAGTATCACAAGTTGTACGTCCTAAGCGACTTTCAGACCTATCAGACAACTACTTCCTGTTTGGGACTTCATTTAGCGGGAACATCTGGACACATTCTTTGATTTTTTATGATTAAGATTGGGTATATTGTTATGAACATGTAGTTGTACATGCAATATCTATACTTTATAAAAAAAAAAGAAAAAGAACCGCATTGTAGTTGTGTATGATATTTACTATTAAAGTAGTCTTAAGTATTATGAAAAGAAATTTTAAATTTACAATAATAAAAAGAAAAAAACTAGTGGGTATGAAGAAATACATGAAAACTCCAAAATGTATGAAATATGTTTTATTATCTGTATTGCAGATACTAGAGGAAATTGGTCTGTGATTTGGGCGTCAGAACATACTAAAGCTGTTGCTAAGCAGGATTATCAGAAGGTATAATTTTTATTATACATTAATTATAATAACATTAAAAATTCTAGGAAGGGCTGTTTTAAATTGACTTTGATGAATTTTGCCTCAAACATATCAGACAACTGAGATTCTCCTTTGCAGCTGAGATAGAAAATTCATTATAGAAATAATTGTTGACTGGGTAACTCAAATAATGGGGAGATAACTCATTTATAATATTGTTTTTAAATAATAATTTGTTATGTTAATGCTTTACAGTTAAACCATATTCCAGTTCTTCAGCATGTTATACAACACACTGGTTACATCTGTCATTTACATAGAATTTACAGCAAAATTACAGGTAGGCATCTGTAGAAGTTTTACTATATAAGTGTTTTAAAAATTAAAAAACAACACCAGTATGATTCTGAAATTATTCTACTTTTAATATATTTTGGACATTCATTAAAATTATATTGTTTGTTTGCTGTACATGTTTCTAAAGTATAGGTATTTAATATGATACAATCACCATCACTTTTTCTCTATGCTTAATTTCAGTTAAATGTAATGTAGTACATAGGGATATATACCCAGAAATGTCCTCATAGTTTTTTACTTTGATGTTATCCTCCAAATACAATGATGCTACATTTCTTGCATGTAATTTTTAAGCATCAGACAACATTAAACATTGAGTTGAAATTTCTAAATTATATCAAATAACACACTTTTTCCAGCCAATTACAGTTTGTTATGAATTAAAATTTGAGTAGAAAATGTCTTTTTACAGACATATACAATACCAGTTGTTATGACAGTCCATCAGAGATACATCACTCATCACTATCTACTCTTTTCCTGTTTGATGAAAAGGAAGCACTCAAACCAGTCCATGGGACTGAGGAACTGCTTTCAGAGTAGGAAAAATACAATACATTGTAATTTTGTTCAATTTACCTTTGATCAAGCAAGATAAGAAAATCCATATACTCTACTATCGAGATATAAATATATTATCATCAGTTTCCAAGAGCAACTTGATGTCACAATGTGACAAAACAGGGATAAACAAATTAATGTTTGTTTTTTTCCCCAATCTCATTGTCCATCTTGCTGCAAGCGGCTCGATGGATAAATTCAATCTTAGAAATGAAACATTAATTCATTTATATCATTATTTCTGTAGTGTACTTCTTTAAGATTTGGTGTGTATGTAAAGTAAATTTAAAACAAAACCTATTTGTAGACATTTAATTACTTCAATATTTGGTAATCATGGTAAAGATATTATGCATGTTTTCAAATATAAAATATTTAGCAGAAAATATATATTTTGAGTTATTTAATTAAGATAAAATACCAATTCATTGGCTTACTATTTGTTGTCTTTTTTTCAGATACCGAGATGGTATTTGGCAGACCAACAAAGAAAATTTGCTGAAACTAAATGGCCACATACTTCGCCTGCAGTTGTCCATTTTTGTAGCATCTTTGTTTCCACTTAGATTATATATTCACTCAGGACCAGTGTTAGAGAAAGTTAAGGTACATCTTACTTGTTATTTTAAAAAAATATACAGTTGTATTGGTTTTTTTTTTAAAAATACAGTGATGGTTGTTTATAAGACTTTCAGGTAATCATGAACCATGTTAAGTGATAACCATAAAAATATTTAGTGATTCTTTTTTTTCTATCAGCTGTGATATTTAATTTAAATTTTCTGTGAATCATGCATATGCTTTTTTGTGGAGGTTTAAAGGTTGTATTAAATTATCATTTTTTAAGTGTTTTAATAAGAAATTTCAGTAAATTAGATACACTACACTAATTTTGAAAAGAGTAAAAGAAAATGCTGTTATACTTAAATTAAAAAAAAATAACAACTTAAGAAAATGTCTACAAAATTGATAACATAGAACTAATTGAGAAAATGAAAAAGAATTCAATTTAATTTCACTTTTAGTTAGACATGTTTGAGCAGTATGGAGAAAAACTAGAATCTTTATGGTGGAAAACTCTGAAAGAATCAATTATTATTAGCTTATTGACAACAGAAAACCTCTCATTAAGACTGGATAATCTGCTGCAGCTTTACCAGTAAGTTATAAACTTTGGAAGCTATGTGCTGGGATTGTGACTCTAATCAACAGGATTTGTCTCTTTTTGACCAAAGGTTGGGGTACTAACTATGATCAATATGGCTCAAAAACAACCATGCAAACAACCATATGACGTGTGCTTTAAAGTTGTCTCCCCTGCATATAACTTGAATATTCAGAGTATACTTAAAAAAAAATTAAAAATTTCTCATTACATTTAAAAAATGTAGCAACTTGCTATGTTTGTATGAAGATTTAACAAATTTCAGATTTATTTGTTGTTTTGAATTTCTTTGCATTGTAATTACAGGTGTCACAGATGTACCCAGCTAGTGGAGTTTGAAGTCATGTTTACATCCAGATTTAACCCTATAATAGTAAAGGTAAGATCAGGCATTTTGTTGTTTAAAAAAAATTAGACTTCAGTTGAATAAATATACTGAATTACATGTATAATATCAACCTATTTGTGCTTTTGATATCTTTTCCATGGTCACCATTGTTTTTTAATAGAAGTATGGGTACTACAACAAACAGTAAAAATTTAAGAGAAAGGATTCTGTACCATTCTACCATAGTTCCAGGATAAATCAACAGAATTTTATTATAATCAACATAATTCTAATTTCCACTATATGAAAATATGTGTATTTTTATTGTCACAGGTAAATCCAAAATATCTGAGTACTAACTTAGATGTCTTAAAAGATATTGCCACATTAATGGTACCTAAGGAAACACTTGCTGTGGATATTGCTGCCACTCTTGGAGAAAGCAGTACAAGTATTTTATTGGGGGAAAAGGTATGGTTTTTATTATTCTTTAACAAAATTCAAAATGTAGACATTTTTCAGATTAAAATTGTGTTGTCTCCAAAATATTAAAATAGTTAACATGTTATCGTTACTAAGGAACATGGTATTGTTACCAGAGAATATGGTATGTTACCAAGGAACATCACATGGTATTGTTACCAAGGAACATCACATGGTATTGTTACCAGGGAACATCACATGGTATTGGTACCAAGGAACATCACATGGTATTGTTACCAAGGAACATCACATGGTATTGTTACCAAGGAACATCACATGGTATTGTTACCAGGGAACATCACATGGTATTGTTACCAGGGAACATCACATGGTATTGTTACCAGGGAACATCACATGGTATTGTTATCAAGGAGCATCACATGGTATTGTTACCAAGGAACATCACATGGTATTGTTACCAAGGAACATCACATGGTATTGTTACCAGGGAACATCACATGGTATTGTTACCAAGGAACATCACATTGTATTGTTACCAGGGAACATCACATGGTATTGTTACCAGGGAACATCACATGGTATTGTTACCAAGGAACATTAACTAAATTAGTACTTATTAGGCTTACACTGTGTTTCTTATTTCAGGGATGTAGACAAAGTTTTGGAATTTGTCTTTTAGAGACTGATGTTATTTATTTGTTAGAAAACGCACATGAAAGTAAAACTAGCAGTAGTTTCATAAAAGTAAGTGTGTGATATTCGTATCCTTGACAATAATTTTAAAATGAAAAAGTAGAAACAAACAATGTTCTCAAGTAAAATGCTTTCCATAACTGAAATAACTAACATTTTTATATATGTATTTATATATACAAGTAGAACTTTATAAGAAATGTTTACCAGGTTGATACTTGGTACATGATTAATTTCTTCTATGAAATAACTTTTAGGCCAAGGAACAAATTTCTCATTACATTCTTCAGATACACATGGCATGATAAAAATGAATATGCCCTCTTATGATGACATTACAGGTATGGTGTGCTTACCTGTTAATTGCAGAAAAGGGTTAAAATCAAGTTTTGAATGCTAAACAATTATGTGTGCCTTATCAAAATATGTTAGGGGCTCAGTGACCGAGTGGTTAAGATATTATATTGTTGATCACTTGCCTCTCAGCACTGAGGTTGCAAGTTCCAGTGTCACTGCAGGTTATTTCCAGTTTTCCTCAGGAGTTTTCTTTGGGTACTCTGGCTTCTTTCCCCAATAAAAACTGGATGCTATGATATAGCTGAAAATTTTTTAAAGTGGCATTAAACCCTATGCCACTTAAAATCAAAGCATGTTAGGATTAAAGCTTTAAAGCATGATATGTTAGAGTTGACCCTTGGACTGAGATTTGATTTGTGATTATCATTGTCATGGTAACTGTTTATGTAACATTTATTATTGGTCTAATTTTCCTGATTCATGTCTATTTCAGTTATATCCATCAACATCAGATGATTATACATCCATAATAAACAGTCTTAAACAGCTGTGGATCAATGATAGATCTTTTACAAATCTGAACCAGAAGATTTTTCATCATGTCAAGCATATCCCAGAAATCCACAGCACTCCTGATGTACATTCTCTCCTCCATGAGGTGGAGAGTTACATTTCAACAAATGTAGATTATACAGAAGAAGACTTGCTTAGCTCTAATTTGTATGTATAACAACTGACATAATCAGTTTTGATGTGTTATATTTGCAGTTCTTTTGTCAACCCAATCAATTCTGTTATGTTAGAAGTTTCTATCTGTAACCATTAAACAGGTTACTTTCTAAAAGACACATTGCCTACCAAAGTGATATATTTTGATTTTTATATAAAGTCATGAAAAAAGATCAGTTGTTGGAAATTTATAATGAACAAATGAATTGTTCTATGGCTAACAAACATTAAGAAATTTAAGAAGTATTTTATAGATGCTGTGGTTTATCATTGTTTTACAATGCCGTGACAATTTATGTCGGATTATGTTATACCGAATGACAGCGATGGATAAACTAACGACATAAATGGTCATCCCGTTGTAAAACAATGATAAAGCCACTGCAAATTATTTCTATTCTAATAAGACAATTAAGGTACATTTAAGATATTTATGTACCTATAGAAAACATCATTTCTGCCATAAACTGGCTGTTCCGTCAATGTAACACACAATATATTGCAACAGATAATTAAAACGCGTATCACTATTTATAAGATTAATACATACACAATAGCTTTCTATTGGGAGTTACAGTTTTGTAATTGGAACAGTCCTTCAAAACACGCCCTCCTAATTTTTTTATCACACCTGTGGTCTCAAAATCTTTAAAGCATGTCTTATTAGAATAGTCAGTATCTCACATACAGTAGTGCACACATTTACAAAATAAATAAAAGAAGGTATATCTGATAGGGATTTTTATTCTATCATTCATTATTTCCTTAAAATTTTTTCTTTTAAAATAAAGACAAGATCTCCTTTTTCAATTTTAATTCACATACAATTTTATTAAATAGTTCTGACATTTGTCTTTCAGGTTGTCAAATATGAATATTCATAGACACCTTAAGAGCAGTGACCAGAAGGACTACATTTCACTGGGTAAATATTGATAACATACACATATCCTCAAATATTTTAGACAATTTGTCTTTGAGCTTTAAAATTTACATCAGATATATATATATATAAAGGAAATATCGTTATTTAAAAAAAAAATCATTCCAGTTTTTAAAATAGTTGATTGTCAAAACAATTTTTTTAATATATTTTCAGATGAACAAGGAGATCTTCTTTGCAGTAAAGGTAAAAAAATTTCTGTCACAAAACACACTATAGATTTGTATTAATAAAATCTTTAAGGGAAATTATTTAGCTGATTGAAAATTCTTTACATGCAAACTAACGATGTTTTCGTCTTCCTCTGTAAAGAAACTGGAGGAATTCTTTTCTATTTAAAACGGCAATAGAAATTTTATATATTTTATTAATTCATATAAAATATTTTTTTGAATGTACATATGTAATTCTATTATGGACATATATAATTTTATTATGGATCTTGAGAGAACCTTTATCCTATATTGTTGTCTGTAAAAGTATAGTGCTCAAACCACTAGTCTATCACATATATATGTATCTTAACATCACTGTGCCTTAAGGTGAATATACTTACCAACGTGATGTTACTTTCTCATTTATTATTGTCTATTGAAATGGTGCAATTTTGACATGTAATGTACGAGATTGCAAATGGATTGATTTCCCATTATAGGCCTACTGCTACATGTGAAAAAGCTAATTAAACTTAAGTCAGCATAGATTTATAGTCCATAGTCCACATAGACCTAAAGTACACATAGACCTATTGTCCACATAAACATATAGTCCATATAGACTCACTGCAGACAGGGTGTACTCAACTCCAATCTTAATTGACAAGCATTGCCAGTTTTCCTACCGAAGGTCAGGGGTTTTCTCCAGGTACTCCGGCTTCCTCCCCCAATAAAAACTGGACGCCATGATATAGCTGAACAAATTGCTGAAAGTGGCCATAAACATCATTTAAACAAAAAAACCATAACTGACTAATTTAATTCCTCCATTTCTTTAAATATACCCAAGACTATATTAATTGAGTAAACCTTCCCTAGAAGCTGGTAATTACTAGCAAGGGTGTTAACATCAATCACAAATCTCTAGTAATGTCATATGTCCTCTCAAAAAACATAGAACATAGACTTATAGTCCACATAGAACTGTAGTCCACATAGACTTATAGTTCACATAGACATATAGTCCTTATAGACCTATAGCCCACTTAGACCTATATATATAGTCTACATAGACTTATAGTCCACATAGACCTATAGTGCAGATAGATATATTGTCTTCATATATCATAAAAAGTAGTTGTCTGCTATGAAACACAATAACTGCCTTATGTTTACATTTGATGATTGTTACTGGCAGTCACCATTTTGTCATATGTTGTTTTCTTTCCTTTTCTTAAAAAATGAAAGTTGACAAATAGGTTTTGTTTTGAAATATGTTTACTGATCAGTTAACAAGGATCAGAATAACAATATGACAATGCACTATTTATTATTTAAATGAATAAAACTAATAAAAAAATTTCCACAATTTTCTGGTCCAAGAAAGGGGTGTTGACAGTACATAAATTGACACTATACATGGCTTATATTTATGGTACTAATAGTCCATGTAGACATATATAGTCCTGAAAATATGATAGTTGTTTATAGTATAGATATGTCATTGCTATGATTTGAAAATTGATAATTCAGAGAAACTTATTCACAGATCCAGAAGATTTGCTGTTACTTAACAACCTGAAAACATATCCTGATATTGCCCTTAAGTTCTATCCATACCAGTTTACATATGATATTATTGTGGATTATGACACAATATTGGTACAGCTAAACACCAATGCAAAAGGATGTCTGACAGAGGCTAGATTTGACAACATTACTGGATTAGTAAAGTAAGTGAGTGAATTTAATACCAAGTGAGTAAAGTTGTGAAAATGTGTCTTTTACATAATGCATTCAATATCATAGAACTAAAGTCATAATACACATCACACATACAAAAACGCACTACATTTCGTGTGCAAACTAGGTTCTGTTGAATTTTGAAAAATGAACCACACTGGACTTTTAATACATGTATCATAGTACTGAAGTCGTAATACATAACACACATACAAAAACTCACTACATTTTGTGTGCATTTTTGAAAAATTAACCATACTGAATTGGAATTATTTCAGTTGAAAAATGAATCTGTTTTTGGATAGTAATTGAAAAAAATGTGATGCATCTGTGCACTGTGGGTTTGCTCAATTCCACAAGTCAGCAAGTTTTAAGTTGTGTCTTGTCTGTCTTGTTCATGCAGATCCATTCTTGGATAATTTATTAATGATGAATAAAAGCAACAATTATCAATTTTAAATTGGAGTAAACGCTACTGCCTGCAACACTGCTATCTAGGACACCATGGAGTCACAGTTATGGGTTTTCCATGTTTACAAAAAATCCAGATGGAAAAAGCAAACAACTTAACTCCTCTTTGGAGGTATCATTTCTATGATTTCAGTCTTCATTGTAAGTTGTAAAACAGTTTTAATTAAGTGATCAAATATCTATTTCAGCCAGTGTAACTATACATTGGGCCTTGGTGATAATGCCATAAAGATACATATAGTGGACCTTAGCAACAGACAACCAGTCATTATAAATACATATACCCTCAACATAAACAGAAAGTATCCAGGACTTGACAATGAAAATCTGCCAAAAATTGTACTTAACACTTGTGTTCTTAAGCAGGTAAGCTCTTTTTTTTTCAACTAGCAAATATTAAATTTTAATGTATTGTCGATGTAACATTAATGAAAAAAAACAACATATTTTTAAATTCACCATTTTGACACAACGTCACACAAACACTAAAGGTAAACTCATTTTAAAAATAAACAGCAAACTGAACTTTTTGGAAACACTACACTGGTAATAACATATTTGAAATTAGTAAACAATTATTCAGTGTTTTCTTAAAATATCTGTTTTCGAAAAACAACTTTTAAAACTCGGAAATGTTAATATGAATATAGGCACAGCCTAAATGTGATCATCTCAAATTTTATGGTTCATGACGTTACTTCAATGCACCCTAATAGGGCCTATGCATTCCATTGGTAAAGTGATGGTCTTTCTCTAATGTTTTGGTGACATCACAAAAATGTAAATTTAAACAATGGTTCAGAGATTGCAACAAATTTGTCTGACATTTTTATTGTTATTTAAAAAATAAGTACTGTTTCCGTAAAACTATTTTTGTCTACGTTTAAATTAATTTTAGTGCTCTTCTATAATATTTTCTTGGGATAGTTCAGCTACCATCTGAAATGAGTTTGTTCATATGGATCATGTGACTTTTTTACACACATACATGTAACCATATAGCTCGCATCTGTGATGTTCACTATAATGATATGTTTAGTAACCATTTACACACTTATTGTGTAGGATTGCTCCTTGAAATATTCACCAGACGAAACCTGTGGATTACAAACTTCAAAACAATATGGAAACTGGAACCAGTTTATTGCAGAATCAAACAGGAAACCATATTGTAACAGCTATACAGATTTAGCTAATGGTAGGTCATTACACATCTGGTTATGTAGGGCTGTTAGCATTAACAATAATATTAAAGTAAAGTTACATTAAAAAAACTGTGTTGTTGACTCCCTAAATACAACATTGTATACATGTACTATAGAGGCTAGTGCTGTTTGATTTTACATCTAAATAGTATTTAAACAAGCAGTCTGTGCTAAATAGCTTTTGTATGTTTTGTGCTGCTGAAATGAATTTGTTAAGATTTAAAAACAATCATTGTCGATGCTATTTTGCTATAAACAGTATTATGAGCATTGAAACTAAAAAAAAACAGGTGTGAACTCTGGAGAAAGTAACTGTGTGAAGATTATAAGTTGCCAATCTCAACTGGGGCTATATAGCTTTTGTGACCTAGTCCAAGTGTGTCCCCTGAATTTATCTGTAATAACATGTAGATATAGTGAAAGATTTTAGTCATTCTGTATTTGATTTGGTTTAATAACAATATTTGTCTGTTCATTTTGCAGCTGATTGGAAAGTGCCATGCATGTCATGTGATGATAGAAACAGTTGTTATTGGAAACAGGCAAGATGGCAGCCATTTTCTTGCCAGCAAAAACTACACAGTTTTACAGATATCAAACACTGTTTCAAAGGAAAGAAATTACTGTTTCTTGGAGACTCGACCAATCGAGGCATCATGCATTACATTGTAGAGAAGATTAATGGCACACTCCTGAATTGGGATAAAACACACGACTTAAAGCTATACAACAACATAAATGGCAAGCAGACGACAATGAGTTTTTCTTATTACCCACAGTTCTGGCTACCAAATAACCACAGACCAGGATTTGATAAGGCCATCTATCAGCTCATTAAATGGTATGTTTAAAGTTGAATGTGGGATCTTTTGTTAACTGTGTAATTATCCAAAACATGTTGTACCAGACAGGAAAGGAAAAAAATATTTTTAAGTCCCTTTAACATAAGTCTTCTGTGAAAAATACAGATGTTAAAACACTCTTGGGTAAGATGGTTATCTTTACAAGGACTTGGCATACATGAATGGGTTTAGTTTCTGTACATGTATAAAATATATTGCAATAATAACAATACATTATAGTAATTATTTGTCTTTATTTGAAGATTGTCAGGAAGAATAAATTAATTTGTCAAGTATTTTTAAATATATCTTCTAATGGGAAGTAATTTTAGTATACATTTTTACAAGGATAAAGCTTTAAAATATTATTTCAAACTAAAAAGATGAATTTCTACATTGTGAAACTATCATGCAATAGAGTTTAGGGCACACTTTTTGTAATGTGTCTAAATATGTAATACTTACTTAGTACATTTGTTAACTTCAGGTCTAGTTATCTACCATGTTTTCTATTTACATTAAAATGAAAAAAGCTTTTCAAGGCTTGATAACACCACCCCTACAAACCTTAAGCAGTAAAGTAAAATAAATTTGAAATGGCTGAATCAGTTGTTCTATATATTGTTTTAGGACTTCTCCATTAGAAAATAACAGTAATACAGTATTGGTGGTAGGTGGAGTCCATTGGTTGGGAAAACAACACATTAACATTATACTTAGTGCTTTGAAAAGGTAAATTTTTTTAATTTTCTAAAATTTCACAGTAGATTTATGTCAACAATATTTAAAAGTTATACATGTATAAATTTTTTAAATATGAAGGGATTTTTGGGCAGATTTCACAATAATATGGTGAATGTCGGACTGGCGGGTGACAGTTTCCTCAGCAACTACTACGGGTAATCACATTATCTTGAAATTTGGTATGCAGCATCAGCATGACCTCCAATAAGGTGGGATTCGATTTCAGGTCTGTCGCTTACCTACTTCCTGTTTAACGAAATCCTGCCATTTCTGTCTTTGAAGGATTTTTAATGTCATTTTTTTCATATTTTTAATAGAAGACAGTGTTGAGTTGTTTACAAGTTAAATCAGATGCAGTAAAAAAATCTTTTTGTCAAAACCTGTTGAATTAGTTTTTACAAATGTGTATGTTCTTCAAAGTGATATATGCTTGTTAAAACATTTGACCAAGTGTTAGAATTAACTCTTTATGGAAAAATATCTTCGTTTTTAATATGTATGGAGCAAAATATTTTAATATTGACATGTTTGTTGTATTTCAAATAAATGGCCTCATTATATAGCACGCTATTTTTGAAAATCAGTGGAATTTTACTGCTTTCAGACAGCTTTTAGATATTAAAATTGAATTTAGTTTTTCTACTAATAATGAAGCATTCAGAAACAAATGCAAGGAAGTAAAATAAAGTGTCCAGAATGGGATATTGATCACTGGGGACTGTTACTCCAGTGTTGTGCTAACATTACAATAAATACCTCAGCATGTTGGACAAGTGCAAAATTGACCTATTTTTAATTTCTCACAAATATTTTAGCTGCTTTAGCTGTTTGATTTTGAAATCATGTTTCAGACAATCAAAACTTGGGAATTTTGATGTTGCTGTAATGTTAGTTGAGATTCAACTTGTTTCTTGAGAGAAATCCAGGTCAAACATAGAATTTTATTGGCTATTGTTCCATTTAAACTTCCCAACTACTTGTTTATACTAAGGGTTAGACTTTGAATTAGCCAATTTATTAAATTAATGAAATCCAAGTTTTTCATGCATATATTTTGAGATATTTTTAAGTTCAATGGGGCATAACTCTCATCAATTATATGTTTTGCTGTTGCAAATATTGGTTACATAGCTA
This sequence comes from Limnoperna fortunei, assembly GCA_944474755.1. Lineage (NCBI taxonomy): Eukaryota > Metazoa > Mollusca > Bivalvia > Mytilida > Modiolidae > Limnoperna > Limnoperna fortunei. Next base: position 53,779,350 of record OX104111.1, on the reverse strand, counting down.
TTCTACACATTGCTACAATGCAAGTAAACACAACTTTTGACAGTAAAATGCACAATTAACATTGGCAAATACAGAACAATTTTTTCAAACATAAAACTTCAGTGACCTACAAATACAAATACAAATACAAAAGCTTTATTTTAATTCGGCACATACATAACAGTACAACACAAGCTCTGATAAGCTTTTTACCAAATACAATATAGTTCTTGTTCATTTTAGGGAAGGTTTAACTGGTATAAGGCTTGTAATGAAGGGACACGGTGCTGGGTTCCATCAGCATGTAGAAGGTGTACACTATGCATCATTGGTGAGTTATTTTGTTAGATTTCACAAAAAGCTTAAATCTTAACACAAGTAAGTAAAACAAGTTTTCATGAACTGTTAGGTTATTGTTATAATTGTGGTTGTTGGATCCAAACAGAATTTAAATTAGTTGTCAAATCTTTAATTGAAGGTAATAACAAAATACCAAACACCAAAGATAATGTCTAAAAAGACAATCCACAAATCACAGTTCAAAACACCTGCAAACTCAAGAACCAACATCCAAAAATGAAACAATTACAGAAATTACCCTCACTTGGTCCAGGCATTTTGAAAGAAATGTTGGGTTAAACCAGGTTTATGGTATGTCAAACCTGCCACTTCCATTAATGTAGTGTGTGAGTTAGTGTGTTAATAAAAAAGGTAGGGTATCGTAAACAACTCGTCAGAAATAAATGTATCCAATGATCATCACAGCACAATCCCTATGTACTGAATTAAAAAACTGAGTAAACTTTCTGCAGTCATATATCTTCACAAGAGGTTTTTTTTTAATGATGTTTAACACCACTTTTAGCAATTTTTCAGCTATTTCTTGGCATCCAGTTTTTATTGGGGGAGGAAGCTGGAGTATTCTGAGAAAACCCCTGACCTTTGGATGGAAAAATGGCAATCCTTGTCAATTAAGATTGGAGTCGAGTACACCCTTCCCACAATGAGACTCTAACCTCTAACCTCTTAAAAAGACCACCCACGTTTAAAGCAAAGGCTATTAAGCAAAACCATTGTTTAAGATTGTGTGTACTGAATTTTAAATTAACTGGAGTATTGAAAAGTACCTGATTTCAAAAACCATCTGTCATATGGGAACAATTTTGTACCCTCCCTAAAAGGGTATTGTAAAGCATGTTTGGTAAACTGTTTAGATTCCAACATCATAGAAAGTTTTTTGAGTTTCATATGATATATTTTAATAGTCAAGAATGTAAACTATGATACATTAAAGTAAATGATTTTAGACAAGTAAGACAACTTCAATCTTAAATGAATAGGAAGGTTCCTTTTTTATAAATGTGTTTCAATAGAAATTGTTCAAAAAGTGAGAAAAGTTTAAATCAAAATACTTAAATGGAATATTCTAATAAAAAATGGTATTGTTTTGTAAAATTTGAAAGAAAAATGATAATTAAACTTTAAAGTTTTAACTACTCTAAGTTAAAAAGACAGAAACACATATATATTTAGTTAAAACTGAAGAGGTTTAAATTATTCATTGTTGCCTATCTGGCTGTAAACTCTGGTGTCCTGGTTCTAGTAGGCAGTTCTCTTCCTATTTTAGCATGACTCTTTTCAGCAATTTACAGTCCCAGCATCATACCAGTTCATGTACATGTACAAGCATGTGTTTGCTAATGTTAATCCATAAATTTAAAAAGTGTATGTAGTACACAGATCAACAATAAACATAATAAAGTTGTTGGTCAACACAAATGTAAGCCAGATTTTCAATGGTTAAAACAGGAAACAAACCTGTTTGTTTTGCTAATCTTGTAATGAAATAGTATCTAGACAATTTTGACATCTCTTAACTACAGGCCCACCAACAGAAGTTAGAACTGCAGGAGAGAGAAGTGAGCAGATTTGCTGCCAGTCATGGATTCCTTGTTGTCCCCACCTTTAACATGACAATGTCAAGATATAAAGACTTTCTACAAGGAAAATGTGCTTGTCACTTCCATAAGGTATTCAATATAGACACTAAATTATCTACTGTATTATACATATAATTTTGGAGTTTTTGGGAGTGAATTATCAGATAGTTTGAATTGCATTTCAGTTAAGTAGTATGACGTCCAACTATATTCGTATACTTGTAAATAGCCATAATTTAATGATCCAGATTTTACTATGATTTGCATGTTTGTGTTGATAGCTACAACTTATGCCACACAAGCAACTATTCCTGATTTGACATTTGAAAAAAAACATTGAACACCTTTTACCCCACACATACAGTTGTGGAGGGTACATTGTTTTTTATTTGTCTTTTGGTCCGTCAGTGTGTACATAAGTCCTAGTCTTGTAAGCACAACTCCTCTGAATCTACTGATAAGAATTTTATGAAGCTTGGTAGGAAGGAAGGACACTATATGTAGTCGTGCATATTGGCAGGAAATTATGATATTGATATTTTTTGTAGGAGTTATGCCCTTAGAATTTGAAAAATGTCTCAAAATATATGTATTAAACAACTTGTATGCACTTCTCTGAACCTACTGATTAGAATGTTATGAAACTTGGTAGGAATATATTCACTACTACTGTTCACCATTTTATGGTACTTGATAGGTATGTATGTATGTGGGGCGTGAGGTTTATATTAGCATGTTCACTAAGGTACTTTTATTGTCTGCAATGAATGCATTAATGCTGTTGTTGAGAACTTTACTTTTAAAAAGATTTTGTGCTAGAGTTCAGTTTATTCAGTTCATAATGATGTAAAGAAAAGAATATATGATGTTCTTATATAAAGTTCTATTTATATTAAGGTTTCAATGAAGACCAATGGACAAGGAAGTAAGAATTACCATATCGAAGGGGAGATAAATGCTGCTTACTCTGACTTAGTCATAAATGCCATATGTCAGCGTCACCCAGGATGAAAACACTATCTTTTGTATATATTGGCTATAGCAATTAATATGACATGAGATAACAAAAAGAGTGCAGAAGATCAAACAGAACTAAATATATAAAAATTTGCAAGAACAAGTCCATATGAAGAGTGATTACCAGGGCACACATATTGACATTATTAAAAATTACAGGGTTGATGTTAAGTTTTATTTATTTAGAGATTACATTTACATGGAATCAGTTTCAAGGGGGAGACTTAGAACTGAAGTTTCAAGGGGGATTGGTGTGATGTATGAGAACTGATTTTCATTGAATTTTTGTTGGCAAGTTTATAATTTGTGCTAATGGTGAAATCATATTATTATCAGTATTATGACTGTTATATGAAATGTTATCAAAGATAGACAAAAAATGCTGTTGTATTTTTATACTAGTATATATAGACAATGGTATTGTTTTATTGGTGCTAATATTATACAGGTTACCCTTGTTACATATTTAATGATTATTATTGTCCAGAAATAATATGTGGTTTTTGTATTTGATAGGCTTGTGTGCCTTCATTTTATTTTATTAAAAAAAAACCTTTTAAACCCATATAGAAACAGAAATTTCATAAATTTTTATGAATTTATCATATCTTTTTACTGTCTTACAAAACTGTTATTTAAAAGTGTGACTTAGGTGTGCTTTTGCCAATTTCTAATTTATTAAATGGAAGAACAGTTATTTTGACATTGAGGCCAGCTCTAGTGATGAAACTAATACACAGCAAGTTATATTTGAATTTGTTATAAATATTTTTCAGATACTTTGGTGTGACTTGTAGTCTACAAAATATAGTTCATCATGCATGCATGGCCTGACAGGGATCAGATTATTTTGATATCATCCTGAGCAATCTGCATGTTCCCTTCTTCTCAAAAAAATATCCTCCTTTAAACCTATTATGTGAGATATAAAATTACAAGGCCTAACTACAATGTTCTAAAGGTATTAACAAAAAATTATGCATTTTCTTTGTAATAGTATAGTTGTTTAGGTCAGTTGATTCTTCTTGTATTACGGCATGCTGACAACATTCTAATAGTAACATAAAACACAATAAATCCTATTTTTGTGTGTGCTGGTATATTTTTATGTAACCTGCCGCAACACGTTGGAGGGATTTAGTAATGGTGTGAGTCCTTCTGTCCGTCACACTTTTTTGGACACAACTCCTTACTGTGGTTCAAATTATTATACCCCCCTCCCCGCAAACTTGTTTGGGGGTATATAGGAATCACCCTGTCTGTCTGTCTGTCCACATCCCTTGTAAACTCAACTCCTCCTAATCCGCTTGATGAAATTTAAGGAAACTAAGCATAAAGGAAGTACATTATATGTAGATGTGCATGAAGTATTTTTATTGACCTCCGATATCATTAAGGGGAGATAATTGGACTTGAAGGCAAAGCCGGGGGTATCGCTTTGTGAGCGTGCTCACAGTCCACACTTGTTTAGGATTGTTAGTCACCATATGTAGTTGATCATATTGCAACAACATTTTGATTTGACCAATTTTATAGGGGTTATTGACTTTATCCACTTTGTGCATTTTAAGTCAAAGGAACTTTTTTTGGACACAAATCCTCTAAAACTGCCTGACAGATTGCTTTGATATTAGGTAGGATTCATTGTTATGATGGGTGGATGTGCATAATATACCATCAGTTTTATTTGTCTTATTTATAGGAGTTATTGGACTTCGACCATTTCAGAAATATTATACAATAGTTTATCTTGTTGATGCATCTCCTCTGAAATCGCTTGATACTTTGATATCTGGTAGAATTGATTGTTATGATGTATAGATGTGCATAGTCTACCACCATTTTGATTCATCAAATTTTGTAGGAGTTATGGAACTTACCATTTCAGCAATATAATACAGTTGTAGATCTTGTGGGTGCATCTCTGAAACCGTTCAGTGGATTGCTTTGATATTTAACAGGATTAATTGCTGTGCATCTTTGTAGATGTGAAAACTCTTCCACCATTTTGATTTGTCAATTTTTTGTAGGAGTAATTAGACTTTAACATTTTAAACAATATTGAAAGCAAAATTTTATCAAGCACTCTACTAAAGCTTGCACATTCTGATGAAGTTTTATCATGTAGTTGCTTAGGTGTTCCAAAATACCTGTCTAAACAGCTCTAATATTACATGGTTATTATTTTGTCCCGAAGCTGTGTATTGCAAAAAAAATTTTCCATTTAATTTCTCACACCTTATAGGCAATTCAATACTGCAGCGGCGGGGAACATTTGGCAATGTGTATCACCTTACTCTTATTTATCTTATTAAAGTAATGTTTTGTGTTGTATACAAACTACTGAAGATGTACTAGTAGATGAATCAAATACAGAATAATATTTTGTTTCTGGACAATTTATGTTGCCATATTTAATGTGCAAATGAAAACCTTTGTCTTTCAATTGAAATATACACATAATATATTTATTACATGTAATAGAATTGCTGTATATTATAATAAAAATATTAAGTCTTAATTTGCTCACAGATTATGCCATGATAGACAATTACAAACTCTGTTTGGCTTTCTCTCTTGATCCGTATACTATCTGACATCAAGAAAAGTTTGTTTTTATTGTCCTTTCCACTTAATAACATAAATGTCACTTTAATGTCACAGAATACTCAATGTATGTCAGTGGCAGTATTTTTATAAACAAACAGTTTTCAAGGTCAGTTGCAGTATTTCTTTTCAAAATATGCAAGGCAGTGGCATTATTTGTATATAGTGTTTGTATATAAAACTCCAGTTCTGTGTGAGTGGCAGTTATTCTAAACAGATATATCATGTCAGAGATGAAATATTTCCGGAGATAAATTTGATTCTCAAGACTGGTATTTTTCACAAATACCCCTCCCAGACATGATTTATCTGTTTAATTACACCGAATATCATGATTTCAAAGAGTGGTGATACTAGACCACTTGCGTGCTGTTTATTGACTCTCTACTATCGGAACGTTTCTGATTTTCAAAATCTATTACTCATGTTACGTTTACTTTGAGGTAAAAGTCAAGACTTCCGTATGAATATTTCCAGGATAATAATATGTGAGTGTTATTTTTTAAGCAAATACCACGGCACAGAGGGAAATACTTAGCCGAATACCCCGGTTATGACGAAATCGATGCAAAATCAAGAAATGTCAGAAAAATACACTTTCTATTGATCAACAAAAGCCAGCATTTTTATATGAGGTGTACTAATACATAAAATACTACAGGTCATTGGCAATGTTTGTAAAAAATTGTAAAAAAAGTCATTGACCATGAGTGTTTGTATATAAAGTACTAAGGTCTATGCAGTGTTTGTACATCAAATGCTAAGGTATTTGGCAGTGTTTGTACATAAAATAATCCAGGTGAGTGGCAGTGTTTGTAACCAAAGTACTCAATGTCAGTGGCGGTGTATGTACACAAAAATACTCGAAGTCAGTGGCCATGTTTGTACATGAAATACTAATGGTTAATAGCAGTGTTTGTTTACAAAATATGGTCAGGGGCAGTATTTGTATACAAAATACTTCAGGTTAGAGCAGCATTTGAACAGAAAATACAACAGGTCATTGAATGTGTTTTTGCATAAAATACTCATGGTCTGTGGCAATGTTTGTACAGTAAAGTCTGATGCAGTGAATGTATCAAACATATTCAAAGTCAGTGGCAGTGTTTAAAAAATACTTAAATTCAGTGGCAATGCTTTTATACAAATAATTATAGGACGTTGGCAGTGCTGAACATGAAATACTAAAACTCCTCGGCATTGTTTGTATAAAAAATACAGCTAAAGGTCTGTGGCAGTACTTGAATGCAAAATACCCAAAGTCAGTGGCATTGTTTGTATCCAAAATACCAGGTCCGTGGCAGTGTTTGTATACAAAATGCAAAAGGTCAGTGGCAGTTTTTGTAAATCATATACTTGAGGTTAGAGGTAGCATTTGAATATAGAAATACTCAAGGCCCGAGGGTATGTTTATACATTAATAACTAAAAGATAGAGGCTGCATTTGTATATATAACACTGCTAGTGAGTGGCAGTGTTTGTACCCCAAGTATTTTGCATACAAAATAATTATGGTCTGTTGGTGTTTGTACAAAAAATACTCAATAAATAATCTGTGTTTTGTGCAAAATCATTCTTTAACACTAGACATTTCTTGTTAAACCAAAGTTTAATATCACCTGATAAAAATCCCATTTCAAATACATTTAGGTAGGCGGGACTAAGCTCTATAATAATCAACAAACTTAAGCCATAGTATAAGGCCCACCTCTTGCCATCATTCAAAATACTAAATAAACTGACTGAGCATGTGATTGTTACTGTATCTGTTGATGCGTTTGCAAGTTATCATCTGGAAACCACCAATTGTTGACACACACACACACACACAAAACTTGGAAACCGCCACTTGTTGACAAAAAGAAACAACTTGAATTGGCCTAAGTTGAAAACTACAAATCAAAAATTAAATTGCGCTGAAAATTGAACCTAATCTCATTTTATAGTATTTAATAGGTGTGCAAAGTTTAAATAAAATCTGTTGACACATTTTTAAGTTATCATCTGGAAACCACCAACTGTTGACCAAAAAAAAAACTGGAATTGGCCTACATGTAAGTCGATAACTACAAATTGGATTGTGCTGAAAATCGAACTTGATCATCATTTCATGGTATTAAATATCTGCAAAGTTTAAATAAAATCTGTTGACGTGTTTTCAAGTTATCATCTGGAAACCACCGAGGCATGGACAGACAGACTGACATTCATATCCATACAGAGGGTAGGTATCACATAATACCCCGCCACTTAGTGTGGCCGGGTATAAAAAAACAAAACAATACCAGTTCAGAAAGGAAATGTTTTTACTTGCATTTAAATATAACACACAAGAAGTACACACCTGTTTTCTACCATACATCACACATACTAAAAATAAAAACCCTTTAAAGCATGAGACATGGCATACCAATGTGCTCTTGTAGTGCAACAGCATTTATACTCAAATAATGACAATGTATTTTATAAAAAGTACCAATTAACTGAAATGCTTTAGTTTCTGAACAAAATGCTGTTATACATATTCTATTATAACTAAAATTACCATTAAATTTCATGTGTACACAATACTGTATCGTATTTGCAAAAGCTTTCTATTTAAACTGAACAGAGTCAATGAATATGTACCTTTAAAACAAAATGTAACTGTGTTTGCCCCAAACTAGCAAATAAAAAATCCAAGGCCCTGGAGCCATAGTTTGAATTGTATGCAACTGAGAATGAAAAAATTCTCAGTTTAAAATTTGTCAGGATATCCGAGGGCAATAAAAAAAATCATAAAATTTCTGTTTCTCTTGACACAATTACTTTTTTTGCTTTTCTCTAATATTTTCAACCTGTATAAATATATTTTAAAAAGGATAACCAAAACAAACATACTTAACATATCAATCATTTGTGATTATTCTGATTAAGGTTCAAGCAACTAAGGAATTATTTTTAGATTAAGACAATTAGAATTTGGGTCTAATTATGATCAGAACAAATAAATGCAAGGAAAAGCACATATAATATTCAAATAAAAAGTAGAGCAAATAGTTAATACTCTGAACTAATTTTAAGCTGAATACTAAAAATGTTTTTGTGTCTGTAAACCAAGGCTACTCTTCCCCACACCCCCCAAAAATGACAAAGTGACCTAATGTATATTGCTTCCAAAGTTAATATGATAATTGTGTTTAACCCAAGGTAGACATTTTAAAAAATAAATCAAACACAAAACCAAATCACAATTTTTGGGGAAAACTTTTCAATCCCCTTTACCAAAAAAAGTCTTGTACATATACTTTTACATTTTTTGCAATTCCATTCTATTTGCCAAAACAATTGCCTGAAAAAACCAACAACAAAAAAGTGTCCATGAAACTTAACTGCTAATGAACCAATGTGCCTCAAAAACACCATACAGTACCCTATTTCCAAACACACAAATCACTTAATAAACACCATCAAACTGGTGACGAAAAATATTTACAATGCTTGTGTAGAATTATTGTACATTGCACGTTCCCTTTACATGTTAAAATAAAGTGAGCACAAATTCCATGTCCAATAAAAAATGGAATATTTTCTTATGTACAAATAAATAGTTCATCTTATTCAACCTGCCAAACATTTGCTAAAACAATCACCATTTTGGAAGTTCTTAAAAATTCTCTCTCATACACCATACACAGGAAGTTCAAATATTTCTGCTCATTTCAAATTTTCTCGCTTAAAAATCAATTTAATTTTAAAACAAATGAACACAATCACTTTAAATGATATTTCATACAATAAAAACATTTTTACATCAAATTTGTTTTAAAACACAGACAAACATGCAAAATCACAGCTCTTTTACACTATCAATAATTTCAGTCGAAGGGTTTTTAAGATTAGGGCAAAATCAAGTTATCTAAGTTTGATCAACTATTATTACTTAATGCTAATTTTGAGGTTTCATAATTAGACATGAATGAAATATTTCATATTTTGTTCAATTTTTCACAAACATATTATTACCCAGCATTAATTGTCACAATAAGTTAATTTATAAAAAAAAAAAAATTTTTTTTAATTAACTGTCATATTACAGATTGTATTGCTTATAGAGGAAACTGAACATAAATTTTTGGTAGAAAAGATACATAACCAGTGGCAGTCTTTGCACAAATTTTTTTAATGTTGTAGTACAAGTAATGTACATCATGACTTATTCTGTGCTGGTTCTGATAAGGAACTGGTGTTAGCAGTAAAGTAACAGCAAACCAAAAGAAATAAGGATTTTCATAGCCAAGTTTTTGTTGCATCCTAACTTATGTCAGCTAAAATACATTAAAACATACACAAAATCTCCAGTCGTTTTGCCGAAAAAATTCCAAAAGTTGCAAAAAGACTTAACTGATAATGATTGTAATGTGATGTTGCTAAACCATGAAATGATCAATGGCCACATTGTAATGATAAAATGCTGTCGAGTCTAAACTTTATGTTAGCCTATCTACAGTAAAAATTCTCTATTAAAAAATCATTATGGGCATACAATACATCAGTGTAAATAGCCAATTTTTTATCTGAAATAGGAACATGCACCAACATAGCCATTTTGGTTTATATTTACTTTTTTCATTATTGATCTACATTGAATATCTTTTAAGATCAAAGTCAAAAATACACTGAATCAAACGGACTGGAATTGATTTTTTAAATGGTCAATCTAGATGAGATCACAAAAAATGCAACATATGAAGAATGAACACACTCACCGAAAAGGAAGTTTTCTATTCAATAATCTCTCTAGCTCTTATGCAACAAAACATGAATGCAAAACTTTCAAAAGCACATCTCAAAGACAAATTAAAGTCAGCATTTTGACATAAAAAAAATTCACTTATATATTGTTTAAACAAATTATGCATCCACACAAAAATCTTTAAATATTCACAAACATCAGACTATGTACAAAGACTTTCTACATAAAATCACAGTAAAGTCATATCCATCTCATAATGCCATGAAAATGATTGGGAAGATAATCATTACCAAGTTCACCTCAATAAGGCATTGTCTGTGTAATTTCTGCAGGTAGTGAAGCATAATAAATAGATTAAAGAATTTCAGCCTTCACACTACTGTATCTGCATTTAAAATTTGCAGGAATGTAATATAAAACGAAATGATATTTTTGAAACATTATTCTGCTGCACGAAATGTATATTCAGGCTCTGTACATGTCAGAGAATAATTTATTTCTTGTAATTTACACTCTCAGTATGAGAGATAATAGAGAAAAGTAGAAATCGTTACATACAGACAGGAATACAAAATCTGTACAAGAAGGCCTGAATGAGATGATAATGGAAAAATAAACACTACAGAAAACAGCTAAATAGTTATTTTTACGTGAAGAAGAGTGATACTAAAAATTCCTTTGTCAAGTATTACATTAATTCTGAAAAGAAGGCGTTTATTTTAGTTCTAATATTTGGATGCCAGCAGATCAGCTTTCACTTTAAAAAACAGACAAAAAACTGTCTCAATTATCAAAACATTATGCACAATTCAAATATAAGCTTTTTTTCTGAATTTCAATAATGTGTCAATAATTATTTAAAACTTCTTTAATGATCTCATTTTACCAACAATAAATATCAAAAAAACATTACAATTTGTGACAAATTATGCTTTTATAGAATTTATCACAATAATGTCAATCTTTAAAGCATTTAGACCATACCATTGTTTTAAATTCAGAATCCTTGAACTTGTAAACTTGCTTCTATTGTCTTGAATGGCATTAAACACCATTATCTATGAATATTACTTCCTTAATTGATTACAAAACACACTGAATACTATCCTGGGACTGGACAAAACTGGCATTTTGTGGTTGTTATGTCTTTTAATGTTGTACATTGCACAAATAATAAAGACTAATGTTTATTCCAGGGTATTCATAATATTCTGGTTTAAATTTATTAATATTTTATACATTTTATTGTGTACCACACACAATGTATACAAAATCATCACAAAATACATTGAAAATAGTCCTAAAATAACAAAAACATAATAATTGTAAAAAAAAAGTTGAGAAAATCATTCAAGTGCATAAGGAAAATGTTTCTTTGTTTTTATAACAAAGAAAACATTTTTTTTATATGTGAATTAATCTAAGTTTTGTTATACAAAAATCCAATAAAACAGTGCCAATTTTGCAGACAGCGATGAATAATCTGTTTGCATTGTATATTTTAGCTTTAAACTAACCAAATGATTTTACAAACTTTGATACAATGGAAGTATTGCTAGTCTCATTTTTCAAATTTCATTACCACAAGTGGTATTCAGCAATGTCCTTTAATTTTAGCCAAGATTGCTAACAACATCATTATGTTCAAATAATTAGACAAATTCAAGCAACACAACTTTCCAAAAAGGAAAAAAAAGACTAAGAACATCAATATTAAATGCTAATTTTTAGCTACCCTTAAATCTCGTAATTTCATTCAGTCTTTTGTAAATGATTTTATATAGCAACTATGTGGCACACATGACAATAACTATGTACATTAAAATAAATAAATAGCTTAACAATATTAACAGATCTCCTTAGTTCAATTTCATATACACTTTTACGACAGTCTGAACTATACACATCATTTAATACTTGTTTTCAATTATCAAAATTATCAGTATTTATCAAATCAAACCTAATTTTGCAAAATATCTCTTACTAGATCCCCTTTAACCAATAATTTGCCTTCATAGTTTCCAAAGAAGTCCTTTTGCAAATATTTTACACCAATATATTTTGCACAGTAAATCCATAACAAATCACATATTGTACAAGAACTAAAAACTTTACTTAGTAATCCTTCACAATATAAATCCTTATGTCTAATTTTTTTAAGTCTTTGCAATTCATACAATTACATTATCGAAAACAATCTTCATGTAAAGAATAACAGAACAATTAATACTAAAATAACCTGCAAAATATATGTATGAAGTTAACAGGAATGAGTATAAAGTAAGACTGATTACCAATTTATAAAACATTTTCTGTTTCAACATTCTGTGTACATGGTAAACAGTCCTATTTTCATAATATTTTTCAGATTTTAATCCATCGTCAAAAAAACTGAAAATTTCCACACAAAAAGTGGCTAATCATTATTTACGTCCATTCTGCCAATAAAAGTGCACATGAAGTTATTACTTTAGAAACAGTCTATATCAATAACATAAAAGAGAAAGACCTGGTAGTGTACATAATGTTACATCAATAAGCAGGTGTAGGCGAAGAAAAGATGAACTGTGAGTACTGGCTATTAATGGGAGTTTTAGGGGACGCACACATGTACATAAGATCATAGTCATCCGTGTGAGATTGATTTAATGTTGGTTCAGATGAACTCCTATGAACTTTGGGCAATGATCTCTCTAATGTCTCCAGTACTGATAATATCTGAAAATTAAAAGTGATGGATGTTAATTTGCAACATTTTGTATTGTAGATGTCAGAAAGCTGTGAAAATAGTACTTCCAAAGTAATTTACTTACAGTAGTAGAACTTAAATAACTTGAACTGGAAGGGGTAGCCAGGCACAGTTCAAGCTATTGGACAACTTATGAAATTGATCTGTTCTGTATTGTGTCCGTTTCTGCTTTTAGGTTTTGTCATTATTTTCCTTCATGCTGTATAATTGTTTTTGGGACTAAAATTCTTTTGAATGTAAGTAAATATTGATTTCTTGAATTTTGTTATGAATAAAGTTATTTTAAAGTATAATAGTTGGTGTATTTTGTATTTTCTACATCAGTTGTTATACTTCTGTCGATTGCTCCACCTTGAAACCCAGTTTTTTTGTTGTTTTTCTGCCATAGCAGTTAAAATTTAGTAAATAATTTCCACAGTACATGTATTTATGGACAAAATACTTTCTCAAAATTATTCAAATATCAATTAAGATTATAAAAGTTTTATAAAACTCCTGATGCCACTTAGAAATTTGTGTAAGCTATACCATAACATGTAGTTTTTATAAAGGTAAGAGGAAGTAGTTCCCAACAAAAACTGCATACCTTCCACAAGAAAACTGGCAATGTTTGTAGCTAAAGTTTTGAGTTGAAGGCACCAGGTTTCTAATTTTTATATACTATACACTGATCAAACTTCTTTTTATATACCAACCTGTGGAAATAAAGGCCTCTGTTCTCGTTCAAATTTACAGCAGTCTTGAAATAAAATCTTAAACCTCTTAGGTGTATCTGATCGAATCTTATTATAATCTGGTCGAAGATATCCTTTACCAACCATAAATAATATCTGAAAATTCAATAAAATAGTTGTAATCAAAGCTTAAATTTAATTTGAATAACACATATCTTCAGTCAAGAATCTGATATCGTGCTAAATTAAAGTTGAATACTACAAAACTGGCTTAATTGTATTTACAATGTTTTATAGAAAAATTACAATGAGAATAATCATCGCAAGCAACTGTTCTATTGTTGAGACCCTCTGTTCCCCACCCACCCCTAAAAATTTGTGCTGCCCCTGTGTTTTTTGTATTTAAGAAATTAAAAAAATTTGTAATTTTTTCATGTCTGTTTTGACATTGTGACACAATTTTACAAATACGTATAGTTTCTCGTTACAAACTAGAAAAAGTGATTACTGATAACAACACTTAAATGTTAGTTTTTTAAACTTTATTTTGTAAACATTTCCAGCCAATTTGTCAACTGTTGAACTTCTATGGAATTCCTCCAGCTTCTTACACACTACAGATATGTAATAATATCCTTAAGTTTTGTTTTGTTTGATTGACGTTTAATGCCACTTTCAGAAATTTTTCAGCTATATCATGCTGTACAGTTTTTATTGGGAGAGGAACCCAGAGTACCCGGAGAAAACCCATGACCTGCAGTAGGAAAACTGGCAATCCTTGTCAATTAAGATTAGAGTCAAGTACACTCTGCCTGCAGTAAGAATCGAACTAGCAATCCTAGTGTTGACAGACCACGTGATCAATAGTAGACGAACTACCTTGACCACTCGGCCATCAAGGCCCCTTTAAGTTAATTTAAATCAAATGCAGATTTTTGAGTTATTGTCCAGAAAACATTTTTTTTAGTAAAAATGTCTAATATTTGTCGGCAAATGTGACCTTAAAATTTAACAGAATTCCCCCAAAATCGATAGGCTTCTTATGCATTTAATATGAAACCATGACACAATATTTCAGCAAAATCAAATGCAAAATTTAGAGTAATTGTCTGGAAACTTGGTTTTTTGTTGACTGTGACCGTGACCTTTGACCTCCACCACCAACAGGCTTCTGATCCACCTGATAAGTAATAATATTCTAGTTTTATTGAAATCAAATTCAAACTTTTTGAGTTATTGTCCTTAAAACATGTTTTTTGTAAAAATCTTTAAAATTTTTTGTTGACTGTGACCTTGACATTTGATCTTTGACAAAATTCATCCAGCATCAATAGGCTTCTTACCGTCCTGATATGAAACAATATCCCTTAAATCAGATGCAAGCTTTTTGAATTATCATTCGAAAACCAAGATCTGATCAAGCTCTAGTCGAGTGGGGATATAAAAGCATGATTGTGAACCTAATATGTAAGGTAGTTCAGGAAATAGATAAAAATATATTTTCAAATATCTTGAAAAAAAAAATCCTCCCTAGTCCAATATTTTTTGTGAAGGTTGGATGAGAATCTACTAATTAAATTTACTTGGCCTTATAGATGCTGAAATATTTGTCATTTTCATTAAAGAGATTTAAACAAATATAAAAAACTGTCTGTTAGCATATTTTTACATTTAATTACCTGGTCTTTGTTACTTATATTGGTGTATGGAAGTAGGCCGGTCATCAATTCATACAATACTATACCAAAGGAATAAACATCTGACTGGTTGGTGTATGGATTATCTTCCTGCATACGTATGACTTCAGGTGCCTACATCATAATGTATCAAATGAAATCAAATACATGACAATTGTAACAGAAAAAAAACAGGGAAGACATCATGAAACTATCTGAATTTAAAGTAACCTTTGCAAGTTTTATCTTATAGTATGGGGTGCTCCGTTTGATTTGGTCAATCGGATTTCAGCTTATAAAGCAAATGAAACAAGTGTGAACTGTGAGCACGCTCACAAAGGGATACCCCAACCCCTTTCGCTTTCCTTCATGCACATCTAGGTATAAAGTACTTCCTTTATGCTAAGTTTCATTAAATTTCATCAAGCGGTTTAGGAGAAGTAGGGCTTACAAGGGATGTGGACAGACGATCAGACAGACAGGGTGATTCCTATATACCCCCCAAACAAGTTTGCGGGGGTTTTATTATACCTGAATAAATCACACTGTGTAATTAGAATTGGCCAATCAGATTTCTTCTTACTTTCAACTGTACATACCTGAATAAATCTATGTGTGCAGAATTTGTTTCATGTTTCATTTTGTAAAAAAACAAAGAGCTCAAACATGTTTTTTCATGAACAAGATGCTTCAGAAACAATAATATTAATGATGTTAGAGGTAATGTTTTGTATATGACATTGCTGCTGACACACATGTCTTGAACAATCAGTAGCGTTGTTTTAATCAATATACTGTGAAAGTACTTAAATTCGTGGGTATCAATTTTCGTGGTTTGGTGAAATTTTACATGTTCATGGGTTCTTAAATTCGTGGACTTACGGTTTCCGAAAATGCAAAAAGTGAGGTAGCGAGCAAAATAAATGATTACAGCAGAATCATTTTCACTGTTGATAATAAACATCAACATATAAAGAAGACAAAACAGTTTCATAACATGATGTTGTTAATGCGGGTGGTAACGAATGTAAAATTAATAAAACGCAAATCAATAGCTAATTATAAAAACGGTAATGTATTAATTGATTAACTGCAATAAAAACTACTTTGAGTCTATTGAATTCTCTAATTGTTATCTATAGAAGCATTCCTAGCCGAAGGGCATTTGTCACATCATGTGTTGAGTAGCAGCAATAAATAACTGTTACAAAGGTGTAATTTAATGTCATTTGTGCCACCATCCGTATCATCACAACATCCATTTGATATAGCGTGTCATTGATATGCACTAATAAAGATAAAGTATAACTTTTCTTTTAAATATTTTTATTGTTATTTTAATTTATGTTCAAAGGAGCAACCAAACTCATAATTCCGATAATAATTTGTTCCTTTTTAACATCGAAAATGAACACCTCATATATCTCCACCTTGACAGGAAGTCGATGTTTCTTCGTACGCTTTACAATTAAATATTTACCTACATTTAGTAAAAACACAATTCGAACATGAAACCTGTAACATAATCATAAGATGGATTTTGAGCTGAACATAAGTAATGGATCGAACCACAAAATCATATATTACATTTACAAATAAATGTCAGATCTCGGACATTTCCAGATCGTTGTTCCCAAGTTCCCATCTGTTAATGAAGTTTTATTCTTCGTTGGATTTTTAATTTCGTGGTCTGAGGCCTCCATGAAAACCACGAAAATTGATACCCCACGAATAAAAGGTATTTCACAGTAACATAATTCATTTTTCACTCAACACTATAGATTTCTGATTGGATATCAAATGACTGTTTCCTTGAAAAATCACAAGTTGACTGTTACTGACTTACCATCCATAATATTGAGCCTGTGGGTTGTTGGAATTGATGTGAACCACTCCATCGTGTTTTCACAGTAGCCAGACCAAAATCACCTATTTTTACTGTTAAAATATCTGTTAAAAATATGTCTGAGAAAACAGTTAAGGAAATTAATTAGTTAAGTTCATGTATATACTAAACAAAATAAATTACAATATAATACATAAAAAAAAAACCGACGTAGTTTGTTTGAACACATGTTTATTTTTTACTTTGTCCTTGGCATAAGTATTTCATAAGCCTTCAATATTGCTACACAACTAAGATTCACACTGGTTATACCAATTGAGTTATTACATATAATTACTGGAAAACTACAAACATGAACAAAACTCTAAGACTTTGATTATTAAAACGACTTATTTAATTATGTTTGGTAAAAACTTTTTTTGAATAAAAATGGATCCTACGAATCCCTTTACTTCATTTAAGATAAATATTGGCAGTTTTGTTTTGATGTACATTTTTTCCTCAAAAGATATTTTTATGAGATTGGTGTGTATTATGAATGACTTTCCATAGCATACATGTAGTATGTGTGTACTGTGGATTCACTTATTTTCACAGTTATAAATTTTCTAGAATTAGAAAATTGTGATGTTCTTGATTGTCCAATCTATCAGTCCTTGTCTGTGTTGTATATAAAATTAAACTTAGTTGATATATGCCCCCTTTAAATTAAAAATGAAATGAAAAGGCTTACTTGCAACTAAATGTGTTTACTTTAGATTTGTTTTACCAATGACAATATTCTATAGTCCGTAGTTCCTGTATGAATCTTGATTGACAGGGACCATTAATCCCTTACAGTTTATTTGCCTCTTTTTACCATCTAAATGATTCATTTACCAAATAATTCGTACAAAAACTTTAATAACATATAATTTTGAAGAAAAAAAATAAAAAATAAAAATGCATTTACCGGTAAGTTACATTTGTAGTTTATCATTCATCCATCAAATGACAAAATTATTGTAGACCAGGTACACACCCTTGACGAAATAGTACACTGTGTGAATGACACACTCAAATAAATGTATTGGTTCATCGACACCAACATACACAAAAATAATATCAATATAATTTGATTGTTGAGCTTTTACATTATTGTAATTTTAAAGCTATACCATGGTGTCCAGTTTTTATTGGAGAGAAAAGAAGACCCATGAAAGGAAAACTGTAAACCTTGACAAACAAGTGTGGACTGTGAGCAGGCTTACAAAGAGATACCCCCCCCCCCCCCCGCTTCGCTTTCAAGTCCATTTATCTCCCCTGAATAATATCCGACAGGAACAAAAATTCTTCATGCACATCTACATATGATGTTCTTTCTTCAGTCAGGCTCAAACACACAACCACAGCACTCGGCTACAGCATTCCATGATGCCCAAAGTCAGGCTCAAACTCACAACCCCAGCACTCAGCTACTTCATCCCATGATGCCCAAAGTCAGGCTCAAACTCATAACTTAAGCACTTGGCTACTGCATCGCAATAATATTCTAAGGCTTTATCAGTTAGAATATATCTCCACTTCAATTGTGTTGATGACATTAATGAATGTAAACAAAGGATACTGTTAGACTTGAGATCTCTGTGAATTATTGACTTGGCATGTAAATAACTGAAAAATAAAGAATATTTAAATATGGACTATTCCATTTAAAACTCTATTGTGTGGTTGAAAGCAATTGTTTATTTTAGGACATGGGTCATACATATTCACAATCTCATGAGTTACAGCAAAAGCATGAAAAAAGTATTTTGGATGTTTTTTTTTTAACTTCTTTCATTCTCACAAAAACCTATGACACATGTAACATCATGTTAAAATTGTGGAGGGAAGAATGATTTTGTGGCGTAATAATCAAAAATGTGATATAAGGTATGGGCATAAGACAAAGACACTAACTGTGATACTGTACATAACAAAATATTATGAACACTTACTCCATGCCTTGAGCTGTCTGTCTGGATATCTCCATTAGTGTAATCATTTCAAACTTATTTTCCTGTACATGCAGATGTTTATATAGACTGGAACCTTCACACCACTGTGTTATAATAGCTAACCATGGCTTTGACGTCCAACCCATAAACAATAATATATTAGTGTGCCTTGTTTTTCTGAAACAAAATAAATTACAATATAATACATAATAAAAAACTGACTAGTTTGTTTGAACATATGGTTGTGCCAATGTTTTAGCTATATCATGAAATCCAGATTTGTTTCTACTTTGAAGTAGTCCAAGAATCCTCTGCCGTCCAACAATTTTTTAGATGGGGACATGAGACAACCAAAACATCTCCATAAGAAAAATAGTGGATTTTGCGACATGGGTCTGAATTGCACGTTACAGAATCTCATGTTATAAAAATTTACTATAATGGACTTAAAATTAGCTTGACTTAAGAGAAGATGATTTTTTCCTGGAGAAAAATATCTAAAGAAGTGATTTATATATAGTTGAAATTTTTATAACATCCTGAGATTGTGAAATATAATATATTCCGACAAAGACCAGTGTAGCAAAATTTGCTGTTTTGATTAAGGAGACCTCTCCGATGAAACCTTATCTTATCAGAATAAACAGCTGTGCCATGAGTGCATGATATGCCAGTCTGAATACAAGGACAAGAGCTGTACACTTCATAGATGCATAATTCTATCTGCACTAATGCCACATATTCATACCTATCAATATCAACTAGTAACCTGTGAGCTACTGCTCTCTCAGTATGATTGAACTGACTAAGTCGGAAAATAGGAAGTTGATAGTGGACAGACCTGATATCAGTACTCACAATATAGGACCACATGGTAAGGTCACATATAAAATTTCAAGTGGTTGTGATAAGAAGTTGCTGAGAAAACTGTTATGAAAGTTATGTTGGGGACAGAAGGAGGGACAGACAGGGGTAAACCAGTATACCCCCCTCATCTTTGAAACGATGGTAAAATAATGCACCAAAATGACAAGAAAAATGATGAATCCCCCCCCCCCCCCCAGGTAAAACTACACAAAATCTTTGCAATTTTTAGGTACCAATTTTTATTTGGATTACATATTGAATCAAAAAGTGCAAGTCAGTGCACTACGAAACTATTTTGACATACATATTATAATTGACCAAGAGCACCACTTAACTGTATTACTAGTAGTTGTAAAAACCATTTGACACCTGCTGTGATCGAGGATCAAGGTGCAATCGTTCAATTTCCTATTAATTGGCTTGGGTCATAAATATGTCATTTATACTTTGATACAATAGATTGTTATCAATAAAATCTTTATATTTTCTTGGAATCAAGTGACAAAATTGACATGGATGTCAATTTTTTATGCTTTTAAATGTAATGTATATGTACAGTATAAAATAACATCTGTTAAAGATATCGACTTCAACATAACTTCCAGGGGAACTTGTCCCACTAAACATGGTAACTACAGATGATTTTTTCCACTAAATTCCCCCAAAAATTGCTTCTGACTAACACTATACAAAAAGCAAAAATATTGCAGAATAGTTTTGCTATTTGATGTATCTCACCTTAAAACTGCTACTTCATTTTTAAAGGCTTTTAACTGTTGAGGAGTTGGATCTGTCACATTCAATCGTTTAATGGCTACAAAGCCATGGTAATGTCCTCGATATACAGTTCCGAATGACCCTGAACCTATCTTGGAATATAATTGTATCTGATCTCCAGCGATTTCCCAGTCCTCATTGGAATCACGTCTCTGTCTCTGTCAAGTATGAAGAATAGGAGAGTGTCAATCACTATATATAATATATTACTTACAGGAATGAAGGTCACAATTTACAGTAAATATAAGAAGGTTACCGGTTTTCAAAGATTTAAAATATTTGTTTGTTATTTTAAGAATTGTTTACATTTTGTATTTCAGGTGTATGAATCCTATTCAAATTTACAGACTATTCTTTTTCACATTGCAAAAGTTCATGTCAAACTCTCTATACTTGTTGATTATACTTAAATCAATGGTTTTATGATATACACAAACAAACATGTTGTAGTGTCAAGAATACTGCAATATAATGTTATCTATGATAATTATCACATTATTTTTGGCAATAATGAAGAAAATTTCAGAATTTACACTACCAATAAAAATAACTACATGTTTATGCAAATGAGTGAAACTCATGTATTATACACATAACTGGCATTTAAGCTAAATTTGCATAAAAAAACATCTAGGCTATTTCTATGGTTATATTTCACTGTAGCGTAACCAGTAAAATAAACAAACTGTATTAAAATTTGCAACAAGGCTTGTTGTCTGACGGAATAATAAATGATTGATTGGTGTTTTAACATCCAGCAAGCAATACATCGGCTATATTCAGGATGTTGGAATAATAATGATTAAAAAAATGGCTCCCTTACTGGGCGCAACTTTCCAGGATCTATCATTTCCACTGAACTAGATCTGTGTTGCTTCTCTCCTGATGTTGGTGAATGTTGTGAACTACCCGTGGGGCTACTGCCAGGACTGTGACCATGGTGTAAACTTGGTATTGGTAATGTATGTACTCCAGAATCTATAACTATAAACCTTATATATTTCAATGTGTTGTTCAACTAAGCAGACAGATGAAATCACTAAAACATTATATTTTTTCCAGACAATTATAGGACTCTTAGAAATACAAACTTTTAATCAATTGTCTAGAACTTCTTTTAAAAAAAGTGAAGGATTTAATTGTCACAAATAGCTACACTAATATGTTTTGACACTAGACAAACAAATTGTTTAAGAATACAATTTCAAGCTTGACTTTATATTAGTGGTTATACATATACTTGAGCAGGAATTCCTAGATAACAAGGTGCAACATCAAACACACTGAAAACAGGCATCAAATATTGTGTTCTGACTTTATTATTTGTTAATGAAAACTAAATGTATTGAAAATGAACAAAATGGTCTTCTCTTACTGTAAATCAAAACAAAAATAAAAGAATTTTCCAAATGACAATTTTAAACAAGTGTGGACACAGAAAAACGTCTCGCCTGAATTCCGCATCAGTTAACGAAAATAAATTTCATCATAAGCATTACGTAAGTAGCATTAATTATGAGCAGCGGCCTGTATACCAAATATTGTCACCATACTATGCATAGTTACAGAGGACCTGTCCTAATACAAAAACCTTAACGTAGTCGCTGAACCGTGAAATTGAGGTCAAGGTCAGGTGACACCTACCAGACAATCATGTACTATTCATCAGCAACCTATATACCAAATATTGTCATCCTACCATGCATAGTTACAGAGAAACTGCAGTAACCTAAAAACTTTAACGTAGTCACTGGACCGTGAAATTGAGGTCAAGGTCAGGTGACACCTACCAGACAGTCATGTACTAGTCATCAGCAACCTATATACCAAATATTGTCATCCTACCATGCATGGTAACAGAGGAACTGTCGCAACCCAAAAACTTTAACGTAGTCACTGGACCGTGAAATTGAGGTCAAGGTCAGGTGACACCTACCAGACAGTCATGTACTAGTCATCAGCAACCTATATACCAAATATTGTCATCCTACCATGCATGGTTACAGAGGAACTGTCGTAACCCAAAAACTTTAACGTAGTCGCTGGACCGTGAAATTGAGGTCAAGGTCAGGTGACACCTACCAGACAGTCATGTACTAGTCATCAGCAACCTATTACCAAATATTGTCATCCTACCACGCGTGGTTACAGAGGAACTGTCGTAACCCAAAAACTTTAACGTAGTCGCTGGACCGTGAAATTGAGGTCAAGGTCAGGTGACACCTACCAGACAGTCATGTACTAGTCATCAGCAACCTATACACCAAATATTGTCATCCTACTATGCGTAGTTACAGAGGAACTGCCGTAACCCAAAAACCGTAACGTAGTCGCTGGACCGTGAAATTGAGGTCAAGGTCAGGTGACACCTACCAGACAGTCATGTACTAGTCATCAGCAACCTATATACCAAATATTGTCATCCTACCATGCGTGGTTACAGAGGAACTGTCGTAACCCAAAAACTTTAACGTAGTCGCTGGACCGTGAAATTGAGGTCAAGGTCAGGTGACACCTACCAGACAGTCATGTACTAGTCATCAGCAACCTATACACCAAATATTGTCATCCTACTATGCGTAGTTACAGAGGAACTGCCGTAACCCAAAAACTTTAACGTAGTCGCTGGACCGTGAAATTGAGGTCAAGGTCAAGTGACAGGTGACTGACTGGCAAGTACTCATCATAAGCTACCTCTGTACCAAATTTGGTGGACCTAGGGCTTGGGCTTACAAATATATGAAGCAAGATGTCAAGTGTTTACGCCGCCGCCGCCGCCGGATTCCCATACATATGTCTCGCCTCCAGCGACTTTTGTCGTAGGCGAGACAAAAATCAATTAAATTGATTATATGATTTCTGAAAATAAACCTAACATTTCGTTAAAACATATGTTCCAGACCTTAA
Organism: Limnoperna fortunei; assembly: GCA_944474755.1. Taxonomy (NCBI): domain Eukaryota; kingdom Metazoa; phylum Mollusca; class Bivalvia; order Mytilida; family Modiolidae; genus Limnoperna; species Limnoperna fortunei. Next base: position 53,755,597 of record OX104111.1, on the reverse strand, counting down.
ATAAACCTATACTTTCTGGCAACTGGAGTGAATATCCTAGCAGAAGCTAAATTGAAAATTTGCACACCTTCGTAGAAATACTGTTTTGTTAACTTAATTTTTTTAATGATTGCAGACTGATGTAAAATATGAACATCTCACATGGCTCGAAATGCCATGCCAAAAAGGCTTAAAATATCAACTTTAAACCCCCAAACCTACCCTGCAAACACAAGCAAATAAATAACTTTAATTTAGTTAGCTTCATCAAAAACATAAGAAAGAAATAACTTAACCACCCCACCAAACCTGAAATAAACAATCATCAAAGCAGAAACTGTAAAACATCTAAAAATAATCAACAACAGTTTTTTTTAATTAATAGCATCAAGTAAAAAACAAAAACAAATGCCATGTCTCTATACAATCTCCAAGTTTTCTAATTAACTTGCAACAAACAACAAATTATCACAATGATGCAAAACATATTTTATGAGTTTTATTTGCCCTAATTAATTTTTTTGTTCAAATTCAGCAACTTTGTAAATACCTGATGAAGCACCCATGTAAAATAATTGCCATACTAGGAAATAAAAGACAGACATATGACCCATGGATGATTCCTTAAAATTCTTCACTCCATCACAAGTGGATTAATTCACAACAAAATCTTCCTTTTCATGAATATTTTACAGATGTCCATTCAGAAGGCTGGTTGTATCTGCATCCATATCAAGATAATTTCATATGAATACATTTGCAAAACAGTCACACACAAAAACAGTGTTTGGATATATCAGCATATTTAGTGACAAATATGAAAGAAGATTTTAGTATTAATGCACAACTGATGGAGTGAGGAATAAAATGGAATCAATTAGTTAAGAATGATTGTTTGTGGAAGATAGCAAATAAATTTTGGAGGAAATAATTCTCAAATATATTGGGAAATAATACAAGAAAAAGCTTCTTAAAATTGTGAACAGAAGACCATATCTGAATCTTAAACACAGATGTTTACCTTCCATGAGAACAAGAGTTTTCAGAAAATTTTAAACTATTTGACATCTTCAAAATATTTTTTGCAATTTTACACCTAACTATAAATTCCAAATTGTTTTAGCATAGAAAAGAAATAATTTTATTAATAAAAAAAACTCTCAAATGATGATGATTTTTAATGACATGCAGCATTTTGCCAGGAGGAAGGGTCACTCTGGTATGTTAATATTTCACACATCACAACCATTCTAGCTATGTTTGGTTACCTCGAGAAAGTTGTAATGGTTTACCCCCGTCACTTTGGTGACGCTTAGCTTTGTATACATTATAACCTGAAAAAGCCACCGAATTTGTACTCTTTTGAAAAAAAAGGAAGACATACCCTTTTCAGCAATCTTTTACAAACATCAAAACCCGACAGATATTCAAATCTGGGATGGTCACCTTCTCTTTGTACTTGATTAAAAAATATTTATTTTAGGGGACCAAAGAGGGTCTTTATACCTTCTTTTCAATTCATTAACTCAAAATCTTGAAAAAGAATACCAGTACCATTTCTTGTAAAAGTAAAAAAAAATTCTACAGATGTTATGAACAACTACATGTAGCATTGTTGGAAAAATTAGAGATTTATGCAAGGACCAAAACTTGGAATCAGATTATCCTGGAGCATAAATTGAGACTGTTTCTAAAATTTACTGCTAAATGATTAACTTATATTTTTCGAAAGATAGTTCGATTTAAATTTATACGCAAGCCTGAAATTAATTATTTACATTACAAGAAGTTCTGACATCACTCACCTCCATCCTTTATCGTGGCTCCTTGTAATACTTTACTATCCTGTAATCATAGCAACCAAAATATTTAATATCAAACTTAATTTTTATAATTATTGCGATGTTCTCATATACAAAATTAAGAGTAAAATTCTCCTAGTTGTGGGGGATAAAAATTTGTTTAAATTAATGTTAGATTTCTCTTATTAAAACTTTAATCAGGTAATAATACAAAAACATCCTTCTTCTAGAATTTTAAAGAAAACTGCTGTTTGTCAAATAGTCATTTAAAAAAATATGTTTTTCTCTCTTATGAGACTTTGATTGTTGATTACACCCATAGCCCATACCTAAAACTTATGCAATAACAGTGAAGATATGTTTAATAAACCTATGATATGATAATAAAATTGTACCAAACCAATTGTTTTTAACAGCTCAATATGGCTAGAAAATAATTTATAAATTTAAAATTAATATAAATATTATCAAACAAGTCAGCTACGAACCAAAAAATCTAAGATATTATAAAGTAAGGCGGCTAAAGAAAAAAAAATTCAATAGGGATATGATATAACAAGTCAGCTGTTGATAAAAAAATCTTTTATCACACCCAAGCTTTATCTGAAAAAAAACAAGTGTGGACTGTGAGCACGCTCACAAAGGGATACACCCCCCCCACCCCCCCTTGCAATAATCTCTCCTCAATAATATCAGACAGAAAACTAAATGTAAACATTATTTATCACTTGGCATTTCAATATGGATACTACTGGTAAAAACAATTATATGTACATATAAGGATAATAAAACAACCAGTAATGGCTGCACAAATACTTAAAGGAATATTTCATTATTTATGTTAGGTAGCACCTGAAATGGTTTTATTTTGGATTTGACTGTTTTCTGGTTATGACCAATATATTGATTTCTGGATTCTTGACTTGAATAAACTAGAGGCTCCCAGGAGCCTGTATCGCTCACCTGAACCTGAAACCAAACAACCCTTTTTTATCCAGCTTTTCTTTGCTATAAGGAATTGCCCAACACTTCTGCAAAAATCATTAATTTTGACCTTTTAAGTGAAATAACTCCTATAAGGAGGATCTTTTGATGGTTAGAGGGAGAAGGGAGGTTCACTTCAAATTTTCTGTACCTGTTATATTTTTTTAACTATCAGTCGAAAACTCTCTCGACCACCCCCCCCCCTTTTTTCATTTTTTCTATTTTAATCCAACGTAGCTATGTAGGTAGTCAGGTGTCATGATTTAGACAATTTTGGTAGAGGACATCCTAAAGATGATGTATGCAATGTTTCAAAGCAGTCCTTTCATTGGTTTAAGAGGAGAAGATTTTTTAAAATCAAGTAAATTTGATTAAAAAAATGTTCAAGGAGAATAATTCCTAAATGGTTCATCAGACAATCTTGACCCTAAAGTCATTTTTGTAGCCCTCATAGAGCAGAAAAATTAAGCAATGTTAACTTTTTCTCTAGTTCTAATAATTTTCAAGATTTTGAGGCAAAAATGTCAAAAATAATCAATTTCGACAATTAAAGGGCAATAACTCCTATAAGGAGTCATCATACAACTTCAACCCAATGGAGTGTTTCGTAGAGCTTTTGATGCAGATGAAGGCATGTCTCTTCAGTTTTCCAGTATCTGTTACACTTTTTTAAATATAAGCCAAAAACTGTATTTTACCAACCCCCCCCCCCCTCATCCTATTTTTAGCCATGGTGGCCATGTTGGTTAATCTGCAGCCATGGTTGGTGCAAACTTGGTTGAGGACATTTGACAGATGATGTGTACAAAGTTTCAAAGCAGTACTTTCAGTTGTTTCAGAGAAGATTTTAAAAAATCAATTAAAACTGATTAAAAAAAACAGTTCAAGGGGAATAACTCTTAAACGGTTAATCAGACAATCTTGACCCTAAAGTCATTTTTGTAGCCCTCATAGAGCTGAACAATTAAGCAATGCTAACTTTTTTTCTAGTTCTAATAATTTTCAAGATTTTGAGGCAAAAATGGCAAAAATCATCAATTTTGACATTTAAAGGGCAATAACTCCTACAAGGAGTCATCATACAACTTTGACCCAATGGAGTGTTTTGTAGAGCTTTAGATGCTGAAGAAGGAAGGTCTCTTCGGTTTTCATGTATCTGTTATACTTTTTGAACTATAAGCAAAAAACTGTATTTTTACCCCTCTGTTCTATTTTTAGCCATGGCGGCCATGTTGGTTGGTCTGAGGCCATGATTTGGGCAAACTTGGTAGAGGGCATTTTACTGATGATGTATGCAAAGTTTCAAAGCAATCCCTTCAGTGGTTTTGGAGGAGAAGATTTTTGAAGAAAAGTTAACGACGACGACGACGACGACGACGGACGACGACGACGACGACGGACGACGACGGACGCCAAGTGATGGCAATAGCTCACATGACCCTTCGGGTCAGGTGAGCTAAAAAAGGCTGAAAGTGGCATTTAACCCTAAAACACAAAGAATTACATCATACGGTAAAAAGGTGACAATTAATTTCAAGTACATATTCTTGACCTATCTATTTTTTGTATAATAATTAAATTGAATTGAAGCAACATTTTAAAACAATTACAGTGGAATATAATAATTGTGAAAACATATTTCTAAGAAAATATCTTGAAGCAACATGTGGAGAATGTTAAATATGACACCTCCTTTGTAAAAAAAAATAGTTTAACTTAAGAAATTTATAGACAGGAATTCTATGTAAACCAATTCATTATTTGAGTAAAAACTAAATAACTGGAAGGTATGACAACAACTCTTTTTCAGAAGTTGTCTAAATGTTTTTTGACTTGTCATTTCCTGTAAAATCAATGTCTCAGGAAATTTATGGTTAAATTATATTTTTTATGACCATATTGCACAGACAGTAAGGTTATTTTCCTTTAAAACAGTTTAATAGATCAATATGCTTAGTAATAAAAATGTCCTAAATTGCTTTCTCTACTCGTTTCCTACAATGATAAGCAGTCGGTCATCCAGTTTCATCACGATCATTTGGCACATAGTATTCCATACCCTAGAATTCCAAACAACTTTCTAGATCCCTGATCTCACTATACAAATTGTGAACATACATGTATGACAGAAAAGAATACATTAACATGATCAACAGTGATTTTTCATGGTCTTTTTGTGCATCATTTAATGGTCATTGTGGATACAACAATTCTTATGAAAATATAAAAGACAATAAGAGATGACAGAAAAATTCCAGACCATAAAAATAAATATGAATAAAAAAACATTTAAACATTTATTTATTGTTGTGAAATGTGATGTAATGTGTTTCCCAATAATGATGGGTTCACATTTCAAACCTTCAGAATTGTTTTTTAATTTTCTGAGATCACATCAATTTAACTTGCATTTCCATCCACAACTCACTAATCACCAAAATTCACACAATAATTTCTGCATTTAAAGTATATTATTTAACAAACAAGAAAAAGAATGTGTAAATTCATTCTTAATGTTTAGAAGCATAAAAAAGTTGAGACTTCAGTTTAATGCTTCTAGCCATGCACACAAGTCTTAAAGAAGAAATCAGTATTAATTTCATTCTTAGAAAAAACACCTTTAATTAATTTGTTTATGCAAATGTACTTCCTGTTTTGTTAAAGAAAGTTGCAAATCAATACGACAAAAGCCTAGATGTCCAACATCTGCACAACGGAAAGCTATAAGCCAAACACAGCAAGAGCTTAAGATAAAGTAACTGTACCCATCCACCAATGAAACAATAAATATATCTTAGGGAAAATGTATTGAGGTATGTCGACTTATGTATGTCATAAACGTGTGACAGTCATTTCTCTGTGCAACCATTTTCCATCAAAACATATATGTGGTCTACATTTTTACTATATAATAAAATAATATCACATAAAAATGCTAAAGTATTAAATGTTACACTGTTTTATAATGTCATAATGAAAACTTTTCTTTTAATTATCACTATGACGTTAACTTACATCACAAATTACATGCTGGGAAAACTAAAGGGAGATAACACCTAAAGCAAGCAGTATTATTGTTTGACTAATTGTTTCATTCAAAAATCTACAATGCAATTCATAGCCAATTAAATAAGTACTGTCTAAACAATATAAACAGACATGTACAAAAAAAATTAAGACAAATAAAATGTTCGAGGATAGTCTTGCATATTAACAGATTGGAAATGAAACTGACACATACATTAGCTACTAATATGAAATATACTTATCACAACCAAGATCTGAGAAGGCTATAAAATCTGTCGTAAACATGTTATCTATAAAATTTCTCCGTTAATGCCCAACCCAACTGAATCGCTTTAGCAAAACACCTAGTCATGTCACAAGAAGGCTTTATATTTTGGTTTCTATTTTAATATTGGATCTATACAATTTAAAACTTTTTAAAAAATTCACATTTATAAAATATATTAGTTGATTAATGGTGTGCAAGTTATATTATAGCCACTGGTTTTAATAGTGGATAAAAATAGGAAACAAACCCCCACCCCCTTTTTCCCCTTTACACAAAGGCGAAATCATATATGTTTGTGGCCTAGTGCAACCATGCCTAAACTTATATGTATTATAAGTGTCTGCAAACAACTTTCTTGTCTTGTGAAAATTATATATACCAAACAATGTTAAATTCAACGAACTGACATATGGTTCATCCAAAGTGTGTTTTGCACAAAAAAACCCAATCAAATCCCTTCTTAAAAAACACAAGCTAACATATCAGATGTCAATATAATAAAGGGACAACTATATGCCTATTTGCATTCATCCACATTCATGCATTAATAAAGGAGCAGCATTTATAGCATAAAATTAACATTCCATTGTTTGGCTTAGTGAAATAGACACAAGATAAAAATGTTCTCTTTATTGCTACCAATTTAAAAGTCCAGTATTCCAAAATGTACAAAGTTTTCATGTTAAGTTCTCCCTGGGTGTACCATCCCATACTTCAGATCAGATCAGATATCCTCTTTGTATTACGCAACACCAGACCCCCATACCTCAATAACTGCATAAAATTTTCCTTGGTCCAAAATGTGGTGGTATAATGTGGGTGCACTGTAATATCTTATTAAATTTGAATCTTTATAAATTTCTTTAAAATTAATAATTAGTTCCTTCTTGTGACAAGTCGGGTATAATAGAACTCCCACCTCAAAACAACATACCTCTTCACTTTGGACTAGAGAAAAAACATTCGGTACAGATTCAGATCGAGGTACATGGCGTAACGGAACCAACGGCTTAGGTTGTGGATTTGATGGCGGCAATCTAAAGATACACAAAATCAGAAAATAAAAAGTTAGTGTCTAATGTTAATAAACTAAAAATGTCAGGCACTGCAAGAAAAATAAGCTTTATCAAACAGCAATTTTTGTGCATTTGCTAGTAGGATAGGATAAAAGGTTTCACAGTAATAGAATTCCCCTCAGAAATAATTTACAAATAAAACCAAACTAATATAATTTTTTTAAAATTTGTATATAAATTTTATTGAAAATTTGTGTTCAATATTTTGTTCTCATCATTACAAAGAAGAATAATATTACTGTTATATTTTGCTTTAAGGAAACAGAAGACTATTAGATCATCAGAAAAGTTAAAACTGATGCTTCATTTTACATACAAAAGCAATGGCGGGCCTAGACTGCAAGACAAGTAAAAATTGCTGTTTGAACAATGCAAAATAAATAATAATGTAAAAAAAAATGACACCACAAGATGACAGTAAATACGGAAGGGCGGAACCTACCTCATGTGATATCTCACCAGGATTGATCAAACATACATTGGGGGCGGAGGAGGATCTATCCCTCTGCCCCAGGGCAGGTTTGCTGCGCTGAGGTGTATGTGGTGAGACAGGTATGGACTGATTTCGGTTGTTAAAAGGAAAAGACGGAGTAAATGTGTCCACTGGAAGTTTACTGAAATTTAAATAGGAGTCAAGTTTACAAGATTAAGAAAATTACATATCTAAATGAATAATGAAACTGAACATTAAACAAACAAATTAGCAAGGATTGTCAGCAAAAATACCAAGACATTAGAAACTAAAGAGAATGAACCCAATCTGTGTAAAATATGAAACATTCTTTTTTTTTTTTGGTTTGTAATTATTCAATATTTACAATAAATAATTCTTTATTACTGCACTATTATGATTGTCTATTCAAAATATTGGCCAATCAAATGAATCTGTATATCCAGGTAAACAACACAGACAAGATGCAAATGCATATCTAACCTTGATGCTTTCTTGTCTATATTAATTTAAAGAATTATCTTTATCTATCAGAATCAAAATTTAAACTAGGAACTCATCATTCTATACTGTAACCCTATTTTATTGGGGGTAAATATTCTGAGTGATTATTGTTTTCTATTACTATTTTATCATGTTGCACTACCTATAGTATAGTTAAACACTGCAAATTAAACATATCAAAACTGTAAAATTGTTAAAATAAGCAAGGGCCCTCATTTTCCAATAAATCATATCTTTGTAACCTGACCATTTCATATTTTTAATTATTTCAAAAATTTAATCACACACATTAATACAAACACAACATTGTCAAGAAAATTTGTCAAACTTTTCTCCACCTATACTTATACCATGTGACATACTTATGTCTTGCCCAGTCCATCGTACTGCCCCAAGAGCAGAAAGGATTAACTTTATCTATACATCGCTGATGGAATCTTATACCACATGTCTGGCATCTTAAACTCTGGAACAACGATCTGCCGCAACCATCACAGAATGTTAAAAGTAAAAATGTTTTACGAACCTGCAAATGAAAATGACACATTTAAAGCATACATGAAACAAATTTAAGTGAAATATTTTAAAATACTTTTAATAGTGAATTTTACCATTTTACATAATATAATATGTGTCACAATGATGTAATTTTCTACTTCTAGTTCTTATAGTACTTCATAATAATTCAATCAATTTGTATACCAATGACAAAGAAACATTTATTTTAATGAACAGTTTTGTGACAGTTTATTCTTTTTTTATTGTTATGTTTAATACATGTATTTATGAAAATGTGTGAAATAAGTATACTGAATAGTTAATCAAATCTTTGATACTTTATCCTCAATAAATTAAACTGCTAAAAAAACACATAACAATAAGAATGCAAATGCCAACACTTACTTAAAAAAAAACAAACAAAGAAAACAGGATGCTTTCGCGACATATAATGCAACTTCTCCCTGTTTTCCACCCACTTCTCCCTGTTCTATCCTCACTTCTCCCTGTCAACCACCCAAAAGAGAAGTGACTTCTCCCTATAATTTTTACCCAGCGTGAGCCCTGTACATGTAATTCAGTCAATCTCATTTAAAGCAGGCATTTTGCTTGAATAAATCAAGAAAATATGACCACTTCATATAATTGATGCCGCAACTGTTTTCAATACTCAAAGGCCAGGAAAATGAAGATTTAAAATTTTGTCAACATCAAAGTGACGATTTTGGAGTAAATTAGGCTCCAAAGAGGAAGAAATTTGACAAAATTAGCATATAGATTCCTACATTACGTATAACATAGTCTTTTTCAGATGCAAATTAATGAACAGCAAATTAGTACGAACTAGCGAAATAAAAAATTACGATACTTTAAACCATTTTTTAACTAATAAGCTCTAAAATCCATCTAAAAAGCACATAGAACTGATAGAATAGCCTGAAACTATGAAGATTTTAATATTGTTAATAAAAACATTTTCCAAACACCAGTAAATTACAAATGTTCTGTTTATGTTTTATTATGAAATATGTGGACAAATTGTTAAATAATACAAGTGTTTCTACTGAAATTGAATCAATCAAACGAAACCACATAGGATGAAATTTGACTTGCAAAATCCATTTATGAAGAAACCATAGCAAATGTAACATAGGAATCTTGTGAAAACCATTTAATTCGGTTTCATTCAATATTTTCAACGAATAACCTTTTCTTTACTATTTTTCGGCTGTCGTCGGTGTAATACTACACCAACAGCGTCTCATGGGCCTTTTCTGTGCCGTGTATCAATGAACTGATATATGGGATACAGAAGAATAAACACCCAAACGATAGATTGGTGACAGAGGGTGATGTTCAGGTTCTTTATTAGTATGACATGATGTTTATAACTTTATTGTATATGATGGCATGGCTCAATGATAATATATTATTTCAAAATTTTAGGTTTATAAGATGATGAATGTTAATTTAGTAATGTATTTAACAGTTTAAGAGCAAAACAAAAGTTTCACACAAAATACCGAAACGTAAATTATTCATTGTAAAGATAGAACAAAAACTTCATGTGCAATGAAAAAAGAGAATGGCATGTAAAACTAATGAACAATTTTTCAACTGCTTAATAATAAAATTTTATTTACATAATGTGTCACAGGTAACATAGGAATCGTGATTATTACATTACCAAAATAAACGTGTCTTCTAATGTTTATTTCACTATACACCGGTAAGTAAAAGCTTGATAATGATATGCCATATTATTATTGATGATATCACTGACAGGAGAAAAACTAAAATAAACAAGTTTCAAGAATCCTGGAAAAATCAGATAACGTCGACATCATAACGTAGGAATCCTATCACAATACTTCCTCAAAATTACAGTATTTGATACCCTTAGTTACAATAGGCTTTTTGTATAGATTTAAGTATTAAATGTCGGTATTATTATTTTAACGAATAATCAATCTCAGAGGATGACTATTCTTGATGCGTCAAGTAACGTAGGAATTCTTCTTATTTCGACCACTTAAAAAATGTAGGAAAAAATCATTCAAGTTTGTTTTATTTGTTTATAATACTCACTGCAAGTTTTGATATAAAAGGATGAAAAAAAATACTCAAATAAGCCAATGTTATATAATTTAGCTTTGTGGTAACATAGGAATTATGTAAATAAATGACATTAATCACATCATGTTTGTATTTAGAATTTTATTTCAAATTCAAATGTTGATTCTTATAATTAACGTTCAGTATTAGGACTACTGAATACACCAGTTTAGTTTTGTATTTTAAAGACTTTTTTGGAAATAACATGTGCCCTAAAATCGAAATTTTAATTCTTGACACGGGAAAATTGGATGTTGTCTGTGATTGGAACTCTCTTAACTAGAAATAAATCACTTCAAAAGCCAAGAGAAAGTGGTAAACAAATTTGTATATATGCACGTTTTTAAAAAATGATGTCTTAAATAATATACATGTAACAGCTTTTTTTCAAAAGTGAGAAACTTTTGGTAACAGTGAATGCATGAAATAAATGAGATTGACTGTTTTGTTCAATTTGGTTTGGATTTCACTTACTGCATACTTAATTTTCTAAATATCTGAATACTAGCCTATGATTGAGTGCCAATGAATGATAAAACTAAAAAATCTCTTTAAGTGGCAGTGAACACCATTAAAAAAAACCCCAACCAATCTGTAGAATGTGAAACACCAGTTTTTAAGGTTTAAAATAAACGTAATAATATATTGTCAAGACCTTAATTATTTTTTGGGAAATACTTATCATTCACTATGTTTAAAAAATTGATGCTAGAAATACATGTAAGTTACTAAGAAACATAACAAAATATAAGTAAATTGTCAGAATTTTATGTTAATCACACTTCATCAATAGTTTTGTCATACTTATAGCTAAGCATTGTTACAGACAAATATAGTTTTAGGTATGTTAACTTAAGGTACATACTGGTATATACTGTATTCTCAAGGTGATATGACGTCGAGGCTAATTTTACAATAATCAAATATTTCTATATTCATCAATGCTACAGTTTTTACACATATCCTGTTTTTCATATTCTCAATTTAAATTTTGCACTTACGAATGTTAGTGTCATTCATGTAAGTTTTGTGGAGTTTTATACTGTGGATCAAGGACCATTTCCAGCTTGTGTCTGCCATTGAATGTCACCAACACCTGTTTAAAATCAGAACCTGATATAGTCTGTTTGGGGAAAAAGCATATCAAATTCAATTACTTACTATATTATGAGTAAACATAGGTAAAGTGGTGCCCGACACTGAAAGTCTATGTGACTTTAACTGTACTTTTAACTCTTTGTTAGCCAGACTACCCATATCAATATCCCAGGAAATTGGCATTCTGAAAATAAAATAAACAGACATACTACTACTGATGTATCTACCTTCAGGAGAGAACACAAAGTTTGCAAATCTAACTTGTCTAAAACAGCACCCCAAAAATACTACAAATCCCAGAGTTATTTCACTGGTTTCACAGGCTATTACGGAAGACTCTAACATTGCACATGCCTTTGGAGTGATAACTTAGTTATGTTTAATTCAGCTTTAAAATCATAAAAAATAGATAAATATATATGTTGTTTCGTTGTTGTTGGTTTTTTTTTCTAAACATATTTATATTTACGAGATGTAACATCTTTAAACAATTTTCAGCAAAGATAATAAATTTCTTTATTCTTGTAAGCTATTCCGAATTAACTGTATCATTGACTTAAACTGTACTATTAACTGGCTTATTCTTTTCTTTTCAGTTATTACACAGTGGTTTCTGTTTCTCCAATAAGCTAAGGTGGATAGCCTTAAGTTACACAACGGTTTATGGACATCATGGAAATATACTGCATCTCCTACCTTGTTCTAATATCATGAACTTCACAATTTTCTGGTTCTATTTCACGAAGACTCATTGGTTTCTTTAAAGCTTCTTTTAGTGTTTTTCCAACCTCAATTCTCATCTGAAAAGCATCTTAATTTTACTACTGTACACACTATGTACAGCTAGAACAACAACACAACTAAAAGTTTCTGCACAACAAAGACGTCTTTTGAACAATCTGTCAATCTGAATACTTCTGAAATACTGCCCACTACACTTAGCAATCATTTAATCCAATAAAATCAATCAAGTTTGAAAAATTATTAAATACAGCATTTTTATAGAGAATGTAGATAAAATCTTGGAAACTAAATTGTAAAAGACTGATGCAGTTTAATGTGCAAGACAATATGTGGTATGAATGTGTACAACTTATGACAACTGAGACTGCACCCTGATAGGTAAATGGGTGCTTGATATGATCCGATTGCACAATAGTTGCTTATATAGAGGGCATTGTACTGTGCGAGGAGCTGTTGTATTGTCTGAATCATTCATATTAATTCTACTTTTAAAAATGTTAACAATGGTAAACAGAAATTTTTTTTAAACGTTTAGTAACAACATTTAAAACTTTTATTTTTTAACATGAACATTTTACTTATACACCACGGCCACCATGAACTCTAAATCATACGAGTCAATACTGACTGGTGAAAATATTAACTGCCATATGGTTAAAAGTTTAATTAGTTACTTATGCTACCATCAACATTAAACATGATCATAATTAAAATCTATAAAGGCAGCAGATTGCCATACATACTGAGGAAACCTGATCATTTGGAAAATTAACCCTGAGTATGGGTCTAGATGGTTTTGGACTTGGCTGTTGTGTTACAGTAGGCAATTTTGGACCTGGTGGTAGAGGGGGTGGTTCTGGATCATCAGGAGGAGAGGGTTCACTGCTGTGTTGTTCGTAGTCTGTCAATAACTGGGACTCTTTCTCTTGTAATTCATGTATTTTGTTAGTTAGGGCTTCATACTCCTAAAAAAATATAAATTAATCATGTACATGGATGACAACAGTGCTTTTTATTACCTGATACCTTATATAAATGGAATTTGGTATTTTTTATTGTTTTCTGAAATTCTAAAAATGTCCATGTTCGCAAAATGTTGATGGTCAATAATACTAGTTTGGACTGTTTCTCATTGTGTGCTCTGAAATAATTTTTTCCTGTTAAGTTCACGTGGAACAGAAAAGAAACATAATGACTTTATTCACTTAGTTTTATTTGGTTGAAATAACTTGTTTGGAAAGAATCCAATGACTATTTCTCCATAAATAAAATGTGTTATAGTATTTAAACAAATTACATTTTTGTCAGTTTAAAATAGCAAATTGACTGTTTCCTTAAGTTTTTTTGACGAAAAAACATAAAAACAATATGAAAACTTATAGACATATATAAAATTTTGGTGGTGTGACATAGTTAAAAGTTTGCAAAACTATTTTCTTCTTCCTTTTTTCTTCTGCAAGTACTTTTAAGCAGTGATCAGGTAATAAAATGTGATTTGGGAACACTCAAACAGTTGTCCCTCTGTGTCTGGGAAAGTGTTTGTAACTGTTGCCCTTGGCCGTATAGATGGGGGCAATAGATCAAAACACTACCCCCTCCACATCGGGCCAACAGTTTGAAACAAAAATTTACTTGAAAGTAGTAAGACTAGTACATATATCATGCAATTTATTACCATTGTATCAAATCAAAATAATTTTGCAATTTATAAAACTTATTAAATGTATTTAGTCCACCAGCTGGCAGCAGCACTAGTTACTTATCTTCATGTTAACTAAAACATTGATGATGCATTTATGTGTATAACATATATTTTAGAAACATTTAAAAAAAACTATCCTGAATCTAAATGCTCAGTTACTTTTATACAATTGGTTAAACAAATTATTTTCTTCACATGAATACATGTATATTATACAACCTATACTTTCCTTAAACATCATTCGATATATATAATGATGATGAAATGCCTTTACAACATAAAACTAAATATCAGTGAGATGGTATCCATTTCTGTGGGCCTGCCAACCTTCAGGTCAAAGTTCAAGGTCAAATGTCAACAACCACGGTATAGACACATTGCTTTGAAATTATCTACCACATAAAACTACTGTTTTACGTAGTGCACAACTGCTGAGTGAAGGCATTTAATTTTATTTGTGAAAAAAAATAGTTATACATGTATAAATATATATTTTTTTTCCTACGTAACAAAATCTATTTGATATAAGTCTTTGTTATTATTAAAAGTCTTTAAGAAAACTTTTTGAACATGTCTTTATTTATTAACCATTAGAAAAATTAAGGGGTATTTTTGGCGATCTTTTCTTGTTAGTTGATCATAAGACATTGCCTGTTTTCATAATCTTCAAAGAGCAAAGGCAGAAAAACATCTTTTATATTGGATTATTTATCATTTTTTACTGTAAAGACCATGCATACTACATTTTCTCATGGCAAACGGTGCACATCTTGTAGTAAATACATTGTCATTTTTGTGGTATCTATATACAAAACTTTACCACTTTTAATCCACTCTAGAAGTCAGTGTAGCAGTAACATGAAAAGGCAAATGTTTCTTTTAATTTAATACACAACATTTATTTTATGAAGTTTTTGTTTAAGAAACAATTTCAGGTTTAAATGCAATAAATATGGAACTTCCATTTTTTTGCAATTTTATTTCTAAAGTTTTACCTGTAAATACATAGGATCTGGCTGTTGTTTGCTCCCAAATTTGGCATTTAGAGCTTCTAAATTCTCTTTTGTCAATCGTAACAGATTTTGAATGTTTCTTATCTGAAAATAAAATCAAATTATTTTTTAGGTATATACATCTAAATTCATTTTACAGTTGTGGGTTTTGGAGTTTGAGAATGTTGAAAAAGAACCAGTTGACCAATGATGAACTAATCAGACTGGTGGATCCACACAACTTGTCTTAACATGTTATCAGTTCTGGATGCACCTTTTCAACATCTAATGCGTCCCATTATGCAACCATTTCAAATATTGTACAAATTTCTGTCTTGTCACATGCACGATTAAGTAATCTTACAAATGGTAAATATACAATTACTTTTTATAAGTAAGAATGATTTGAACAATTTAATTTCATTGATTTTATTATTTCTAAAATGGAAATAATGAGGTAAATCTGTGAGCTACGGCTCACTAGTGATATGCATGACCAAGGAGCATAAAATCACTTTACAACATATGGGACTAAAGGATAAAGCAATATGCAAAATATCAGGCTTCTGCATCCTAAAACTGCAATGGAAATTTTGCATGTATGTCAATTGTCAACTATGTGTAAAAATCTATGTATTCAGTACAGGAAGTAGATGTTTTGTTTGTTTGTTTGATTGATGTTCAACCCTACTTTCAGCAATTTTTCAGCTATATCATGGCATCCAGTTTTTATTGGGGGGAGGAAGCCGGAGTACCCAGAGAAAACCCTGCCCTGCAGTATTTTGCATGTATGTCAACTATGTGTAAAAATCTACGTATTCAGAAAACAGGAAGTAGATGACCAACTTGGCAAGGAGCATAAAATCACTATTCACCATATGATACTATAGGACAAAGCAATATGCAAAATAATCAGGCTTTTGCATCTTATAGTTGCTAGAAAACCGCTACGGAAATTTTGCGTGTATATAAACTATGTAAAAGTATTTGGTAAACAGGAAGTAGATGACCAAGGAGCTTAAAATCACTATACACCATTTGGTACTATAGGATAAAGCAATATGCCAAATATCTGGCTTCTGCATCCTAAAGCTGCTTAGAAAACCGCTACCGAAATTTTGCATGTATGTCAACTATGTAAAAAATCAAAGTATTCGGTAAACGGAAAGTAGATGACAAGGAGCATAAAATGGCTATACACCATATAGTACTATAGGATAAAGCAATATGCAAAATATCTGTCTTCTGCATCATAAAGTTGCTTAGAAAACTGCGACGAAAATTTTGCATGTATGTCAACTATGTGCACAAAAATCAAAGTATTCAGTCAACAGGAAGATTTTGTATCCTATATAGTTGCTTGGAAAACTGCGACGGAAATTTTTTGTTAGGAACAGACGTATGGATGCAGAGAGAGAAAAGGGTTTACCCCTTCTTCTTCGAAGCGGGGGGTATAATTAATTTTGAATTATTTGTATGAGATTTGGGTACTTGGGTATAGAATAGATTGGATCATTTTCTGAAAACAACAAATTATGTTCTCTGTGGAAAAATAAATAATGAGTCTTTTGGAAGTCAGCATTCATATATAAATGATCACTGTACATGTATCTACATTACTTGGAAATTAAGTAACAAGCTGAGCTAGACAAGATGCAAGTCTTTTTAATGGGGAAATACCATCAGTATGTTTCAGGCAATGATTGCAGTTCAATAATAATTCACAAGACTGACTAACTAAACCACTACTAATTAAGAATAACAAGAAATAAACAAGCCTTGTTGTAACTTTTTATTCAGACGTTCAATGGTTGTACATGGAACAAAATACTTTTATGCAAGCGCTTAGCTGGAATTGTCTGCAATATCTGCGGCTCAAGAAATTTTTTGGGACTCAAGATAAAAAATATCTTACAGTAGTTCAGTTGGACATTTGTGCCCCATTTCACAATTTCTTTTTAAAATGCTTAAACAATATCAGTAATTTGAACGTATAAATTCAAGACCAATACGTGCGGGCACACATAAGTTCGAAAAATTAAAGTTGTAAACATTACAATGTCCTACTTGTTGAATTGAAGGTCCAATTGTTAAATCGATTCTCATTGGTCATGTTGGTTGATTTTAGCTTCTTTTACCCTCTCAATGACGGTCATTGACTATGATTCCGCGATTTTGATAGGCCGATTTCTAAAATTTAATCCAATCGGCAAAAGCGCTTTAAAAAGTACTAACTTTGTTTGACCTTCACAATGCCGAGGAATAATATGCAGTGAACCTTAACCCAATTTGGGGTTGAGAAAAAACACTGAGCCGGAAGTCGATAAAAAAAATTAATTTTATTGCAATTTTTTCATTTTAGATTACAGATAGCACATCATCATGATTACACATGTCATTATTTCAATATACATTCACAAAGTTTGTAAACTAAGCTCATTCAGTTTCTATTGTCATCCAGTCCTAAAGGAGTTTTTGAAAAATAAATCAGATGAAAAAACACTTATAAAAATATGTACGCCCAAAATTTTCACTGTACCCCTAAATTGTTAGGGCCAAGCCTAAAAATATCTTTGTTTGCTGTTGCCTACAGCATGTTAAAGTGGTGGGTAGGTAGGTAGGCCTATTATTAAAGAATATCATAATATGGCTGTCAGACATGCAAAGCCATGTATTAAAGAATATCATAATATGGCTGTCAGACATGCAAACATTTTTGTGTTTGTTTAATATAGATTTCCTGTTTCTTTGTATGACTCATGTTGCACAATTAAATACAGTACCATTGCTGTATTCAGTTAGGATATTGCAATACTAGCAAGTATTCAAATAAATGTGTCAGTTGTCCATCAGTTGTTCCCACTCAGAATTTAAATTGAAATATTGATAGCAAGATATGTCAGAACTGTTTCAAATGTAAAGTTATTATTATACCTTTCAAAAACAAATCACCCCTAAATTTCAATACTGTTTCCAACACTATAAAAATACCAAATAAAAACTGGACACCATGATATAGCTGAAAAATTGCTGAAATTGTCGTTAAAACAATATTCAAACAAACATGTTTTCTGACACTGTTTTATGGCTGGCCTATCGAACTCGGTCTTATTTTACTAGACAGGTTCACTTTGCTATACCTGGCAGATTGTACTTGCCAGTATGCACTGGTATGGAAAATGTTTTACTTTTAGTCTGGTAAAAGCATTTAACACTGTAGATCCATTATTTGATGTAACCCTTGGTTCAGAAGAGTCTGGGTTGAACTGGTCAATTTCCAATGTAGCAAATTTCAAATTGTCATCAAAATTTTTTACAACACTAACTGTTTCCTCAATATCTGGATAAAAATTTTTCCGAGGACGACAGCTTTGGAGAAACAGCGATGGTCACGGTGTCAGCTTTCCCTAAAGACGACAGGACAGGCCTGTGTCTGGGGTCTACCTTGTCTTAAAAAGTACTTGTCGAAGCTCCCTCCAGTCCATGTTATATCCATTTGGTGTTCATATAACCTATTTCTTTTAATGTTTTTAGTGACACCTGATTGTTTCAGTAAGAGGTTTGTGAAAAAAGTGACAAGGGAACTATCCCTCGATTTTCGTTTTCCTTCCATCACCAACCACACTTAAATTATTCAATGTCAGCCGTGCGCTTGACAAGTACTTGCTTTAACCTTTGATTTGAAGCGTTTTGGTGATAAATTCTAAAACGGAACAAAAATCGGAAACTGGTATGAAAAAAATCGGGAAAAAAAATTTTCGTTTCACTAACTTGAAAAAAATATTTGAGTCGCAATGTTTTTTGTGGGTCTGGTGGCAACAGCAAACAAACAAATTTTTATTTTAGGCCTAGGCCAAAGGGTACATGAACCCCCAACTAAAAAAAAGTGGTGGGCATGCTGTATATGTAGCGATACAGTCTCCTGCCTAAAAAGTCTTTATTGTAAAATGACGTTGTCTATGCAACAAAATAATGGGAAACTGCGTTATTTTGATGAATATCCCGGCGAGTTTTTTATAAATTTTAGTCGGTCATTTTAGTGTAAATTTCGGTAATGTCCGGCAAATATGACTGTTTCCAGACCCATGTTCAAGGACATTCAAAACAAAGTTCTTCTGAATTTCTGACATATTAAACATTTGTCAATGTAATAAACAGGATAATCAATTGCGCATTGTAAATGTTGAATATATTATCTCGTGCCAAAATGCATTCCGATTTAACTGAATACAGGGGCAGCCATATTGGTTTTCTTATCAAAATAAAAAGAACAAACTTTGTAAAGAGCCATCCATTAAACATTCTGACCAAGTTGGTTTCAATTGGCCCAGTGATGTCAAAGATCAAGATTGAAATGTAAAAGGTTTACAGCTGACGATTATGGATGCAAAATTAATGCAGTTGAGTAAAATCATTGGTCTTGACGCAAAATATGCCAAAGTCCGATACTTTTGTTCTATGTGAAGTTTCTGATGACTGGCAAAATGTGGTTCTTGTTGGTTCACTGTTCAATTTTGCTTTCATCTTCTGATGTATCTTAGAACAGTTTCCATATGAATTTATAAAAAACTAAACCAGTTTGGTTGATACAGTTTATTGCTGCTTCAAGTGATCTTTACTAAGGATCCCATTTACTCTGATGATGAAACGGACAGTGACACTGAAGATAATTTTTCAACAATTTATGAACAAACTGAGGAGGAAAATTGGTCTTTAATTTTTGTTTGCTTGTGATGAGAAATTTGTTAAAAATAAAAATGTTTTAACTTTTGAATGTGCCTTATTTTGTTCTCATGATTTCAAATTAAATTTTAGAATTGTATTGGGATGTCGAAAATTGTGCTGAACTCACAGTCCCATGACCGACAGGAAAAAAATAGTTCTTGGGTCATGCGTGTAAAAAAGTACTATAAAATCACTAAAGCCAAGCATTATAGTTCTTGGGTCATGCGTGTAAAAAAGTACTATAAAATCACTAAAGCCAAGCATTATGTCCGTATACAGTTCATGTCAATTAAAACATCAACAAGTTTAATGCTTGGACCATGCATCAACTGTCACTTGTCTATCATACCCCTTATACCATAGTGATATTGGCTTACAATTGCAGACTACCTTGCATCATTTTGTCTGCAACCGTATATTTAAACAGAAGGTTTAGAGTAGATGAATTTAAGTCTAGTTATCTGTTATTGTGGTGTAATATGAGCTTATTTCTTACGGCATAACCTACTTTCAATGTCAAAACAAGACACTGTATTTTTCTAAACACAAACAAACAAAATGAAAATAAATGTCGGGAAGACGAAATGAAAATCTTCGTGTTTATGTAAAAAATGCTAGTGATGTGTGACGCAGAGGGAGACACCATTTGTCTACCTGGTCTACAAGATTAGCGATTTCATATGCATCGTCCCTCGGCGGTGTATTTGATAGATCTTGGATATCTCCATTCATTTGCTGAACTGGCTTATGGACGACCGCCATTTTGCCTCTTTAAGAGGCTTTCACGTGACCTTTCTTACATTATCGTACATTCACGCGATAATTTAACGAGGATTTCAAGACTTCAATGGCGGTAAATTTCAAATGTTGAATGCAAGAGGCCAGAGCTGATGACGCAGTTCCACTTGCATATTATACACACACAATCAATTGAATTAAATATAAATACTGTATACTTGTATGAACGTGACACTGGTTCCTGAATATTGATACTTTTCTCACACTCCGACCTAGCAAATATCTGTGTCAAAAATATTCGTAGGTTTTTTGAAAATTTATATAAAAATAGGTATAGTTTTTAAAACAATCTTATATAAAAATGGGTATGCTTTATAATCTTAATTGAAAAAAATCTGGTCTCATATAAATATGGGTCATGTTTATAATATAATAAAGTGTAATTTTTATAATGACATTGTGTTTTCTTCTTCACTATGTTATCATTTTGTGTATATAAATATGACTTTCTTTTAAGTTTACTGAATATAAATATGGGTTATGGAAATTGTTCATTTTATATAAATATGGGTTGTGGAAATTGCTCATTTTATATAAATATGGGTCATGAAAATTGAAATTTTATATAAATATGGGTCATGAAAATTGGAAGTTTTATATAAATATGGGTATTGAATTCAAATCAAAAATGGCACATCCCCACCCTAAAAATTACCAAGTTAGTCCCCCCCCCCCGTGGTGTACTATTTGGTATAATACACTGCAGAGGGATGCATATGAACTCGCTAATCTTGTTTCGTTGTTCCGACTACCGGGTACTATAAAACAGTTCATCTACATCTACATGATACATTTTGCTCCATTAAAATTGACAAATATGCAACATTCTGTGTATTAAAAAATAAAAATGCATAGACCTGGTGGATTAAATTCTATATGTTTTAGTCATGATTTATTTCAATTGTACAGAAAATATGTTAATGAATGGATAGTTACGACGACAAGCCGATTTTGGTCATGTTTTCTTATGTTCAACTGATTGTATTACATTTTTATCCTTAAACATTTTGTTTAACTTTTTTCGCTGTCTGTTTTATCTTCGCTACATCAAATCATGAACCTCGAAGATTCAATAACACTAACATCTCTGGATTACCACACCGCTTGTTATATAAGAACTATTGCTAATAAACTAAATACTTATATAATTAATACTGCCTGTAATAAATTTGATTCGCAGTATGATTGGGACTCATGTGTTAAAATATTTTTTTTACGTTACAGATTTGAGTGTGATCGAAAATAAAAAGTCGTTATTGATGTGAATCCACTACAGGTGTATACAAAATTAATGAGGGAGGGGGCAAGATCTTTTCTGTTAATGTGTTTTGGGAATTTTTACAGGTGTGTTAACAGTTATTTTTTAAATAAAGCAACTGTTAACTGTTTTTCAACCATTAGCTGTTTTCTGTTTTCTTAAAAATTGACATGAAAGTAAAAACCCTGTTTGCTGTTAATAGTATTGCCCTTCAATAAGATCCTGCTGTTATCTGTTTTTTTATTATTGAACTCTCTGTTTTCTGTCTTCTCATGTAAATTGCTGTTATCTGTTACCATTATTATAAATTTACTGTTATCTGTTTTTGGACAAATTGAATTGACCCCCACCCCTCTCATTAATAGGTTCTTACATACGTTTTTGGGGAAGACCGGGTCATCTTTCACAAGTGACAGAAATTTTATGTCTCTTCGCGAGCACTGAGAACTCTCCCATGACCCCAGCTTACGAAAAGATTTGAAATATAGACCCTTATTGGTAAAACAAACACAATACAAATGACGACATTAAACCAAGACTTCCACCAGAACGCCCGAAACAAGAAACAAAGGAGAACGTTGTTATGTTATTATAACAAGAAATCGGCCATTTACGGAAAGACTGTTTTGGTAAAAGTTATGGATTTGGAGTGGATCTAAACTTTTGTGATTGTAGGAGATTACACTACCACTATATGACCCACGTGTCTATGAAAATTGACAATTAATTACTTTATTTTTTTTTTTATATTTTTCAATGTACGGATAGTTTTAAACATATATTTTTTTCATCTAGACTGACAAAACATCATGACTCTAGCACAACCAGCGCTATTCTCGACAATAATTAACCCTTAAATAAGTTAGAGTTGCGTCTCTTACATCGCGAGAGTTGTTCATTTACACGTAGAAAATTCGATCATTTCTTTTTCTCTAGAACAATCTGTTCAAACGACGTCCAATATTTTTTATTTTTTTTTGTCACAAATTTACAAAAATACGATTTCATACGCAACACGTGTATATTTTTGTTCGGAAATATAATTTGGTGCAGATGAGAAAATAATACTGATTGGATAAACAATCAAGAACTTACAAAACCTTCAAAAACTTCTGGGTCTAAAGGAATCATAGTTAGAAAAAAGTTCCTTCAAAATTATATCAAATAACCAAATCACCAGACTATCCGAGATGAATAGTAAATAAAAATACATTCTTCAGAAAATCTGACGATAGTTTGGATGATGTAAATGTATGCTATTTTAAAGAAACTTATTAAAATTGTATTCTGTACCTGTGACCTATTTATAACATAACGCTCAACCAGTTGCTAATTTGACCTAGAACATAAAAGAGTAATGCTATCGTTGTTTAATCATTAAATAGTCATGCGCCAAAATAAACAAAACTGACTGTGGCAATTCCCTTCAGAATCTCCTGTTCTCGCACTTGATACAAGTACTAAAATAATCAAAGTACATATTCTGCATTTCACTTACACATTTTTACATTTTCCAAAAAACAAGAAATATTTCACATTTGTTTTTGTTTTGCGTTGCTATTAAGTCCTGACACTTGTAAATGCAGATTTGATTATCGGCCTTACGTATCTCTTACAAAGTTGCACATGTTTTGATATATGCAAATCATATCAGTTGTGTTTGGTTTTGTGTTGTGATATAAAGGATTTACCGATCACAACAAAAATAAAGGTAACCCCATTTTATGTATTTGCATACAAGTGAACGTTATACTAGACTCCGAGCTGGCGAACCATTCAATAAGCCAATACTGATAGTGAGTCATAATATCCGATTGACTGTTATGTCTGGGTGATCACTTGGTATATAGGCTTCCTCTCAAATAAAAACTGAACGCAATTATATAGCTGAAAAATGGCAAAGAGTGGTGTATAACCCTATACAAACAAACAAATCAATCGACTGGATTAAAAGTACTTTTTGGTGAACATTGTTATCAGTTACTATAAGGACAAGTAAAAAATCCAATATTTTAATTTCGTAATGCCATTTTTTCACATACCATAGATTCTATGAAACAGTCAAATTAAATATTATGGAATTCAAGATGGAATAATAATTTAACACACACTGAGCAGTCCAGTTGTTTTTGTGACCCCCCCCCCCACCGAATATTGAGAAAACTTTCAAGTAAGTTTTAAGTCGAGCAAACCTAACTGCGTTAAGGTTCGCACTTGTAACATTAGTGTTGACATGTCTTTAATCAACAGTAGGGCTCCTACTACCTTAGCTGTTCGGCCACGGAGGCTTAGGTAGTAAATATTTGTGTAGTTGCTGCTTAACTTTTCGGCCACGAGGCTTAGGTAGTATATATTTGTGTACTTGCTCCTTAAATATTCGACCAAGGAGGCTTAGGTAGTAAATATTTGTGTACTTGCTCCTTAACTATTCGGCCAAGGCGGCTTAGGTAGTATATATTTGTGTAGTTGCTGCTTAACTATTCGGCCACGGAGGCTTAGGTAGTATATATTTGTGTACTTGCTCCTTAAATATTCGGCCAAGGAGGCTTAGGTAGTAAATATTTGTGTAGTTGCTCCTTAACTATTCGGCCAAGGCGGCTTAGGTAGTATATATTTGTGTAGCTGCTGCTTAACTATTCGGCCACGGAGGCTTAGGTAGTATATATTTGTGTAGTTGCTGCTTAACTGTTCGGCCACGGAGGCTTAGGTAGTAAATATTTGTGTAGTTGCTCCTTAACTATTCGGCCAAGGCGGCTTAGTAGTATATATTTGTGTAGCTGCTGCTTAACTATTCGGCCACGGAGGCTTAGGTAGTATATATTTGTGTAGTTGCTGCTTAACTGTTCGGCCACGGAGGCTTAGGTAGTAAATATTTGTGTAGTTGCTGCTTAACTGTTCGGCCAAGGAGGCTTAGGCAGTAAATATTTGTGTAGTTGCTCCTTAACTATTCGGCCAAGGCGGCTTAGGTAGTATATATTTGTGTAGCTGCTGCTTAACTATTCGGCCACGGAGGCTTAGGTAGTATATATTTGTGTACTTGCTCCTTAAATATTCGGCCAAGGAGGCTTAGGCAGTAAATATTTGTGTAGTTGCTCCTTAACTATTCGGCCAAGGCGGCTTAGGTAGTATATATTTGTGTACTTGCTCCTTAACTATTCGGCCAATTAGGAGGCTTATGTAGTATATATTTGTGTAGTTGCTGTATGTGTTATGAAATATCATTCTATTTAGTCCCTTATAAAACCAAGTCTTTGGAAATTTTGCAAGATATTGTGCGTAAAAAACTTCAATGATTCAAAAAAGGATTTGATTGTCCTTATTGACATGAAGTGAACAGGTAGATTTTAATTACAAGTACAGCATTCACCACAACACGCAAAATTCTTAACAAGAAGTTTGCTGTTTATTTATTCACTTGAAGTATCCCGGAATGCTAAAATGTAATGTTGTAATTCTCGATGCTTAACGATTATAAGTATATACTATAGAGATCAGATTATGTTAATCTGTTTGGATCATCTAATATCATACATCCTATCTTACTGTGGGATTTTACGTTTCCGACTTACTGTGTTTTCCTTAATTGTTCTGCGGACTTGGATCGGGCGACTATTTAAGTTATTATGACAGTACACTTAGGGAAGGCTAAATAGTGATAATTGTGCAAGACAAGCGAATGTATTTCGTATTTTCAATGTTAATTGTTGTCAACCTTTTTATACATCTTGTAGAGAATGGATTGTGTAGTATATATAATAACACGATATATTTTAGTTCTAAACAAATTTGTCAATTTAAAAAGGAATTGTTTTTCTCTCAAAAATGTTAACTTCTGTCGATAGTAAATCGATTCCAAAAAAGTTTAAAATATTATTTTCATCTGGGATTTTTTACTCATAACACGTACATAAACAGGCGAGAATTCTTATTTATATTTGCAGATGTACAACACCATCTAATGTATTTGGGGTATATTACAAATATTTGCCAGAGTGTTGGTTTAATAGAATGAAGAACGACATAAGCTGATTCATTCAACAATGAAACTGTTTGATTATAAAACGTTTTGGTGTAGACGAAAACAAATAAAAGTTGGGTAAGAATTGCAAATTGGTCTGTATGCTGGTCTATTTATACACTAATTGAAACAGAAACACGTTTTAAGCATAAACAAATTGGCGATTGACTTTACGAGCGATACTTTAATTGTTTAAAGGGTCTTATTATATCTTTATTTCTGAATAATTTAATTTGATTTGTAAGCTGAAATCTGATTGGTCAATTCAACTGAAGAAACCCATATTATACCATATAACTTGCGTTGGTCACGCGCATTATTCTTACGCCGTTAAAATTCAAATAGTTCTATGACGTCGTTGCTGTTTTTAACGTTAAAATTGTCAAGATTTATAGTTTCAATTAAATTATAAGGAATATTTCATTTTCTGAACATGTTATACGATATCATATGGTTTGGGTCTGTTTTTTTACGCCTAATAAACCGCTACAGGTTATACGATATAATATGTTTTAGGTCTGTTGTAGGTGTAAGTTGGCAGCTATTGCACGAACGTCTTGACCTCAGCACGTACTCCAACAACCTCTGACGTCTTGGCGCACTAATATCCATGACTATCGCTATGACATTTTGAGATCGGCTACGAAGATGTACGAGACGTATGCTTCGAACTTGATGTAACGTAGCGTCCGCACTTGTCGGACGATCCCGTACCTTGGAGACGGCCAGAAATGCTGCATGTCGTTTTACTACATTATATATCTTAAATTGGCGATACTATTAGAAGACGTATGTATATGACATTTAGTCTAAGTTGTAAACATTTCTCATTAGTAAACACAACCCGTCGGCAGTGCATACATATAATGATATCAGTGTCCGGAAGAAAGCAACGAAAATCGGAACTGACGATTGTAAAATTTCCTCTTCTTCACTGCATGCAAAATTTCTATTTAGTGCATGTATCTATGCATGTGTACATTCATCGGGTAATCAGACGTAAATTGCACACTTGGGGTCAAGATAATTTGTTATTATGGAATGAAATGCTAATAAATATTTGTTATAATAAAGAGACCAAAAATATAATTTTTTCGAGTGCAATCTTTTGCAATGAGACATGTCAGACTAGTTACCAAACGAGTGAATACACACTGTAATCTCAAATCCGGACCCCAAGTGCCTGTGGTAAACTGTACGCGCAGAAATAAATATTTTGGTTTAGTAAGTAAACCAAAAGCGATGGAAAGCATATGCCGTCAACCACACAACATTATTACTCTTGAACAGAAATCGGGGACTC
Source organism: Limnoperna fortunei (assembly GCA_944474755.1). Lineage (NCBI taxonomy): Eukaryota > Metazoa > Mollusca > Bivalvia > Mytilida > Modiolidae > Limnoperna > Limnoperna fortunei. The sequence continues at coordinate 53,728,255 of OX104111.1, read as the reverse complement.
GGAAAAGGTATAGCTTCAATAGACGATGCAGCTAGTTATTCATAATATGATTCCTCTGCTTACACAACTAGCATAACATGCTTAAAAGTTTTGTATTCGAGAAAATAGAAAAAGTAAGTTCAACACCTATAGCGTAAAATCACGAACGCGCATTTTAACAACATAAAGTAAAGATTCAGGCCTTTAGAAACGTGTTTTGGGTTTTCAGCGATGTCAAGTCGTCATTTGCCGATTTACTCATTCTTTGGCAATTTTAAATTTTAGTCAGTACATAAATCACCTAGTTTGAATAAAGACAAATAAAAATTAAACGTATTTTATTATTGGTCATCTTGACAATACATTGTGTCATCTCGATGGCCAATTGGATCCAGGACAGGAAATGCACAAACAAACATTCCATCAGCAAATACCATTTCACACCAGTAACATGGAATATTGTAACCAACATAACCGATAATGTCGTCGAACTCTCGATATTGTCGGTCACATGAAGCAATTATTTGTGGTTGTTTCCATGTATCGACTATTGCCTTGGTCATTAGGTCATCAGAAGCAAATCGTGGCAGAGGACCAGTAGCTTTGCTCTGGAGTTTCATATCGTTAGCCAAATATAGGTAACGATTGTAATTGCGTTCTAGTTGTTGAATAAGCTCGTCCTCGAAGACAAATTTCCGTTTTGAATATTTATCCCAGTTAGCATCAGAATGATGAACCGCTTTTTTGAAAGCAATGTCTCTGATTATTTCAAAACATTTTAAATGAGCTTGGTTGTCTTTTATAACACAAAGTTGGCGTTTCTCTTCCAAATGGTTATTATCGATGGCTGTATTGGAGGATGTGTCAGTAGAATCTAAAATTGAAGATGAAACGAATGTTACAACAGAAGTGAGCTTTTGCTCATTCTCGTTTGGTGATATTTTTGTTTTATGGCATCTTGAAGAACCTATATGACTCTTGTATTGTGAAGTTACTTTATCTTCAGTGCAAGCGTTTGACTTGTCCTCTCGAGACTCTTTCGATTCGCATCTTGTACAAGTTTCTCTACTACGTTTGCTAAATCTGGGTTTGTGTTCATTTGAGGATTGCCTTGACCACTTAATTTTATGAGCGCCCTTCGCTCTTTCTTCGTGACCAGATTCGGCAGTTTCGCTTTGTGCACGATGATCCTTTTTCAATGGAGCGCTTCTAATACTGCCTGTCGAAATGTTTGATCGTTCGTGTCTTGAAATTTCATCGCCACTAGAAAATCTACGTGTAATTTTAAAATTCGTGTATTTGTGTTCTCTGCCATCCGTTGTTTCCCTTCTGTCATATGAACTTCTACGATATCTAGAACGAGAATATTTTTCCTCGGAACGATTGGGTGTGTTGCCCTCGCCACGAAAATTATTATCAATTTTTTCTCTGTTAAAGTCATATAAGAATGAGTTTTCATTACGATGACTTTGATATACATCATGACTACTGTTTCCCCTGTAATCTTCCGTTTCTTGATATCTTTCTGTTTGATATCTGGATCTTAGTGGTGATGGTTTTCTCCTTTCATGTTCTCTGTGATATAGCAATCTTGGTCGCAAAGTTTTTCTACTGCCACCGTAGGTACTACCATATGACGGATGTAATCGCTGCTCATATCCAATGTACTCTCGATGATCGTTGGCTTCTATTCTGTTTCGAAGATCATGACGATGTATGGGCGATCTATTGACGTCATCCGTTTGTAAACTATCATTTCCTTCCGTATAATCAGACCAGTTATAAATAATCCGCTTAGTTTTAAGTTCTCTCCGAGGTAAACATGATATTCTCTGAAAACGGAGATTTTTTAGATCTCTATTGAAGGATCGTGCGCTAAATAATCTCATATTTTTTATCGTGGGCCTATTATTGAAATATCTCAAATTATAATATTTCAGAGATGAATGTTTTTCCTTATGGTGATATTTAGGGGAGACTCTGAAATGTGTTTTTGTCGATATTTCAGTCTCATCTGGTATCTCCCCCGGTTCTAAATCATCTGGAGTACTTTCGTCGACATTTGTGTGCATTTTCTCTGATAAGCTTTCTTCACTTGCAGTATTTAAGGATTCTCTAAATGTTTGCTCTAGTTTAGCTGCATACTTGTCAGCGTGAGTTGTACAGTTTTCAGCTAAATCGGTCTTTATTTTTTCTGTCGGTGTAATGTTTTGTGAAATTTCATTAGCAGTTTTCGCTTCTGCAAAACAAGAGTGACGGTCCATATTTTTTTTTAAGGCAGAAAATGAACTTGATAAATGGTCTTCTACTGTGACCATTGTAGAACTCTTTATCTTCAAGGTCTTTATTTCCAATTTCGTTGTAGGTTGACTCCTGACACTACAGTATTTCGTGTCATTGTTTGAACTGTAATCGTGGTTTGGCATATCAGTTGTATATTCAATACCTTGATGGCAACAGACTGTTCCACCTGTTACTGTTTCATGCGTGCATTTTTTAATATCAGTATCAAATGAATATTGGCATTTATCTAAGCGTTGACAATTGTCTTGAATTTCTATTCGGTCCAATATTTCGTTTAACAGATCCCTACATACTTCTAGTACATTCACATTGCGGATATCAATTTCACTCTCGATTCGACCGACATCTTTAATAAGAAAATTATTTGTTTTAGAAAAATCGCCTTCTGTAATCTTCTCGTTGAATCCAGTATAGGAATAGGAAATCTTTCCCTCAATGACTTCAGCACACTGGATTCTATCTAAAGTATCACAATTTTCGTCGTCCGTATAAATACCAGACGACGATTCATCGTAATCTGATGAGTCAAAAGCTGGGTTTTTTTCAAAATCGTTTCCAACCAGATTTGAATGTGATATAAAAGATGTTTCGTTTTCAAAGTTAGCATTGGACGCAAATTTTACTGGGTTTATGTCTAAGATGGCCGAGTTGTCTCCATGTCTAACTAAATTGAGATTTTCTGGACTAAATATGAAAGGAGATGCTCTATCGTCTCTTTTATCTTTAAACCGATCTTTGTTTGCTGTCGATTTGTTGCTTTTAGCTTCGGACTTGTGACACACGACCGATGCTTCGCATGAATGTTTTCTAATTGGAGTTCTTTTGATATCGTGTGGTTTTTCAGTTTGACATAAGCTATTCGGTCTATGATTATTTTGATAATGCCTCGTTGGTTTGTTTTCTGTATGTTGTCTTTTAAAAGCAAATGCATTTCTTTGAAATAGAAATTCATCGTTAAGTCCTATTGAATCTCTGACGTTTATAACCTTTGCATCTTCAGAAAATCTGTTTTTCAAAACTACAGATTTGTCAACGTATATATTAACTTGAATTTCTATGTAGTTTTCAGACATTTTTCCCTGCCTATGCCTCCTTTTTTTGTTTATATCTTTGACGATTTTCTTCCTCTATTAAATGTTTAGCCTACAATAAAAACATCACTATATACTAGTAATGTAAATAAAATAGAACACTAATACTCAATGATGTTTTCTTTTATCACGAGACCATAATGATCCATAATCACCAGCCAAATCTGTACATGTAATTTTACTATCAGAGTTCATCTGATTACAAAAGTATTTTTGTTCATACTCGCGGCACAAAGAATAAATAGAATTGTGTGTGTCAACGTGATGCTACTTCGGATGTTGCTAGATTTTTTATGCAAAAAGGGGGGGGGGGGGGGTAATATAACTACTATCGCTTATGTGTTTAGTTATGTTAGAAAATATTGTCACAAAACTATTCTCTGGCCAATTATAGATTTTTGACAACGTTTTCAAACTGAAATATCACCGCGGGGAAAAGGGAATCGAAATTTCCATATTTTAGATCATTTTAAACATTTTGATAAGAAAATTAAGTAAATGAAGTAAAACACGATTGGGGATGTCCATATTCGCTGCTAGGGAAAATTGGTTAATCATAGACGACTTCGATTTAACTTTCTATGATCAGATTTAAATTGTGTTTTCAACTTCTATAAAAAAATTTAAAGTTCAGTTAATATACAGTCCATTTTATAAAAAAAATGAATGATAAGCATTAAATTTTTGTGTTGGAATACATATACTGAAGTTAATAATTACAACCAAGTAAAATATACTCAAACTACATTCGTATAAGTGAATATTGCCCTTGATGAACGCAATACAGAACAGAATGATAAAAGTTGATATTAAAATAGACTACTAGTACTTACTGTGTCACAAGCTATCAAAGTCCGATTGTAAGTTAATAGCTGACCTACTTACATATCACAAATTGTTTTCTACTGTTTTCATAAAGAAGATGACAGGATTCATAATTTATTTATGAGCGTTCCATCGTTTTCTGACAGAATACAGGTTTTATGTTCAAACAACTTAATATTGATTCGGAAACAATAAAGACATTCCTGTAAAAAAACAAGCAAAAAATAAAATCCAACCTTTTTGCAAGTTTTTCTTAGTGCAACGATAGCCTCCTTTGAATCAACCTAATTTAAATTTAACGTTTATATAACGCCAAAACACGTATACAGATGTTATCATGTCGGTGAGCACGTGGTTATTCAAGATACAAAAATTGATAACGGCTGGTGACCTTGAAAGGTTAAAGTTAATAGTCAAGAGTGTTAGTACTACAAAGTACATTTCCCTTATTTTGTAAATAGATAAAACTTCACGCGATTTTTTCCCTGGTCTGCTTATTATTGCATAGCAGCATTAAAAGTGGTATTTATAAATTTTTAAAACTGTTATACTATAATAAAACGAAAGTCAATACTTAAATCGGCATCACAAGGCAAATTATCGTTAATTTTCAGCGAATGACATACTTTATCCACTTCGTCACATGTGAGCTATAGATGGCTGCAATTTGTTTTCTGCCACGCACGGGGGGGGGGGGGGGGGTAACTAAGGATACTTTTAGGTACAGGTCTGCGGACGGAGATTTGAAAACCCACCCTATTTATATATTTCGGATGTATAAAATGGGACCTAATCATACATTGAATGATTAAATCAGACCTATTCATATATTTTATTACAGCACATAACCATTGGCAAAATAGTCCATTCACTACCAAAATGATCAAGTGATGTTAATGGAACACTTTGTTTGTAAAATCACTGTGCTTTACATAGGCTTAACATGCTTAAGATGAGAATTGAGGCATGGATATATTTAGATAATTTACAACTACACCCAATGATACAATTTTCAATGAAAAAAGCTACCTATTCATATATTTTGGAGAGGTAAAAAAGTGACCTACTCGGGCCGCACATCCGTATTTCCCAATATATACCAAGTTACCCCCCCCCCCCGTGCTGCCACGAGTCTTTTTGCAATCTTTCGGAAGACGATTGATATATATGACAAACGAGTCATAAAAATGTTGTACTACTATTTAACTGTCAACATTGTATTCATACACTGTGTATTCATACTTGGGTAATTAATATTTTCCGGATATGGTTTGTTTGAAATGTTTGAGTAGTATAACAATGAAATTGTTCAAATTAATTATAAGGAGAATTTTTTTATTTAGACCCTATGTGATCAAGTATATCTTTTTTCTCATTTATAAGTGACCTCTTGACTTAAAATAAATTTTATGCAAGTTCTATATGACTGAGCCGCACTTGCTAGTTAAACTTCAATAAAATGTAGTCTCATTTAGGGACTCAATATTTATTTGTTAAAATAACCTTTTTTACTAGTCAAAACCGAAAGACAGACAATAACGGCGTCTTTATTTAATCTCAATCTTAAGGTTTTTGGCTTCATTTAGTACCTCAAGAGCTGAAATACGAGGCCCCCAAACATCTTGTTTGGAAGAGTGTTTGTTGTCCTAAACCGAGAACCTAATGTCCTCGGTTGCACGATAAGAAATCAGATCTATTAATACACCCGGTGGACTCGCTAGCCATTGTAATGTAATAAAAAAAATTAAGACATTAAATTGCTTTATAGCAACGACTCAACAGGTGCCATTTTAGACGCTCATTAATATTTCTGAATATACGAGTTGTTTCATGTCAGTAAAGTAATACAAGCAAGTTGTGTTCAGTTTGTTTGTTTGTCTGTTTAACGCCAATTTCAGCAATTTTTTAGCTTTATCACGGCGCCCAGATTTTTATTGGCGTGGAAGCCGGAGTACCAGGAGAAAAACCCCGAACCTCGGTATAAAAACTGGCAATCCTTCTCAATCCGGATTGGAGTCGAGTACACCCTTCCGGCAGTGAGACTCTAACCAGCAACCTCAGTGTTGACAGACCACGTGATCAATAGTAGACGAACTACCTTAACCACTCTGCCACCGAGGCCCACAAGTTGTGATCAGAAAACATTTTGTTGATTAAAATGTGTTAGAACATCTTTATTGCATGAAAAAACACAACGATTCAGAATAATTTGTTCATTTTAATATGAAGTGCCTAAAGCTCTTCGAGTCCAACTAGTATATATTCCCAACAAGTATTAGATTTCCAAAAAAAGCTTGCCGTCTCTGAGCTTTATTATTCTTTGTGAACAAAAATACGTACTTTTCTAAATGTTAAATGGCTATATGTATTGTTATTATTTACGTCACTTCAATATAAGTACACAATGTTTAGATAGCCAAACCAGGCAACCGCAAAATATAGGTCAGAAGCAGCAATTGAAGCATGCACTGTGCTAAGCATCTCTAGATGCATCATTCAGCAATTTCCGTGTTTCTCCGTTTAAGTTTTATAATTTAGCGAGCACAGCTGTGCGCGAAGAGCGGTGAGCTCTACGGCAATTACGTGTCACGTGATTAAAATGAAATCACGTGATCAAAATCTGCTTAATGCTGATATTGATTTTTTTTATCCGGAAGTTGATATCGTCAAAAAACTGTAACAAAGTGATTGAAGAAGGGCACTAAAATTAATTTTAAAGAATGACTTAAAAATAAAGTTGACATCGATAAAAAATAAATGTTATATTTAAAATTAACAACAAAAATTTCATTGCGAGCATCGCAGATGGGAGCTATACGGTTACTAACCTGGTCCCCTGGTGCAATATTTTTCATTTACGCAAGCTTCACTTTCAAATATAACCCCAGGTCACCACCAATTTACTACCCAGTTTGATTGGTTGTTTAAAACGCCATGTTTTAGCTAACTTTTCGCGCGTTTTGTTCCGTAGGAAATTACTGTCAGAATACAATTTAAATAAAGTAGCCACCTGCTTCTTGTTTTCCGGCTTTCGAATTAAACTGACCTTTTCCGTAGAGTTATTTCCACAAACGAGACATAAATCGATAAAAGCATTCTTTTGATAAACAGAATTTTTATTTGAATTTGATTACCGGACGCCGGACGTTACGTCATAATGCTTTGTATCGGAATTACGTCAGTTACAGTTAATACTGACGTAAATTTTGAGGCATTCCGAATGTTGCAAAACCGGTCAAAATTTTGACCGGATTCATTGCTGGTGACCTGACTGTATATTCGAACCGGAAGTCCGCTTACGGTATTGAGAATATTTAGTCAGGAGCCCAGACTATACGGTTACATGCATGTGTGTAAAAAAAGTCACGTGATCCATATGAACAAATCCATTTTAGATGGTAGCTGAGTAATCCGAAGAAAATATTGTAGACAAACGAAAAAATATATAACATAAAAGTAGACAAAAATAATTTTGATATCGATAAAATTAAAGTGTTTATTTTTTAAATTACTACAAAAATGCCAAATTTTTTTTCAATCTGAAACGCTGCATTTGAGTTTTGTGACGTCACCAACACATAAGATAAGACGTCACGTCATCAATGAAATGTAGAGGCACTGTTAGGGGGCTATGAAGTAACGACATGAACAATGTGCGATGCTCGCATTTAGGCTGCGCCTCCATTCATATTACTATTTTTCGCAATCTCTAAATCATGTAAATCGATCTTTAAAAACTGACAATCATAAGACATTTCATGTGTCGTCACCATTACAAAGAAAGACGTCACGTGACCACTGGATTGTAGAGGCACTTTAAAGGTGTTCAGAAGTAACGTCATTTATGAAATGCACATAATAAAAAGGACTATATTGTCTGTGCTGGCATTTTGGCAATGCCTACTCCATATTACACATTTTATGATTTCCTCTTAAAACAGTCTGATTCCCATTATTTCGCATATTTGTTTTCTTTTTTTATTCATCGTAACCGATTCGTGATCGCTCGGCTACGAATGACGGTCGGCCTATTATGATTGCTACATCCCCGTAATCATGCGGGGTTTTCATCCCTAACGTTGCTCCGCTTATTTGTTTGCCAATCGGCAGCTATCTCTGATTTAGCAGCCAATCAAGACACAACATTGATTATCTTTTATCCTTGAGCTACGACTGGTTTCCGCAGTTTAGCTTTTGATTATTTATCCCGTCTGCGAGACGGAAATCAACGTCATAAACGATCAACACACTTTATGGCGATGTCGTAGTAAGATTTTTCACATATTTAAACAACGTCAAATTTTTGTTTTAAGTGGCCGTCAAGTCCTGTAAACCAAAGGTTAGGTTGTTAAAAAAGTTAATATAGATATATATGTCCTATTAGAATCGAAATAATTCATCGGGGGGGGGGGAGCAAAAATATATACTGATTTTACCACGGGTTTGCCTTTTATGTCCACATTTTACAATGTCAGACGTTGCACATAAAGGACCAAGAGGTGGTAAAATTAGAATATATTCGTGCCCCAATGAATTATTTCTTAACTATCTAATTATTACTGTTGAGTTAGTCTACAAAATTGAGTCATATCCACATTTTTATAAATTCACAACAATGTTAAATTCTCAAATCAAAAGCCTTGTTGGAAAGTAAAGTTGTTTTTACTATTTTTAAGACGTAATATTGTACATATTTACAGACAGCAAATATGTAGAATCCAAATGCAGATAATTTTAAGATATTTTGTTGCCTTTAAGAAGCGTAATGCCTTTTGCAGATCTATATACGCCAATAAATGATCAAGTTTCTATAGAAGAAAGACATGTGTTTGTCGTGTAGCTCTCATAAGAAATCGCAGTTCCGCATCGCAATGCATAGTAGTGTTTTAGAACTATTGCTGCATCTAAGAACTACGTCTGCTACGTCTGACATCACTGTGGCCATATTTATAGAGGCATATGCGTCAGCTCACGAGACTTTAATGTTTAATTGCTCTTTTAATATTACATGAAATACCAGAAAAATCTCAATAAATTTATGAAATGTATTTTAACAGCAAATAATCAAAGTGCAGTCATCACAACTGGGAAGGTTACCTTGTTAGTTCTAAAACAGGTACATGTACCATTTAAAGAAAACGGTGTGATATTAATTTTTGTTCAGTGAAAACATTGTTAAAACTCCATTATGTTATGTTAAGTTATGTTCGTTATTACACTTGTCGAAATTTCAACTTAAATAGGGAGATTGTTTACTCGATGTACGTGCATCATTTAATCACTATTTCTACACATGAAGAGCGTGTAACGCTCATACAACGTATAAAAGTTTTTATGAGACTAAATTTTTCTCAAGTTTTGCTTGTAAACGCTCAAGCAGTATTTAATTCCTATATAGTTCGTAAGTTTCTAACAAAAAAACTAATAGATCCACTCGGGTATTATTTCTTCGTGAATTGGTGCATGTGTGAGAAGATTTCTCGGAATTTATATATTTGAAGACCTATGTTAAGCTCTACGGTGAAATCCACCTTGATTTCTGTTCCGCGCAAAAAAGTGAAGGAATATCTCAGGAATGGTCTCGTAAGGGCTTTCGATAACTGGTTTATTTTTAGTTCTTTTGTGATGCGTATTACTACTTCTATGTTGAAACATAGAAGCAAAACCCAAACGTGTCACGGTTGCCATATGTGGTACAAACTTAAACAAGAGAAGATATGGTTGAACCATATCGGGGAAACTCAATTAAAGTAAATGGAGGATTAAAACAGGAACCCATTTTGTATTGTAATATGAGAGATTATTAAAATACAAATACAAATACAAATACAAATATAAATAATTTTATTGGCTCAAACTCATCTACAATCAGTGGCGGATCCAGAGGGGGGGTCCAGAGGGTCCGGACCCCCCTTTCGTTTTGACAAGCATGGGGTCTGGACCCCTACTTTTGTTTTAGCATAACAAAATGACATTTTAACGGACATGTTTTAGGTGTCAGGAAATCGTCAGAATGCAGGATTTTACACCATTTCGTTCAGAGCTTCTGGGGGCCTTAAGCGCTTAAGGCCCCCAGACCCCCTGCCGTAATATGACCTCTGCGAGGTCGGCATGGTGGCCTCCGGCCACCATGACAAATTTGGACCCCCCCTTTCATTTGAGGCTGCATCCGCCCCTGACAATAAATAGTGTAATGGAAAATAATATATAACATCACATGTAATGTAACGTAAATTACCGTTACATACATTAACATTACGTACATTATATGTTACGTACAATAAAGGCACTGCATTTTAAATTATTTTGCCTTTAGGTGCTAAATATAAGTAATATATTAATGATGTTCTGAAGTGCTTTTCAATGTATTTTAGGGGGGCCTCGGTGGCCGAGTGGTCAAGGTAGTTCGTCTACTATTGATCACGTGGTCTGTCAACACTGAGATTGCGGGTTCGATTCTCACTGCAGGCAGGGTGTACTCGACTCCAATCTTAATTGACAAGGATTGCCAGTTTTCCTACCGCAGGTCGGGGGTTTTCTCCGGGTACTCCGGCTTCCTCCCCCAATAAAAACTGGACGCCATGATATAGCTGAAAAATTGCTGAAAGTGGCGTTAAACACCATCAAACAAACAAACAAACAATGTATTTTAGCAGTTATGACACATTATTTAAATGTCTTTAAGTGTTTTAGCGCTCACAAACGGTGTTACGGACCTTAATTTCTTAAACGTGACGCAATAAATTTCGCTGTTTTATTCGTTGCTGACAACAATTTAAATGAAACATAGATAAGCATTTGTTATGATGATAATTGGATTCAACTTGATCTAAAACCAATAAAAGAACGTCAATAAACGTGTATTGGTCATGCTTTATAGAGAAAATAGATTGATTGTTTGATAAAGGTCATCAACAGTTTATATTGTTGAAAGTAATTGTAGAAGTTAATAATCTCATCAATAGTTTTGCAAAATAAGACTCTTCTTCTAATTGTTTTTTTTTTATTTTAAATTCTGAAAATTTTATAAAGTTCTTAGCAATCGGTTTATGCACATGAATGCTAGTTTGACGTTTAAAATACATTTAATTGCAAATCTTTTGAAACAATTGTAATTACAGTAAAATTAAATCAATAAAAATTGTAACTTGTCGGTATGTTTTCTTTGATTTTCCGAGGACGCGATAACTGCCGATCTTACATTCACATTTTCCCCCACAGAACCACTTGACTATGGTCAATGTATTTTTATTGGTAAACAATATATATATGTTCTTCGAAAACTTTGCTTTTTTTATTACAGTACTCTTCTCAAAGTTGAGATATTATAATCAAGATGATTATTTCTTGCCTTTCACAATCGTCTATATTTGCATCCCTTTCAGGGGCGTAGCTGCCTATACGCGAGTACGCGGCTGAATCCACATTATTTTAAGAACAAAATTGCAATCTATCCCTGTAATCAATAAACTGTCCATTTCAGTTCTAAATAAACCACTTTAGAATTCTCCAAATTGCACCATTGTTTTCAAAAATATTCCGGGGTGCATACCCGGACCCCACTAGTTCTTTGTGAATCCACATTGTAACTAGTCTAGCTACGCCCCTGCCTTTACAGCATATGATAAAATTTTAAATAAAACAAATTGAAAAAAAACTATAAAACCAAATGGGATACACCTATAACATATAAATCGAACATCTCTGGATATGGGTTTAACGCATACCTTTTCTTGTTATATAATTAAATTCAGATGAGAGCAGATTTAATGTGCATTTATGATAATAGTACGAAATGTTGATTTGTTCAACACATTTACAACACGTGATTTACAATAAATGGTTATGACACATAATCACGTGCACATAATGTAATGAATACAACACTAGCCAGCTTGATCGCGTACGAATATATGAACAGAATTATACTTTTATTCAAATGCAAAGAACAAAATTATTACATTTTGCACTACAAAACATACTGTTTTTCACCTGAAAAATAGTCAAAACAATATTACAGATAGAAAGTACTTACTTCGGTAAATGCAAACATCGAATTAATTATCGCGCAATAGCTCAAGTAAACCGTACCTGAAATTAGTTATAACGCCACGTGTGATACAATGCAATGATTTGAGTTATGAAAATGATGCCTTAGAACATACAATTACTCGTAGTAAAATTTCATGTCATGTTCAGCCATTTTTCGCTACCAATAGGTGGAGACAAAACAATGATTCTATTTTTAGGGTCCTATTTTTAAACCAGGAAAACCATGCATACTTATAATATGACGTCACATTAAGATTCACTCTTGATTGTGCACAACAATAATATTTGTTTAATTAATTGATAAAGTTATATTTTATAAAAATATTCAAATGTAAACTTTGGCACAATTTGTTATACACTTCTTGATATGAACGAAAGTAATTTTTTAGATAATAAAAATATCATCCAATCAAAAATTAAGCCCAGTTTTGGGCGTAATGGTAACGAATTCAATATAGAGATGAATCCAGACGGGGTCATTCATGTAATGAATTTCCGGTGCATGTCAAAAGATGGCAGGATGAAAAAATAGTCCAAATTTTCTCTTTTGTTTCTGCTTTTGCTTATAACTGCTATTGCTTAAGAGTTTGATATTTTGAAAGGTATGGCATTACTGTAGAACAAGAATATATTTTTTTCCAGTCAATGTCTTTACAGCGGAAGCACTTCCTAAAGTGTGTAATGTGGTACAATGTGACCACAACATTGAAATGAAAGTAGAAAAACCATTCTTAAACTTTAAAGTAAAATTCCATAAAAAATCCGTGGTCACGTATACTTTTGTCTCTAGTTTTACGTAATTTAGCATTATATGTGTAATGCCCCATTTAAGAAATTTTAAAAGTGAAAGAAAGATTTTTTAAGCGTCTGGATGATCGAGACTTTTTAATTCGTAGTTTCGATCATCCAGACTCTTAATTGCATTTGTGCGTCTGGATTCATCTCTATTGAACTCGTTATTATTACGCCCAAAACTGGGCGTAATTTTTGATTGGATGATATTTTTATTGTCTAAAAATTACTTCCGTTCATATCAAGAAGTGTATAAAAAATTGTAGCAAAGTTTACATTTGAATATTTTTAGAAAATATTACTTTATCAATTAATTAAACCAATATTATTGTTATGCACAATCGAGATAGAATCTTACTGTGACGTCATTTTATAAGTATAGACATGTTTGCATGGTTTACCTGGCCTAAACATAGGGCCCTAAAAATAGAATAATTGTTTTGTCTCCACCTATTGGTAGCGAAATTATAACAAGGTGATCCCAGACGCTATTATATATGCGTATGGGTGATCGAGACTATATAATTCGGTGATAGTTCTAACTAAGAGCGTGGGTTTGAAAAATCGGAAACCAGAATAAAAGGCAATTTTGTTTATACAATTCCGGAGTATGCTGCAGTATGCTGCATTTGTAGGATTCAATATATAAATGTTATGTCAATAATTTAATTGAACAACTTAAATATAATTTTTAATTCAAGTATATTAGAGATTTAATATATGACAAAAGATTGCATGTGCGCAAATTTAGAAATCGGCAATTCAAATTAGCCACACTAGCAGGACTTAGCTGTACATAGAACCTTATGGGGTAAAAAGTTAAAATGCCTTCTGTTTAGAAATTGCAATTCGTTCATTAGATAGTCCTTAGAAATTGTGTGTTTTTAGTTCGATTGAAAATCTGAGATGTCTGCTACACAAGCTTTTATATTATATAAAAACAACTTGACTGTGATTATTTATTCTTCTGGTCCTCTACACGTACACTTTTTTAATCCAATCTAAAAATTGAGATTATTTTCGCTAATTGCCATATTGTCGAGATGATATGTATTTTGCATTTAAGCAAATGCAAACAGATAGAAAAACACATATTCAAGGTTCGAAACGTTTGATTATACATAATACAGCCTCTAAGAAAAACACACTATTGGGTCTAAAGTATATGCTGTTAATGTATAATTAGAACAAAATATTAACTTAAAGCTTTAACACATTACAATATAATTGTAAAGAACATAAAAATAACCTCTGTAACGTAGGTATAAACATGCTTTAAAATGCATCCCGTAATTTTTTTCAAATCATTTTGACCAACGCGTGCAGAATGCAGAACAAATCGGCGGCGAACTGATGCTTTGCATCAAAAGTTTTCTTGTCCGATTATCATTTGCGTTCGGTTGCGCTATGCTCTACCGTGGTTAAATTGCATGAATATTGGGTCGGCCCTAAAACTCAAACTGTGGAGGGTTATGAGGTAAATTTCTACATTATGAAAATTTATTCTTGATCGATTGATTGATTGGATATTGATTCTACGTCCAGCGAGCAGTATTTTAGCTATATTCAGGACGAGAACAAGTTTACAAACAATAAATCAACGGAGAAAAGGGTGGGATGGGACATGGGGAACAAAATTTTGGCTGCCACTAGAAAAGAATGTAGTATTTGGTAGAGGCGGAGAATTAAGCCTTTTGTAGGGGCTTCAATAAGCCTACCCGTTTTCGAAATCCACAAAAAGGGTCTTTATCGTGCAAGGAGCGTACCCACTACGGTCCGCGGCCAAGCATTCCGTATTTTGACTTGACAATCCCCAAAAAGATATGGGGAGGCGCTTGGATGCTCTTTGGGTCCCAGCAATTTAAATCTTCCAGCGGTTCGTAAGAAAATGTTTGAAATTTCAGACAAATACACGGTATCAACATTAATTATTCTATCAACAAAACAGTTGTTAAGTACCCATATATGAACATACTAGGTTGGATCCAATGGTCAAGTGGCTATTGAAAGCTAAATGGACAAAGCACCGACATGTCCCTTGATGTGATATAAGCGAAAAAATATATAGTTTATGTTAGTAATTTTCTTCCGTACAAGTTATATGAAACTGTATTTTAAAGTTTAAATTTACGACAAATGTTATAAACGTTAAACTTGCCTCTACATATTAGTACTAGGTAAACCGATGGATTGAATGTAAGATAAATTGGTATAAAATACAAGACATAGCTAACTATCACCAATTATGTGTGACTTTTGATGTATGTGCATTAAAGATACTTATACTCGTGGGCTTTTTGTCCAATAGAACGTTTGACTTTGAATATAAAAAAAAATCACAAATTTGTAAATTAATGCTTCTTAGCATTACATATCTTCTGTAGCGACAAATAATCGATTTTTTTACTTCCAATACTCGATAAAATAACATGCTTGCGATAACTCAATCCATCATTTTGTCCCTGCTTTTGATTACCGTATTCTTTTAAATTGGCATTTCAGAAATCACCCCGCTTTACTAAGTGTAGACGGAAATACTCTTCAACCATTGGTACCTGTAGTGATAAAACGCAATAGTTAACCAATGAGACGAGGTATAGTTTTGATTTAGTAAAGTTTGGCAAGTTTGTAGGTCTGACAGCCGTAGCATAGTGCATTAACCAAGCAACCCGTGAAAATATCTAAAATATTTTCCCCATGTAGGATCCCTTTTCATGTAATGTTATGTATTCATTCTCCTGAATGTCCCCGTCTGGACATTTCAAAATGGGACACACTCGGTGGCGCACATCATGACAGTTAATCTAATCTTTTTTCCAAAGGACTCTAGACACACCTAGCACGACCATTACTTGAGACGTCAAACTATCAGCCCTTATAACTTTCTTAAAATAGTTGTACCACTCAATCTAATTAATATTAAATCTTTCAAGTGCCTCTCCATATTTGGTATTAGTCGCTTCTTTGAATTTCTTCCCCTTTTCGTCATCAGACAGAGCTTTGTTACAACGCAGCGACCATTTAAAAAAATGGTGAAAAAATTAATTTTAATTAGATTGTGTACCACTGATCCTTTATTCATTATACATCTTTGTCATTTCTTTCTGACCATGCTGGAGGTCCGAAATTGGTAGTCCAAGGTTCATCTGCACTCACCAGCAACATGTGCGTTTCAATATTTTATTTTAATTTCTAATGTTCTTGCAGTGGAGTTCCGAATCTGGTAATAAAGTTGTTCACAAGGGTAGTGCGAATGGTTTTGCTCTCTTTATCGGAAATGTTAATCGCCTGCATCTACTAGAACAGTTTATATCAACCATTATGTATTTGTTTCCTTGTCTTGTTCCTTGCAAAGTGCTACTCTTGTGTTTCCACTTATGTAGATACGTAGATGGTGTCTTTTTGGGTGCCTATTTGGCGACCTTGCTAAACATTTGTCGCAAGAACGAAAATACTTCTGAATAAATTATTCTATATTTGAAAAGTAAAATTAAATTACCAAGGGTCTATTTACCTATAAATTTCGAACATAAAAATACTTAATAACTTCTTTTCTTGTGTCAGGTAAGATCATTTGTCACATAACTGGGGTTCATAATAAATAAATGGCATTAAAGATACCAAGTTGTAGAGCTTTTGTAATTAAAAAGCGTTATACCAAATCCGGTCAAATCCATCTTCACCATGCGAATAGAAAACCTTGGAATATTAATCATTTTCGAAATTTCATGTTAGTAAATTTAGACAATTACTATCACTGTAAAAACAAATGATATTCTCGTCAGCTCCGGTGTGACCACTGAGCTGGTATTACCCCATGAACTAACATTCCACCAGCAAAGGCGTAACCCTAGAGCTTGTAAATAAAACGTTATCAAATATTTGCTTTCAAAGTACTATTTTACAATTTCATGGTTCATTATACTGCATAGACTTCAGGGTCGATGATGCATGTAAAACATCTACAAAAGAAGAAATGTTTCCGTCCTTCGTAGCTAACAGCAAAGGCACAATACTGCATGATCTAATTGATCTAGCATGATTTCACTATGTCAGATAATAGCAATGTTAAGAAACATGACTTTCGCTTTCTTGTTTATTCTATATTTTCTGGTTTTAATCTGATTTGGAAGTACGCATTAAAGTATAGTCCTAATACGTGTTTTCTTTGACGTTTTTTTTTCTATATACACCATTGGTGCATACTGCTCCTACGTCAATAATGTTTGCATCTGTGTTAAGATAAACTATTGGTAGTGTGACCACTGCTTTAATATTTCAAATGATTAAATTTAGACACTTAGTTCATGCATGAGGTGATAGTCTTAATTATCAATGAATCATTCTAGCATTTGCAAGGTCCCCCAAAATGTATTTTACACTAATATGCGCTCACAATTCCTCTTCTTTTTTAATTTTGTATGCACGTACTAATCCATTTCTCTAGTGTATCCTACGAATTTTACTTAATTCTAGAACAGAATGCATTTGGATGGCTTTAGTTTTAGATAAGACACAAGTAGCCTTATGAATACATTTTCTAAGAGTTCAAAGCCTTTATCTTCGATGCTCTTGGATGGCTATGTAATAATAAACCATTGTAATCCTGCATAATACATTCTTCATTAACCTCTCAAAAGTACGACCAAAGTGAGTGACATTGAACTGATAAAATTCCTGGTAAATAGCGAATGCAGTCTTTACGTGGATGTAAGAAATCACAATTTTTTCCTGTTAATGAATTGAGATACTTATACATCCTTGAACGCGACACTAATTATTTAACAATAATCAACATAGTTGCAAGCATTATGTGGCTGATTTGTTGGAACAACAAGACGTACCTTTCATGCATTTTCCCCATCTTTTCTATTTTATATGTTTAATGGATATTATAAATTTATTTTTTGAACGTTCGGCGAGGAGTTATGAATTTTTTCTATTATAAGGTGCCAAATTGGCGCTTCCGTGGCGAGTAAGTTCTGATATTTGATTGCCAGGCTTTTTAGTTTCAACTTGTCCTCTCATTTTTAATTTTAGATGGCTTGGTCCTTATCTGTCATTCAAGTGTTTGGGATTCACTCCTGTAGTAGTGTCCGTTTGATCTTGTTTTATTCTATATATATATATTTTTATGCACGAACTAAGTTGGGGTCTGTGCGTCATAGTTTCATTCGCAATTTTTATATTCACTCGGGCATGTTTGTTAAATGGTTCCTGACACATTCTCGATGGTGGTGGTTGTGGTAACTGTAGTGATATGACCCTTAATTTCAAATTTGCTTATGTACAAATTAGTATTGTATCAAAGCATCTTTTAATATAAGTACATGTAGTTGTTTCCAATAGTCTATTTTATATTTCGCAAAAAGAAAAGTCCGTCATAGAATAGCGTTTTTCCCCTACCAAAAGTATCTAATTCCCTTTGTTCTGGTACATTATAAGTTTCCATTAAGCTTGATCGGATTTCTATGTGCCATTTGATTAAATAACTTGTATTACATTGCAATAACATAATATCTCTGAGTTTTACATCGTTAGTTTACAATGTACTATTGTAAATAATTCGTCTTACTCAAAACAGAACACGTAGAATCATTGTCTTCTCCGTCATATATATGAAAGTAGCAAAGAAAACCGACCGAACAACAAGAGCTAAAAGCCAAGGGACAGTTACAAATCCTGATATAGACAAACACAACACAAAAACCAAAAACATAAAACACAGAAAGAGAGTAACCCGAACCCAAATAAAAAACAAGCGTGCACTCAGATGCTCCAGGCGAGTAAGCAGTGCCTGCCTCTAAGTAGACAGCCGTCGAGTTACACTCATTGTCTTGATAGGGAAAAGTCAAATCCAGGAATAGGAAACACTACCTGTATACCTCAGCGAAAATGTCAGATCGTATTTGAGACACTGATTTCCCATAACGATCAATTAAGTCGTGGTGCCGAACTTCTGGAGAGATAACATCAACCTATGTACAACAAACCCTTGTTTGAGTAGTGTAGCAGTCAACAGCAGTGATCGGTATAGAAAATCGGAATAACGATCGCAGTATTTAGAATAGAGTATAAGTTGTGAAATGTACACACCAAACGCTGGAGCTGCTGGAATGTGGTTGTGATGAACGGGAAGTTAACAATGGAAAGTTGAAGTCATCACGCTTGTCGTAGAGCCTAGTTTGTAGTTTTCCTGAGTCTATTCCTAGAAGTAGGTCTACGTAAGAGGCTGACCTTAATGTATTGGTGGTGTCTTTAATTTCAAGCTCGCTAGGGTAAATTGAATTTAAATGGTCACCAAATTTAGAATTGTTGAGGGACAAAACATCATCAATATAGGGGAATGTGAAATTGAAGGTCTGGGCAGGAGTCTTTTCTTTCTTCTTCAGTATGCCTTCTAGGAACTCAAAAAAACTACAAAAAACAAAATAAGCAAACTGTTCATTAATTTCCTCCTTAACATTTTGATGTTTTTATAATGTTAATTGGTTAAAATAATGCATTTGACTTTGACCTTTACTTTTATTTCCACGGATAAATCCCTGAGCTGCCTATTCATACTGCCATGAGCATTATATGTTGTCTTCCTTTGTCTTTTCTATGTTGTATCAGATTTTAACTGAGCTGTATGCCTACTTAATCCTTGTAAGTTATCCAGTTGCTGATACAGCATTGAGCCTCTGTTTCAGAAGTTCTGATATTTTTCATCTCTCGATAACTCTCGATAACTATATCTGACAGATGTAGATTTGCAATACTGGCATTGTTAGTTAACATCTGATGTAACACATTTATACAGATGAATCAATGCCAAAACATGTAGGACCTTGGGTCAAAATCCATCTATGTTTTCTGCGTTTTTCTGGTGGTCAGCAAGTGCTGCACTGGACTTCTCCAGTGTGATGGTCTAGTTTCTATACATGACAGTTACCTACCGTTCTGCTTAATATTTGTGAACCAATCTTAATCCCACAATTCGTCAGTAAGTATGCCGTAATTACGCTTAAAGCAGAAGCTAAAATTAAAGCCTTCTCAGTGCAGTGCACCGAAAACTAGGATAGGTTATACATTTTCTCCAATCCTTGCTACCGTCAATAGGCTCTAGTTTTATTGTAATTACATGGCATCTCAAATGAATTATTATCAAAATTATTTCGTCCCTTTGCCAGATCACTATTCCTTGAGTGCTCTACTTCCTCTATCATTGCATTCTTCCATAATCACTCTGCTTTATTTACCTTGGACCGTGATTCTGCCATAATTACTCTACTTTATCTATCAAAGACGAAGGATATTTATTTAAAAATATTTCAAATTTCTGAACAAGTTATACGGTTAACATGGTTTGGGTCCGTTTGCACCTAATAAACCGTTGATAGAGTGTAATTCTAATGTCGAAAACACCGATGACGTGGTGGGACTATTTGAATTTTAACGGCGTAAGAACAGGTCATGTAAAGAACGCAGTTTTAGTATACTATGGGTTTGTCCATGTGAATAGCCAAAACAGATTTCATCTTACAAAGCAAATTAAATTATGTATTTATATAATGATGCATACCTCTACACCACACCAAGCTCCTTAGCGCAAAATTAAATTTACAAACAATGATGTTATTTTTGACTATGACATCTAAATTCTGACACCAGTTTGTAGTAGAGTTTCGACAATACACGTAAAATAAAATTATAACATTTTGATTGTGAAAGGTTTATTACCACAAAATTCGGATCGTCTACATCGCCTTGTTGATAAAGTAATACGGGGTTATGTTAGATCTAACAAGCGACCACAATAGAGAAATCAAGAAGAGCAATTAAAAATTTTCAAGTTTAATTACATTATCCGGATTTGAACACAATAAAGTATGTATGTCGGACGAGTGGGGAAGAATTCCACAGAAAACAATGAAAACCATGCCAATGTGATGCAGAGCAGTGATAGCTGTACATGGCGAGCACTTTTGTGTGACCGTATATAAAGAAACATTAGTTAATTAACATTTACATGTGTTACTATATTTTATTATTTGAAATATTAAAAAACTATCATATGCATTATGTGTTAATACCCTTTTTTGAGTAAATCCTCTTCGCTACCCGCCGCAAAGGTTGGTAGTTATCCTCTCAAGTCCATTATTAAGTACCTGTGCACCATGACATTCTGCCACACAAGACTTAAGACGCAAAGATGCCATTAAACGCAAAGCAATGCAATTAGATAACGTCGTGAAAAAGTCTAATGTTCGTCTTAAATAGTATGTACCAAGTATAATTAGCAAATTTGAGGAGCTTAGATGTTCTGTTTTGTTGTTGGATTTTGTTTGTAAAGCAGACGATGTTATACTTACTAACATTCATCTCCTACCTAAACAAATGGTTCCATGTTTATGTATTAATATCCGTGAAATAGCGGAAAAATTCATTTAAGAGGCATAAATATCGTCTTAGATTATTCGAACACTCAAAACAATTATATAATGTTAATAGATAGTAAGAATTGATAGAACATATACAAGTTGACCCTGGTTACGTGAAAGCAAGAAACAAATCATCTAAACAAACAGTCGACAGGCGATCATACAGAAAAATTAATCTTGCAACCCACACTAAAACTAAAGATTTAAATTATATAGAAAATAATTATGCAAATCACAATAGAAATGTGTAGACCAATTAAATGTCAACTTTTTGTGTAATATACAAATGCAATTGTGACGTTGATTAGCTCCAAGTTAAAAGCTTCGTGGGAAGTGTTAGTTAATTTATGACAAGGCATCATCACCTTTCACAAATAATTTCGATACGTGCCATGAATTAAAAACATAATTAGAGATGAGTGTTCGTAAAGGTATTTTATTTCAAGAATATTTCATTTAGGGAATGATTAAAACAAGATGGAGATCATGTACTTTCCATAATCACATTCTGATATTTCAAATAATAACAAGTTGGCAATAACCCTTTTTATTTGCTTCTTTCAGCCATTAGCCGTGCGTTGTCACAGAAACATAAAAAACACTATAAACACATATATATGTATTTTTATCAGTTTTATAATATAACTTTTGCCATTTTTCAGCACTTCGTATTTAACCACTAAAATGTGCTTCCTATATGAAAAACCGTAAACAGACATCTTCAGTCAACAAATTAACAAAATAAAATAAAAAGAAATGTCACGTAAAACAATAGTTAGAATTAAAATATAGTTCAATAACAATATGTAAAGAAGACGTTTGGTAGATTCTAGCCAATCACAGATCTGGTTAAAGACTTCCATTCCCTGAGAGACCTCTGGAATCTAATAACATCACGTGTCGAATATGTCTGAAACGAACACTATGGGGTAGCTATCTGTTGTTTGATCCAATCAACGTATGACGTCACACGCGTGAAGACGCTCGGGTAGCCTTTTTTGTCACAGCCTTCAGTACCCCATGAGACAATACCAGTAAGATAGTACCTGCCGTTGTGCTTGCAAGACATCGGGCTGCCAGAGTCTCCCTGTAGATAAAGTTAAGTTGACACTTGAAAAAATCCACAATACAGATTAACTGCTAACGTTACCAATTGTTTGCTTGAATGTTGTTTAACGCCACTAACAGCAATTTTTCAGCCAAAATCATGCCGTCTAGTTTTTACGGAGAAAGGAAGTCGGAGTACCTTGATCTTCGGTAAAAACCTGCAATCCTTGTCAATTTAGATCGGATGCCCGCAGTGAAACTCGAATGTACAATCTCTGTGTTAACAGACCACGTGATCAATAGCAGACGAACTCCCTTAACCAGTCGGCAACTGAGCCCCCCCACGTTAACGATTTATATGCGCTTTAACATGACACTAGTAAAATACCTAGTTTTTGTTGCCGAAAGTCACTGGGAAAGTTTTACGGAAAAATCGTCCGATGCTCGCAACAAAAATTAGAATATGAATATGAGAAATATTTGTGCATGAAAACATTTCACCAAAAGTATACCAGCCTTACTGACCCAGACATTGTTTAGTTTGCATTGCGCATATGTATAGGGAAACATTTGTTGTGCAATACTTACTGAGCATGGGCCATACGTTCCATCACCGAAACAGATCATATCCGAGTCCATGTTAGTCTTCCAGTACTCACTGCATTGGGTATTGCTGATCACGTGACCATGTACTTGACGTAGCGAAGCCTCTGTATCATCCTCTAAAAGTATTGACAGTTTTATTATTTAATTAAAACAATACTTAGATCTCGACTTCTAACTTATTTTAGCCTATATGTTTATAAAAAGCGTGATTACTAATTTTTGTAGCTATTTTGAAATAAATTCTCCATCTTGTGAAGTATTGTAATGTAGTTGATTCGATATTACATGGTCTGTTCGTAAAGAAATATTCTAAGCAGTACACCTTACATTAAAAAGTATCTATTAGTAATTAATGTTATGAGAAATGTAGACAAAAGTAACTATTTCCGAAATTAAATCTTCACCTCCACTCGCATGTTCATTCACATCGAATATTTGTTCCAAGCATGCTTACTAAAACACATCTAGTTTGAGTTTTATTCTTTTATTGTGATATTTGTGTAATATATAGAGATGGAGATGCAAACCATTCCTGAGTACATGGTCTCAATATGTTGTCCATGCTTTGTTTATATTGTCATCTGTATTATTCTATTTATGTCGCGTATACTAATTGTTCCATTTTAATGAATTATTGGTACTTTAAAAATTTTCATAATGTCTTGCTACAAGTTTGATCTCAAGATAAATTATCAATATACTTACGATTCGTATCACCCCATCCTGTCACCCAGCACTCGTCTGAATTTTCGACATCAAAGAGTTCTACGCTATTGCTTTGTCTCTTGAATCGTCTAATGTGATTAAAACTATCCACCTTGGACAAAAGTATATTTGGCGAAGAGGCATGATTGATATATTCGTCTACCGAGGGGTTCTGGTTTACTTCTGAGTCAGTATTCGTTCTTTTCAAATTATTACCAGGAAACTGCGGATAGCCACTTGAAGGAAGACAGATCTTTTTAATGTATGGAGATGTAGTGTCAACGGGTTCCGCCAATTCTATTAGAGCAATGTCATGAGCGTATTGTTTGTGAATAGGTACTGTTTCGTTTTCCTCTACAACATCGCGCTGGTCAATTCTGTACTTTGGGTGCTGTAAAATACACAAACGCTATTATTATTTGAACTCGTTTGAAATAACAAACAATCTACTCAATTTAATGTGGTTTTTTTTTGTTTTTCAGTTTATTTGAAATTTTTACAATACCATGTTTTAGCTTGATATTCTATTGATGTTTTGTACTTTCTGAATGCATTTACAGCTTAAAATTTATAAAAGTTTTATATTTATATTCTCCCTCTTACAAAGGAGTACTTGCATGTATTTGATATGGGATTTCAGTTCGTTTTAGTATATATTTGTACTCCCAAACTTTGGACTACAGAGAAGACATCAATCTCAAAACGCGCGTCTAACATTTAAAACTAATAATGAATAATGACATCTTGTATTTATAGCTACTTAAGCAGGCTTAAAAATATTAAGATTAACCGATTGCTATATTATTTTCAACATACCCGTATTATTCTGTTGATAGGAACATCGGTACCAGATTCGCCGTTGTAAAGGTAATGTAGGCCAACAGATACCCTCCATCTTGACGGCTGGTTGTACCATCTGGAGAAGACAATTTAGAATTCTAATGCAATTTTTGATAAAACGTCGATTCTGATTGGATAACGGGAATAATTTTCTGGATTTAATTCCTCGATTGATGCTGTTAGAAGTTAACGCAAGCGCAGATGTTATTTCCGGAAAATAAAAATTCCCATTTTAATCAGTTAATTTAGTTGTTTATTGCCGTAGCATTAGATGGAAATAACCGTATTGTATTTGAAGATTTGCCGGCGTCAAATCAACAATTGATGCTGGCAAATCTTCAAAAACAATACAGTTATCCCCTCGGTAATTTTATATTTACATTATATTTTTTTAAATTTTATATAGTTTTATATCTAGATAGATTAAAATAAAACACCGAAGGACTAACTTCTTCATTTTGCAAAAATACTTTGACTTTTGGTTTAAGTATAGTTTAAATAAAGTAACAGAAAATATAAAAAAGTTACACAGTGTATCGTACCCTTTAAGGCAATGTGCAGCAGTAACGACCCATCTATCACTTATAAGTGCACCGCCACACATGTATATACCAGTCATAAACCGTAAAGCGACCTGCCATGGCCAGGATCCACGTGGTGCATTGGTTCCGCCAATGATGCGTTTTGACCTGTGTGGAACTGTTGGAATACCACAGTCGGGTTCTGCAAGATTTTAATGAAACATATATAAAACGCGTGTCGAGATCTTTATTACAGTTCGTTTGCTGGCATTTGAAAAATACAACGTGTCTAGTTTCATCAGTAAAATATATTGACTCGTGACTAAAAGTGCCAAAGCATTTGCTTAAAAGGAATAATGCTTTTGAATTATTTTTTTTTCTTTTCATCTTAATTCATTTACATTCAATCAAATTTACCCGTGTCGATGGCGTGTGGCATATCTTGTAACGGTTGATCCTTCGTATTCAAAGTGTCAAGGTTCATCGGCTGGTCATTTTGCATTACTTCCGGTGGTATTGTCGTAGTAATGACTGTCGTTGGCGGCGATGTTGTTGACTGTCTGGCTCTTAATAATTCAACTGAATAAAAAAAACAAATGGGTTAACATAAGCATTTTTGTTTGCAAAATATATGGTTATCACTTCACAGCTGTTATCATTGGCGAAAACCTTCAGTTAGATTCTTGTCGCACTTTGCTGTAAAAGCTTAATTAAATGTGAAATGTACTGTGCTGTTTAAATTAGTTGTTTAAATTAAAACTAACTGTTGGGATGGAAACGAAAACAAAGAAAATTTAAAGCTGCTTAAGCACACACAGGAACATTTTTCCTTATACCAAAGCTAATTCAGAATCAGCCACGTTTAGATTTGAAGTTATAATTTTGCCGCCAACAAAAGCAATTTAATAATTTTTTTCTCCGTTAAAGATAATGCAAAATAAATTAATAAAGGTAAAACAGAAAAATAGCAATAACAAAATAATTCACATAATTTACATTTTAAAGCACATTCTTGATTGGTAGCGCTTAAATCCAACGAAAAGGCTTAGACTCGTGGCCGAAGTTAGTCATATATAATTGAATGATCACGTGCCTAACAACACTGAGGTTGCTGGTTCGAGTTTTAATATGGGCAAGGTTGTGTTCGACTTCAATCTTAATAATTGACAAGGAAAACCAGTTTTTCTTACGGTCGGGGTTTTCATCAGGTACACCGGTTTCATGACCTAATAAAAACTAGACGCCACTATATTGCTAAATAAATTGTTGAAAGTGCCAAATAAAAAAGTGACGAAATACAATAACGTAACACATGGCAAATAATAGATTTTATCTTAATGTATGAAGGAGTTATATGCATATAAATAAATTTTGCGAGAATACTGACTTTTGATTGGCTGGAAAATATTTTCTATCAGAGGATGGAAAACAAATTTGATCGTCATGGAGACACGCGCCATTTGACGTCATATATTACTCCACGGGAAAATAACAGTTTTTGTGTTGATCTCTTTTTTCAAAAATGTCCAGTTACAAAAATAAAATTGTTGAGTTTATTCTATTGTTTGAATTTATTTATAAGTATTAACTACAAAAAATATTTTCTCCATCGAGGGATAACAAAATTTCCGTTGTGCACATTTAATATAATCCGCTACGCGGATTATACAATGTGCAAAACGGAAATTTTGTTACCCCTCGATGGAGAAAATATTTTTTGCAGTTAATCCTTAAGTATATAAAACATACGCAGTGCAAGACTGCAGTTATATAGTGATGCAGAAAGGTGGTTTAATTAGCTTCCATATGATGGGAACCATTCATTGACCGTGATAGGCGGTTGAATTATGCACAACAGCAGTCGACTTTGTTAGAAAACTTTCTCCGCAAGTAGGAGTACGGACATCATATTTTTATAGCTTGAACATTCCTCAGGACTTATTGATTTAAAAATTGGATGCCTACCGTATGCTTGAGGAGCACAGCAGCTGTCAGTTGGAGATGAACACAGTGATATTCCCCATGAATGCACAAATTTAAATTCGCATTCAGGATTGCATGTACCATCTAAATAGTTACAAAGTTCATATTGGTATCCAACGGCATAACCTGTGAAAAAAGAGAAATAATGAAATATTTGGCTATCTTGCATTCAACCAATGAAGAAATCTAATTTAAATTGAATCTTTCTCTTCTTCAACCTTTGTTAGCGACACTAGAAAAAAGGGTAAGGAGTAAAAGATTTAATTTTAATTATATTGTCAATTGTTAGGTTTCCTCACAAGTTTATGTGTCCACATGTGTTTACGAAACCCTGACAAACTTAGCTAGGAAATTCCCGGGCTAGAAGATTTTCATCTGACGTCAAACCTTCAAAATATCAACTAATGAAAATGCTTGAAAGAAGCAAGTGTTTGGCAGTACCGTAACGCAACTAATAAATAACGCGGTAATAACAAACTATTAACACTACTGTACAAAATACACTGATTTTCACATGGTTTATGCAACACATCCGTTTGGTTTATTAACAATCGACATCGGGATATACCCTAACCAAGTCGTGAATGAAAGCGAGCATTTAATTTACTACATAGTGACTTCTAGCCCGGGAATTTCCTAGCTAAGTTTGTCAGGGTTTAGTGGACACATTTGGACACAGAAACCCTGACTTGTGAGGATGCAGATGACCCAGTAAGAAGAGCTCATGAGCATTCACCTCTACTTGTTGCGTCATCAAATCAAATCGCATGGAAACAAGAACGTTGTTATGGTAATGTTTAACGTTCTTGTTTCGGACGTTCTGATTTGGACGTCAAATATTAAACAATGGTTATCATATATCGCATGTTAAAGTTGTTGGTTTACCAAAGAAATCGGCATTTTCATGCGCTTTGTGGAAAATCCGAGTGATATTTACTCTTGATAGAAATTATTTTTTGTTTCGGTGCGCTCTACTCGCGACAAGACATACAATTTTAATTACTGTTGTAAGATCACCCGTTCTTTCCCTAAAACGTATGTTAGAACCATTTTATTCTCTGTGTATTTTGAAAAATCCAACGTTGTTTGTAATATTTAGTATGGGACAACCATGTAATTTGCCGAATGACATGTTATTGTCCCTTTCATATCGATAAATTAACAAATATTCATTTTTCAGTGAAAGCGGATGTTTTCTTTATTTCCTCGAAAGATCAGATTACGAATTTTGTATCGTTGTCGTCCAAAAGTTATAATATCGTAATTGTCGTAGTTGGACAAATAAAGAAATCTTTTAGAGGGTTCGGGTTGTCAGGTGATAATACGGAAATCCTGACCGCAGACCGTAGTGTGTTACATGTTTGGAGAATGCCAGCTTCTTTCACAATAAAGAACAAGTTTCGAAAACAAGTAGGCCATTCATAGCCGCTACGAAAGGGTAAATATCCGCGAATAACCATTAAAGCATACTTTTTCAGTGGCTGTCAAAGTTTTGTTCCTTTTTATTTTATTGATAAATTTCAGGAATTTGAGCATATAACAGTACTTTAAGATTGGCAATTTTGAACTGGTTAAAGCTGAGATTTAACCCACATGGAGATGATCTTGCTCAAACTTCAAGATATATGAAGCAGCCAAGGGTTTCCGGTGGCAGATAGGGGAGATGTTCTCGTTTTGTGTGTGCGGCAGGGATTGTCAGGTCATAATACAGAAACCCTGGCCGCGGATCGTAGTAGGTGACGTGTTTGGAGAGTGCCAAGCTCCTTGCACGATAAAAACCCCTTTTGTGAATTTCGAAAAAGAGTAAGCTCACTGTAGCCGCTACGAAAGGCTTAAATTTTCCGGCCTACCCAATACTCCATAAACAAAGTTTCGTTTCCTATGTCCCACCCCTTTTTCTAGTTAATCTATTGTTTGTTAACTTGTTCTTATCTTGAATATATCTGAGATCATGCTCGCTGGACGTAAAGCAAACATCCAATCACTCAATTAATCAATCAATCAGATACAAGTATCTGAATTATTTTCCAATTTCGCGCTAAAACAGAAGCTTTTCAAAATATGTCAAAACTATTTGACATATTATGTCAAAGAAATCTTTATCAATAATTACCTGTTTGAAATTATATCAATTTGTTATTTTTGTATCCAGTGCAGCTAAGATATTTCTTTATCACACCACATAAAACAACTTATAGATGTTAGATTGGTATTTTAGAAATAATTATGACCCATTATCTGGCCCTCTCACCAGGAGTGCTGTGCTCTGATGCTAAGATATACATTTTTATTGACAAGAGAAGATAAAAGATACTAAAAATTATTTAAAGCAATTTTTGATCTAAATATAGACGTTGAAAATATTTTTGAGGAATGTGTCAAAATCAGTGCTGCTTCATTTCATACGGAATTTTGTGAAATCTGTTAGAGTTTGGCGTAGAACCGATTATAAAAATAGTCGCTATAAAAATAGTTTAACATATGTGTGTTAAGGTCGTTAAATGACCTCTAACTTAAACACGAGTCCTCATTATTTCTAAATTTAATTCCTCGATCATTTCCTCCCGACGTCAAGATTTTAACGAAACGATACGAATGGGAAAGAAGACTGGTGTTTTAAATAAGCCGTTTTTCGCTAGTGCAAATATATTACCATATGCAATATGTTACAATATTTTAGTATATGCTATTAAAGCTTTAATTTGGTAATAGAAACTTCATATTAGCATATTCCAAACAACAAATCGGCATATTTATTGCTTCGTATTTTTGTAGATAAATATATGGACGGTTTGAAAATATATATTCAGGTTGATCTTGTTGAACAGTCGAGTTCATTGTCCTTATTTGTAAAAGTGTGTGCTCTCGTTTAAGGACACAATAGGCTGCTTGTTTAAATATTCAAAACATTCTTTTGTTCATAAAACTCCTGATTTTGTAAATATACTATCTATACTTAAATGTCTTAGCGTACAGAAGCGACCACGGTAGTAAAAATTAGAGAAGAAAAATTGTTCATGGAAGTAAATTGTAAGATACCGAGGAGAAATTAAATTTAAAAATACAAGTTATTACTAAGCCATGGCTAACAAAAAACTCACAAATACAACAAGCAACAGACACTCAAAACATACATTAAGCATGTAAGCAACACGAAACCCATCTGATTCCATGAGTAAACAGTGTGCAAGGTCGATTCTCATATTATTAATAATTTATTAGTTATTTGCCAAATATTTATGCTCACAGTTGGAATTTCGATTTGAAAAAATTATGAAGTATAGATCATTTTATATACCTCTCTCCTTGCTGAGAGTGCGATAGAAAGTTTGAATGAATGAAGTTACTTCCTTTGAGTGGAAATACTAGTAGGAATGTTTTCTTATCATTACTCCCACGAATTAAAACAGTAGGAGAGGTGGTTAACATAACGATCAAAATTATGCCATGCATTCAATTAAGATAATGACAGATTTTTTTAGATATATTTCATTCTGATTGATAAGGAAAAGTAATTATTATGAAGAATTATTATTTGTTCCTCTGAAAATTATGTATTGCATGCAAGAACAAACATCGATAATGAAAAGACAAATAAAATACAAGTGTTGTAAAATAATAAAAATTACAAAAATAAATATATATGGAATTTAGAAAACTGAATGCATAGACGGAAGCCAGAGTGCATGTTTATAATCTTATAGAATGGCTTTAATATATGACAATACTGACAATAGCTACGGTGACAAGACGGATACTTCAAAAATAAGTCTTTAGATTATAAAACATCTAAAATCTTTACCGCAAAATTATAAAAAAGATCGTTTTCTTGAGTTTGCATATACATGAATACTTTAAGATTTTGCTTTAAAATATATTTAAAAAAAATATTTTTATTTTTATTACAGGTCTTTAAGATATGCAGAATGTGTTCGAGTTTATCGTTGTATCACATGATAAAACGGTAAATCATTTTATCTACCTGGTGAGTAGTCCAAACAGATACTTTGCAAATATTCTCAGTATTAGAGGCCGCACAACACGAAAAATGCACTTCTGACATAACAGTTCTAGCAACCGAAAGTAGAAACTCTTAATAATTTTTTAATCAAAACTGCAAGACTTTAAAGATTTTTTAAAAATAGGAATATATTATTGTACATAGATGAATTGTCATATTACGAATGACAAGCGAAGCCACTAATTCTTCCAGGACGGAAGGAACAGCTAAAAGATAAACATCATTTTTATTGTTTACTTAATTTTGTATCGGGAAGGCGTGATACGTTATGTACGTATGTCCAAACATTTACTACCGTTCTACTTCATTAACAGTTACAACAAAACTAACATGACCAACAAAACGACCTTGAAATGGTAATGATTCACAATATTGTTACTGATTTAGCTTTCAACCAGTAATACAATATTTCCGAAATAATTAGATATTGTTTTATGACAAATTTATTCAGATGTCTGTTTTACACGCATTTAAGTATATATGAGATGAAAAGGAAGTTGAAATAAATTAATTGATAATCATATTACATATTGGTTACAGTAAATAAATGTGCCATATAACGTTGTACAATTTCATTCAGACATTTATTTACATAAAATATTGCGTGTAATTTTCATGTTTTCAATTTCAATGATGTTGTTATAAATTAATATTAAAACACAAGAGTATTGAAAACATGCTATGCTTACAATTGAGTTTTAAAAAAGATAATAAAAAAAGATGAGTGGGAGGTAGAGATATAGCAATAACTAGATTTTTCATTCACTTCTATAATTATATCACAAGGAATATATTTGTTTATATAATTTACACATAAATGAGTTTAACATATGAAAAGATATTCCCTGAAGTAATAAATACAGGACTTACGTACATAACTTCGTCACATCATACGCTATCATTTTGTGATCACTACCAATGACATGATGGTGTTTTTTATTTTAACGACTTTATACATTTAATTATAGGTCATTTCTCCTGTATATGATTAAATTTCATTAGAAAATTAGTTATTCATTATTCGACAAGCCTGTAGCCAAAAATTTGACACAATTTATACAGCTAATAAATAACTTGCTTCATATATGGTAGAAGTAAATGGTCAGGCTCGAGTTTTTGTTGCAGAAACAATCGGAAGACAACATTTATTGATTCAAAATAAAGAGCTGACTATGATTTAACTCTTTTATTAAAGAGTACAAGATCGAATTTTTATTCAAATATTACGAATTTTACAGCGCGCGGACAATTTATTCTGACAGCATTCTTTGAGAATTCAAAAAATCGCATAACTGTCCATTTCATGAGTACTGGTCTACTTGCAATAAGAAAAGTATAAATAATACGGTACGAATTAATGAGTAATTGAATTCTTAGGGGATAACTTTCATTTACACTCGCACGATAGTCCTTTTATTGTACAGAAGAAATTATTATTCAAATGTCATTATGATCGATTATTAGTTGGTTGTTTAACGTTCGTTCTCAGCAAATAGCTAGGACGAAAATAAGTTAAAACGACAATTAACATAATATGAAGTTACTTTACAGATTATCGTATTTACCGTCAGATCATAAAGAAAATAATAGATATGGCATTAGCATTCATGTGACAACCAGTCGCAATCGACAAACGGGTAGCGTAATTAATAATCATAAACAACCGTTTAAATCCCCGTTTGAGATGTGCGTCGCGAGCCAGAGATGCCAAGATTTCTGTATCAAAGGTGTACCTAAGGAGGTATTAAGAGCAGGATTTTGAAGCAACAATGAATGGCAGTCAATATCGTAGAACATTATATGCTTACTTTAGATTACTTTTTATTGAGTATGAATTAACCCGAAATTCAGTCAATATTACGATGATGAGTATTTTGGCTATTGCAACATATCCTAGTAAGCTATATAAGTTAAGCAAATATGGTATATATTGCTGTTAGACTTTATATTTTATAAAGATTTGAAAAAAAATCTGATATCCAATTTTCTGAATACTTGTGCAATGTAAAGTTTGAGGTATAATTTAATGGCGGAACAAGTCAATACATATCTGAACACACCACATGCATTCTTTATATAATATGATTCCAGTAAGTAAAATCTAATCATTTGTACCAAATGAATATTGGCATTTATAAATTGAAGGTCAGATATAATAACATGCATATATAAATTGATTACTTGTCAGCCTGTTTATTGATTTGCATAGCTTAATACTGATAATTATTTTTCTACTAAACAAGAAACGAATTGATTCTAGTCAGACCCGGCTACCTACACAGATACTTCATTTATTGTCAAAGGAAAATTGCCCTCCGACATATAAATATACGATATATATTATCGAAATATACATGTATTTGTTAAGAAACCAGAAAAATACAAGGTCCCTTCAAAAAAGATTCCAAAGGAGTGCAGTCAATTCCTCTGCTTTTGTAACTGTGCTTATCGTACCCATACACACGACAAAATCCGATATTACATTTTTCATAGTGAAACCCTGACAATAAGATCACACGTTGGAATAAGGATATTATTTCAAAAGTTTTCAAAAAGACTTATTTAAAATCGTATCCGAATGACTTACAATAATATGCAATTTGTTCGAACAAAAAGCGAGTGACAGAAACGGCTGCAATAATGCATTTATGGTTGAGCAAAATTTAGTCAGTTGCCGCTCCAGCATAATCCTACATGCTCATGTAACAGTTTGCTGGGCCGCTGTAAATAAGATATCAGAAAAGCGCCACTTTGTTCGAAATATGGTCTAAATAGTCTCTATTAAATATAATAATAATATATCAACAATCAGCGTTGTACCTTTAAGACAAATATTTTTAACATTGATAGAACCAATTACTATTGTTAAACATTTTTATTTCAGCCTATAAACATTAAACGAAAATCATCAGAAAACGTAGAACACATTATTCATTAATCAATTTAACAAAATATTTGTTCTCGCTTATTCCCAGTGTTTCACTCATATAATTGGTCTGTGAAAATAATTTTTAAAACATTTTTGTAAAATAAAATTAACATAAATGCACGTTTTTTATGCTTTCAGGTTATGACATTTTTGTTAAATGTTTTCGTATAATTATAGTGAGCATATATTTTATCACACTTAGAAAAACAACTCATATATTTCGTTTCGTAAGTTTCCTTGTAGAAAATACAAAGATAAAAAGCAGACAGCGACAAAAAAACTAATACATTGTTATCTGGTCAGTAAGAAGTTGATAATGATCTTTACGTAACTATTTTATTATTAACAGATTGTCTTGGCTATCGGTTTATACAAACACATGTTAACAGCAGTATACCTCTACATATCATCATGTATTATATATGTCAATTTTGTTCTGTGCATTTCGGATTTAATTGAAATACATACATACATATTTCGATAAAATACATATCAAGTTTACAGAGAATATCTGAAATTTCATTACTTTGTTACACCTTTTTTATATATTTTATTTTTAATTATAGTTTTCCAATCAACCAGGTAGAACATTATTTTCATATCATTTAAGATTTTTCAAAGGTAAAACATGTATACATTATACACTATACACTGAATTAAAGTGTTCAAATTAACGAACCAAATAAATAAATAAATAAATAAATAAAATAACATTAAATTTTCTATTAAATTTTACTAACCTGTTGTTGTGTGCACACAAATGAATAAAATTACTGCTGAGATTGGCATCATTTTGTAATGTATCTGTTTTCTTTTCAATTTCCCTTTCTTCGAATATTAAAACAATTTTTGTGCAATTTCTGTTTGGTTCCTGTGACGATATGGTTATGCAAAATTAACTAAGGAATGTATAAATTTATAGGAAATCAAGAATTTCACAAATGTATTTCTTATCACGACCGTTCCTTGACTGTGAATGGCTGTTCCAAATATGGTCATGTACCAGCTTCCATTCATAAAACAGAACATGTGGTAAATATCAATCTAATTTAAATATTCCACGCAATTTACAACAATATTCATCTTTTTCCAATGGTACTATGACGTATCGTGATAATTACTGAAGTCTGATAAAATAGTCAACAAAGCACTGACCAGTCTGTGAAAGCAATTAGTAATAAATGAATGTAATGTCCGTTACCGGCGATACAGTTCTATATACAAATGATGGTTATTGAAAAATTCTGCAGAACACGAATTGATAACCATCAAAGCAATGGAAATATTTATCAAATTTTTTTACAAGTAACCTACGCGAAGAAGGTTAAGAAAACATTGACTCAACATTTTTCAGCAGGTCAGTGGTCTACTTGTACTGAAAATACACCGCGAATGTTTCTCGGAAGTTTATTAATAGCTAAACAAATAAAGTATCATATAGTCAAGAGAAATTTTACAATTAAAATACAAAGCAAACAGTTCATTAAACATTTATCGGACGAACGGTTAAAACGCGGAAGATTAAAACTGGACAACAGAACAGTTAAACTAAATTGAGTATCAAGCAAATCAAATTAGAGTCTTTTCTGGAATGCAAGTTTCAATATATCTGTTGTTTCCTGCACTAATTAAGAATTCGTACTATGAATAATGTGGTTCTGTTGTGTCTGTCCAGGTAAAAAATGCTTCGAAAACATTTCGAAGGCTCGACCGTCCGTTATTTATATTTACCGAAAATAATTGCTCTATATCTGAGAAATCATATTTTAACTTCCTGTGGCTACTAAAATGTTGATATTCATTGATGCAGAATTTTAAACTATTCGACATGTACAAACAGTTAATAATTATACAATATTTGTGAATAACACATCCGATTACTTTCTATTCCGATCTACTTTTATTATTCTTGAGCTATTTTTAGGAGGGTCAAAGGATTGAGCTTCACCTTTTCTGCATACTAGTACTTAATCATCATTAACGCCTCTAAATAATTGAGTTACTAGTAAGTTATTCTGAGAATAAGCAGACAGTTTTGAAGAGGACGTACGGCATTGTTACTAACTTTCTAGTCAACATCTAAATCACTAAAAATCCCATCCTATAACAAGCCGATTGTCTTTTATTAGCAAAGTCCATATATTCAATGTTAAATCATTTTAACAATTTGCTGCATACATGAAAATAAACATTATAAGCCGATAATGTAGCGCCTTTTTGTCATTTAATAATATTTTCTTAAAAAGCTATCAATATGAATCAGAAACTTACCTACATTTTTTGTAAGATAATTTACTGTTTTCTACATCATTTTTAAAGAAGATTACATTTATTATTTTTTTCGGGGCAATCCTTCAAGGATTCGGTGAAACAATATAGGAAGTGTGTAGTCGTAACCGAATACTTAGCATATCTATGTCATTGGAGCACGTCTTTATTTCTTCCGTGTTAATTTCACAAATTGTGGGGTTTCTCCGAAACATAATTCAGCGGGTGCAAATACAACATCATTGGACAGACATTAATGATATAATATGTTGCACATCAAGGAGTTTACTATGAATGAATTGAGGGTATGCCAGGAATCCGAAAGATTGCTGTCTTACTTTAATTAATATTTATATCAAATATAAAGCTGCGCATTGTTAATAATGACAAAACATTTGGATCTTCTTCAAAAACAAACACAAAAATTATAAGAGATATGGGAATGGAAAATGTATTTCAAACATTTAATGACTTTCTTACGCGTTAATGAAAATGAGGTTAAAGATGCGACAAGCTATTATAAAATAAACAAAAAAAAACTGAAAAAAATGTCAAGACCAGGGAATCGTGTGTTTTATCTACAGAATATCGTTTTGTTGATTATATATAAAAAGTAACCACCTTTTCACCTTGTGGTTAATATTCTTTTAAATTAATTATCTGCGATATATCATTTTCACTTGTACTAATCTGGGTTCCGTTTCATAAAGCAATCGCTAATTAACGTACTCCTTATCCCATGCAATTTAAATGGGATAACGTGCACGTTAAGCTAACGATCGCTTTATGAAACGGCACCCTGAAGCCCTCCT
The DNA here is from genome assembly GCA_944474755.1 of Limnoperna fortunei. NCBI lineage: Eukaryota > Metazoa > Mollusca > Bivalvia > Mytilida > Modiolidae > Limnoperna > Limnoperna fortunei. Next base: position 53,691,057 of record OX104111.1, on the reverse strand, counting down.
ACTTCTAAAAACACAGTCACGTTTCTTAAGCGAGGAATATATTTGCTTAATTTCTGTTTTTTTGGGACGATTCAGATATGATTTTAATAGGAAAATATGTGTTTGTTATATATTTTGTAATCAAATTAACTACACGCATCACATCCATTTAGTGATTCTTTGTCCCATTTCATATACGCATACAAATATTTTTCTTCCAAACTGCCAAATTTTTAAATTAGAATGTATACTCCATGGCCAACGTGTGAAATAAGAATATTTTATTTTTTCCGTTTGCTTGAGAGAGCTCATTAAGCGATGACACAAGCAGACAATTTGGAAGTAAAGCGAATATATTCAATATCTTAAACATAATGGATTTAGATGTGGGAAAATTCAGGTATTATCACCATTTTATATTTTTTAAGGTTACACTTAATACTATATAGTATTTTAACGGGTTTAGACTGAATTTCTAACTTTTACATTTTTGCTTACGTTTTCCTTCCGTATCGCTAAGAATATGAATGAACTTAAAAAAAATAATGAATTTAATCATGACATTATGACTTTAATCTTACTTACTGTTGTGTAGCTTTTGTTTATCTTAATCCGATGTTTCACCTTGCAATACTGCAAATAAGCAAATAGCAGAAGTTTAAACATGTCTGACCATCAAATCTGTTATTTAACGAGATTTGTACTGAAATGTCACACAACATATAAATAAAATGTTATTTCTTGTCACTTTATACTTTTTCCATTAAACAAACAAAAATGGTGAAATATATATTAGTTTGGAAAATGTTGATATTGTTAGGTTGCACGTTGTAGGTTTTTTTTTTCAAGAAAAATCTTTGGTCGCCTGTTTTGGGTTAATAAAATATTAGAAGTAAAACCTCCCCATAATAATATAATTTTACAAATACTCGGTACATATGTCCATAGGGTGCTCGTGTGTTGTCATTGACTGGGTAGATGATGACGGTTCCCAGGGATCGACCAACAGAGCAGCCCAGCACGGCTCCAGGTAGCTGAGAGGGAAAACTCTCTCGATATATATGGTTGTCAGGCTCTAAACAAAGTGAGTGCCATGTTTAGAAAGTGCCATGCTGATTAAGATTAAAGACCTCCGTTGTGGATATTAAAAACGCTATAAGTTGATTGTAGCCGCTACAAAACACTAAATTCGCTATACTTGTGCAAACCTCCATAGTTTCCTGTTTCTTCATACTGATTCTATAAAAAAATTTGAAATATTGCTTGCTTAGGCAACCATTGCAACAATCAATCAAATCAGCTGATCGATATATCTTCTCAATAAAGTTAGAAGCAAACACAAGAAAATGTAACATATAGTGTAAAATATAAGCCATACGCGGTAAGAACATCACTTTTGCATTTTTTAATATCTTCTGATATCTGTTTCGTATAACAATCTAAAACTCTTTTATATCTGGTGGAACAACAACATTTAGACATGTCACACTCGCCAGGAAACTTATGTTTATGTAACAACCAGATTTGTTTTAATAGAACGAGCAGGCAGCATACGCCAAGGTTCTGCCGAGATCCATGACGCGCCATGTGCCAGACAAGCGTCACCATCAGTTATTTCCAATTATGTCTATACAATATGATCAATATTCTTTTTAATTTCTGGATCAACAAATGATACAAATTATATTCCACTGATACCAGGTCATCTTTCAATTTGCAATTATGGATTTTGAATGGAAAGAATCAATTTTCGGGTAAAAAATTACATGAAGTAAACTTAACGAGAGTCTAGAAGACATTTCGTCAGCAATATATGTCTAATTTTGTCAGCAATTTATGACTTATGCCGTCAGCAATATATGTCTAATGCCGTCAGCAATATATGCCTATACTACGCCTTAACAAAAGCTTGAAAGTCTGTGCTGCCTGGGACCAAAGATGTTTAATAAATAATTAAAAAATTGTTTAAATCAAATACTTTTAAAATAGCGATAAGCACTTTTCTTAAGAAAAAATATAAGAATAAGGTTTATCTTAGGCCGTATTCTTCAAGTACCACAATTTTGCTAAGTAGGATGTAGTCTGGCCTGGGGCATCACTAGGGAGGCATACATTCTTGACATCAGAGGTATATAAGTTTGGTTATGGTGTAATGCTTTCAAATTTTCGCCTTTTTTCTAATGTCTTGGCAACCAATATTGTAGATTTCTGCTAATGTTTACAGTAGTGTTTAGCCAATTTAACTTTCAGTTTCAAAATCCTAACTACAAGGCTTTTCAACTTAACACGATATCTATTTCAGTCTTAACCAAAACCCGTATACTGCTCACGTTATTATAAATTCATCAGTAAATCCTTCTAAATGGAGGGCGAAATTTAAGTGGTAATATTTTTGTTCGTATGATTTTATAAATAAGTTAAAGAAAACGCCAATCGGTCAAAAATAGCCCATCAAAGGATCAACCCTTTCTGCAAAAAGACTTTACGATGATGAGCTTTTATTTATGTGGTTACATTTCTCTCTTTACTGGAAAAATCACATGTTGTTTTAATAGCTATAGCTAATTTATAGTCGATAAGATACCGGAATAATTACTATAAAATAATAATAAGAAATATTTCAAACATTTAACATTCGATAATTATTAAGATATGGCTAAAAATACTTCACGTTTTCTATACGATCAATTTAATCTCATCAATATCTATATCAAACACAGGTGTCAAGGGACTTGTTAATTAACAATTGGCATTAAACATAACTTCTCATGGGTAATTGGGATAAGTATGATCCAGTTTTTGGAGGCGATGAGAAACGGGTCAAGAAACGGTATCTGTTCCGGAAAATCACATACCTGGATTTTTATTACAAAATGTATTATTATTGATTGATTGAAAACGTTAGTATTGTAGCAGTCCACCGATATCTCTTTGGGTAGATGTTTGTGCGACGCTAGTACGTGCAGGATAGAGTATTACCTTAATTCTGAATAAAGGGTCAAAATGAGACGTATGTTACAACATTATCTGGGATTTACCCCTTAGCTGTAAAAAATCCCTTTTCTTACAATTTTTTAATATTTAATATATTTCGTGCAGGTGTGCAATTTTTTTAACTTAATAAATAAATTGTACGAGAATAATTACTTTTAATTGGCTTGAAAATATTTCCTATAAGAGAACGGAAAAAAATCATTGCCATGGCCACACGCCCCTTTCACGTCATGTGTTTCTCAGCGGAACATTTACAGCTTGTGTGTTCAAAAATGTTAAATTTAAAACTTAACTGTTGAGTTTATTATTTTGTTGAATTTATTTATAAATATTAACTATAAGAAAAATATTTTCTCCATCGAGGGATAACACATTTTCCGTTTTGCACGTTGTATAGCGGATTATACAGTGTTATAATTGTAATCCCTAAATGAATATCTCAAATTTGTAATCAATAATTGTTATCCTTATAAAGTTGTTTAAAATATGGAAACATTCATTTAAACAGTTAAAGAAGGAGGTATCACTTTTAGTGATAAGTCATGGTAATTCCGCTACGGCATTTACCAGCATATTTTATACATTTGCAGATATCTTTTGCAAAATATGATCACCGTTTTTCGATAAAAAATCAAACCTTTTTTTTTTACTCAATTGTCTTTTAGTAAACCAATGGAACTATGCCGACATATTTTACATATATATTTCTAGGTTCTGTATTTGTTACACGTAACCGATGAGGGGGGGGGGGGGGCAAGAGGGGGTTTATTTACAGGTTAACAATTTTTAATTTTTCCCAAAACAGATAACAGTCAATTTATAATAATGTTAACAGATAACCGCAATCTACATGAGAAAATAGATAACAGTGAGTTCAAAAATCGAAATATCAGGTAACAGCCGAATCTCATCGAAGGGCAATACTATTAACAGCAAACAAGGGTTTTATTTTCAGTAAACAACAATATAAAAAACAGTTGACAGTAGCTTTATTTTAAAAAAAAGTTAACACACCTGTAAACATGCATTAACCTGAGTTTAAAAATAAGACATCTTTATTCAAATGAACTTTTATTTTTCTGACATAAAAAATATACTTCAATTTTGTGATTAATAAATGGCGCGAACAGTGGACATTTGGCGGGTATTGTTAAACCGGAAATAATTTATAAACTTATTTATTGGGGATCGTTTGTATCATTTTTTTATCTGCATTTAATTACTTCTTGAAAATAGGACATCTTTGTTCAAATTAACTTTAATTTTTGTGACATAAAAATATACTTCAATTTTCTTAATTTGGTGATTAATAAATGGCGTGAACAGTGGACATTTGGCTGGTATTGTTCAACCGGAAATAATTTATAAACTTATTTATTGGGGATCGTTTGTATTATTTTTTTTATCTGTCTTTAATTACTCCTTTACAGACTGCAACTTCAGGATAATAATGTTAAAAAGTGCATTTACTGTAAAATCGATCATGTTAATAGGCATCTAAAGAATTATTTTCAAAAGATTTGCCTCAATTGTATGTCAGACAATAAGAGTACTACGAAAAAATAATAAATTTCAAATAAAAGTAAATATTCCTAAACATTTTTAAGTTAATTGTCCAAATAAGGTTATAACGTTGTGTTCATGCCTAATAATCATATAGATAGACGTTTGTTTGTTATGTTGAGTGTAACCAGCAGGATCAAGAAACCGGATACTATTATCAGGTTGCAGGTAAATAGGAAGCAAACTAATTAAACAGTAACTTTTCGGACCTCCGTGACAAAGTGTTTCCGAGAAGTTTATCATCTACTTAACACTGAATCGTGAGATCGATTCCGACCTTGGACATGTGTACTTGACTCTAACCATTATTGGCGAGAATAGCTAGTTGTAATGCCAATTAAAAATATTTTTTATTTGTACTAATCGAAAAGTCATAGCTTAAAGTGACGTAAACCCCATTCAAACTCATTACAATACACTCTTGCTTCGTGACAAAAACGCTTTACAATGAAATACCAGAACAGACTTTCAATTATGATTTCTGTTAAAAAACAGTAGAGACATAGAGTTTATCAGAATAAATATTTAAAATTAACACGAAAGTAAAATTTTAGAAAATGCAGACACAGATAACAACAATCATGGCATACAGTCACAGTAAATCTAAAGATGAGCAACATGAACGTCACGAAATCTGCGGAATAATCATGTGCTCCGGAATGGTAAGCAGTTCCTGCTACACAATTGTAAATGTTCCGTACAAGCAGCCACTGACAAAATTAGAGAGATGGGAAAAGATTATGATAGTCATTTGTGAGTCAGAAACTCCGTCGCGCGATCAACAAATTCATCATGCCAACACATATATGCAGATCAGCTACATTTGTATTTACAAATAATTGCGAAGTTAACATTTAGAAAGTTGGAGTTGTTAAGGATAATTATAAAACAATAGTAATGCACTTTTTTTGTTTTATAATAGTCATTGTGCCGCTCCCATCATCGCTGATAATTTATGTTGATAAAATGACTTTAAGGCATTGGTGGACAACTGGTTAATGGAGCTAGTTATCTACTATTAATCAATTTCCTTTCAACACTGACATGTTTGAGTCTCAATGCAGACAGGGTGAGCTGGACTCCTATCTTTTTGACAATGATTGCCAGTTTGCCCACCGAAGGTCGCGGTTTTAACTGCATGATAACGTGACTTGTCTCCACGAATAAAAACTAGAAGCTCCCAAATAACTGGAAAATTACTGAGTGGTGTTAACATCATTCAGACAAACGAACAAACATACAATGTTAAGACATCCATGTTCATGTAACACGTAACCAAATTAAAATCCCAAAACAATTAAGGCAATCGTAATTTAATGACGATCTTGATCATGGTTTGTTTTGCGTACTATCAGAGTATATTTTAACACCACAGAACAATTCGGAACGGGTCTGGTATCTTTCTTTTCTGGAAGGAGGACAACTGCCGATAGTAATAACATTAAATAAAGTGTATGTTTTCGACAGCAGTTTTGTGGCCTGATAAATTGTCTATATTTCGTAATTTTATCCCGTTCCTTTACCTGGATGCTTACGAAGCTCGTGTAGCCATCGGTATTAGTATTGTTCTATTCTATCGGTTAAGATGTTGAATTTATATATCCTCCAATTCTTTCAAATTTTATATAGAAATAGATAAAAAGAAAAGCAGACGAGTTAAAGTTCAATTTTCGGCAATTATCATAATGATTTCATTAAAATTGTGCAAATTTATATTGGCATAGATATTCTATACACATATATCGAATGTTTTTCCTATGTAAAGAAAAGGTAAAGGTAGAAGGCTATAATACAACAACGATATAGTAACAAGATGATATGAAACCAAGAATGTTGTCCTAGTAAAATTGTTATCTTTGTAACCAAAACCCTACTTTTATTGTTCATTGTAGGTGTTTGAAAAGTACGGAACATGATCATTCCTAACAGCCATGTTCTTCAGGTAGTTTCTGTATATTGTAATATTCCATTTTGATTAAAACAAGGTCCAAGGGTTATTCGATAATGAAGATTTCCTAATCTGGAACATTGAAATTTGTTTTGAAATATGTTTTTACACTCAAATTGAAAACAAGATTAAAAAAAAGTATTCAAAATGACTAGAATAAATTTAAAGCACTCGCTTACACAAAACACAAGTAAACACAAATATGAATTTTACGAAAATTTATCTATATAAGTAGCGTTTGATCTTACAGTGAGGTAGAAGATGTTGACATTGTAATGGTGCATTTTCGAATCCCAAAAATCCGTTTAGATATTCACATGTATTTCCCCTTTTCTGTGTCTGTTACTTATTATAAAGTGCAATGTTTTTTTTCCACATTTTACATCGGAATGAACTCGGTCAATTCAATGAAATCTTATGGCGATTGATTAGATGGTTGCTTTACTTCCAGAAAGAAGTATTTCACCTATATTTAGGACAAGTAAACGGGACAGACAATAGGGACTTAACTTCGCCTGCCTCTGGAAGGAGAAAGTTAGCTCATGTTGAAGAATTTTGTCTTTTGAAGCGGTAAAACTGCACCGATACACATTTTTGAAATTACAAAACTGGTCAAGGTTTAGTGACCTAGTACGCTAAATTTTACGCGATGAATAAAATAAATGCACTGCCTCATACCTATATTTGTACAAGAAGATTGACTATGGAGTATATAGGAATGGTGGATCTAGAGTTGAACTTTGAGTTCGAGTTACACTTCGGTTGATCATCCGACTTGAACCTGGAGGTCGAGTTAGTTTTCTAGCCAAACTTCTAGTAAAAAAGAATTAAAAAACTGTTTGTTTCTTTTGATTCCAAATAAAAACTTGTCAAAAACATACATACTCGACCCGGCCCTTTATTCTCCAGCCTACGTGTGCTCTCATCTTCACATTTATAATACTTTGTAGTGATGATTATTGTGAAACACATATATAGTAAAATGACTAGAACAAAAATATAATTAAAATTTGCGTAATGAGAGCGTGATTCAGCCGTCTGAAGATCAGAAAAGAGCTAGACACTTCATAGATGCCTAATTCTATTTGCACTGATGAGACATAATCACATCTATCAATAAGTCATTTTACATTAACGTAAGGAAGCTCACATCTATCAAAACAAACAATTCCTTAAACTTTCAAGAAAAATGATGAAAGCGTTTATGCAGTAAAGTTTTAAACCAAACAAATCCACCTTTTTCAGGAACAAAGTCGTATTACTCTATAATCATGAATCACAAATTTACAAAAAAGTGTACCTACCATAAGGCTAATATAATTAATATACGTAAGTCAGTTGACAGAGAATGTATTTTACTGTTTCACCCCATTTTAAATTTGATAAAGTTATTATTAGAAATAGCTATTTGATTGAACAGAATTTCTCTTTTGATAATCCAAGAGGATATTTTGCTCATCTTCTAGCGATATTTTGATACAAACATTTACATATACATTAATAAAGTTGTAAAAAACTGGGGCCAAACTAGGAGGGATCCCAGTGTCGACCAACAAAGAAGCTCACCGCTTCCCCGGGTAACGGATAGGGGAAACCTTTTCGTGTTTGTCCCGCCATAATACGGAAAGACTGGTCGCGGGCCATGGGTGACGTGTTTGGAGAGTGCCAAGCTCCTTGCGCGATAAAGATCCATTTTGTAGATTTCGAAAAAGAGTAGGCTAATTGTAGCCGCTACAAACGGCAAAATTCTCCGCCACTACCCAATACTTCATACTTCTCCAACGGCATGCAGTCAAAATCGTGTTTCCTACGTCCCATCCTGCCCTATTCATCGATTTGTTTGTTAACTTGTTCTCGTCATGAAATACTGTTTGCTGGACGTAAGGAAAACATCCAATCATCATCAAGTTGTAAAAATATTCAACATAGCAGAGTATGTCAATGGGTTAGATTCAACGCGCGTTTGGCGCAGTAAAGTGTAAAACCTTGGTTTCTTTAATGAAATTTCAAATCCCCGTAAACGATATTATCGAAATCCAACTCGAACTCTAAGTCGATGATCTACCACACATATATTTGAGATTCAGTTATATTGGAAATATGACATCTTGTCGTAATACGAGTTTGTTCTACAGCTTACAAGTTAATCGTGACATGTGCTGCCTTAATCTGGAATAGAGCGAATCGTTTTTAAGCGTTTATATCCTATGAGGTGATACAGTTAAACCTGTTACTTGATTTCTAAACGTGATAAAAGATTATTCTTTAAAAACACATGATAATTAACCAAGATAATTACCCTTGGGAACATTTTTCTAGGTACTATAGAATGCCGAACATCTGTAAATGGTTCCTGACGATTGTTTCAATATTTCAAACAATGTGTATTTTGCGAACACTCAGGGAGATTGTCGTTGATTTTTTTAATTCTAAATTTGCGCCATAATTACAATTCTTTAGCTTTTAGTTATGTGTTTGTTATTTGGTTTGACGCCAATATTAGCAACACGGTTGAAACACAATCAGGTTGAAATGTTTGTGTTTCAGCCGTGGTGCAAACATGGTGTCAAATTAAGGTATTTATCATCTACTTTATTGTGTATTGTGTATTGTCATATTGTTTCCATCAACAAGGCAAATTTATACTTTAACTGGTGTATTCAAGTCGATTTAAAAAAAAAGACAAATAAAAAAATTTGCTCAGAATTTGAAAGCGTTTGATATCGTGTATTGAATTTCCTGCATACACAGTTAAAGAGTAAATTATACACTATTTTAAGGGTGTGATAAGTGATAATTGTGAGTAAAAATCAACTTTTATCAACCAAAAAAAAATTATCATTTTCTTAAACTTAAACACTTTTGAAGTAGTTTTTGAGAAATGTGGGTTTATGTCCGGCTATTAACTTTACATAAACAGAATCACAAGTATAATTTTTGATTTTTGATCAATTTTTATTTCTGAACTCTAACCTTAAATTTATTTCAAAACTTTCATGAAATCTATCAATGACTACAATAAAATATGAATATACAATGTTTAGTGAAAAAATATTGGTAGATAATTATGGATTAGTTAATTGTATTCTTTCAAAACTAAACAACGCTTTCAAATTCTGAGCAAATGTTTTTATTTGTCTTTTTTTAAATCGACTTAAATTTGCCTTTGTTGGTGGAAACAATATGACAATACACAATACACAATAAAGTAGATGATAAATTGTGAGTTTCCATAAAAAACAAGCCTATGCAACATACGAAGAGAATGACAGGTTTGCTTCATATGGCTTGTTTAAATAGATATTGTTCTAAGGATAATGTGTATGTAAAGATGATACTTTATACACAGTTAAAGAGTAAATTATACACTATTTTAAGGGTGTGATAAGTGATAATTGTCATATATAAGCAAACATTTCTACAATTTAATTGATGATATGTAATTTACAATATGAATTGTTCCATGCCAAAAGTTAAATAATTTTATGGAGTTCATTTTACATTTACAGATTTAGAATTAGTTAGAAAATAGAAAAATAGAAGAAGGAATGTTATTGGCACCCACATTTGATATTTTCATTTCAGGGTTGTAACATAGTTCTTAACATAATGTTTATCAGTTTTTATAGGATAATTAATTTGGCGGAGTGAATATCCAAAATATGATCACGAGTGCCGCATAACGCATCTGATTAAACGAGTGCGCGCGCACGAGTTTAATCTGATGCTTTATGCGGCACGAGTGATCATATTTTATATATTCACGGTGCCCAATTGATTATCCTATTTGTTATATAGATCAAATCGTTTTCGTAAAATTTTAATGCTTAAATTAATAATCCTAAATTTTACGAATGGCGGATGAATATCTGTATCGTACAAAACCAACTGACATTTTTGGCGGGAAAAAACCCGAGAGTGAAAATAAACGATAATTTTCACATGTGATTTACCGTGATTCTGTCACTCAGAGAATTCGATATTTCATCTCTATCTATATCATAAATCAATTTAAGACATTGACATTCTTGTATATCTTTTTTGGAAACTTTTTCTGTGCCTGTTTTTAATTGTTATCATGTCTATTTTTAACACCAAACATGCTAAGCCCTCGCTGTTGGTAACCTTGTGATTTTTATTATTTTCTTTCAGTAATAGTTCAATCAGAATTTCCCCAAGTACAAAACCTTATTTGGTCCGGATATGCCATGTTTGACTATCTGTATTGCGTTTGAATATATTCGATACATCGAAAGTAGCCATTGGTAGAAATAAAACCATGTTTGGATTTTAAGACGTAGTAAGTATTTTAAATAAAGATAGTTTATTCTTATACAGCCAATAATACAATTGGTACAGATAAGATAACAATAAAGAAAGACAACATTTCAAAATTGTTACAACGACATTCGAAGCATTTTGAGCCGATGACCTTTTTTCTATAATTAGAAGTACTTTTGTCACTAAACCGAGAATATGATTATCTCCGATATGTTTAATTAGACATTTGATAAAAGTACAGTAGTTGATGAATTGACAAGAAATATCACCCACAAAGACAGATGTTTGGAAACTCGAACTATTAGAATGATCAAGGACGCCGATATTAGCACCACGGTTGAAACACAATCAGGTTGAAATGTTTGTGTTTCAACCGTGGTGCAAATATGGTGTCAAATTAAGGTATTTATCATCTACTTTATTGTGTATTGTGTATTGTCATATTGTTTCCATCAACAAGGAAAATTTATACTTTAACTGGTGTATTCAAGTCGATTAAAAAAAAAGACATAAAAAAATTTGCTCAGAATTTGAAAGGGTTTGATATCGTGTATTGAATTTCCTGCATACACAGTTAAAGAGTAAATTATACACTATTTTAAGGGTGTGATAAGTGATAATTGTGAGTAAAAATCAACTTTTATCAACCAAAAAAAAAATCATTTTCTTAAACTTAAACACTTTTGAAGTAGTTTTTGAGAAATGTGGGTTTATGTCTGGCTGATACAAACGGCTATTAACTTTACATAAACAGAATCACAAGTATAATTTTTGATTTTTGATAAATTTTTATTTCTGAACTCTTACCTTAAATTTATTTCAAAACTTTCATGAAATCTATCAATGACTACAATAAAATATGAAAATACAATGTTTAGTGAAAAAATATTGGTAGATTATTATGGATTAGTTAATTGTATTCTTTCAAAACTAAACAACGCTTTCAAATTATGAGCAAATGTTTTTATTTGTCTTTTTTTAAATCGACTCAAATTTGCCTTTGTTGATGGAAACAATATGACAATACACAATACACAATAAAGTAGATGATAAATTGTGAGTTTCCATAAAAACAAGCCTATGCAACATACGAAGAGAATGACAGGTTTGCTTCATATGGCTTGTTTAAATAGATATTGTTCTAAGAATAATGTGTATGTAAAGATGATACTTTAAGCTTTATAAAATGATATGGCATTTGATATCGTGTATTGAATTTCCTGCATATACAGTTAAAGAGTAAATTATACACTATTTTAAGGGTGTGATAAGTGATAATTGTCATATATAAGCAAACATTTCTACAATTTAATTGATGATATGTAATTTACAATATGAATTATTCCATGCCAAAAGTTAAATAATTTTATGCAGTTCATTTTACATTTACAGATTTAGAATTAGTTAGAAAATAGAAAAATAGTAGAAGGAATGTTATTGGCACCCACATTTGATATTTTCATTTCAGGGTTATAACATAGTTCTTAACATAGTGTTTATCAGTTTTTATAGGATAATTAATTTGGCGGAGTGAATATCCAAAATATGATCACGAGTGCCGCATAACGCATCTGATTAAACGAGTGCGGGGAACATGTTCCGCGCACGAGTTTAATCTGATGCTTTATGCGGCACGAGTGATCATATTTTATATATTCACGGTGCCCAATTGATTATCCTATTTGTTATATAGATCAAATCGTTTTCGTAAAATTTTAATGCTTAAATTAATAATCCTAAATTTTACGAACGGCGGATGAATATCTGTATCGTACAAAACCAACTGACATTTTTGGCGGGAAAAAGTCGAGAGTGAAAATAAACGATAATTTTTACATGTGATTTACCGTGATTTCTATCACTCAGAAAATTCGATATTTCATCTCTATCTATATAATAAATCAATTTAAGACATTGACATTCTTTTATATCTTTTTTGGAAACTTTTTCTGTGCCTGTTTTTAATTGTTATCATGTCTATTTTTAACACCAAACATGCTAAGCCCTCGCTGTTGGTATCCTAGTGATTTTTGTTATTTTCTTTCAGTAATAGTTCAATCAGAATTTCCCCAAGTACAAAACCTTATTTGGTCCGGATATACCATGTTTGACTATCTGTATTGCGTTTGAATATATTCGATACATCGAAAGTAGCCATTGGTAGAAATAAAACCATGTTTGGATTTTAAGACGTAGTAAGTATTTTAAATAAAGATAGTTTATTCTTATACAGCCAATAATACAATTGGTACAGATAAGATAACAATAAAGAAAGACATCATTTCAAAATTGTTACAACGACATTCGAAGCATTTTGAGCCGATGACCTTTTTTCTATAATTAGAAGTACTTTTGTCACTAAACCGAGAATATGATTATCTCCGATATGTTTAATTAGACATTTGATAAAAGTACAGTAGTTGATGAATTGACAAGAAATATCACCCACAAAGACAGATGTTTGGAAACTCGAACTATTAGAATGATCAAGGATTAAGTAACACAACGAATACGAGATTTAAACCCTCAAAGACAAAAAAGTTTCATTTTCTGTTTTATTTTCAACTACAAATGAAAGGATCATTTAGGCTATATTCTCCGCCCCTACTTATTACTCCATAATTTTCCAAGTGGCAGTAAAAGATGTGCTCCGATAATTAAGCCTTTTAAGTTGATTTTATTGTTTATAAACTCGCTCTCGTCCTGAATTTACCTGAAATATTGCTCGCTGAACGTTTAGCAAACATTTAATCAACCAATCATAATCTTAGACTTTAACTTTAAAGTTAGATAAATTGATTGGTTAAATGCTTTCTTAAAGTCCAGCTAGCGATATTTCAGTAATGCTAGCTGTTCAGGACAATAACAGTTAAATAAAAATACTTTATGTGGAAAAGAATAGACCAATGGGAAGAAAATTTCGACTTCCACTGGAAAAGGATGATTATCATGTAGGGGGATGGGGACGAATTTTAATCTTTTGAAGCGGCAAAAATGAACCTACATTACCTCAAAATCTACAAATTAACACACAGTGGTGAGTGGTCAACCCTTCTGGGTTATAACCTGACTACACACAACGAGACGGCCTTCTTTATACGGCACCTTGGGACGCGCTAGACAGCTCTGTGGATCGAGTAATAGGAACACTTCCAAAATGGTTCCAGCAATTAGAAAATTGAAATGAAACATTGAATAATGGCAATTGTCATAAATTTAAATTGTATGTTTAGGATGAATAACAGTCTCTCTATTCTGGTCTCGTTTCCCAATAATCAACTCCTATTTGGTTTCTGTGAAATCTTTAGTGTCAGCCCCACTGGAGTCATGATGTCGTAGGTTTTTGCTGTAAAATAGTACATTAATACAAATAAAATGAGAAGTGTTCTGTTTAGAAATGTTAACAGGGTTTAATACCTATTTTTAAAAGATAAAGATTAATATTTTATTTTGCCCCACTATACATACGTACATATAATAATTCTACGAGAACTGGCGAACAATTTTTGTAATGTCATTCGATTTTTACTGTAAATGTCAACTGCTTAAATGTTTAAGTGTTCAAAACATTCATTCTTACAGCTTAACAAGTTATTAATTACAATTACAAATAGTACTTTCCATCATTATCAACTAATATATTAATTGAGTAGACACAAATTCAGTTGGGCGTTAATTCGTCCTATCTGAGAACAAAATGAATAATATCATATTTTATAATTTTGAAAAATTGAATAGGTTTCAACAATAAAGCAAGATTTTGATATCGACAGAGTCTAATTAAACACGGTAGGTAATCATGCAGTTATTTTAGAATGACAATGTTGACAGTTTAAGATTAAATTCCATATCATTCCCCTCAACGACCGACTCCTTCATCAATGAATTTATATTAAATTCTCCTAAGTGTATTTACTCAGACAATTACAAACAAATTATGAATGCTTGAAATGTGTAAAAATAAGATTTAGATTTGTTTGAACGGAAAGGCAGATGTGTATATCCATAATTTAAGGATCAATTTCTCCGTCGTTATGTTGTAATGTTTCTCCTTGCTAATGTATTAGAAATACACCTAACACTAATAATATATGCAGAGGTAAGACATTTTTTTAATTTTCTGAGCTAAATTATTTTTCAAGGTGCAATAATGTTTTGTTTTCCTGTTTATATTGTAATTTTTATTCTAAAGTTTAACCACGAAACATACTCGTATAGTATACATGTATAGAGAAATCTTTATTCTTTTGGAAGAATTTTAGAATCTCAAATAATTCAAAATTGTACTGAATTTAGGTATATGTTTTGTGTTCTGGTCGGAACCTAATGACACATTGAAGTCAGTGAAGTTTTTTTCTTAAATTTCATTTTGATTTGAATGCAAGACAAACAGTGAGATCTTAAAGTTAAAGTTTGTTTTTCAATAAATAATACGCAAATACACGTTCAACATAAACATTTTGAATAAAAACTAAGAACTGCATATTACCAATCTAAAATAATACCTCTAAAACTAGTCTGGTAAGTTTTGTAGGATAGATCCCATCAATTAAGCATATTAAATGTCACTGTTTGGTTAAAAAAGTTAGCTTTTAATTGTTGACATGAATTAAAACAGTTTTGCCCGTACTTACTAGTCTTACAAATTTGATATTATCTGATATTAGTTCCGTACTTATGGGAGAATAAAACATACCTTTCTGATTTGTTTTACTTACAACGTATAAAAGCTATAGAAACATAGTACTAACAATGTTCATTCATTTCAATTAACATTTGTACATAGCTATAATGATTTCCAAATATTTATATAAGGATAAGCAATTCATTTAAATTTAATAATTTGTTCACATATATGAAGTTAATACTGTAGAAAGACTTGCATCCTAAGAAAACTCGACGTGGGTTAGTTTTAGTTCAAACATATTTATTTGCTCTAAGCAACAGGATAAGACACAAGTACAAATTTTACTTACAAAGATCTTCTCCACAATACAATAATATTCAATATAACATAATGTTTGAGCATGCTATTACTTTACATGATAGTACAAATAGTGTAATTGACTAATTAAGCAACACAAAAATAATTTTTATTAACTGTTTCACAAGTTGTTGCGATGTCTCTGGAGAGTAAAGTAAAAGAAATGGAAATTCAGGAAGTGAAGAATCTCTAATGAAATCGAACACGTTTTTGAAAATGTTTATAATCTCTTGTATTGAAAGGTTTTCCTGACCAGATGTTAATAATTACGAATTAATAACAATACCATTAGGTAGTTTTTTATATAGTATTCGGTATTCGTATAAACAAAGGACGCTATTACATTAACTCAACATAAATCATTATTATAAAGGATACTGAGCATGGCAGTTCAGTCAAGACTATATTAAGTTTTCTTGGTCCAACTGAATAATAACTAGGTATGGCAGGTATGGGGAAGTCTGTTTTTTATTTAGATTTAAATTTTTATAATGTCTCCACGTTTTGAATTGACGGATCAAGCCGATTCCATTATCTTATACAGGAGGGAAAGAAGGATTCATTTGTTAAAGATAATCTACAATCTAATGTAATTTTGACCATCGCGTAATGGATAGTTGGAAAGACTTTGAACAATTAGTGGAATTAGATTTATTAGGTAATTGGAGCATCATTGTGATTTATACTATAAAACATTTGTAGTTTTCGTAGAAGTCCTGTTCTAATTATAGCCGCTTCGAGGTGCACTTGCTCTAATTTATTCGAGTAACAAATTACTACAGTTGTCCCAGACTTCGCTTGCGTATTCCAGTACGGGTTATATATAAATTAAATACAACTGCTCTTAGTTTTTGCAATTAAGTTATATTTTATATATTATCTAGATGCACGTTTTAGATGACGTGGGTTTGTCAGCTTATCATGTGGAAATACTGGCCGAGAAACATATCTGGTATTGCGTTTGGAGAGTGACATGCTTCTTTGCACGTTAAGTAATCAAAAAAGAAAAAAAAAGAAAAAAAGAAGGAGAATAAAAGACGCTATAAAATTTAAAAAATTCTTTCCTTATCCGACTGTACTTAGTTTTCAGACGGTTATGAAACAGTTCATGCTGATTGTTCCACCTTATAATCAAAATTTATTCGTTTTTTGTTTACTTGTTCAAGCACAGAATTAAACTGCCTACTTTTCTCTGATCTGTCAAATCATTCACTCGTAGTTCAGATTAGACGAAGCTTTTCTAAGCACAATTTTAAGTAATTGAGTACGGGTAATTATATGAATTTACAAAACATTTTTGAAACCAAGCAAATTTAAATAGTAAAATAGTCTTTATAATCTTTGCATATTATGAACTGCACGTCATTTCAAACATATTTAATTGGTATCTTAGTTTGTCGTCTTGTCCAAAAAAAACCCCAAGCTATAAGCAATTATGAATAACTACTATTTAACAAAGTATATATCTGTTCAAAGAGAGAACAACGTTTAGCCCTGAACAATTTCATACCTTTCTGGCAGCAGTTTTGCTCCGTTTGTTGATATATTTGTCCAAAAGAATTCAAAGATTTTTATCTTATAATCTGCATCATTAGTTACATAGTTCGCAGAGGGAATCACGTAAGAAGTTGATCTCATCCAGCTTCATAAAACTGGGCCCAACCACCTAAGCATTGGCTTATAGGGGATGTCTGGTCGCATACCGTAACGAGTATTTGAAGAGTGGTAATTGCTTTGTTGTTGATTGCTCAGTGGACGTCAACTGATTGATACAGGTATTCAAATTACTACAGTTTATCGTGTCTACTGCTGCCCATAAATTGTTACAATAAATACACAAGATTCAAAACATTATGTAAGCATTATCAGTTACCTTAGGGTAATGCTGATACATGTAATGAACCTGTTCCGTCAAAGTTTAAGTTCCACAATTATATTCTAGAATAAACATCTATTATTTTCAGTGTCGCTGTTGTAAATCGAGTGCAGTTGGCTGTTCTCCTACGTGCTTAGGTTTGTAATAGAATGACATAAGCTTTTTATGTTTGATTTTTAACAAAAGCTTTGGACCAAATTGCATGGTATTTTGATATTTCACCCCAAAATAAAAGGATTGTATACTCGCATACAAGATTTAATTGAACTATGGGGTGTTCCCTGGGTTAAATCAGGTAGAATGCCGAAAGGAAATCGAGAAATATTACAACAAAAAAGGTAATATTAATAGTAAATCTCATTATGAACAGTCGTATAAATAACAATAACTTATTTATTGAATGTGTAATCAAACCTTCGATTATCAAAATGTTGTTTTTACTGATTATGGTGTTTATTGAGGGGTCCTCAGGGGAATTCGATATCCCAAGATCAGATATTATATGCATTTTAACTAATATACATAAAAATCGATCAAATTATGAATCTCTGCTTATTTGCTCATTTGTTACTTTATTAAATGAAACTGTTATGAATTGTCATTTAAATAATGATTGATCGAACCCTATTTTCCTTAATTAAATAATACAGATTTTAAATTTCATGTTGGATTTTAAATAACCAGAAGAAACTTAATTTAACCATGATGAGTGGAAATAAGATCATTCGTGTCGAGTTTCTTATGGACTATAGAAGTAACTTTAAAAAGTGAAAAAAAAATGAACAACAGAAAATCCAGTTTTAGTGCAGCTACAAATGCGGTGATTTCAAACAAAAAATTACGGAGACTATCATCGTCACGGATACAAGAAAGAGACTGGCAACAGCAGACAGATTTACAAGAAGGAGGGATAACCTATCAAAAAAGAATGACTAGAGCTGCATCAGAATTAAGCGGCAAATGCAAGAACATATTACATGATATAGAAATGAAACAGTGTGATGGTTTTAAAAAGTTTAAAAGTGCAGTTTTAGTTTTAAACAGACGAAAATCAGATACATTTTTGTTACAGGACGAGATGTTTGATACAAGAAGACGTGGTACCATCCACGGAAATTATGGGTCCCATGCAAAAAGAAAAAGTGCCGATTTTGTAGTCAGGGATGCAAAATTTAGTGGCTTGTTTGGATCAGCTATAGCTCGACGAGTGGAGGAAAAGAGGGTAAGCAATTTGTTTCGTGTTTAGACAACGATTGTGTAGCCTGTCTTCCGACATGATGTAGTAGACCTTATTATAATCTTAGTCGGTATTCATACGTTGCGTGCGTTTAGTTAAAATACATACGTTAGTAAAATTAAAAACATTTTCAATCTTCTTCATTAGGACGTTATTTCCCGATACAAAGAATGCACAGAAATATTTGATTAAATCGGAGATTTGTCGCAATTTATTTAAGTGGAAAGTAAATATATGATTATGGATTGTAACAACTGTACATGGTCACACTGAATTAAAATAGAACAATTTCTAAACATGATCATTAGGTACCAATGTGTTCTCTTTTGAAGGGTCAAATAGATCAAGTATCATTTATTCAAAACAAGTAACTTCAAAAGATTTTGACCTAAATAACAGGGGGACAAGTGTTATACACGTGTATCCACTTGTGTTTTAAGCAATTTCAAAACTTTAAAAGTTTCATTCCGAAATCTTTTTTTAATTGCTTTTTTCTTCTAGTTATTTCCTCTGCTTCAATAAGTGTAAATCGGAAGTACATGCACTTGAAGTAGTTCTTGTTTATTTTGTTTGATTTGAATATGACCTTCTTTGATTCCTTATTTAAATAGTTTAAACCAAGTGTAAACAGAAGAATTAAATCAAAGATTAGATAGATAAAATTAAAAGAATTCTTAAGTACATCTTGACAGCGTTATCACTGATACTGTCTCTTTTTTACTTTTAAATGAGTGTAATTGTATAAAAGTGAAAACATTGAAATTAACTGCGTTTTGTTCGTTTGTGAAACAGACATGAACAGGCAAAGGAAATATAAACGGTTTTATCATATTCTTCCGACAATAAGAATATACTTACATGAGTACAAATAACAATTTTATTATTTTGCCAAAAAAAATAATAAATGTGAGATTTTCGGTGAATTCCTGTGCGTCTTCAATAAATAATAAATGTAAGATATTTGGCGAATTCTTATGTGTCTTCAACGTCTACAAACTGCTCAGGATCCGCGATTGTTGAGTTTGATGCAGAGGTACCGGAAGCAAAAAGTCCACGAGCAAACATAATACGAGATTTTTGCGCGAGATGCACTTAATACGGTGTTATCAGACCGAGGTTTTCAAATTCAGTTGGTCATTTCCGGCTGTATACAATATGCAAATTCTTATTATTTAGCAATAAGTATATAATATTAATCTTAGTACCTCCAATCTATAGCTTTGGTACTAGAAAATTAAATATTATTCTGACCCAATTGCGTTGTGGCGCATCTTTTTTAAACTGTGATCTTCATAATGTAAATATTGTAAACAGCCCATCATGTCATTGCGGCTTCTGTAAAGAAACAGCTTACAATTTCTTTTTTGAATATGATGCACCAAGAAGAGTCTTGTTCGAAAAGTTAAACACTCTACTCCTGAACGGAAAATGAAAGTTCTTCTCAAGACAAAAATCAAATGATTGTTACATATATGTTCATGAATTTATTAAAAAATCTAAGAGATTCCTCGTCGTGTAGAGATGACCATAAATACTGCATACACACACAACAAACAAACGATGAGTTATGCTGTACATGTAAATATATATTCACGGTTCTTACAATATTATTTTCCCTTTTTTGTACATATGTTTATATATATATATATATATTGTTGAGTTTTCTACAGTCATTCATCTTCGTATGTTTCATTATAACATTATTATGTTTATATTTCATTGGGAAAAGACTTCATAAGTACGTTGTACTTGTGTCTAATCCCCTTTTGTAGCATTTCTACAAATAAAATATGTTTAAACTAAACTATAATATTAATCTTTAATTATTAGACGGTGTTATTAGACAATGTATCCTGTCCCATATCATTTCAAGACTACATATTAGGTCGAGGTGACAGCCGAGACATAAAATTGTAGAGAAATGATTTGAGACATGATATGGAAAACCATATGTCATAATCTCTTTATCATACATTTTCAGCCAAAGTCTATTACTTTGTATAGGACATGTATGCATATCAATGTATGTTTCTATACTCTGCCTTTTTCTTTTTGTTATCATCTAATTTGTTGCATTAACAAACGTGTCGGTATCCTCTACCGATACGTCAATATACCGTTCAGCCTAATATGACGTGACTAAAAAGCTTCGAATTCACACTAGTGGTAACAAGGTATAAACTCCTATTCAACGTCATTAGTGATAAACACACTTTTGGGGGACGTCATAGTAAGATTTTTCAATAATTCTAACGATGTTACAATCAACTGTACGTCCTAAATTGCCGACAGGGTCTGAAACTCAAATGTTACTTTGTTGATAAAAAAATATACATGTACTATAAGAATCGAACTACTTAATTTGGGGGCAAGAATATATACTGATTTAACCACGGTTTTAACTTTTATGCCCACATTTTACCACTCGCTCACGCTCAGGGTGGGATATTTAACATACAGGACCAACCCGTGGTAATGAAGTATATATTCATGCCCCAATGAATTATTTCTTAACTTACCAGACGATCAGTAATTATTAGTCATTGGTGCACGCGAGGTCTTGATATGTATATAAGGTCCCCTGTCTGACACGCGACGCCTTGATATGCATATCGGGTCCATCCGACAGAAAATGACTAGTACAGTTCCGTCTGTTTCCCCCGGACGAAATCATCCGTATAAAAGATACAGG
This sequence comes from Limnoperna fortunei, assembly GCA_944474755.1. Lineage (NCBI taxonomy): Eukaryota > Metazoa > Mollusca > Bivalvia > Mytilida > Modiolidae > Limnoperna > Limnoperna fortunei. The sequence goes on along the minus strand of OX104111.1, from coordinate 53,669,503 downwards.
TATGATAAATAACTGTTATGTTTTATATCTTTTCAAAACTTAAACTCACCTTAATTTATTATAACCGATGTCTGCACTACACCGTTATCTCTTCTGAATATTTAAAATTTCTTGCATGGCCATATACTGGTCCCAAGTGAAAGTTACAAGACACAAGTTCGTTCCTTTGGGATCCGATTATTATACATGTATGGAAATAATACAATAACTGAATAGTTTGCATATTTTAATCTAACAATACCTGTCTACAATTATTTACAGTAGCCACATTTCTTAAATTGTACAGACGAGGTAACGGGGTTGTGAAGATCCCGAAACCCAACTGTTAATGAACCAAAATGCCCGGTTCAAGATACAAAATTCGATGTTAAATAACATAATTTTCATGATATAATACAATAATGTAACAGAAGGATGTGCTCTTTTGATCAAAGAACTTTTGCTGAGAAAAGAGCAAAATATTGCGAGTACAAGCTAGTTTACGATAGGTATGCACGTATTATCAACCCTTTGTATATAATATTAAAATTATATCAAAGACACTGTTTAATCACGCACAACGTTTAACATCCCTTATCGCCTAATATTTGTATTGCTCAGGTAGAATTATGAAATTTATAAGTTGAGTAAAACAAATTTTACAGATTATAATCTTTAAATAAAAATAATAAATTAAATGACTAAAATAATGTGTCTAATTCTTCACAATATTCAGGCGGAAATATCAAGATTATTGGAAAATTAAATGAAACCAAAATTAAAGCGTAGAAAGATATTTTTGTATGAGGCACACATTTTTTCAATCTAAGTTTGTACAAAAATAATAAAATGTATTATTATTCCACAGCTTAACTTGTCCATTCAACAAAAAGATCGTTTTCGAGAGAAAACATAAAGCTGTTATGCAAAACAAAACCTACTCCAAAATTTTTGTTTATATCAAATTTAAATGTGAAACGAAAAGCTGCCGATTGAACCTTTTCAAATTAATACATGCACATGACACGAAAAATTATACACTGCACGTGTTTTTGTTCACAGAGAAGGCTGGTGCAGAAGTTTAAAATTATCGCACGATCTGTTGGATACATGATTCACTTGTGTGGAAAAGTTATAAACGACAAGTAAGATGTACAATATTACTTGACAAAAGAAAAAAAGATAATTTTTTGAAATTAGTAAGACATCTATCTTGTTTGTCATGTTACTATAGATTGGAAAGGAATAATTCATTATACATGTTATACGAACCCACGAACCAATAGAACATGTAATCTGAGGAGGAAAATTACGCATGCTATGACGTGAAAGGGACATTCGTGTATTAATTTAATTGTCCAGATGTTATGCAATATTTAAAGTACATTATAATTATCTGTTGTGCCAGCTATAATTTTAAATAAGTGTTTACTGTGGGTCAGCTATAATATATCTGCATAATAATTGTTGATGCCTGCTACAATAAAGGAATACACACGCGCCCTCGCAAAACACAATTGCTTGTATATTAACGTGTTATCATCCATAACGACACTATGTGAAGTTACATAACAATTTAAATATGTTTTAAAATTAAATTTAAACTTTTGAAGCGAGTACTCATTAACATATCGACAAGAAATGAACAGATTGACAGAACTGTTAGCTGCAACAGACGGCCAAGTACCACGTGTAAACAGAATAGACGTCTCATATTACAAAGCTAATACCCAGGTATGTTGTTTCCAGACGTGTCTTTGCAATATAAAAAAACCCGTATCACATGAAAGTTCATCAATAAATAATGTGATGATTATAAGTGTAGCTATTTTATCATGCAGGTTAGTTAACGGTAGTTATAAGTGGAGCAGTTTACCATTTTTATCAAAACTGTCGGCGCTAGGATGCGGGTTAGGTTAGAATCGTCCTATGAAAGTGGAAAGATCAATAAATACCAGAGCAAATTGCTCAATCGTTGTCATTCCGAATGTGAAGAATGACCGAGACAGAACTGCTGACGAAGTAGTCCCTATTGGTAAGCTTTTGAGTTTAAATCTATATAGGTAAAGTTCAATTCACGGAACTAGAGCTTACAATTTCTAATGTTGTAGACTTGTGTCGACCTCAAAAACCAGTAAGTCTCAAAATAACGTCATTACAATCAGCCTTATTCTGTGTCATAAAAGATGGTTGTATACAATGCCACAGGAAGCATATATAAGCATTGCGTTTAATTGTCGTAGTCTAAGAGCATAGCGCTATTTCACAAGTATACCCGGTTATATTTAATATGACGGTCATCTAGTTATAATTATATTTGTTGTTGGATATAGTGAATATTGATATTTGCTGTGTTGTAGCATTATGCAAATAGTAAAATAGGCTATAAGCAGATAGCGCATAGAGTAATTAGATGCGTGTGTATATATAGAGGCATGCACCACTTACTCGCCCGGAGCACACGAGTGCTGACATGGGTTTTATTGGGTTAGTTTTGGGTTCTTATTTCGAGTCGTAACCAAACGAGTAAAATTCAGATATAAAATTCAAAGCTATAGAAAACTCACGAACCAACAAGCAGCACAAATATTCAAACATACACCAAAATTACGCAAGACAAACCCATTTAAACACACAGTTGATTCACGGAAGGGCAACCATTCTGCTTCAATAGTGCCAGTCGTCGTTTTAATCAAGGTCAAACCGATTTGAGGTCACGAGCAAGAGGAGATATAAGTAAGTTTTACAAGAATATCTATCTCAATCTGTGTGACGATCAATCAATTCATGATAGCGACCATACAATTTAAGAATATACAACTTTAAAAGACTATATGAGAAATCGTTCCTTTATCAGCCTTTTGGTGGCCAACAATCCACTCTTAAGGAAATTGCAGAGCAGGCATCTGCGCATTCCACGATTTCTTCTTAAACAATGATAGATTAAAGCCTTTAAGCCAGTTTTAAGTTGGATATGACGAATATAGTTGCGTAAGAATTACAGGTTCGACGCATGAATTAAGTTGTATGCTTTTAAGCTCATATTTGCAAATATATATTATTTCAGCTTTCGTTTCCAAAATTGTCTCAGTATTTGTATTACTTCTATGATGTTTGGATTGATGAGTCGGGAATATTTTTCAGGTTTTGTTAGTAAGTTGTGAATATAAACAAATAATTTTTGTTGACAAAGAAATAAAAATTTTATTAATTTGAATTGAAATTGAACCGTTTCATGAAAACACTTTGTTTTTGTTGATTACATTAACGAAAATGTACTTGCAGGTTAAGTATCAGTTCACGTAATAATCAGGCAAAATGCATACATGTGATGGCACATGAAGGAAAAACGCAAATTTTTGATAATGGAATTTGATAAAACTATCATATATAACAACATTGTAATTTATTTAAGTTCTGAATTATTTTACCTTTTTAAGATATAATCATTTGAAATTTAGTTGAATTACAGTGAAAAATACCGGGAAATTTTCCCGCTAAATTTTTCTCTATATAACCAGTCAAAAATTATCTAGGTAATTGACACTTTTTCAAATGTAAAATATTCTTAGAATTTGTTTTTATATCAAAATGAATGCATTTAAGCCAAAAAGCTAAAAACAAAATTTTTGATGTGCCGCACATATGCTCCCAAGTCAGGGGTTCTGAGTCCGCGTTCGCTCCCATCGCCCGATTGATGATGGAGCGAACGCGGACTCGGAACTCCTGACTTGGGAGGATGGCCGCCCACTGCCTGACCCTTAGCTAGAATACCACTTAAATATATAATATATATCTTCATTTTTATTTTTAATCTAATACTGATTATCAAAACATGTGTTTTAGATGCGCATGTCACAAGAAGGTAAACGAATTTTGTCCAAATTGCCAAAGGACAGGACAGAGAAAGAAATACAATACGTAGGTTCTAAGCTTTGCTACAAACATGTGCAAACTGCTTCTATGTCAATTATGCGTATATACATACTTCAGAACACGGAAAATCATTGTCCCTTTTTCCTTACCATTAAATCTAAACAAGCATTCGGGGACAAATGTTCTGCTTAGGTCCGTTGGTAATTTCTCAAATACAAGTAAATTGTCTAACAAATGATTGTTCAGCAATAATTAATGTGGTCAGTTTCAGCCTTCGCACCTTCACGCATTGACGTCACATTTCTTGTTATACCCAATCAAAATACACATTGACGTTTTTTTTGTTGAAAATTAAGATTATAAACACAGAGAAAAAAAATGGATTTTAAGTTATCTTGCATAATTAACGCCTTGTAATCAGAAGTTAATGATACATCAGTCTCATTATTGTAATTATGATAAAGAAATCTTGTAAACAAAAAATATATCATTTTTGACATAATGATCCACTCGTATCATTGACCGACAAACGGTAAATATATTCTAATTTTGTCCTTTATCTGCAACGTTTGTCATATTAGCTTTCGTAATCTGTTCATGATCATCAGCAAGCGACAGTATAATTTTATGTCGGAAATAAATATTTCATTCAGATGTCAGAAAATCATAATTTGCTATCATATATTTTTTACCTTGTCTTCCAGGCAACAATTGCACTTAGAAATGTGAAAACGATATCCGATTACCCCCTGCATATTCAACAACAACTTGCCAAATATGGTTTCTTTGAAAGGTGAGTTGTAGGCGGTAAAATTGCATTTGTTATGGTTTAGTATTTTTCAAAGACCGAACACTTTATTTATGTTTAAATATCATAAATGTCGCTTGATAAATTTACCACTCGGGCAGACGACAAATTATATTTGTTTGTTAAGAGTTATATGCATTATGACCCCTTTCTTTTCGTATCTTTAGCTCAGAATTAGAAGCATGCACTGTTTACTAGACCGGAGCACATAATCGCTGTCATATGATTTTGCTTCTTGTTGAGAAATCGGTTTTCTTATTCTTTCTTCGATATCAGAAGACCCTTGTCTATCCCCAGTATCGATGGCCTTAGTTGGATTTGCATATCTTTTTGAAAGTTGTGTGACTGGCGTTGTAAATGTTCGGTATCCTAGATGACTTTAACATGTATTTGCAACACTGGGACGATGCCACTGATGGTGGAGAAGTTGTCCCGGATACTATCGCCAGTCCAGTAGTCGCACTTTTGTGCTGACATAAAGTATTCAAAGAGTTTTTAAAATACTATTAAAATTATATTTAAAAAAAATGCTAAAATGAAAAAGCCTCATTAAAATAATACTCATTAGTAATTGTTTAACTTCTGCGTAATTATTCGCCTGAATATAGCTGAAATATTGCTGCTCGGGCGTAAAACACCATTAATCAATCAATCAATCTGCGTAATTTTAAGTCATAACAGCTGATTAGACTTAGTAAATGTTAAAAACTTGATATATTTAATGACATTTCACTCGAAAATCGTAAATATAAGAAAACTGGTGAGTGGAAACTCTTTAAATTAAAAATTTGATTAGAAAATATACAAATATCGGAATAAAAATAGTTATTTAAATGTCGGAAAAGTCATCCTTTAGACCATTCAAAAACCGTAAAAGATGGAAACAAAATCCGTTGATACATAAGCCGAATGCTTTGTAAAACTATAAACTCTCATGTCTATATATCTATCTACTTTAATCCCTAAGTATCACGAGTTTCTGGTTATATTTTCTTAATAGACTGAATTACACGCGTTTAAAAACCTTACGTTATCTCGACTATGTTTAAATAAAAAATGTTGTACATCAATATTAGAATATTAAGTATATAAACTTTTAAAAGTCATATACATAATTCTTAAAAAAAACACCCATACTTAAACATGAGGAACAAAAAAACATATCCGTTCAAAGCTGACAATCCTTTAAGCAGTATATAAGGCCTTTTGAGGACTGGTGCCATGAATACCAATAGTAACCAATTAAAGATATACGTCTATTGACACTGAATGCCATCATACGTTTCGGTAACCCTTTTTAAATAACAAACAAACATTGAACATCTTTATCAGTCATAAATACTGCAGAATGGGTAACTATAAAATAAAACTCGGTAATCTGTAATCTGTAAATTTTGCAGTAACGTTTATGCATATGTCAAATTTGTATGGTAAATTGTTATAACTCTAGTCCAATTGTCTTCAGAGGGACGACACTGACGACGTCTGCATCATTCCAAACGGCAAATGTTAAAACTTAGAAATCCTGCTAGTGTGAAATACTTAAAAGTTATTATTCTACCATTTTTGTTCACTTTCTATGACAGACAGCCTATGACAGATGCACGTTACTGTGTCGTCCTGAAAATAATAGCAACAATGCCTGAATCAAAAACTTTGTAATGGTTTACATAACGATCGAGTACCAAGTTCCTTGCACCTCAATCAATCAATCAATCAATCAATCAAACAACTTTGTTTCGCCTTACCCGTTTAGTAAATAAATATAAAATACTTGTCATATTTGTTGTTTCATTTTTAGTTATGAACCTAAACGTATCGTCGTAAAGGAAGGTAGACCCTCTGAAAATTACTACATATTAATATATGGACAAGGTAATATTACAAATATCTGAAAATATCTCTTATCTTATTGCTGTATAAGAATATTTATTATTACATTCAGTCGTTTCCTTTACACGAGAAAGACTCCACAGCGTCACCAAACACGTTAATACAAGTATTATACATGTATATACCACGTCTTTTACCAGTTAACGTATTAAACTATGAGACGCTTGCGACCAATAGTTTAAATACGTAAACTGGTTAAAGGCGTGGTATACACACGTGGGTATACATGTTTTGTAACATAATTTATAGAATCAATAGAATTTGAAATTGGCGTGACATTATTGTTGTCAGACGATCACGTGCTAGACGATCTATGTAGTTCATTTGGTATTTTTAATGACGGTAAGAGGTGGAATAACTAAAAAGTTGGTTGATTCTACCATAGCTAAGCCGCGCCTTCTTTAATTGTATTTGACTGGGTATTTTTATCACGTGACATGAACTGTGGTTTAACAAGAATCTTTTAATGTTAACGAATGATTTTGCACAACACACAGATAAAGTGTATCCATAAAAAGATCAAAGATTAATATATGGGCTAACCCATATCGGCTTGGGTATCATCCCGAGACCCCATATCAGCCCCGAGACGGAGTTCCAATACGAAGGCTCGTTTTTGGTCATATACAATTGCAACATTATTATTGAACAATAGGCACATGATAAAACCTAATAAAAACCACACCCAACACATGCGTCACGTATTACACTGATATTTGAGTTAATTTTTAAGTTAGAAAATGATATAAATTAATAATATAAAGTCTTCATTAATTATGGTTTTGTTTGTTAACAGCACGTACGATATTTGCATTACATATCATTTACTTAAAAAATCTATGTTTTTTATAGTTATGTTTGCAAAGATTGACGCAGCTAATTTGGCAAAGAGACTTGGATCGTTATACAGAGGGTACTACTTTGGTGTAAGTACTTCTATGTTGTAACGTCAAAATTGGTTGGTTCATTTTCTTTAATATCGTCAAAACGTTTTTTATAATTAATTATTTATTAAAAAATAAATGAATAATAAATTATTTCATACGACCATGTGTTATCAGACTCGAATCATGTGTGCTCAGCAGTACAAGTTTTAAGGTATATAAAGTTTTAGGCGAACTCATTAAGCCCCACAATTTACCCTCCCTAATCCACCGCAAGTATTAGTATTAACGTTTTTTTTTTCAAATATCGCGCGTCAAACACAATCTAATAACAAAAAGTAGGATATAATTAAAGCTTATTTAATGATGAAACTGACATATGTTTAAAACTACTAACTATACATGAGCAATATAACCTGACAAAAATTGTTAGATTTATACTAAACCCAGTGGCGTGGTACACCTGTTGTTAACAAAATATCAATTTAATGTTTGACTTTTAGGAATTAGGAATTTACAATGGAACTCCCAGACAGTCCTCAATTATAACAGAAGAATACACTGAGTTACTTCGTGTGTCAGATGTGGTAAGTCGGTCAACAAGAAAAGGTGAAATGCAAAGTCACTCAATGTTTATTTTGTGAAAATTTGAAATATTTTAATAAAAAATGTAGCGAGAAGTACATTCGACTTCTGTTCTTTTATTACTTAGCAAACAAATCAATTTTCGATTGTAACATATTACCTTTTATTTATATATTTGATATGTTCTAGTCTGTATAGAATAAATGTATCAACCTGACAAAAAAAATACAATATTTTACTTTAAATTCTTTCAGGATTTCAAGATGATATTTATGGGTGCAGACTTGTCTCAAAATCCGGAAAAAGACTCCTTTTTGGGGTAAGACTGATATAATAATATTCAAAGTAGCACAAATATCACGCTAAAAAAACTAATTATTATTGGTTGTAATGCTGGGTAACTCCCAGAAGATGAAGTCGAATCCTTCCCCTTCTAATGTGACAAAGTTGCACTTTTATAATGTTGTTAAAAGTTATTGCCTATCGTTTACCGTATCAAAGAAGTATCAATGACAAAACAGTTGCATAATATCAGGAACCTATAACTCAACAGTTATACTAGTCCCAGATAATATAGAACGAGACCTTGCCCTTTGAACGTGTGTACATTTTCAAGTTTAAGATAAATGACCAAGTGAAGGTCACATTTAAATACCCGTTATAGTTATTAAAATATTGCTATTTACAATTACTTGCATTGATGCAGGGAAGGTAACTCTTGCAAAAGGTAAATTACAAAAATGACGATTCAAGACATTAAAAAGATCTACATTTTAGTTGAGATTTCTATCTCTTATGGTTAAGGAGAAGATTCGCATACAACACAAGGTGAAATATTATAATGTGACCTTGACCTTTGAATTTATGGCCTGTTTCAAGGTCAAGGATGACCAAACAGGTTCCTGAGTTACACTGCCACAAAATTGACTTGAAATATATATAACTATAGAAAACTCCTTTAAGGACCTGAAAAAATCCTTCGCTTGATATGTGATCGTCGCAATCTATTACTGATCATATTGAAATCAATTTCATTGCGATTTTACGCTTTCAAAGTTTATCTGCACACAACCTTTCTAGTAACAAAGGAAATATCGCCGTATAGAAAAAAGTTCGATTTACCAATATTAATTGCGAAAGTTTGTTTGTTGTTTAAATGCTGGTTAACGCCGCTTTTAGCAATTTTCAAGCTCTATCGTAGCGTATAGTTATTTTTTTTTTTTTGGGGGGGGGGGGAGGAAGCTGGAATACCCTTGACCTTCGGTAAGAAAACTAGCAATCTTTGTCAGTTAAGACTGGAGTCGAGTACACGATGCCCGTAGTGAGTTAACTGCGAAAAAGTAATATCTAGTACCATTCATGGTACAAAATGTCTTGACATGTCGCGGAACAAAATTTATAATGCCAACTAAAAAACCTGGTGAAAAAAAAAGAAAAATCAAACAAAAACAATCAGGCTTTCTACTCTGAAGTGGAAAGCCTTAATAAAAGGAATACACGATTTAAACACACGTGATCTTTTTTCCAGAATAAATGATAACTCTGGATTTCACTTCGATTCTCTGAACTTAAATATCTTTAAAAGCTATCGGAGCTGTGGCCTACCCAGTTTTTAAAACAAGACGAATATGTGCAAGTAGCTGTGCATCAACTTTTGTATGAAAACATTTCATTTTTATTACAGGAATTTAGTTTATTTGAAAGGATGGCCCTTACATGTTTTAAAAGGAAATCCAAAAGCTGTAATGACCAACTACTTTCAGTATGTATTATTTAAAAGATCGTCTGCTTTTCATTTTGTGTGTGCTTGGTAACAGTTTCAACCTTAGCAGGGAGTATTTATTGTGTGTCAACAACTTCAACCTTACCAGGGGGTATTTATTGTGTGATTACAACTTAAACCTTACCAGGCAGTATTTATTGTGATTCAACAACTTCAACCTTAGCAGGCAGTATTTATTGTGTGATAACAACTTCAACCGTACCAGGCAGTATTTATTGTGTGACAACAACTTCAACCGTACCAGGCAGTATTTATTGTGTGACACAACTTCAACCGTACCAGGGAGTATTTATTGTGTGAAAACAACTTCAGCCTTACCAGGCAGTATTTATTGTGTGACAACAACTTCAATCTTACCAGGCAGAATTTATTTTGTGACAACAACTTCAACCGTACCAGGGAGTAATTTATTGTGTGACAACAACTTCAATCTTACCATGCAGAATTTATTGTGTGACAACAACTTCAACCGTACCAGGCAATATTTATTGTGTGATAACAACTTCAACCTAACCAGGCAGTATTTATTGTGTGACAACAACTTCAACCTTACCAGGCAGTATTTATTGTGTGACAACAAATTCAACCTTACCATGCAATATTTATTGTGTGACAACAACTTCAACCGTACCAGACAATATTTATTGCGGCTAAAATGCGTTGACGACTTATTATGTGTATTTGATTATAAGTCAACGGCTATGAAACGAGTTTTAGCCACGCCTACTGTTTTAATAATGTACTTGTTGACCTTTCCATTGCAATATAGCTAAATCGATGTGTTGCAATCACGCAAATTACGTGTTTATTATTTCTTTTGATATGTATTTTATTAAAAGTGTTAAGTTCATAACTTTCTCGTTTATAATTCAACCCGAACAGGACAAATCGTTCGACACAAATTTTATGTCATTCATTTTTATTACCAAATTAAAAAATGCACGAAGTATGTGGCGTTATAAGAGTATAGATTTAAAGTGAATTTTTAAGAATACACATTTTTTTAAAGAAGGACTATAGAAGTAAATAGTGCACTATAGATTGCAGGATGACCATAATATTACTCTGCCCAAAACATGTAAAAGGTTCGGCAGAGTCCCGCCATTTCCCCGTTTCTATGCCTCGTCCTTATATGGTGTTTATGTCAAGTCACTAAGCTTATATTACTAATTTATTTATGTAAAACACGACTAAAATGCAATATTTAAACTTTAGAAAAATAAAAATATACGCAACATACTTTCTTACTTCACGTGTTTATTTATTTTCAGACGAAATGCCATAATGACTCGTGACAGCAAGTTGTCTGAATGGATTTACATTGTTAAATCGGTAAGACAGCGTAAAATGAATGAAAAAATGTTTTTAATTATAAAAATGCAATTGTGTTGAAAATAGTCTACATAATTATAATAAGAAAACTAACAACATTCGTGCAAACGATTCATATAAAAATATGGAAAAAACTAGTTGACACTTAAAATAGATGTTTGAATACATTTTTGTTCTAATTTTTACTATAGAAGTGTTGCAGTTTTTTGGAATTAAAAATCTGTTTGACGACTTCTTTTATAGACATAATAAATTCTCTACAGGTCAAAATACATACTACTGTGAAATATACTGTTATTGCTACGCTGTTTAAATAACAAAAAATACTCAGTAATAAATTATAGACACAATATTAATCTAATAGTTATACGTTTACAGGGCTCAATAAGGGTAATGAAGAAGCTAATAAAAACACACGCAAATACTAACAAGAAAACGGGAATGTATAAGAAGTTAGCACATACGGATGGATATTCCGCTTTTGTTGCAAATGAAAATGAATACCAGCGTTTTGCGTTATATAATGACATTGTAACACCGCCGCCATTGCGTGTAGATGGCGACACAGATGAGGATGTAGATGATAGTAGAGAGACGCCATTGACACTGCCATTGATGCTGAAGTTACAGAGGGCATGTAGACCTCATACTGCAAAAACAGATCTAGACATGTCTTCAAATGGACGATCTTGGCGGCGGTTGTCTTTAACTTGGTCAAGTGGATATGAAAGACAACTTAAAAAGAGAGTAAGTAAATTTAACTTAAATAACGCAAAAGCAACAAAAAGGTCAAATGACAGCCACTAATAAAAAGTCAATGAGGAGACACAAATATGAAGAAAATGTAATTGTTGTCTGTCTTGTAGTTTATATGCCAGGTTACTCAGTTTTAGATCTTTAACCATATTTAGTCTGTTTAGTTGGAACAAACCGACACCACAATTTAAAGTAGTCATAATTTATGAGCAAACAAAACCTTGTCATTTATCCTCCTAATGTATTGAGTTTTGTTGAACGTTTCGATAGTATCTACGAGCAATCATTGAATAATTAAGTAGACGATGTATTACAAATAGTCCAAATATTAAATTATGAGTGTGGCTGTGAGTTTTCTGCTGGGCATGTCTTTGTTTCCATCTTGGATTCTGTATGACAAATATGTTATCATGCAATCGTCCTTTAAGAGCGCTTAATTGTGTTGACTGTTTATTCGTATATGATTAACAGTCACTGGCTATTAACGAGTTTTAGCCGCGCCTACTTTAGGAACTACTTTTAAGGATTTCAATCATGTATACTTGTTGACCTTTTCCGCAAATACTATAAATAGATCGTTATGTTGCAATCACGCAAATATATTTTTTGTTGCTTCTTTTGATAATTATTGAATTAAACGTGTTACGTTCTTTTGAGTTTATAACCCTCACAAAAATCAGGGGGCCTCGGTGGCCGAGTGGTCAAGGTAGTTCGTCTACTATTGATCACGTGGTCTGTCAACACTGAGATTGCGGGTTCGATTCTCACTGCAGGTAGAGTGTACTCGACTCCAATCTTAATTTTACAAGGATTGCCAGTTTTCCTACCGCTGGTCGGGGGTTTTCTCCGGGTACTCCGACTTCCTCCCCCAATAAAAACTGGACGCCATGATATAGCTGAAAAATTGCTGAAAGTGGCGTTAAACACCATTAAACAAACAAACAAAAAATCAGACTGAGTACAGGTGTACAAAGTGTAGAGGAGTAATTCGGGTAACATTATAAAGTGAATTTTAAAAGAATACAAAATAAATATAAAATGTACTATGAAAGTAAGTTGTGTATGATAAAATTCATGCAGGATAAACATGATATTAGTGTAAACGGGTATAATGGGTTGTGTACAGCAGCATATGCACACACTTCCGGAACACCTATTATCCTTTGTTTAAAGGGTTCACAGTATTGCTGATTTGCTGGGTGTAGAAATGGGTTTCTACAGCTCAGCCCACAGAGCTGTTCCGCGCGTCCTCTGGTGGCGGATATGAGGCATTATCCGACAAGGAGGCGGTTATCAGTTTATACTGCGCTTGACAGCGGCCAATAGTGCGAAATTTTGTTAGAAAGAGTGCTGAGCTTTTTTACAAAATTTTGTGACCGGTTAGCCCATCCGCTTGCTCTAATGGATTTATTATTTGTTAAGGCTTTACAATGCAACGCTTAGAAATGTGCACTTTATAATTATAAAATTTGTTAGTCACTCCAAGACAATGGTGCTTCTGATGTGGTGTTTTTTGTTTTCAGTATTTGACAAATTTATCAACGGCATCGGTTCAGTCGCCAAGGAACAACATAACCTCACGTTCGGATAATGGAAGTGTGCCCACGGGTATGTTGCACTTGTAACCAAAACATTGAAGCAATTTATGTTACAATAGCTAAAACAAAGAATGCATTAGAGAAATTTAAACGAAACGCAGTAAACAATGGCATTAGAATAGACGGTTGTCAACTAAACGTTTGTTTGACCATTTAAAATATAGCAATACACGTAGAGAGTTCTCTATGTGGGCTATGTTAATTATTTAAAGGGACAAAAAAATACCTTAGCGAACGTATTTAATTTTATCCAATGTTGCTTAAAAAGATGAGCAAACAAATGTGTGGATTAACCAATACTAGTTGACTTTAAATCGGCGCACGCAATTATTTTTAAGACTATTTTTTTAAATAAATGCCGTATGCCCAGTCACATACCGTGAGACAATTCGTCATGAATGTAGTTCGGTGGTGTAAAAAGGTTCCACGGAAAGCCCACTATTCCAGTTTTATGCTAAGAGATTATAAGAACTTTTTCTCCATTTCTAGATGGAGATCATGGTTTACCAGCTATTTTTTTGACAGGAGCGTAGCTGTAGAGCCAAATAAAACTTGACAGCCAAATTTTGTCATCTCTTACTTTTTTTTATGTAATAACATACGCAGCAATGGCATCCTCACAAGTCAGGGTTCCTGTGTCCACGTGTGTCCAGGAAACCTTGACAAACTTAGCTAGGAAATTCCCGGGCTAGAAGATTTTCATATGACGTCAAAGTTTCAAAATATCAACTAATGAAATTGCTTGAAAGAATCAAGTGTTCCCAGTAGTGATTCTTACTCATTCTTGAATGGGAAGAAAACGTAACATAACTAACAGATATCGCGGTAATAACAAACTATTAACACTACTGTACAAAATACACTGATTTCCACATGGTCAATGCAACGCATCTGTTTGATTTATTTGCAATCGACATCGGGATATCCCCTAGTCGTGAATTAAAACGAGGTTTTGATTGGCTACATTCAGGTATGATGTAGCCAATAAAAATAAGTACTTCTAGCCCGGGAATTTCCTAGCTAAGTTCGTGCACACATGTGGACACAGAAACACTGATTTGTGAGGATGCGGCAATTGTTGGGAGAGTTCGTCAAATTCAATTTAGAGTATATTCCAGTTACATATTTAATAACTACGAAAAGAATCATTTTAGAGGAACAAAAGCAAATGAAATCCTCCTAAGGAAAAAGGGGGCGGGGCGTACGAAACTAGGTACTTAGTCTGTATACGTTGAAACCCACTTGCTTCAACCATTCCTATCGCTGTGTTTTGGTTTTTCTTCTTACAAGTATGCAGTTAAGATCACTAATCTCAGTTCAAAGCGATTATAACCAAATCAATTCCGCAAATGTTTCGAGAAATTTGATCAAGGTTGCTTGGAACTTAATCATCATACGAAATATTGACACAAATGTTAAATTGTTGAAATATACTTATTTTTATATCATTTATGATATATTTGACTGTAATTACCACAATTTAAAAACTAACTAACATTAGAGGCATTTATGAAAAACCATCCTACATTCAATTAACATGTGATATTGTGGGAGTAAAATTGTAACCAAACTAATATTTTGAATACCAGATTATGACATCCTGTTTATCCACGATCATACAAGCTAATCTGAATCCAAATAAAACATTTAATTTCACAAAAATATACATTTTATCAATGAAACCGTCTAAAGGATAGTGTCAGTGATATCAACACATCAAAATTCCTAGTTTTCAAGGCGATCAATAAAAATAATTTGCAAATTGCTGCTGCATGCAACTTCAAAACTGTCATGTCAACACGAAACGATCGGCACGCACAGTTAATCAAAAGTCTTATTTTGTTTTGTGATTCAAGCCATTTTCGGCATTTTGTAGCTATTTAATGGCTTCACAATTTTATTGAGATGGAAGTCAGCTTTGGAATAACTGACAAATCCTTGTAAGTTAAGGTTAGAGTCTAGCACACCTTATTTAATTCGGACTCGAACCTGCAATCTCAGCAATGAGACACCGGTAGTTAAAAGTAACTTACTTTCTTGTCCCACGAGACTCCGTGATTTTCCCCCGAAATTTATAAGTCAGTTCTAACAAGGAAATGAAGGCTGATCTTACTGTGTAAAGCCTGCAGTTGCCTTGTCCCGTAACATTCCAAATTTGTGTGAGTCTGCTTAATGTAACATAACTTAATTCTCAACAAGACACCTTTTCTAGACAGACAAATCATTCAGTATTTCTTTCACATAATTCTTATTTCATTTTATTGTATAATTCTGACAATTCTAAAAACATCTAATGCTTCACAGTTGAGCAAAACAGAGACGAAGGTCGAAGAACAATATTTGATGATTGGGATGCAGCAACCAAATTCAAAGTAATTATTTCAATATCATTAAAACACGTATATGGTAGTTTTGAACCTTTCTCTTAGCACAACTAATCAGGTAAACATAATTTTTACTGAACTAAATTTTATTTAATAATTTAATATTCTGTAACATAGGCAACTCTTTACCAAGTTACAGTTACCGGGTACAGTAGGTCGATAAACGCGCTATATTTTAATGTCAGCGCTACAGTGCGTGAGAAGCTGCATAATAGTACGAACACTTTATTTCACTTCGCTGGCATATTGTAAATTGTCACCTTATTATTGACGATACAGATCGTATGAGCCATAACCCATTATTTTGTTCTTTCTAACGAGCAAGCACACATTGTTTTGATGTTAGTTTTGCAATAAACAATTTAGTAATATATACCAGGAAATAAAATAACTTCTGGATCGTTCTGGATCTTCAAAACAAAAGCACATTAACCGAACATTTGAAGGTTTAACTATAAACAATCACAAACACTAACAAAGTTTCAATTTTTTGTTTCTTTGACTTAGATATATTCATATGTTTTTGTACGGTTGGTTAAGGAAAAAGGTAAAAAAATCGCATGACTGTTTCATAATAAATTCGGTTTCTTTGTGTGTATATGTGTGTGTTTAATTTAAACGTTATTTTGGTATATATAGGTACATGTCATTACGTCTTGATATCATCTGATTGATTTTACAAATTTTGTTCGCAGATAAAGTACAAAATTGTACAAATATGTGTATATTGTATTGTATTGTGAATGTTGTATTTCAAATCCACTACTTTAAGCTACATTTTAGAACCAAGAACTAACAGAGGCAGACATAAATCCACAGTTTGTTCTGGTCCAGACTCTAACCAAAGGTCAAGTCTTTGTGAGTGATGCCTATTTTTCAATTTTAATTTGTTTGATTGGTTGTTGGCTTTACGCTCAGCCTGCAATATTTCAGCTATATTCAGGACGAGAACAAGTTAACACACAATAAAATCAATGGAAAAGGTTCTGGGATGGGACAAGAGAACAAGTTTGACTGCCACAATAAGGTATTTAGTATTGGAAAAGTATTCAGTATTGGGTTGTGATGGAGAAATCTTCAAAAGGGATCTCAAGTTAACTTGCAAGGAGCGTGGCACTCTCCAAACACGTCACACATATCGGTCCGCAACCAGGCTTTCCGTATTACGACCTGACGCCCTCTATCGTCTTCCGTATCCGCCACATTGGGACGCGATGGGATTGATGAATCTCTATATTGCAAGGAAAGAGAGATAACTCAAATTCAAAATTTAGCATTCTAGATCAAAATTGAAATTATCTAATTGCCGTTTACTTACGGAGACTTGAACAAATCAAAATTTAAATGTAATAAACTGATCTGAATAATTTATGTCATTATAGGGACTACAGTATGTTATATACAAAGACCAGCCTCAACCTAGCCTTATTGTTATAAGTAACGGCGCGGAATGTATTAAACTTCATAGACGAGTATTCGAAGAACATTTAAATTTTAGTACCAAATCGGAGCTACTGAAGAAGGTAATATAAATATCATTTAAAAAGTATGTAATACTTTTTTTTAATGTAATTGATATGTAATGTCCAAACGCAGATCATAATCTGGGACGATTATAACTAACAAGATATGTTACTTGTCAAGTCTGCACGAAGTATCGGCGACGAGACTGAACGAGATAAAACTTAGAACGCAGAACTGACACTGCAGCACAATACCTAGTCGCTAATTAGACAAATTAACGGAAATGTTATGGGTGCGATAATGCACTTTCCATTCGGTTTCTGTTATATTGTAGTGCCGGGAGACTCGTCTGTGGCTGTCGGCGAAGGACGTTAATCTCCTCTATGCTGTTTAAATAATTACGCGAGTATATTTATAGTCAGTGCTTAAACTGTTCTGTCGGTGTTTGAACAAGATAAAAAGAAGTTACTTAAAGTTTTGTCTACTTTGACTTTTGTTTATATACTCGTATGATCGAATGGTAGCCATTTGTATGGCCTGCCTTATGTTTGTAATTCAATGCGGTTTTGTGTTTTGTGTTTTTAATTCTCTGACATACACGTTCTAATACTAAGACCTTATTCACGAAGCCTCCGTAAAGTTATAACACCCGTTAACTTTACGGAATCTATCCGGTAAAGAAAAAATGATATTAATGTCAGCTCTGATAATTCCGCACTCGTAAACGTGTAAACATTGCAGAAAGACTCCATTAAAACATTTCAAATTTTATAAAATCACTTTCTACTGTACTTAATACTATTGCGCTTATTTGTTTTTATTTTTCATAATTCATCTCAACAGTGTCAGTGGGTTCTGTCACATATAGATACGTGCCACCCCACTCATAAATTGATTTTCGTCAAGGTCAAAACGATATCTATTTCAGGTTCCACCATATCCAACAGACGAATACCTTCAAGAAAGACTGGTGACCCGGATGAATTGGGAGTGTTATAAGGATGTACTCATCACACAAATTATAGACCAGAGAGATAAACAAAACCCAGACAAATACGGCCCAAAATACATTAGAATTAAACTGAAATAATTTTATGTGATATAATTATAATTGTTATTTATTAAAAATTGCAATAAAACGGATAGTAAGTGCTTATGGAGAATTTTACTTGTTTAAATTGATTGAATAATTGAATTATGTTTAACCCATGAATGTTTTTTCATGTCACTTTATACAAAAAAAAATTCAGCACAAATCGTGGCCACTTTATTAACACACCATTGCTAAGAATGCACAAATAGAGGCAACAGCGTGGCACCGATTTGTTAATTTGTGCAGGGGCCACGATTTTTCAATCTGAGGCGACGATTTTGTATTGACTTTGTTTACCAGAATAAACTTGTATAATAACATGTTCATAATAATACTTATTTAGCATCAGAGTATAAATTTTGGTTATAGTTTGTGTAGACAATTTTAGTTGGTGGCTGTTTTGTTATGTGATCACTTATCACTTAGGAGGCAGCACTGAAATATATGTAGAAAATAAAAAGACGATAGGGCGTTGGTGGCTGAGTGGTTAAGGTAGACAGTCATCTAGTCATTGACGTGTCAAAACGGAGTTTGTGAGTTCGAGCCTGACTTTGCGCAAGGTGTGTTCGACTTTAACCTTAATTGACATGTATTGCCAGTTTTCCCGATGAAGGGCTGGCGGGTTTGGACAGGTTCTTCAGCATTTTTGCGAATAAAAACTAGACGTCATGACTTAGATGAAATATTGGTAAAATTGAAGGTAAATTACAGGGCAGATAGAAATATGACAAGATACATTGTCTCAAGTATTTCAAATGTTTGCTGTTAACAAAACAGAACTATAACGACCAGACAATACATTGTCTCAAGTATTTCACATGCTTGCTACTTGTTACATGTTTGTTTAAATCTGAAATTGTATTAAAAATGTTGGGTTTCTTTAGCACTTTAGGAAATCGTTGTCAATCAGAACCGAAGTCGGAAAACTCATTAAATCCTTAATACATAGACGTGTTTTCTACGCAAACAAAATTTTAATTGCAAAAATCGTAGATATCATAAATATTGTTGGCTAGAATCATGAAAACGACATTCAATATGTTGGTGTTTTATTATTAAGGGACCGACCATTTAACTTGCAGGGGAGGGGGGCCTTGGTTTTTTCCTAAAAAATATTTTGAAAATGATTTTTGATGAAAAAATTATTTTTGAAGCAGAATGTAAGAAAAAAAATATTCTGAAGAAGGATTTCTGCTATATAAAATAATGCCAATAATGAAAAAAAAATTCTGTCGCGACGACTTAAAAAAATATAATTTTCCGACCAAACAAAAAAACCAAGCCCCCCCCCCCCCGTGTAAGTTAAATGGTCTGTCCCTAAGAATGAAAAAAAATATATCAGAGCAAAACATGAATGCTACGGATTTACTTTTTCTATTATACAAGTTATGATTTAAACATAAATATTATAAATGTGCTTCATTTGTAAAGACTGTGGAATCCATAAGATGAATACTTAGAAGGAGAACCTGTGCGCCATATCGGACGTTTGATATTTTAAAGTTTAATATGTGTATTTGTACCCAACACATTTTTAAAGAAATAAATATCTCCTCAGTTTGTTTAAACTATTCTCACGGAAATAGAATCTACCGCCTAAATAAACAACTACACGTGTACTTATATCTGCGAACATTTTAAAATGGAACAAATTTAAATCACTCAGACTTCTACAAATTTTAAGCTTCTTTTCGATTCAATAAAAGTTAAATATAATTAATACAACACAAAGGCAAACGCGATTATAAAATATACTCGGATAATTATTTCTTTTTAATTAAAATATTACAACTGCAGTATACCGCCAAACTTTCATTAACATATAGTTATTTTTTGGATTTAAATTTTATTGTATGTAACATTCTCTGTCAAACCTGGATGTCAAAATTGAAATTTGACAGCTATGATAAGAATAAGAATGCATGATAAAAATCTGTAATTTAGTCACCCGTTTGTCCATAACTAATTACCTACCTTTTAAACAAATATACAAGTTTTGTCAATTTCGCTGCACGATAACGAGTGTGTATTAACTTTTAAAATTCAACCTTCTTTCTTTGTCTAGTGACCCGTACGTCACCTTTTATTAAAAGGAAAAAGTCATTGTTTTAAAATATGACGGTTCCTTAACTACTTCAATAGAAATATATGTTTACAAAAATGTGTAGAATATTGTTGAATTATGTGTGTCTAGACTGGATTTAGAAAAAAATATTATTTTTAAATTAAGGAAAATCAGCATCAACAAATCATAAATGGAGATAAAACAAACTCTAATTACTGTTCCGAAATCCGATTCTAGGCCTAACTCTAAACGGGTGCAGTTTTCAAGAAGCAGAACGGATATCGATCATGACAATCGAGGTATGTGTCATTAATATGCTTTGAATACATTGGTATCAAATCTTAAGATTCGATGTTGAAACAAATTCTAGAAACTATTAAAATTGGATTAAACAGTATCAAACACATGAAAAGTTAACTTGTTAAAGCCAGCAATAAAGGGTAATTTGTTGTCTGTAAGTACTCAGTTTGTTGTCTGTTGAATGTTGTTTTACGCCACTTTCACCAATTTTTCAGCTATATCATGGCGTCCAGTTTTTATTTTTGGGGAGGAAGCCGGAGTACCCAGAGAAAACCACCAACCTTCGGTAGCAAAACTAGCAATCCTTGTCAATTAGGATTGGAGTCGAGTGCACCCTGCCTGCAATGAGACTCGAACCTGCAATCTCAGTGTTGACAGACCACGTGATAAAGGTAGACGAACTACCTTAACCACTCGGCTACCGAGGACCCTCTGTTAGTAATCAGTACAAGTTTATTGAAAACATATCAAATTTTAAAGAAAGACCCTGACAAATGTTAGTATTTGACTTAAATTGACCACATAGAACACGATACGCAGAAGAACTGCTTACACATCCATAAAAAAATTAACTGATTACGATTCTTATATAAGATCTTTTTATTGTTGATGTTTTTCCCTACCGACCAGTCCTTATGGTCTTGTATTAAATAAGGATCAAAAGACGTTACATTTAGCCCAAACTAAGTTTGCCAAATTTGACATCTCCAATCAGCTCAGCTCAACAAGTGTTTATTATATAAAATAGGTTGCAAAATTGTCCATGGACAAAGTGTTTCATATTAGACAATGATCTACTTTTATGCCTTTGCTTGAAGAGCTGATGTAAATAGTGATGGGGTGTTCGTCCGTCTGTTACATTTGGAGGTACCCATCTCCTATCCTCCACTTCTCCTAAAACACTGCATGCATGGAATCTAAATAAACATACGAAGAGTCCTTAAGCATAGTGCCTTTGCGCACCTGATATTGTACCTTAATGTTTGTTTGTTTGTTTGAATGGTTTTTAACGTCACTTTCACACATTTTGTAGCTATATCATGGCGTCCAGTTTTTATTTGGGGAGGAAGCCGGAGTACACGGAGAAAACCCGACCGTAAAAATGGCAATCCTTGTCAATTAAGATTGGAGTCAAGCGCACTCTGTCCGCAGTGAGACTCTCCGAACACGTCACCCACTACGGTCCGCGGTCAGGCTTATGAGCTAACCCCCAAACGAGAGGGTATACCCCACTCGCCATCCGGGAACGCGCTGGGCTTTTCTATTGGTCGCGCAATGGGAACCCTCCCATGATGGTTTCTGTGTGACGTACGGGTACCAATCTTCTATCCGCAACTCCACCTGAATGGCGTTTGACGAAACTTTCGCATACTCCTAGTTCCACTGTGCACATGATATGTTACATTTTTATTGGAATGATATTTGGGATGTAAAGCTTAAAGGGAGTATCAAGTAGCGAGCATTGCCCCTTTATTTCTGGTTCTAATTGAAATTTTTCTAAATCATTAAAATACTGGTCTAATAAATTTAGCTTTGCTTGGTACAAAAATATCGAATTAAAATTACATATTTCACTGCCTGCCTCTTTTTGCTGTAGTCGATGAGTTGTACACGCAGCGACCATAGCAAAATGGAGGGAGCAAGTGAAAGATTTAATTTTAATTAGATTGGGTACAAAAATGATTTAATGCTTATTATTGAGGTCTTTAGCCACGTAGAACCAAATGTATTTCCAATTTTAAATTTTGAAAAATCAACTATCCCCAATAACATTGCCAATATACAAGAAAAATGTTTAGGGAAAACAAAGGTTAAAGAAGCGTCTTTCTGGGACGGATGAACAGAAATAACAACCAAAACAATGACCGAATCACACGTAAATCTAAATATGTTTGTTGTATTTAAACTAGATGATTTTAGACAGACGAAGTCTGCGACCACCAGGTCAAAAAGGAGTAGAAGTTTATTTTCTGATGGAAAGTCCGGTTCATCTACTTATGAAACAGGGCGTTCTCCACAACAAAGTATGATGCTGAGATTAGCTCTCAAGTCACGTGACAGCCGAAGATCCCGAGATGAAACTAAATATCTATCCCCCGAGACTGATTACTTTTTATACAGACGAGGTAACAGCTGTCGCTCGTATGAAAGCAGTGTCAGTCTAGCAAGAAAGGAAAGAGATGCGGTTTGTATTAAAAAAGATATAAACTGAAGCTAACAACATGAGTTTGTCTAAACTGAAATACTTCAAAACGTAGCGCAAACTAATTTAACCAAACGTATACAGAGAAGAACATAAAATCTATTTTTTGTTAACAGGGATTGCATTTTCTGTTGGCAGGACAACGATCTAGTTTTAATACAAGTAGATGTTAACCAGGAATGTTTTATCATGCTGTTTTTAATATCAAAATAACGAAGTTTATGAAATAAAATGCACGGCGAATGTTATGTGTACTGTGTACTTAATACCTTTAAAACAATAATTTTTAACTAACTTAACATATTAATTGATGATTATTTTATTAATTTAAATGATACACATGTTCATCTTTAGTCCGCAATAAACTTAATTTTGTGAGTATGTTTATCGCATATGCCCCATTGAACTTGACATTAAGAACACATTAGAGACATCTACCGTTGCCTCTTACCTTGACATACATCTAGAAATTAATATTGACGGTCATTTGGGAATCAAAATTTACGACAAAAGGAATGATTTAAATTTTCCTGTTATGAATTTTCTTTATTTTTTGTGGAAACATTCCAGCATCACCTGTATATTAAGTATACATCTCCCAATTGATCAAGTACCCAAGAGCCTGTATTTCCTATCCAGATTTCCTTGATAGAGGGTGTCTGCTGACAGAAAAGATACGTATCCCGGGGTTTGCTTTGGCAAAACTTGAGTCATCACTTAGTACATTTTACGGTCGTCACCTTTATATAGGTGACCGTTACGGAATATCTGTGTGACAAATGACCATTGATTTGTTCCGTTTGTCGTAACAAATTTTCCTACTTCTTGTTGGATTATGACTACCCAAGTATGTCCTAATTACTGGATTTTTACCAGGTGCCATGCGTGGAGCAAGAGCTGCTAGATCACCTGAACTCATCCCCGGTTTTTAGTGTGGTGTGACTGTCATGTGTTGTTGGCTCTTCTTTTATTTTACCATGCTTTTGTATGTTTTCGTTTTAAGTTATTTATTATTTTGCGCTTCATCAAAAAGCTCTCTTTTAATGTACGTTAATTAGTTCATGGACATTGGTGCTTTTTGTATTTTTATTTATCTTATTTCTACTAGCTTATCAATTATTTACCATACAAAACAATATTTTAGAATGTGTTTGATTTTCAGAAACTGAGATTCAAATTACAGTTGTGGACACATGTATTGGTTTACTTCCAGAAGTTACATCAAAAAATTATTCGCAACAAGTAAGCATTGTATGTATAGATACGTACATCCTCACAAGTCAGGGTTTCTGTGTCTACATGTGTCCACAAAACCCTGACAAACTTAGCTAGGAAATTCCCGAGCTAGAAGTTATTCATCTGACGTCAAACCTTCAAAATATCAACTAATGGAAAGAAGCAAGTGTTTGGCAGTAGTCATTCTTACTCATTCTTGAGTGGGGAAAAAAGTAACGCAGTAATAACAAACTATTAACACTATTGTACAAAATACACTGATTTTCACATGGTTTATGGAACAAATCCGTTTGGTTTATTAACAATCGACATCGGGATATCCCCTAACCCTTTCGTGAATGAAGGCGAGCTTTTAATTGGCTACATTCAGGTATGATGTAGCCAATCAAAATAGTGACTTCTAGCCCGATAATTTCCTAGCCAAGTTTGTCGGGGTTTAGTGGACACATGTGGACACGTAAACCCTGACTTGTGAGGATGAGATA
Source organism: Limnoperna fortunei (assembly GCA_944474755.1). Taxonomy (NCBI): domain Eukaryota; kingdom Metazoa; phylum Mollusca; class Bivalvia; order Mytilida; family Modiolidae; genus Limnoperna; species Limnoperna fortunei. The sequence continues at coordinate 53,644,779 of OX104111.1, read as the reverse complement.
CGTATAGAACCAGATATTCGTCTTCACTGCGTTTAATAGCAAAAAATAACAACTGAATATGTGCTTTTAATCTCTAGACTGGGTAAATATTGTTAGTTTTGTGTCGTTTATCCTAAACTTATAACACTATTTGTAAAATATCTGCATACAAATCATAAATGCCAACACATTATAAAACAAAATAAACCAAAACAATAAAAAGATGATAACAAAATAAAAATCTGGTGTTCTGTTATTTACAATAACTCATTCTTCCAGGAAAACAACAAGCTATGGACTCCACGACAAACGTGATGACTTCGACTTTCAAATTTAAATCAAATCTATTTTTCAAACAAATGACTACTATTAAAGTTTAAAAACTCATTTCATCAAAGGCTGTCTTTAATGACTATCAAGTTCATATAAATATTTTTTATTACAAAACAACTACAAGTAGTTATACAATATTCCTTGACTCCATACAATGTGCATGATTATTTCAGCCAAGAATTAGAAGCTTACAAAAAACAAATGGACTACACAGAAGGCAATTTTGTTTCTTCAGAAGACAGCAACTCTCACGAAGGTTTAGATATGGATTACTTCAAACCTGTGACAAAGGTAAACATTGTAGTAGCTCACTACCTTAATTTTCACAAACCAACCAAACAAATATAAGGCCATCAAAATGTTTTTTTTAAATTTAAGTCTAACTGTTTGTTTGAACGGTGTTAATCGCGCCACTTGTAGAAATTTTTCAGCTATATCATGGCGTCCAGTTTTTATTGGGGGAGGAAGTAGGAGTACCAGGAGGAAAACCCCCGACCTTTGGTAGGAAAACGGGCAATCCTTGTCAATTAAAGATGTGTCGCGCGCACCCTGCCTGCAGTGAGACTCGAATCCGCAATCTCAGTGTTGGCAGACCACACTCGTCAAATACTAAACGAACAGCCTTAACCACTCGGCCACAAAATACCCCAAGTTAACTTTGCGGATACGAACAGACTATTAAAGAGCCATCTACGTTAACTCCACCTAAATGACAACATCTGTGCTTTCTTTTGAGTGCTTGTTTGGTCTAATAACCAAGTTTGACCGTAGTTAAAGGATAAACAGTTACATACCAAATGGAACTCTATGTGCAGTAATGTCGCACAAAATTTTGTTTTAGATACGCATGTCAAAAGAGGCAAAGAGAATTCTACTAAAAGACCCCGATGCAAGAACACCCGAAGAAATAAAACACGTAAGTTCAATTCCTAGATCTGGTTAATTCACCCGAGTATTATAAGCTAATACACTTTCATTCAAGAAACGACTACACTGACATGTTTTATTTAATGCTTTCATGTTTCAGGTGAAAACAGATTTGATGGTTACAAAAACAGAAAGTATACAGACATTACCAGAGGACTGTCAACTACGGCTGGCAAAAAATGTCGGATTAGAAAGGTAACAATTGTTCTGATTATATTCAAACTGTTGGAGTTAAGTTGTAGTTTTTTTGGAAAAGATAACAAACATACTGTATTAACACGTATCAATTACAATTTGAAATTAACTGCAGTAATTCAACTCTGGATATTAAATGCTTTTTTTCATAAATTCAAAAAATATCAACAGTTTATATAATGGGGATAATATTACAATAAATGACGTTTTATAAGGATGACAAAAATGTCACAAGTGCCATTTTGCGTCAAGTATGTATGGTTGACGATGACGAAGTCGTTTAATATTAATTACATTTAATTTTTAAATGTATTTATATATAAGAACTCAATACAAAATCCGGGCCACACGATGACTTTTAAATTGTAAAAATGAAGCTCAAGAAAACACAGACTATTCAGGAAACTGTGGATGAACAATCAATTTAGGAAAATTTTTTAAAAAATGTTTGGCAGTTAAAAAAATGTTTTCCTTCTAATTTTAAACTGGTAAAAACAATAACACACTGTATTAAGTTTTATATATTTTTACAGTTTAGGACCAAAAAGATTCATTATCAAGGAAGGCTACGCTGCAGAATACTGTTACCTTATAATTGTTGGTTCAGGTATGGACAATTGATTGAATGGATTTTTAACGGCCAGTAAAAGGTATTTAATTTATACACCTTAATTGGAGAAATGGGGAGATAAATTCGGCCGCCATATGGAAAAATTGGTAGGGACAAATAATATGTTTTTAGTGGTTAAAATTTTATTCGCATAATGTTTTGCGAAATTTACCAAAAGTTTTATTATGCAATGAGCGTGGCACTTTCGTTTTAAGAATAATGCATTCGTCTGGACTGGAAAGCTCTTTGTTTTGGCGCTGGGCAACATCCAGTATCAAAGGCTCATGTAATGTACTAGCCATTTATTACATTTTTTGTTTACAGAATGCAATATAGAGGCATTTTTGTATATTCCACAGGAAAGACCGGGGTAATGCATCGCACATTTAAAACATTTTGCAGATGGGAATAAGATTAGCTAAATATACAACCATAATTAATTAACCAAACACAACTTAGAGAAAAGGTCTGATAAGATGCTGGGATTTCGCTTACACTAACCACATCCGTTGTGTAAATGGTAGCACTATAAGGAAGCAAGTCACTCGTGATCGCTGTTTTATGTATTAATACTCGAGTGTTTATTCAATGAGAAGATAAAACTACGACTTGTTTGAATGTTACCAATATTTTCAAAATAGACACATGAAAGTAGGCAAACACGCAAGTCACGTTCTCGGCAAGATGTATGTAAATATACGAATATCGTTAAAAAATTTCATACACTCTCTTAAATAGATGTGAATAAACGATAATTATTTTTTATTACAGTAATACGAGCGTATCTTGATGAAGGTGCAATAAGGGCAGTAAGTGACGATAAGCCACTCAAAGAAGGTCAGCTGTTTGGTGTAAGACTTTTATGTTACTGAATTCCTCGTCGCTATCCAGTATAATTGTGGTCACATGATCTTTGCTAACATAACAGCTTTAAAAAGTATGTTTGCTGCCAGGTTCAAATATTGTTGGCGTTTTAATGTTATTCGCGTCTAACTACTTGAGAGACGAACCAGATTTAAAATTAGGTCAAATTGTTAATTTTCCTAAGAAGCAAGATAGTATAAGCAATTTATGCTATTTAAGCACTTTACAACCCCGCACATGATCTGTAGTAATACATGTCCAGAAATGGACAGAGCCGTAATATTTAAATATAAAATTATAACGAAAATAATTGCACATAGTCAAAAGTTTAAACATACCGATAATACCATTTACAACATTATATTTTCCAGGAAGATGAGATGAAATCGTCTAGTCCAAGAAAGGCATCTTATATATCAGCATCATACACAGAAATATTGCGAGTTTCGGCTGAGGTAAGGGCTGTTGCTTTCGTTTTTGTTAGTTTAGAATTACGTATTACCATGTAGTTAACTATGTTTAACTGAAGATAGTGAACGAATTAATAAAATGACTGGTATGTATTGACACCGATTTACTAAAGTCCCTAATTAGCATAAATCTAAATGCATGGAGCGCGTATATTACATATATATATAATCACTTATTAGACAATAATATTTTGAGGCGTCATCAATAGGGCTATGCACCGTTTTTTTTAATTAATTTGTCAAATTCTTACAAAATAAAACAGATGTAAGTGTTATATTAGTGTGGTATTAGTAATTCTATTATTTAGCTCAGATGGTTACTTTTCACATTATATCAAACTGGCTTTTCAGCAGGAATTTTTTTTTAAGCTGGAGTGAGAATTATATTTCGTGAAAGCATCAAAGGATTATCGTTAATGGTTCTGATTCTGACTTGTCACGTAGCAATGTCAGAGTACACGTAACACAATGATCCATACAAGACTTCATTAGTTTCTAATTCTCCACAAATTGTGCACAATGTTAACGCTCAAATTAAGCTTTGTGGATGACACTATTTTTTGTAGTCGAGAATGGCATCACTACTGTATAAATATTAAATAAAGATTCAATAAAAATGGTTTGAAAATTGGCTTGCTAAACCACGGTAATCTCCACCATCATTATAAACCGCATCAACTACACTTTAAAACGAATAAGGACGAACTTCAGACAGTGTCTAACAACGGTCTCTGGCCATATTTTATTAATATTGCATGTAAACGTGTGTATAAACATTTTACTACTCGGGTAAACTGAACTCACTGTCGATACATAACATTATTATCAGTTAGAACAGTTCACGTTACAGAATACTTATTACTTTTGTTGAGTTACAATAAAGTTTTTGTTCAATTTCAGGACTACTATGATATATTTATGGCCGGACATAACGTTAGGAATGACGATATACAGCTGCTTAGGTATTCTGAAACAGGGAACTAGTAAAGGGTTCCTTTATAAATTTTCACATTAAATATTGTTATAAATTAACAAATACACAAGATGCTTTCATGATTTGTTTGAACTACCACTTTGACCCATCTGTAGTATAAATCAAAACAAAGCTATGATACAACTGAGTATTTGTTTATTATCATTCATGGACTTTGTTTTTAGTGTTGTTTTTTTACAGTTTCCTTGGTGTTCGTTATTTTGGTATTACCTTCATCAATAACATTTTCAAAGGCGATCAGACATTTGAGGCCGTTTTTTCCAGAATCTGAATTGTTTTCGACATGACGACAACTCGACATGTGTCTAATTAAAAACAGGCAATACTTACTCGTCTTGAGCACCGGTTTGCATCCGTGGCTTTTATTGAGTTTGGGTAACTAACGTTAAGCTTTTATTGTTGATTCTAGTTTCTTCTTTGTATCGTGTGTCTTTGTCCTATTTGGCTTTTGTCACTGCTTGTGTTTTTTTTTCTTACTGACCAATCTGTTTTCTTACATTTTTCTTCTAACGTCAACATGCCAGCATTTTCAATTCAAGTTGACCAGTTGGTTTTCTTCTAACGCCAGTTGACCAGTTGGTTTTCTTCTAACGTCAACATGCCAGCATTTTCAATTCAAGTTAAGCAGTTGGTTTTCTTCTAACGTCAACTTGCAAGCATTTTCAATTCAAGTTAAGCAGTTGGTTTTCTTCTAACGTCAACATGCCAGCATTTTCAATTCAAGTTGACCAGTTGGTTTTCTTCTAACGTCAAATTGCAAGCATTTTCAATTCAAGTTAAGCAGTTGGTTTTCTTCTAACGTCAACATGCCAGCATTTTCAATTCAAGTTGACCAGTTGGTTTTCTTCTAACGTCAACATGCCAGCATTTTCAATTCAAGTTGACCAGTTGGTTTTCTTCTAACGTCAACATGCCAGCATTTTCAATTCAAGTTAACCAGTTGGTTTTCTTCTAATGTCAACTTGCCAGCATTTTCAATTCAAGTTGACCAGTTGGTTTTCTTCTAACGTCAACTTGCAAGCATTTCAATGAGTCTCACATAAAAAATCTTTTGCGTGGCATGATATAGCTGAAATCGTATCACCAATGTTCAACAACAGTAAGACAGTGTTGCACGTCAGAGGTATAATAAAATATTTATATGGTCATAATATATATAAGTATTTGGATGTAAACTATTTCGGTGGTAATTATTATTATATGTAGTAAACACATTTATTGGCAGACAAATAGATGTCTTTGATGGATGGGACTTAGAAAAAATTCAAGATGACAGAGATAAAATCAAAAGAAAATATTTTCCGTAAGTTAGTTATTTTGTGTCATATTTAGGTCTAATATTTAGACTACATGTTATTCATTTTCAAAAGAATATCATCAAAGAGTTGTAATATCTACAAGACGCAGATCTTAAATTGTGATAACCGAACACAGATAGTGCATACAAAAATAGAATTTGTCTTGTTATACCTGTGGAAAATAAAACGAATTTCACAAAAACGTCAAGTCACATAAAGAACATTATGGTTATGTACACCATTATCTTATTGTTTCATATAAATTGTTAAATAAAAATGTTATTAGTTTTTAAAAAAAAACATAATAAAGTTGGTATCAACACTAAATGTTTGTTCGAGTTAAATAAATAATAAATCTGACTCGATGTCATTTCAGATTCTTATCTAAGCAATTATAAAAATGAATGCACAGAATATATTTTATGATACTGTAACATTAAACACGAAGGAAAGTTTAAATCAAATATAATCTCTTAAAATTACATTGAAGTAAGCCCACGATAAATCTCTAATGGAAAGTATAAACTAAGTATATTTAAATTAATTTGATGTCAACTAAAACTAAATCGGAAGTGTTTCCTTCGAGACATATGAATACGTGCGCAATATGGATTAAAGTTTCATTTATTGCAAATGTTGGCTTGACACCATTGTTGGACTTGCTTAAACATATCTATTTTAAGGATGTATTATCGTGCTTTGAAATAACTTTCCATGTATGTTTATTACTTTTATAAATGATTTTTCCAATTAAAATTATTGCCTGTAGAAATATCGTTCTATGATTTTTGTTTTCAAATTAAACAAAATATATATTACACGAATAATTATTTAAGTATGAATTTAGGAACAATTGGATTGTACATGAAAATGACTACAATTATGAAGAGTCTGAGAATAGAAAACCACAAGATAGCAGAACATTTGAATGGATCTATGTTGTTAAATCAGTGAGTGACATTAAAACTTTACAAAAAGACATATAAAAAAAATAAAGTATCATAAACATAAACATTAGATAACAAAAACAGTTGTGCAAAATATAGGAACATAAAAATAGCCAGATTGTTTTACCCATCGTGTATCATTTGCATGAACAGCTTCAATTATATTTCAAATAGTGTCTTTTATAGATAACCATGATCTGCATCATCCATGTAAAACGAATGTCAGTGGTTGGCTAAATGTTTCTGTTTGTTACTTAAATTATTTAGTGATTTCGAACAAATCCATTCCCCTAAATGTTTTTTTTACTCTTTTTTACTTTTCTTATGGCGTCATAATTCCTGCACAATCCAGTTCTCACAATAGTATTATTCTGTCTTGTTTAACCTTTTCAGGGCTCACTGCAAATTATGAAGTTATTTGACAAAGTAAAACCTACAATAAATAAGACTACGGGTAACTATGTGGACAAAATACACACAGATGGATATTTGGCATTTCTAACAAAAGGTGCAGAATTCGAACGATTTACTGCTTCCCATACTTCAAAGTCCTCCCGTCCAATAACCCCGAGTACCTCAACCTCATCACACGACATAAGAGCAGCGCCACTTCTTAATCGCCTGACGCGTTTGTTGCGGCCTCATACTACCGGAAATGAACAAAGGTTTATTAACACCCCTGAGTCATTGAGGAATAAAAAAGTGCCGAAGTCAGCAATAAGTTCTAAACTGATTTCCATACCTAAAAAGGTAAAATTTTAATTAAATAGAATTAAGTATGCAGTATTTATGTTGTTTTTACAATCCTGTGATATATCCATTATAATTTATTGTCTTGCTATTATAGGTATTAAAATGATCTTATATAATTTTCTGTTTCTAGTATTCATAGTGGAAATAACACACTACTTTTATGAATTAGTGACACAAATAATATCAACGCACAAGTCAATGAACTATTATTATTATTGTGTAATAACAAATTGTCAGTTTTAACAAAATGTCAATTTGAGCATATTTTTAAAGAAATTTGATCGTATAATGTATGACAAAACAATCTTATACGTTGGTTAACTTGTTCTCGTCCTGAAAATAACTTAAATATTGCTTGCTTGACATAGAGCAAATAGGCATCAACTAATCAATCATTCAAATCCGTTGTCTATCAAAACTGGATCAAGCATAAAAAACAAGTTTAATAAATGTGTTTAACAATAAAAGTGCCTACCGTTCATGAATCCTTGAGTATGATTTTAATATTCAGAGACGCCAGTCAACTAATTCAAGAAGAGAACGGTCAACACCTTCAGACACTTCGGAAGCACATCGGGAAGATTCGACACTTACAGAGGGCAAGTATTAGCCACACAATTTTATCAGCTGTGGTTATTTTTCGGTTTTTTTTATTTCAAGCTATAGATGTAACACAATTTTACCTGATCTCATGGAGAACATTTACCTGTCTATTGTCGGCCACTGTCAAATCGTTAAGATATGCACATCTTGCATAGAACAATCAATCAATTATTTTATTCAGAAACGTACAGTACAATTAACACAAGTACTTAGCATCTAAGATACCATAAGACGAGTGGGAAAAAAAGAGTGCTAACATATAAAAACAGAAAATATCAGGCAGTAAAAAACTGAAACTGTGCATGCATTAGTAGAAAACATGAACACTAATACTTCCAGTTGGTTAGCGCGGTTACTTTTTAACGCTGCGTTATAGAACAACATCATGGGGGAAATACAGTATAAACACAGAAACAAAATTTCATTTGTAGTACAAGATAAAATGTTATTTTCTAGTCATCTGTTTTTTTAAAAGAACATTAGGAGTATGTTTGCTTAAACAATTTGAAAAATGGAAATGTAACACAAGACTTCTAGAATTCAATGACATTAACACTTACCTAAATTACTATGGAAGCAATTGTGTCTCGAAATCTTTTCAGACATAATGCCGTAGATCGATAGATTATTCCCGTAGAGATAATTAAGGGAATACCAAAATATCCCATTTAAATTTCAATATTGTGACCATATTGGCAGAAACAGCTGTCGTGTATAACAATTTAAGAAATTAGTTACTTCAATTACAAGAGGAGATGAAATTTATGGCATCTTTTGTATATCTTTGTTCGCGACTTAGCGATGTCAACGAGAAGTTAAAATCGCAAAATTGCAATGGTCGGTAAATGTATTTGTATCCGTTAGTTGATTCGAGGTTATCGTTCCTTTGCTGCTATTGTACGACTGGCGAGGCACTTTCTCAAGACATATAGTATACATAATCATCTGAACAGTCGCATTTAAATAAACCATTTCTCAGTTTCTGTTTGACCCGCCCATTGTTTTTAAATCCAATCGTCAATAATTAGATCTTGAAATTAATAATTTTTTGTTATATCATATTTCAGACCTAATATACAGTAGCGAAAAGGAAGGGTTTGATTCTAGATTAGAAAAAACATCCAGTAGTTTGGTAGGTTTACACGCGAAATGTAAAACATTGTAATAAAAATTAGAGTATAATATAACATTATATTTTTAAATTTAAGTGTAATAATTTTACAGTATATTAGTGTAGGATTCAGGTGAGGCAGACGACTGGTTCAATTCATTTTTGTCAAATTAAGTATATTCAAATTACGCATTAATTGTTTAACGAACAACACAAAGACTAAAAGCAAGAACAATGCGCCCTTTTTTGGTAGGTGATTTGTGTCCAAACTGGTTTTTTTTAATATATTATGCAGAAAAAACACACGGTTATGTAGGATGCATTTCTCTAAATATAAATAAAAAGTATTAGCATTAGTTTAGAAATAAACACTCATATATACAATTAAGACAAATCATAAAATAACATAGCGTTTCTTTAACAATCATTCTAGACTGACTATGAACATAGAATGTCTCCAACCAGAAAAAAACAGGTCACAATAGAATCAATGGTAATCGGAATTTTGGTTTGTTCTTAAAGGTGTCGGTTGTTTGGATATATTGCACAGTTATGTTCTTCACCATGGAAATGTATCAAATGATGATGTGTCGGGCAAGGTTGCACTGACATGTGTATCTGCATTTGGGAATATTCGAGTGTACATAAGACATAAATATATGTATTATTTGGGTTTCTTATTCGTTACTGTTAACTCGATGATTAACATCAAAGTTGTTTTAATTTAAACTGTAAAATAAAGAAGATAACATGAGCCACAATAGATATATATCAAGATTTGAATCGTCCATGAAGCATCACAACGGGGGTCTAAACGGATTTGCTGTTTTTAAACATACACAAGAATACCCACGCAAGCAGGTTTATAACAGATTAAATATATGGTTTCGTATTATTGTAACTGTATCTAGGAATAGAACAAGTTACCTAACTATTTGGTTGGGAAAATGGGATGAACCAATAGTAAGAATACTTTGCAGGAGAGTTGGGACAGAATGTTGTCTCTTGTAGAGCCTACTTTTTATCGTGCATACTAATCTCCAAAAACTTAACCACGACAGTCTGCAACCAGGCTTTCCGTATTATAACGATGCAATCACCAACAAGTGGCTATCTACTCAGGGAAGGTCTATGTAGCTATGTAATAGGGAAACTTGAGGTCTGCCCAAGTACATCGAATTTGTAAAACTCATACACATTTTAACACCAGACAAAAAAGAAATTATGAATATATCAGGCTTAGTGATACTGACAATAACAAGTTTTTAGCAAATAAATTACAATTGGTATTTTTAATACAATTACGCCAAAAACAATGACATTTTAGAATTTGGCATATTTAGATGATATTATTTATGTGTTATTAAACTGCCTTTCCCTTTGTTATGCTTAAGCTTTTTGTTTTAGATTTAATTAATCACCAATGTTCAAACTGCTGCTGTAAAGGTTTAAATCTATGTGGAAGGATGTATTTTCCTCCTTTATTCAATTTCTGAAAACGCTGATAAAATACGAAAACAAATAATTAGACAAGTTTAGTTGTTTAAACAAATGAATTTGGAACAAGTTGTTTCGACTTTCCATAAAATGTAGTCGCACAATTAAAATCTAAGAAAAATAGAGCAAACAAAATAATAATGTTTGTTGATACATACAATTATTATTCCATATTTGTTTGATAGGATAGACGATGTAAAAGCACAGATGTGGATGATCCCGTTGTCTGCAAAATTAAGACTCTTACAAAAGGAGATGTATTTGTAAGTGTATTACAAATAATAGTTTATTGAATAGACTTGCATACTTCTAAATCTACAATTTAACATTTATACATGTCGTTTAAAAGAATAAATATTGTATTTCAGATATAAACATTTGAATTTTCAATGTCTTGATATCCTAACATTCTTACAGGGATTAGAATATATGGTCTTCGACGTGATGGACGAAAAACATCAACCTGGCTTCATACTTAAAAGCAATGGTAGTGAGTGTCTGATGATACATAAAAAAGTGTATAAAGACTTAATCAAGGACAATTTTGATCTTAAAGAAAAACTTCGCAGTGATGTAAGTTGCTTTACAATATTAGTTTAAAGATATTTGTGAAAACATATATTATACATAAATTAAGTTTATAGCTGTTATTAACAGCTATTGTGGTTCTGTCTTCGTGCATGTCTCAGTTTGTGTTGATTGTTTGTTGCATGTTTTGCATCCTGTTCCTTGTTGTAGTTATGCGTTTCCTGTTAGCCATTGCTTGCTATCGTATGATTTAATTTATAAATGACAGTAACGGCGTATCATTGTAACACGAGGCTTTGTTGAGATTCAGTTGCTCTATTTGTTGTCATGAATTCAGGATAGTCTAAATTTATTTATTGAAGTGTTTTGTTGCATTTCAGACGTCCCTCTGCTGTTGATTTCTTTCCCACTATTTTAAATGTATATTCTGTTAATGTAAACAGCATATATGATAACTTATGAAACTCAAATTCATATTTGAGTATTTATATTTTATAGGTATCTCCTTATCCTGAAGACGACGATTTAAAGGGAAATCTTTTAGTAAGGACTAATTGGGAAGTGCACAAAGACATTCTGCTCAGAAATATAATGATAGAAAAGGCTAAAGTCAGACCACAGAAACACGGAGCTAAATTCGCTCCCATTAGATTAAAATGACCATATTATATTCATAAGGCTTGAACTATTTCAAATAATTCAGCTGCTTTCTACGATGGTCATTAAATAAGAATCATGCTCATTTGCTGTCATGAAATGTTTATCTTATACGATACCCGTTATTAAAAATTTGTCGGAATAAAATTTTTTTAAAATTATTCATTAAAAATTCGATATAACATCAGCAATCTTCAATATTTATGTTAACTTCTATTTTAATTGTGGTGTATACATTCAGTTAAAATAGCGTTTTAAATGAAATCATGTAGTAGTCAAAAGCCAAACTTTTGTGGAGCTTTGGTGGCAGAGTGGTTAAGGTGGTTCTTCTATTATTAATCACGCGGTCTGTCAACACTTGCGATTGCGCGTTCCAGTCTCACTGTGGCAAGAACACGACTGTAATCTTAATTGAGAATTGCCAGTTTTCCTATCGCAGGTCGGGGTTTAATCCGGGTACTATGGCTTCCTACCGCAACAAAAACTGGACGCCATGATATAGCTGAAACATTTTTGTAAGTGGCGTTGAACACCATTCAAAACAAACAAGCAACCCAAACGGTTGTAATAAACCATTCGTTATTTGCATTTTACTCCATTCAAAAAGACGACAGTAAAAAAAAAACTTACAAATTACAATACTTTATCGATTGGAAATGTTTTATGAATTCTATTGCCAGAAGTTAGTACTTCAATTAATCAAAGAAAAGTGTTATTGAATAATAATTATCGTTGGTTATAATTAATTTTCGCGCCAATTAGATTTAATTCAAAATGGGAATGGAATAAACTTAACAAGTTCGTTTTAGCCAACATACCCCAAGTGATTTCAAGATTTGTGAAAAAAGTCAATCTTTACAATTGGAGTCTGGAGTTCAATGGACAACTATTGCGCAGGTACTTAGAATCTCCGTTAGTTGAAACTACGTATTTCTCGTAGAAATGAAACGAATAATACATCCTCTTAAGCAGCAGTAGTTAGTTTCAGAGAATTAGTTAAAACACTTGTATCTAGCTTCTTGCTTTGACGTAGGTAGTAATTATGCCTATCAAGTAACTTTCGTCCTTAATGAGATACAATTATGGTTGAGACTTGTCAGGATCATTGTAGTTCAGTGTACTAAATTTACTGATAGATTAATCCTATGGAATGGCATAAAGAATTTCATAAATAGTACATCAATAAAATAAAATCAAATTCTACAGAACGTTGATATATCTCAAATTCACGGAGACCTTAGTGTCAAAAAAGATCTTCATTTGCCAACAATTTGTCTATCAAGATGTTATCGCTTTGTCATTTTATTGATTAGTACTGCAGAAAATTTCCGTATGTAAAGCACTTGATGACAAATTGAAAAATAATGAACACGGCTTAAAGACGCCTTTTGATGTCGCAACAAAAAACTTGCTTTTGTTGTTTTGTAATGGAATTGGGGTAACGGTACAGCTTCTCTTTGTGAAGTGATGTGAAGATATGTAGCGTTCTTTAAAATAGAGACCTAATAATACAATTGACATTGTAAAGCGAAAATTGCAAATTTCTATTTCCTAATGAAATCAAATTATCTTCAATCTAATATTTACAAGCCTCAATTTGAGATATGAAGATAATTTCCTTATTGCACAAATTAGTTGTTCTAAAATTATTTATGTTTGATGATAAATAGTTCATGATGTGTTGACATTACTTGTAGTAGCATATGAAGCAACAAATGGCTGATAAACATGTTACACTTTTCGTTTTGTGCTAATGAACGATATAAATTTAAGACGATTGTTTGAACTTACCATTAATGTAAACGGTAACTGAAAAAAACAAATAATGCACTGTGAAAAAACATAGATAAGTAACTATATACTTGATAGTATAACGTATGTTGTTACTAAGATATATACATATATATGTTGTTAGTAAATTATGTTATATATGCTCACAATGCTGCACGTCTTTTTAAAGTAGGAAAAAGAGAGTTTTAGTCTGCGGACAACAAAGTTTTTCCACAAAACTAACTATTTTGTTCAAATCGTTACTTTTTATTAAAGAAATAACCGTTTTTCTAATTTTCAGTTATCGTACCGTCTACGTTTCGGCAGTATTGTAGCTGGAAGTACGGGTCGAATTCGTGACATAAAAAGGCTTTACGTATTTTATTTACTACCCTGAGAAAAACGCACCAGCTGAGGGTTTTCAAGTGAATAACACTGTAGCATGTGTCCTTTATGAGCCAGACCCATTCCGTTTTTACCATGAGAATTTTTAACATGTAAGCACGCAAGCACATGTTTTGGTATTTACACCTTACTATGGTAAGACCTAGTATACCCATCCATACAAGGCCATGGCAAACACTTTACGTCTGTTTATCTTTAGGTTGAATATAGGAAAACCCCTAAGAAATCTTTTAAATGACGCTCAGTAGAACAGAAAGGCTTGTAGACGTAATGTTTGAACAATGAACAATCAGCTTCACATACAATAAAAATACTTCCAGGTTTGGTTTGGTGAATATGCATTATATTTCAAACTCTGTCGAGTTGCTTCTAAAACAATTACAAGGTTAAATATAACATGGACGCGCATTTCATCTAGATCTAATAAGAACTCAACACAAAAATATTAGAAGGCCTAATAATTTGTTATATTGAAGAGTTTTTTCATAACGAATTTGTGTTTTATTCATAATTTGAAAAGAGTCAGTTTAAAGTTGCTCTTCATTCGCTAAGTATGCCCCAGTAGGTTGTCATTCGGGACTTTTATATTAGAAACGAGTCTTGACACTTATCTTATCTTTTACTTGCAAAAAATGTCACAATAATATTTACGTAATTACTTTTTATTGTCGTATGCAATTTAAACCAATATTAGGACCCATTTGCAATTAAATGAAACTGAAAAATGTGGAAAGTAGAATTTTGTATGAAATTATATCTGCGCTCGTACAAAACAAAAAATAAATAATTAGAAAGTAATGTAAAATTGATAAAATTTTCATTTCAAATAGAAATGTCTTTCGATACATCTACCTGTTTTGAAGGAAATAATCCATAAAATATCTTTAATTTGATAGCGTTATTTTCTTTATGCTGTTCAACACTGAAGATTATTCCGTTTTGCATTTGTGCAAATTGACTTTTCTAGTTCAGGTAGAAAAACTTAAAAACGGCCATGTGAAAGACGTGAATACGTAGCATGAATACATTAATGGATAACACGACTGCATAACGTCATGTGATAGCGTGTCAGGACGACATTCAAGTTAAAACAAGCAATAAACATGTTGGAAACAGGTTGGTTGATTGATTGATTGATTGATGGTGTTTAACGCCCGAGCAGCAATATTTCAGCTATATTCAGGCGATGAACATGAAATGGATGATAAAATGAACATAAATGATGATGAATGAAAATGGGATGGGACACAAGGAAAAATAGGGGTAACAGTTTTTTAGATTGCCACTGGCAAATTGGAGGATGGATATGGTCGGGCAATTCAGCCTGGATAGGGCATTAGGTTCCGACTACAGAAAAGTAAAGCGAAGGAGCAACGAATTTTGCTACTGTAAGAGACTACGGTGCACTTATTTTCTTTGACATCTACAACAATTTTCTGTATCGTGCATGTACTTGACAGTCTCCAAACATCTTACAAACGTAGTCCACGACCAGCTTTTCGTATTCTGAACTGGTAATCCTCTATCAAGAGGACAGAACTGCTTGTCGAGATCTGGAAACCGTTCACTATCCAGTATTTTCATATATGGATAAATGTATAATACTCGTTAATATCGGAAGTGATTAAAACAAAGTTGATAAACTACTAGTATTGAATGATCAACGAAGGACCATGAAATTGACCTTTTCCACACAATTAATACAAAAATATTATTTGTGTAATAAACATACAAAATATACTGTACAACCATTGCAATAATAAAAGATATGTTTCTGGGAACATCCGTAATTATTATAAAGGGGATTGGCTTTTTATGACTTTCGAACGAAAGAGGAAATAGACGTCTATTTTTGGTGACTAATTAACATCATTTGTCCGTAAGACGCTTAGAAAGAACTAAAGCCAAATGTATAGAGTCAACATGCTATCGTCTATTTAAATTAAACGGGTTGGGTGATTGAACAATTGATTGTATGCTTAACGTTTAGCGGGCAACATTTCGGCTGTATATGAGACGAGACAAAGTTATTAAAGAAATTGAATAAAAAATCGAAATGAAGTGTGGACCTCAGGAACAAAATTTTAATTGGCATTAAAAAAGTATGAATTAATGGGATAGGACTAAGAAATTAGCTGTTAGTCATTTACATTACGGTCTGCGATATTATAACCGATCCATCAACTAGATAGCCTCACCTTTCCATTGCCTGGGGACACGCTTGGCACCTTCGGTCGAGCACTTGGAACCTTCCAAATATGGCCACAGAAAAAATAGTTGATCAAACTCTGGATCTAAGCTTCTTATGAGTATCACTAAGACGTGTATCCTAGGTATAAGAACAATTGATGAACAGCTGCTTTCTGAGTTTTATCTAACACTAAGATAAATTAATAATAAACCATAAAGCCGTGGCCTCATGGGGAACAAATACAACATTTTATTACTGTCTGCCCTTATAAGTCGATGTCAAGTGAACCGTTAAATAACATTATACATCAACCTGTCTAAAGATAGAAGTACTATTTTAAGCGTATTTTGTTTCTCTTTCCACTTTAGTATCCCTAGTATCCGAAAAGCTTTTCGGATTTTATACGCTAAATTACCTATTATACCACGGTTAAGGTCAGGAATCATTTGCAGATAAAATGTTAATGCAATACATCTCCTTTCTAAAAATCATCATAGTTGTTTAAAATAGTTAACTTACGAACTAAATCATTCAATCTTCGTTCAACTTTCATTAACAGCGGTTTTACTTTGCTAGTAAGTCTTCTAAATCACGACAGCAAAATCTATTACATTTGTCTGCATGTCAATGAAATTATATTAACAGTAAACCTAAAAATAATTTTATCTTACCCTTTGTGTAATGAAATAAGCTCGTGCATTGAATATGAACTTCTTTTGTTTGCAATTTATTAAACAAAAATGTTCATTCGTTCGTTGGCTAAATATCCATTTTTTCACGGAAGTGTACATTTACTATTGCAAAACATAACAAAGCGTGTAATAAAGTTGTTTAATAACATTTAAAGCCACTTTTGGCAATTTTTCAGCTAAATCAGATTGAGAACGGACACTTCTATTTCTAAGTTTGTTTGTCTTCCACTGTCGGGAAGCTTTTGCATGCGCAATTGACCGAATCTAAATCAATTTGTCATCTGCGCTATTAATGCTGACAGATATCGCAGATGGTCGCTTAACGTTCAATGACTAATATTTTAGCAACATTCTCAGGTCAGGCACAAGTTAACCAATAATAAATTAATTGGACAATGGCTGCTTTAGTTTTAGTAAAAAGTATTGCTATATAGGTAGTGGCGGAATATTTAGCGGCAACAATGTACCTCCTCTTTATAGAAGTCTATCAAAGAATTTTTGACAACCCTCAACGACAGTGTTTTCTTCATTCATCCGCCACCTACATATGCGCTCAGCTGATATGTTGGTAGTGCCATGTACCCATTACTTTTTAATTGACCACTTGCTTGGATGAGATGCTGTCGGAGACCAATCTAGCGCGTTCCCAACCGCGGACCATAGTGGTAGAGTGTTAGGGGAATGCCACGCTCCTTGTCCTTTAATTGATATCCGCTGCAAAAGGCTTAAATGCTTAATTATTCGCCTTTACCCCAAACACCATACTTTTTCACTAGCAATAAAAAAAATTGTTTTCGATGGTACATTCCTTTCCTTTGTTTGTTTTTTAGCATGTTCTTTGCGTAAATACAGCTGATATATTGCTGGCATGACGTTTTACAATTAATCAGTGTTAGTAAACTAATATCGACTGGCGTGTATATCAATGCTATGTTTTGTCCACATACTGTAGACCCTTTTGGCATTTTATTATACAATGAAAAAGTTGGTGAATTTCTTTATTTATAACTCAGGTACCAAAGTTATGAATGTTTTCCTCCATGTTAAAGGCAGAAAATAATAATTTAGTGTCCCTATTGTTTTCGTTAACTAGTAAATAAGTGTTTAGAACGGGGGGCATTTATTTGATGTCTGCACTTCTTAGCCGTAC
Organism: Limnoperna fortunei; assembly: GCA_944474755.1. Taxonomy (NCBI): domain Eukaryota; kingdom Metazoa; phylum Mollusca; class Bivalvia; order Mytilida; family Modiolidae; genus Limnoperna; species Limnoperna fortunei. The sequence continues at coordinate 53,626,805 of OX104111.1, read as the reverse complement.
AGATTTGATGCTAATATGCGTACTGTAGTTTGACTGTCCCCTGCACATTTGTGGAAGCAATATTGGGAAAATGATCATTGTGTTCACATATGTTGCCGTAAGCTACTATTTACTTTGTACTGTATATTTGACTTGTATAATTTGAGTGGCGTGGTCCTAATGGGTGCAAGTCAAATCGGCACTAAGTCAGATCGGCACCTTAAAAAAAAGTCAAATCGGCACCGGAAAGTAGTTAATTCGGCACCTATGTATAGTCAAATCGGCATTGGATTTCGGCACCTGTTAAATGATTTATACTTATTACAATGAAATTGTTTAAAATGCAAATTTTAATGAATTTTAATACATGACATGTTGAAAATTATAATTTTAAATAAAATAATTACTAATTATTGATGTTGATTGGGGGATTCTTTGAAATTTACAACTGTAATTAAGTTTGATAATGTATATATTACTGTTATAATAACATCGATGATTAGACGGTTAAATTCCTTTGAAAAAGTAACAAATTAATTTTTTGTTTGACAAATTATATAGACGCCATCAAAGAAAACACCCATCAGGTTCAGCAAATGATTTTTCAGTTTGTGGCAGCAATACAAGAACACCATCAGTGCCAGCCATTTACTAAGGAAATGCGCATCGGTTTACGGACCACCTGCACAGTAACGATCATAATGCTGACATTAACTGTAACTTTAATATGATGAATTGAAATGATTTTTAAATCTTTAATTCATGTATATTACTTTATTATTATGAACTGTTCTTTGATTTTATAGTGCTTGTTGCGTTTATATGTGCTAGATTTTTAATGAAATAAAATAAACATTGTTATCTTTCTGTCGTTTTTGTTTTTAACTTAACATATTGTAATAAATTCAGAAAAAACATAGGTGCCAAATTGACTGTATCAGGTGCCGAATTAACCATACTGAGTGCCGAATTGACTATACTAAGTGCCGATTTAAACAGGTGCCGTTTTGACCAAGTGCCGATCTGACTTGTATTCGGTCCTAATAACCGTTACATTTTTTATGGAAAATTCTGGTTATCACTTGTGTAAAATTATACTGTACAAAGTCATTTTGCAAACCTATATTATTATTTATCGCTATTTTGCAGTATTTTCCTTTGATCTTTGTGTGCGATATTATTCCATATCACTCTACTAGCTTGAGATCGGCCCATCTCAGCTCGCTGTCAAGACGTCGTTAAGTAACATTATGACGTCACAATGTTACAAAACAGCGATAAACAGATTATTTACGTTTTATGAAACTCGATGAATTTTCTCGTCATCTCATCTCAGGGCTGACGCCCTTCGATGAGATATAAGGGTCATTATCAAAATAAGTCAATATTTAATTTCAATTTTCTTGGAAAATTAAGTAACTCATTTGTGTTGAAATGTTATTTAAATGAAACATTCTGATAGTCAAATGTTTGAAATAAATACTAAACATAAACTTTGAACTCTGAAATTTTCAAAAAAATAAGAAAATATACCCCTTGCTAGCAGCTTGCAGTGTCCTTTGTGTTACTAAAACATTTTTAGTAATTTACTATACACCGTTGTTAAAGAAAACCTTTGTAAAAGCTTTTTTGCACAGAATAGCAAAATGGTACTCTGCTAAACAAAGTTATATGTCTCATCCAGTCGATTTTATAAATTTTGTATACCAATATGAATGTAACCATACAAAAAGGTCATTTCTAACTTTCTTTAATTTAGAATTAAAACAGGACTACTTACTGACTTTCAAGATTTTATAACGTAATTGAAATGTATTAATAAATAAAATATTGTAAAACAAAAGGTCAAATATATAGTTTAGGAAATAATTTTTGTTTGCAAATTTAAGATCAGTAACACAAAGGACAATATGGTAACACAAAAACGCATAAAGTAACATTAATGACATTAACAGTTAAAAATATGAAAATTTTGCTTTCATCAAACTTCAACACTTTGTATATATATATATATATATATATATATTCCACACAAATTTATCTTAATTTCAATCTTCATGATCAATTTTAGTATATCTAAACATCACAAAATGAAAAATTAAGAGTTAGTAACACAAATGACAAAACGAAGTAACAAAAAGGACAAGTTTTACTCTGTCGTTCTTACAATAGTCATAATTTGATTTTTTTATTATGTTTAAACTAAACTTAATTTTAATTCCTTTTGATATTCCCATGTTTGGGTTCAATATATTTTAAATTATTTTAAATTATGAAATATAAAGTGTAACAGCAATGACTTCCTGTAACACAAGTGACAAAATGTCTTATTTCTGTCAGTTTAGTTTGTCCATAGCTAGTTGCCAACTTTCGCTATCAACCTGATACTTTTGTCCGACAAGTTTAGGTTTAAAAAATAGCTTCTATGACTTTCTCCTTGTCATACCAACACTAATCTCTAACTGCAAAAGGCCAATGAAATGTGTTATGTAGACCCTTTCAAAAAACAGATATAGTTATGCGTTGTATGAAAATAGAGAAAACCGAACAAACAACAATTAATTAAGAGCCGAAATTCGAGGGACAATTACAAATCCAGTTTAACACAGAAAGAGAGTAACCCAAATCCAATAAAAACCATGTGCTCCTGACGAGTAACTAAGTAGTGTCTGCCTCTAATTAGACGCCTGCCGTCCGTTCGTATTTGAGCGATTGATTTCCCATAACGATCATTCAGTCATGGTGACGACCATAGAACTTCTGGACAGATAACATCAACCTAGGTACAACAAATCCTTGTTTGAGTAGTTTAGTAGTCAACAGCAGTGAGCGGTCTAGAAAATCGGAATAACGATCGCAAGATCTAGAAAAACGTATAAGATTTGAAATGCGCAAAAACAAGTAGGTCTAAGTAAGAGGCTGACCTTATTGTGTAGGTGGTGTCTTTAATTTCGAGTATATTAACACTTAACGATAGGTTGAAGAACGCTAGATAGAACATTGAATTATCACGAACGTATATCTTGCATTGCAAACTAGGGCAGTACATTTCATTTTAATAAGTTTTATTAGCAAAGTTTACCTATAGTTAATTTGTCCTCCGACAGCTAATAAAATAATTAGAAAACCAGAACTTAACACAAAAAGTATAACCAAAATAAAATAATAAATGATTTGTCCGCTAAATTTACTAAAATGTGTAATCTTTTATGTAACAGTTTCTTTCATATGTGATTTTCATTCAAACAATTACTTTAAAAAAGTTTGGAGTATACAAATCATAAATGAGGTTTGTTTAAAAATGTCACTTGTGTTACTGATGTTGTCGCATAAGATACACATTCAAGTTAGACTTATTTATTCATATTTATATATGTTCAATTAAACATATTAATACTGTTTTAAATGTTTGACGTTTTATATGTTTCCGGTTAATAAATGACATTCCTGTATGGATAATTCAATTTACATGTACATACAAGCATTTTTTTGTCCACTTTGTTACTTCATATGTCACTTTTGTTACATTTTCTCTTAAGGTAATGGTCATGTTTTTTCCCCTTTAAAATTCGTCTTTTGGTATTCATTATGTTCATAAACGATATTTTATTTATTATTGTAGTGATTGAAAATCATTTATACCTCTAAAAAAGGAGAAAAGTATAAATTTGTCCGTTGTGTTACAAAAAAGGTCACTTGCGTTACATTTTTCTTGGTAACAAAAGGGACAGTAACACAAGGGACATATTCATTGGTATTTCTAATTTTTTTTTTTTTGGATTTTCCCTGGCCCAATGGATCAGCCTGGTATACCAACTATATTACTAGATGAAATACTGGTCACAAGCTTGATTCTAAATTTGTATGATTAGAGCTTGAAAAGCCAGTAACTTTAAGGACAGAAATAAAAATTACGCTGTCGCGTTAGATACCTTTGATGACAAATTTGATGGAAAGATATCATCATGTTGTCTGCTTAAATATCCATAATTCCTGAGAGGAAAGAGTACTTCAGGTGGAAATTATTAGTTATGATAAGCAATGGGGGAGACTACAACTACTTACTTGTTGATAAACTCAGTAACAAACATAACGCGGCGAAAAGCACATTGGTTTTCACCAAATATTTTCCCAGAATCTGTAAATTTTCGATCAAAATGTGTTGTTATTTCAACAGAACACTTGTGATAGAAAAAAAAATATGCAACAAAAAGAATTAAAATATATGTTTTCTAAAAAGATAATTAGATAAATCTTTAATACAACGGCCAAGTCATATGTGAAAAAAGTATCATTTTTTTGTTAGAAATCTACTTTCTACAATACCAAAGTACAAAACGAAAACCTTTAATTTATTGACAAGTCTAAATAGAAAGATGTTTGTACTATCACACAGATATCTACAATTTTTGATAATGACCCATGAACGAGAAAACGTATCTCGTTTCAAAAAACGTAAATAACCTATAAACATGTCAGTATATTTATTTTGGTGATTTAGTGTTTAATTTATAAGTACATTTTGTAGAAGTTTTTATAGTAGGAGAAACATTCTGACATGTCATCATTAGTATAAAAACTGAAACTTTATTTGATCGCTTAAAGACCGACATAACAAATGTTATAAGAATGCATTGTTATTATAAATAAATCGTTTTGCACAATCTACTTGCTGGGGATAATTCTTTTGACTTGGAATTATCTGGCAAAAATGCTATTAAACGGAAAGTAAGTTGACGTATCTGTTAATAACGGACTTTTAGAAGCAAATGGTTAATCAATCTGCTTATAATTTTTTTACACGTAGATGATAGATCTGTTGTAGTGTCCTCATGTTTTGCTGTTTTGTTTCGGTATTTTCAGATTTGGCCATTGTAAAATGAAATGGCTTCATTTTGCTCTAATCATGTTAAATTGTATTTAGAGAGAAGGTTCAAGAAGAAAACAAAAAACAAAAGGTTTCTGTTGCAATTTTACTTGTGTGCTTGAGTTATATAGATATTTGGCTAGTAGAACTAATGTAAGATATTAGATTATTTATTTTACTGTTAATTTTCAAGTTGCAAAAACAAGGAATATAGTCTTACACTACAGTAAGAGGTGTTTTATTGTCATTAGCTATAAACAACCAGGATTAAACAAGTCTCAAATCGATCCGCGTCTAGGACTAGGACTGCTGCTAAGGTTAGTGTTATCGATATAATTTTTGGTCGTTGTAAGAGTTAGTGTTATCGTTAGAATTTTTGGTCGTTGTAAGAGTTAGTGTTATCGATAGAATTTTTGGTCGTTGTAAGAGTTAGTGTTATCGATATAATTTTTGGTCGTTGTAAGAGTGATAAAGTCTGGGATGACTATATTAAGCAGGATATTGTTGATATTCTTTCCAAAAAAATTAAGAATCTTTATTCTTTCATGTTTTATGTTTTACTTTTGAAGGTTAACATAATAAACTTTAAATATATTTGTTTTAATTATAACAGTATAACATTAACTGTATGACAGAAATAATGATTTTTTTTCTCTTTAAACGGAGACAAAAATAAAACAATTACAATTTCTTTGTCCCGATCATCTTTTCAAGTACCCTCTTATTCAAATTTAAAAATTATTAACGGATACAACGGGTATTTAACTAACTAGTCCCTTATAAATTAAGTTCTTATTGTCGTAATAATAAGTAATTCTAAAAGTATACCTTATTTATCCACGATAATTAACGATGTAAACATAATTAAATGATACATTTCAAAAATCAAATTAATCAAATTCGGGGCGGGGTATTTTGTCCAATTGCACGGATAGGTATTCGAAGTATTTGTAATGTATAACTTGTATGCTGAGTATTTAGCATGGTTAGAATGTACATGCAAGTCCAGCCATATACTGTAGAAAAGCTATGCAATGGACAATTGATTTTTATCAAGGAAACGGCACTCGCTTTCAAGTTCTTTTTCTCTGATACGTATTTTGTTGATACACTTATAGTTTAGTAAATCGACTAGAACAAGCTGTGTTAAAAACAATAGATTGTTTGTTTGTGTGAATGGTGTTCAACGCCACTTCCAGCAATTGTTTAGCTATATCATGGCGTTTAGTTCTTATTGGGGAAGAATGCCGTAGAACCCGGAGAAAACCCCGACCTTTGAAGTTAAAACTGGCAATCGTTGTCAGTTTAGACTGGAGTCAAGGGCATCCTGTCGCAGTGAGACTCGAACGTACAATCTCAGTGTTGACCGACAATGTGGTCAATCGTAGACGAACTACCTCAACAACTCGTCCACTGAGGTTCCTGAAAAGCATTAAATTGTAATAACATAATAATTATGCAGTGCATTTCAGAAAATCATAAAATAATACTTTAACAGTACATTATTTTTTAATGTGTTAGTAATAAATCAAAAATGAAGTCAAATGAGAAAAAAATAATTAATGTAATGGATACGGCGATAAGAGAAATTAAATGTTATACATGTATATTTTAAGCAAATCAATGTCTCTTCCACGATTTTCATTATCTTTAATTATGTCAATTTCAATTAATTTATGTGTCAACTAGATCCACTTTTGTCGGTGATTGAATGTAATAGGTGTTGTCATAATATATTGATTAAAAAGTGTTACTTTCTTAACCACTTTCAATTAGTATGAAAACGAATGTTTTTTTCTCTCAGTCTGCCCACGACAGACCACACTGATTACAGTTCATAACAGCATTCAATGTTAAACTAAATTTAGTATGTACAATCCGTCTTGAATAAACGTACGATCTTAAATATGACTGATAGTGGATTTAGCCGGCATACCCCATTTGTTTGGTGTTTTAGACATATATTGACGAAATGTGTTTGTCCGTACTAATAGGAACCATGCAACATTAAGTTACATGCAGCTGGAGTGATTGTAAAATAATATTCTATTGAGGTGTTCTACTTTAAGTTTTTGATTTTGTGGTTCGTAGTATTAATCGCCAAGTCAGCCTACAATATAACAACTCAGGGTATAGAGAATCCATGAAGGCATCTGTCGATCAATACAATACAGTTTTCTTGCAAATTATTTATTAGCGCAACAAAAGAAGCGATCTCATTCCTAGAAGTAAGGTCTATGCCAATGCGTCTCGTTTGAGCATGTTTTTAATTTTTTTTTAATCATAGCTGTTTGTGCAATGGTAGTTTCCAAACACCTACAATTATTTTAAGTAAGTTCTTGAAGTTAATTTGTGTATACCGATGATCAAGTATATTTGTTAGCTTTTTATACTCTTGACGTAAATATGTGGAACAAACATCTGTCTAACTTATTAAATATATTTTTTCAACCAGGACTATTATTCCTTTCGGTTCAGACATTGATGCATAATCAATACAATCGTAACTACCATAAGCTTTAAAACTAACGCTTATTTGGGTAATTGACTACAATCCTTTATCTAAACCCAAGATTGAACCTTTCTCAATGACAAAGTTTTTACTGTGCGTTTTCTAATAGAAAATTGGTAAATTTATCAAAATCGTTTTCAACGGATGAGCAGTTATTATTGTACATACAAAAAGAACTAACACAGATTATTGAGAAAATTGTATGGTTAGGATTGCCAGCTTCCCTACCGAAGGTGTGTGATTTTCTTCTGGTATTTCGGCTCCGGCAAAAAAACCTGGACGCTCTTATATGGCTAAAACATTGCTGAAATTAGCGTTAAAATTATTCAAACAGTCATTATCAAGAAGCATATAATATTATTCTCATACATTTCTTTGTGAATCACGTGGTAGGAATATCATTGATATTGTCATTTTCTAAATTTACTGCTTTGAAATTTCGAAAATTATTTTAATATTAAGGCGTTTCTATTTTCAAGATGTAAATATCCTTATTCGGATTAGGTATAACGTTTTGAACTTGTGGTAATAAAAGATCTACACCATCTTATTCATTTTGGATTTTAGATATTATTTGGGTTTGGACGCAACTGATGTGTCTCGATTGGACGTTTCGCGCGTCTGGCGTAATAAACTATATTAACCTTGGTAGCTTTGATGACATTTTATAGGCATATAATAATACAAATAGAATATTTTATCTTCGTTACAAATTTCTATGTAATTAAAACATATCTGTTGTTGAGGGAAAAGCCTGGATTAATTTACAATAGGAATTTAAGTACTTGAATACTGTTTAAGAAACCCACACCATTTGCAGAACTTAAGGCCAGACTATGTAGGTAGTAAAACGACTTTAAGTATCGATCTAGAGAAACAGGCATTTGTCATAATTAAATTTAATTGTAAAAATAATTGCTATTTTAGTTTTTGGTGTATGTAGTTAGTATGATACAATGTCAGAAACACATATTTGTACTATCATAAAACGACTAGTTTTATGACGAGAAACATTATTATCTCAGACAAGCCGCCGTAGTTAATAATTTCGTTAATTGATTTACGTGAATATTGTCTTGTAAGATGTCCATGATAATGCCAAAGGATAAAGCATTATATGTTGGTTCATTACAGTCGCAATTATGAAAACGTTTGTATTACAATATCAAATGGGTTGAAACAATTTCCTTTTGATATCCAATCTTTAATAACATCCATTTTCAAAGTAAAAGTTAATGTATGCAATATTTCTATTGTATTAAATTCAATATAATTTTACAGTGTTATCGTTTTTGCCCATGAATATAAGATCTGATATATTTTGTACGTGACAAGAAAAATAACAGATCGATGGTACGGAGTTACATAGACTGTAGACCAATCGTGGCGACCAGTTTTCTTGACAGTAAAAGTCCTATAGAATAGTCGTTTTTAAACATTAAAATTACATTCTTTTGTTTGAAATAATATTTAAACATGTTTGTTAACACGTTTGTCTTCAGTGAATATAACTTTTGCTTAGACTGGCATACCATTTTATGCTATTTAAGAGAAATATAACAATATCAGTTCCGAAGGATTCGTTTTTATTCCTAAAGACATTTAAACCAATATGGAGGAAGATTTGCTCGAGACAAGGTTATTCATGTTTCTACTACAGACGCGCGACTCATCCAAAAAAAGAAGGCCAAACAGTTAAACGAACTATTATAACCTAATGCATTAAACGAAGTTATGACAAATCGTACTAAGATCGTCTGGCTATTGGGATAATGAAAACCCTTAGAATATAAAACATTTTAAATCAATAGGACAGAAAAGAAAAATGAATTAATAAGAGAATATTATATCATGTCAACACGGTGCATGGTGATATTTTATGCGACTTTTTTACGTGATTTATTTATTGGTGTTAGAGTCAGTTTCCAATATATTTAATTAACATCAAAAGCAAGAATAAATCTAAATGAACTTATAATTATTAAACAGAGCATTTGTTAACACATACCTTGCATGGAAAACTTACATATTGGTATTGTAATAGTTTATTGGAAGTTTTTTTCTAAAATCTCCCTTAATAGAAATATTATATTATCGAACTAAGAACCAATAAAATGTCATTATCTTAGTTAAATCAAGAAGCTCACACTTACGTGTTCCCATTATATTAGCGAACCAATCACAGTGGTCGAACCAATGCGATATGTTAAACAGCACGATAACACATGCATACTCAGTATTGTCGCTATCATAAGAGACCTGTACAGTGGACATTTTGTAAATGTAACAAAAATCTTTGCCAGTATATATAGATACCCTGTAATGACTTTCTTCACGAGTTTCGTCAGGAATGCTTACCATATACCATATACGGTATTGTCATCTGTACATAAAATTGATAATTTTTTGCTGTATGCTTTTTTATCATTAAGATGAACGATGCATATACAATACATAAGCAAGTCGATTTTGTATAGGAAAAAGCATTTCTTACAGAAGTATCTACCAGATAGTTTTCTTATATTACTTGTATTCAATATTCCGACAATCAGAGCAGACTTATTAAGATAAAGAGCTGTTAGAAATCTTCAAAGTGACATTGATGAACAATGGCCAGATATTTGTTCATTGGTATACTGAGGCGGATAAAACGTCGTTACAAACATGTCTGACATTTTATATAAGTGGTAATTAACGTCCAAGACGGTTTTATATACATGTATTAAGGACATTACCACTAAAACATTAATTACTTTTCACCTATACATAGATAGAATATACGTAGTTATTAAAAGCAATGTCTAAAAATGTCTGTGTTGTATAAAGTCCTTTTTGCAAATGCAATTTCTCAATATCACATATGGTTCTTTGGCTATATCAGTAGTTTTATTATTACTGATTGTTTTTAATTAATTCACATTTTAAATTTTATGTTTGATAAAACTTAAAATTATCGATCCTTCGTAAAGAAATTTACACTTGTTTAAACGTGAAATATTATTATTATAATACCTTTATAAGGTTTATCTCTAGCTAGCATACATATAATGTTACGAGTTTGATTATAGTATACGATAGAACATAGCGTTTTAAATAATCACTAAAAAGTTTTGATTTCCAAATATCGAACATTAGAAATCCAATTTGCATTTTTGAAATATTTTTTAATGCCATTAACTAAATTGGACGCTTTTAATTTTTCTTGAAAAAATGTAGTTTATGGCGTTCTGTTCCAGTTATATTTGTAATGAACAATCAGAATTACAAAGCTTTTGGTGTCAATTTCCGCTAAGGTCATAAATTACAATTTTAAAAATATTAAAGCCCGATGAAATCTGTATTGAATTAAAATGGATTACTTTCTTTAGTTAGCAAATGTGACATAGGCTTCTTAATATTTCATTCTTATTGTCATTGGTGCAGGGATAGATGCAGTCATTATTGCATCAAGTAAACGTTAATACTGGTGCGTAATAATACAATATTTATTATGCGATATTTACTGTAACATGTAAAAAAGTAACTGCGACGTAGATTGCTTGATTGGAAGTTTGCTTAACGTCATTACATCAAACGATCACTGTGACGTAGAAAGAATGTATAAACTTAAAACGTCAGCCAATATAATAGTACTGGAGAATAGAATTAATATTGCAACATATATACAACCCCGACATGCACATGTGTATTTGCATTATTGGGGCTGTAAATTATTAATTTTTGGTTAATTCATTAGACACTTATAAATATCATTTATCTTAACAATGTATCTTTAGTGCATTTCTAAAGATCCAATGTTGAAATACAATAAGATGTTGGGCATATATAAATAGACAATTATTTATAAAATAGATGCAACTATAAAAAAGTTTTGGGTTCAGTTGAAATGAGAAAGTTTAAGATCAATATGTTATGCTTGTTTACGTTATTTATTCATATTGACACTCAATAACTAAGGCCTTTCGTTGGTCAGTCTTTGTCTAAATTTTTAACACGAACACCGTCATTTGTATCGTTGCATAATCTTCTAGACTTGCATATTTTTATTTTTTGTTTATGCTGTATCGTTATGTTTGTCGATCCGATCCTAAATAAGTGTACTGGTTTAGAAGCTTTCTTTTAGACTCTTTAGATTATTTTTTGAACTGCCTGTATTGTGTATTTACACGATCCCAGTGGACTTATATTATTTCATCTCCTAATGCAAAAAAAATAGTATTTCATCTCCCAATGAAGAATATCTTAAACATTTAGAGTTAAACGCCACTGATGAGTCTTAAGTAGACGAAACACGCGTCTGGCATAATGAATTTGTCACCTTGATAATTTTGATTACATCTTGTTGGAATATTTGAGCAAAGCCAAGTAACAGCACGGAACGTCCGCGGTTAGGGGACTGAGAAGCAACTAAAAAAAGTTTTGGGTTTAGTTGAAATGAGAAAGTTTAAGATCAATATGTTATGATTGATTATGTTATTTATTTATATTGACACTCAATGACTAAGGCCATTCGTTGGTCAGTCTGTGTTTAAATTTTTGAGAAGAAACACCGTCATTTGTATCGTTGCATAATCTTGTAGACTTGTATATTATTATTTTTTGTTTATGCTGTATCGCCATGTTTGTCCATCCGATACTAAATAAGTGTACTGGTTTAGCAGCTTTCTTTTAGAATCTTTATATTATTTTTTGAACTACCTGTATTGTGTAATTACACGATCCCAGTGGACTTATATTATTACATCTCATAATAGAAAAAATAGTATTCCATCTCCCAATGAAGAATATCTTAAACATTTAGAGTTAAACGCCACTGATGAGTCTTAGGTAGACGAAACGCGCGTCTGGCGAAATGAATTTGTCACCTTGATAACTTTGATTACATCTTGGTGGAATATTTGAGCAAAGCCAAGTAACAGCACGGCACGTCCCCGGTTAGCGGACTGACAAGCAACAATAAAAAAGTTTTGGGTTCGGCGAAAATGAGAAAGTTTAAGATCAATATGTTATGATTGTTTTCGTTATTTATTTATATTGACACTCAATGACTAAGGCCATTCGTTGGTCAGTCTGTGTCTAAATTTTTGACAAGAAACACCCGTCATTTGTATTGTTGCATAATCTTCTAGACTTGTATATTATTTTTTGTTTATGCTGTATCGTCATGTTTGTCGATCTGATACTAATAAGAGTACTGGTTTAGCAGCTTTCTTTCAGACTCTTTCTTGTATATATATATACACGTTAGCCTTGGTGTATTGTAGTTTGCAACATTAATTGAAACATAGTTCTTTCTACAAAATGGATCTTGAATCATATCCCACGTTCAGAAAAAAATGGAAAATTACGAAACAATTGAGTAGTGATTAGTCATGACACGACTTACTTTGTCATAAATAATATAAAAATCGAAGAATACATTTCTTAATGAAAACATTTTCCAAATATTACATATTTAATTAATGCCATATATGTCATGTTTGGATGATTTGTCAGCAGACTATGGGCATTCCTATGGTACTAATTGTTTTTCTCACATCTACTCAACAAACTGTTTTTGTACTCGCATGAGGCGAAGGTTCTCGGAAATCTTTGGAAAAAAAACGTGAAGTGTGATAACATCATTTGTCAACTGTCAACTTTTTATGCATTATTATCAGTATTAATCAGCTCCGGCTTTTGGTTCCAATATTATACTCGTACAATGTGCTTAATTTTGCACTCGATTTTTCAATTTTTAAGACTGGACTCTTTGTTGACCAGTATGTTGATAAATTAGCGATTTATTATTCCTAGGTTGACGACATCCTTTCAAAAATTACATGGCTGTCATCTCCAGTTTGTTGATCGTGAATTGTCAATAAGATGTGTCGACGTTGATCCAGTCTGGAATGTACATGTACTATGTAAATTTGGTAAAGTAACTGTTACAAACTATTCACAGCAACACTATTTTATCGTTTAGGATATATATATGTACAAATTCTCGTATATTTGTATGAGAACATTTTACCAAGCATCTTCATCTTATAATTATTTTTAAAAGTAATAAAAATATAACGGCTACTGATATGGCTAATAATATTTCGAAAATTTGCGTTCAAATCAACTAACTGATACAGTTGTATATCAATCAAATAATCAACACGAAAGTTTGTCACTGTTGATACGAACTAGACATAACAAATAATGTCACAACTAATCTCATAAAAACCTTTCTATTTTATTTCAATAAAGTTCCCAAACAAATATCGTATATATTTCGAAAAAATGCAGCGTGCTAAGTTTGCAATCTATATTTTCTTTTGATATGTTATTCTTTTGTAAATTATTAAAACGTGGCTCATAGCTTATATTTCTGAAAACATGACTTATCATCAATAAGACCATTGACTGCATTGTACAGCTGACAAGTGTAACATTTTCTTACAGTCTCAACCATTTCCAATAAAAACATCAATTCCTTTCAATAATTGAACTGGCGGAAAATAGCCATAGATCTACAATCCAATGTTCTTAAGCTGTTCCTATAATAATGCCAGACAAAACTATTTGTACAGAAGAAACCTTTTGAAATGCAATGCGAAATACAATATAATTTGTAGTGAAATATTTATTTTGATTAATGCTGAAATTGACAAAATGAATCAAAATACAATAGTTTGAATGATGAGAGCTACAGCAGTACTTGACATTTATACATGTATGGTTCGATGTTATGATGTGATTCAAACACTGACAGGGCCTGCACATTATATTAGATTGGCTATTTTATGGGATAAGAGGGATAATTTTATTTGCGTCTTGGCACCTTTTTCAAGAATTATTGGAAAACTTATGTCTATAAAACAAGGCAATTAATGTAATTGTAGACTTGTTTTCCAAAATCATGCCATAAAATGAAGGTAATAACGAAATACTGAATACCAAAAAGCATGCAATGAAAGGAAGGTAATAACAAAATACTGAACAACAAAGGAAACTATCAAAAAGACAATACTCAAAAGAAAGTCCTAGAAACCGATAAACCAAACTTTAGAACCACAAACCAAAAATACAGCAACTACAGCAATGGTCCTGACTTGGTACAGACATTCAAAAAGAAATGGTATGTTACACCAGGCATACAAAACCTCCCGCTTCCATTAATGTAGTATGCGAGTTGGTTTGTTGATGGACATGGATGGGTATCAAATACCACTAGTCATAATAGGTGTATCCAATAATCATCGCAGCACATTCATTGTGTACTGAATCAAAAAATGGAATATAAGAAAGATTTCATCAGCATCTACAAAATTAGCCAGTAATTAAAAAATGTGCGGGAGAAAAGATTGCCTATTAACGCGTAAACTTCAGTGGAATTTCGTTACATTTCTAATTAACCAACCTTTTTTTTTTACAATAATTCAATATATCTGATGTATGCTTCCATTTTAGATCAATACCTGACACTTCATGCTTTCGCACAGTTTGTATATTCCGGTCAAAATTGAATTTGCTGGAAAAAACACCAACCAAAAATTCTAAATCGTGTTTTTACGGTTACGTAAAACAATTAATTTCAATGTGTTCAACACTATTCTGACGTCATAATATTTATGATGCATTTAATAAATAATGTTATGTAATCACATATATGTTGTAATTAGAACAAGAGAAGAGCCATATTATGAACTGTAAACTAATTACATTTGTATAATATAACCTAATTTAACAAAATCTATGTAACTAAAATTTATCGATTGATGAAGGAAACGTTTCAGATGGATGCCCATCCTTTAATTGTGCCAAATCATTGTTCACTTTGAAAGAACAGTGATATTAATGAAAAAAACAATGCCCAACTTCAACTAAAATAATATGTCACACACTCTGGAAGTCGTGGTATGACGTTTAAATCAAATGCGTTGACAACGTCTACAACATGTATCATGAAAGGGAATTGGTGGATCTCCTTAAGTTAACAGTAAACTTAGAGATTCCAAATACTTTGTCATAAATTAAAAATTAGTCCTGCATCTTAACACAAAACCCAAAAATCTGAATCAAAATGATGCTAGGGCTTATCGGTATCATTTGGTTACACGAGCTGAATGACCAATTAAACTGTCAGTCCAATTATAAGTTTTGCTGGTGGCAAATACCAGATTTTAAAAAAAGGTACGAGATTATCTAATGATACTGTTAAATGAGCAAGATATCACAGGTACTCGTGGACAGAACCCCCTCCTTTTGTATTCTGTTGTAAGAAATTCTGAAATTATATTCTGTTGTAAGAAATTCTGAAATTATATTCTGTTGTAAGAAATCCTGAAATTATATTCTGTTCTTTATTCGATTAATTTCTAACAAAAGAATTTAAGTTTCCAGAAAAAAACAGTTTATAACAATGTTTCCGGGCTACTAATGTTTTATAGAGAACACCAGTCGACAGGCACATTTGTCAGAAACATGGTTTTTTTTTGTGTGGAAAATATCATATCAAATGCTAGTCTGAAGCTAATTTTAAATTGTTAAAGATAATTTTCCCTTAAAAAGATTAAAACTTTTAAAATTGGACATTGTCTAATTATAAGCTATCATTTACAAACAACTAACAATAATAACCAAGTGAATTCCATAAACATCTTCAAGTTTAAAATGACAAAGATCTTATTCAAATGTTTGACAATTTGAAACTACTGTTTTACAGTCATTTTGGTATTTATCACCAGCAATAATTGTAATTATTATAATACTGTGTAATTTAAAAGATTTGATTAGTCAAATCAGGTCACATGATTAAACTGTAAATCGTTGGTAAAATAAGATTTTCCAAAAATAAACTTGAAAAAGTTTGATGAGTAACTGTTTCTAAACTTAGAAAGTTGACAGGCTAGACTTTCTAAAAATAAATATGTGCTTCCCAATTCTTTAAAAACCTCATTCTGATTGGGCGTATAGATTTGCAAAGAGCCAATCAAAACTGTTCTTACAAACAACTCATTCAGTCGTTGTTTTGGTCAGCAGACGTACGACAAGATGGATGCACCAGAAGATGCTGATGATCTTCCCCGTTTTGCCACGCTTAATGTTGATGAATTGCAAGAAATCATTGACAACTGTGATGCAAAGAACACAAAGAGATCAACAATAACCGCTGTTAAGGCTTTTAGAGCATATCTCACAGAAAAATCATGTTCATCTGACTTTGAAAACTTTCAAAAAGAAGAACTTGATCAAAGATTATCAACATTCTACTGTGAAATGCGTAATAAAAAGGGGGAAATGTACAAAAAAAGCACCCTTATTTCCTATATATATATATAATTTTAAAAGACATTAACAGCAACTTTGATCTTCAGCCCCTAACAAACTCCCAGGAAGAAACATTATTGTCTGATATTTGCAATGATGATGGAATTGATGAAATTCTACAGTCAATGCCTGTTGAAGTTTTCCAACCCACACAGATGATGAGGTCTAATGTAAATGTCCAGAGTAAAACAATGAACCAGTTTCCTATGCCGTTAATGTATAATTGCAATAATGTGACAATCAACTACCACATTTTGCCAAAACAATAATTAATTCATTTGTTGTTGAATTATTTCTTTGTTAAAATTGTTTGTTGAACTAAATATTTAATTGTTTGACTTGAGTTCTTCTTAAATTGCTTCAATTTGACTAAAAGAATGAAAAATCTACAAAACATTTCCATGGTATTATAATAAAACAATTATAGCCTTTTAGGGTTCAGTCGATACATGTTTTTATCGACCTCACCAAAAGGCTATAATTGTATATTGGGCTGACAGTTTAATTTTTCATACAGCTCGTGTAACCAAATGATACTGATAAGGTCCAACATCATTTAGATGCGAATTTTCGGGTTAAGATGTAAGACTGATATATACACGTGATATATATTAAAATATATATGGACATATGCAGTGGAATCCCGCTAAGGTTAAGAAAAAAATTGACAGTATTAAAATTTAATTCTAACAATGTTGGTCTTAATTTGAAAACATAATATATTTCACATAAAAACCTAAATCTGGGCAAATAGGTTGCCCACTTGTTTATTTTGACAGCGCCATCTCGCAAAGAGCGTAGTACTCTTGAAACAAGATACTCACTACGACCTTTGTCAGGGTTTTTGTGGTTATCGCCACGTGGATATGAATTCGTAAACCCTATACAACCACGAACACCACTACAGGAGGGGTTTTACACTCGCGAACTAGAGAATGCAGCTCCCACATCTGTATACGATTGCACAAGTAACGGTAATATGAAATATACAATAGATGCTTTTCCTTTTAATATTTTTTGCAGTGTGCGTCCTTACAATTCTTGAAACTAGTTTGTTTTTTCTCTTAAATTCTTAGTTTCAGTTAGTTAAATGAAAATTAATTGATCAAGTGTTTATCAAATGAGTTTCAACATTTTCATTCACGGAATTTACACAATGCTTAAAATGTCAAACTAATATTAATATTTTTCACATTATGCAGTTTTATGCTGTTAAAACACAGTTGAATAAGTAATAAAGCCGTATATGGTATTCAGCGTTTTTATGTCTGGAATTTAAAGAGAAACGATTTGAATGTTAAACAAGCATTGATGACTTTTGCATGTTGATAATGCCTGACGGTTATCCTAGTCCGACATAATTCCATTATTTACGGGGTACAATCGCGACGCAGATTATAGGGTGATTTCGAAACCTGTCGGAATTGTTTCTGTTTAGGTAATATAAATAATGTAATTAAAGTAATTGAAGAAAATCCATTGCTGATCAAGACCCCATAATTCAATATCATGGACATTGCCGCAGACATAGGTACGTAATAAATTCAAGGAAACTATTCATTAAAACCTCTCAAGCCGTGTTTCTTTCGATTAACGAGATAAATAACGAGAGTTGACCGGCAAGATCCTTGAAATCATATTTTTTACTGCTTATTTCCTTAGAAAGGTCAATATGGTTGAGTTTCACAACGATAAAGCTTTGTGAGCTCATCTTTCTGTATCTCAATCAAAATTTGCTACATTCAACACAGGGTGATTTCAACTACACCTATTCCTAGAAACAAAGATGATGACTAGTGTATTTAAAGTACATTGTAAAAGGTGCACATATGAAACGTTTAAACGCTTAAACAGATGTAGATTTAAATTAAATCTGTGTTATGTTTATGATGGTACATAAGGGTGCTGCTTGTTGACAGTAAGCTGCAACACTTCTTTCGTTATTATCTTGTTAATTTTTAGTGCCGATAAAAAGAATGTTTTCTGTTTCATAGTTAAGAAAGATTATCTATTACGCGCACCTGTTTCTTGTTAGACCGGCATCATGCAAAATAATGTTTAATAATTGAACAGTTTATGTTGACGGACGTTTTGTCAATCAGGGATTGAAAGAACCGGATTATCCTCGCCACGTAATGTTTAATTTTTCTCCTCTTGGTCCATTACTTTTCACCGTTATTTTATAGTTTCTGCTAAACGTGTTCTTGTCTTAAGTAAACCTGAAATTTAGCAACATTTAGTCGGTCAATTATGAATTGTATACATTTCTAAATTGACGTGAAAACATGTGTCTAAACATACAAATAGAAATCTCCCACCATCGTTACAAGTTACTGTATATATATATATATATATATATATATATATATATATATATATATATATATATATATATATATATATATATATATATATATACAAGTCTAGAAGATTATGCAACGATACATATGACGGTGTTTCTTGTCATAAATTTAGACACAGACTGACCAACGAATGGCCTTAGCCATTGAGTGTCAATATAAATAAATAACGTGAACAATCATAACATATTCATCTTAAACTTTCTCAGATTAAATGAACCCAAAACTTTTTTAATAGTTGCTTCTCAGTCCGCTAACCGGGGACGTGCCGTGCTGTTACTTGGCTTTGCTCAAATATTCCAACAAGATGTAATCAAAATTATCAAGGTGACAAATTCATTACGCCAGACGCGCGTTTCGTCTACATAAGACTCATCAGTGGCGTTTAACTATAAATGTTTAAGATATTCTTCTTTGGGAGATGGAATAATATTTTTTTCATTGGGAGATGGAATAATATAAGTCCACTGGGATCGTGTAGATACACAATACAGGCAGTTCAAAATATTATATAAAGGGTCTAAAAGAATGCTTCTGAACCAGTACACTTATTTAGTATCGGATCGACAAACATGACGATACAGCATAAACAAAAAATAATGATATACAAGTCTAGAAGATTATGCAACGATACATATGACGGTGTTTCTTGTCATAAATTTAGACACAGACTGACCAACGAATGGCCTTAGCCATTGAGTGTCAATATAAATAAATAACGTGAACAATCATAACATATTCATCTTAAACTTTCTCATTTTAAATGAACCCAAAACTTTTTTAATAGTTGCTCTCAGTCCGCGAACCGGGGACGTGCCGTGCTGTTACTTGGCTTTGCTCAAATATTCCAACAAGATGTAATCAAAATTATCAAGGTGACAATTCATTACGCCAGACGCGCGTTTCACCTTGATAATTTTGATTACATCTTGTTGGAATATTTGAGCAAAGCCAAGTAACAGCACGGCACGTCCCCGGTTAGCGGACTGAGAAGCAACTATTAAAAAAGTTTTGGGTTCATTTAAAATGAGAAAGTTTAAGATGAATATGTTATGATTGTTCACGTTATTTATTTATATTGACACTCAATGGCTAAGGCCATTCGTTGGTCAGTCTGTGTCTAAATTTATGACAAGAAACACCGTCATATGTATCGTTGCATAATCTTCTAGACTTGTATATCATTATTTTTTGTGTATGCTGTATCGTCATGTTTGTCGATCCGATACTAAATAAGTGTACTGGTTCAGCAGCATTCTTTTAGACCCTTTATATAATATTTTGAACTGCCTGTATTGTGTATCTACACGATCCCAGTGGACTTATATTATTCCATCTCCCAATGAAAAAAATATTATTCCATCTCCCAAAGAAGAATATCTTAAACATTTATAGTTAAACGCCACTGATGAGTCTTATGTAGACGAAACGCGCATCTGGCGTAATGAATTTGTCACCTTGATAATTTTGATTACATCTTGTTGGAATATTTGAGCAAAGCCAAGTAACAGCACGGCACGTCCCCGGTTAGCGGACTGAGAAGCAACTATTAAAATAGTTTTGGGTTCATTTAAAATGAGAAAGTTTAAGATGAATATGTTATGATTGTTCACGTTATTTATTTATATTGACACTCAATGGCTAAGGCCATTCGTTGGTCAGTCTGTGTCTAAATTTATGACAAGAAACACCGTCATATGTATCGTTGCATAATCTTCTAGACTTGTATATCATTATTTTTTGTTTATGCTGTATCGTCATGTTTGTCGATCCGATACTAAATAAGTGTACTGGTTCAGCAGCATTCTTTTAGACCCTTTATACAACTATTTTGGGTTAAGTTGGAAATGAGAAATTTCAAGATCAATATGTTACGACTTGTTTACGTCATTTATTTATATTGACATTCAATGACTAAGGCCATTCGTTGGTCAGTCTTTGTCTAAATTTTTGACAAGAAACACCGTCATGTGTATCGTTGCATAATCTTCTAGACTTGTATATTATTTTTTGTTTATGCTGTATCGTCATGTTTGTCGATCCGATACTTAATAAGCTTGCTGGTTGGTAGACTCTTTAGACTTTTATATAATATTTTGAACTACCTGTATTGTGTTTTTACACGATCCCAGTGGACTTATATTATTCCATCACCGAATGAAAAAATACTTTAAGCATTTAGAGTTAAACGCCACTGATGAGTCTTAAGTAGACGAAACGCGCGTCTGGCGTCAAGAATTTGTCAACTTGGTAATTTTAATTACATCTTGTTGGAATATTTGAGCAAAGCAAAGTAACAGCACGGCACGTCCCCGGCTGGCGGACTTGGGAAGCAACTATTTTGGGTTAAGTTGGAAATGAGAAATTTCGAGATCAATATGTTACGACTTGTTTACGTCATTTATTTATATTGACATTCAATGACTAAGGCCATTCGTTGGTCAGTCTTTGTCTAAATTTTTGACAAGAAACACCGTCATGTGTATCGTTGCATAATCTTCTAGACTTGTATATTATTTTTTGTTTATGCTGTATCGTCATGTTTGTCGATCCGATACTTAATAAGCTTGCTGGTTGGTAGACTCTTAAGACTTTTATATAATATTTTGAACTACCTGTATTGTGTTTTTACACGATCCCAGTGGACTTATATTATTCCATCACCGAATGAAAAAATACTTTAAGCATTTAGAGTTAAACGCCACTGATGAGTCTTAAGTAGACGAAACGCGCGTCTGGCGTCAAGAATTTGTCAACTTGGTAATTTTAATTACATCTTGTTGGAATATTTGAGCAAAGCAAAGTAACAGCACGGCACGTCCCCGGCTGGCGGACTTGGGAAGCAACTATTTTGGGTTAAGTTGGAAATGAGAAATTTCAAGATCAATATGTTACGACTTGTTTACTTCATTTATTTATATTGACATTCAATGACTAAGGCCATTCGTTGGTCAGTCTTTGTCTAAATTTTTGACAAGAAACACCGTCATGTGTATCGTTGCATAATCTTCTAGACTTGTATATTATTTTTTGTTTATGCTGTATCGTCATGTTTGTCGATCCGATACTTAATAAGCTTGCTGGTTGGTAGACTCTTTAGACTTTTATATATATATATATATATATATATATATATATATATACAGTAACTTGTCCACACACGCAAAAATACAACTAAGGCTATATATATATATATAGCCTTAGTTGTATTTTGGCGTGTGTGGACTTCAGACGATATGTATTTTGTTGAAGATGGACATTGTGAATCAATACAAAGACAACGTTCCTGTAGTCAACGTGGTATTGACATTTCGGTTGATTAACGTCCGGGTAGCAGGTTTTCACTACAAGACATCAACGAGATAAAAAATGGACCAGTGGGCAGACAATTAACCACTTTCTACTGGTACATTTTCGTAAATCCCGTATAATATATAACTTTAAATTAAAAACACCGATAAACGTAGGAATGAATTTAATAATGAATCAAAGCACTGTCTATTTGGTCTGAAAAAAGACCTCTAGTAGTTGAAGTATTCGAAGATACCGGAACTATAAACAGTGGACTGTACTGCAACTCATTAACTCAGTGGTAATAACTAATAATGTATTAACTTTTATTTCAGCAAAAAATTGTTCAACTTACTAATTAAAGTAGTTATCTATTGCTTTATTAAATCAATTAACTATATTTCGGTTAAATGATAGTGTCATTATTTTAAAACTTTAAAACTTAAAATATGCACACTGATAAACGGATAAGGGATGTAAACAATACATTGTAACATGTTCGTACCGAGTGGTTGGCAGTGGACGGCTTCAAAGCAAAACATTCATTTCTTACATCTACCCTTTAAATTATATATTTCTTTCCTATAGAAATAAATAAAATTCTTTCTTTTACCTATCACGTAGGTTGAAGAAATTGTTTTGTTAACTCTTTGAAATAGTTATAGTCATGGTCACTACTTTTTGGAGTTCAGAAAATCGCGATTTTTAAATAAATGTGCATTAATTTGCTTACATTTTGATGTGAAGATTCGTTATTTCAATTTACAAGATGATTCACACAATCGGTTTTGTATAATTATCTTCCTTTATACGCCATGTGACGGTTTTTTTACGTGTCTACGGAGAATTAACATTGAGCGGTCAGCCATTGTTTACAGCGGAAACTCGTCAAGGAGCCGCTGTTTACGTCACCAAAGTTCACGCGGTCAATGATGAATAACGGGAAATAACTCGTACAACAAAAAGACGCTAGAAACAGCTGTTGAAGAAATGGAGGTATACGTATTGAAGTGGTAAGTATTTACTTAATTAATAAAAAATAATTACTTCTTGTAAAATTGATTACGATTTCAATTGGTTTTGCCACAAATTCATTTAATACATAGAAAAAATTAGAATTGCAGTTACTTATAAACGAGACTAAAAGCAATTACCAGATCTAATCCTTTTATAGCTTTTTACCCATATTTTCCCCGTTGTTACAAAAAAAAAATTCAAGACATTTTGTGTTAAATTCCTTTTTTGTCATACAGAATTTACATAAACATAATGCGTGTAAATACTATAGTGGGACAATTTACCATCTATATATAGAGTACTACATACAGAATTTCGGCAATGAACATGTCCTTTAACTGCCGGTAATTTAGCTGAAACACCTGTTTATTTATTATTAAGAAATAATTTGTTTATAGAAATAAATGCAAGATATTTTAACAGTACAATTTGTTTACACCGCTGAATAAAGGGAAATTTCCTAAATTCGAGTATGTGCCCATAGTACAGATTGGTAAGCATGCACGTTTTTATAAATTAATAAATACAGACTGGAGGGAGGGGAGCATGGGTCATCATCCCGAATTCCCGATCCAAAAATTAGAACATCCCGAATTCCTGGTCATAAAATATCATTTTCCCAAATTCCAGAGAAATTCACAATTTTAAGAAAAAACTTGCCGACATGTTAATATTGAAAAGTATATCAACCTGAAGTTGCTATATACTAATGACATAATTTTCACATAATTGTATTATTAAAAACGAACAAGTTCAGCATTGTATTTAGATCAGATAAAATGACACTAAGGCCATACTTATAAATATGTCTGTTTGCTGTTCCCCTACCAGTGAGCTGGGAACATGAATAAAATTTAATTTTGTACTCAAATAAGGTTCGACATTTATTAAACAATAAAAAATTCTATAAAGGATTTTTTGTATTTATTATTCTCGGAGAATGTTATGTTAGTCACAAAAACACTTGAAATTGCAACTAGTTAGTAATTTGATAGCTTTAAATAGGGTTTTTAATTCCACTTCCACATTTTCGGCTTTATCATGGCATTGTTCCCTAAATCTAAACTGCGGATGCAGAATTGTTTTTTGGCATGTTATTTTAGTAAACTGGTTTACAAAAAAAATCGATACATTTTACCCCACGAGCGATTTTAAAAACTTGCACCTATTTGTATGCACGCCTTATTGTTTGGTAGAATTAAAAAATTGAGTAAGCTCGAATCAAATATAGTGATAAAATAATTGCTGGGACGATTCCCAATGGTCAACCTATAACTGTCCATAGTTTCTAGGGGGAAGTCTGGCTATACAATGTAAAACGAAAGCATGCACGCAGACCGTAGCGGGCATACGAACCTCGGGTGGAAAACCTTTTTTTCCAGTCCATCAGAAAGAAGTGTTCAAACATATAGCCATGGGATTTGAACCTCACTTTTATAGAAATTAAAACCCTTTCTCGATTAGTTGTACGACTGATTTAAGTACCTCAACACTCCGAGATCCTGCCCCCTCCTTTACTGAATTGCAATAAATTTGAAAGAGACGGTATTTTGAGCTGTATGTGCAAAATTAAAATATTGTTCGTTTAAATGGTGCTTAAAGCCACTTTTAGATATATCATAGCGTCCAGTTTTTATTGGGGAAGGATGCCAGAGTACCTAGAGAAAACCCCGACCGGCGGTAGGAAAACGGGCACGCCTTGTCAATTAAAACTTAAGAGTCGAGTGCACACTGCCTTCATTGAGAATCGAACTCCCAATCTCGGTGTTGACTGACCACGTAATCAATAGTAAATTAACTACCTTTTACCACTCGGCCTCAGAGGCCCAAATGTACACAATATGTTTTTATTCTTTTTATCGTGCACATTATTTTCGGTAAACATTCTTTTTTATAGACCATATTTCTGTCCTTAATATAGCTGACCAATAAGCAAATTATCAATAGACCACATCTCTTTTGCCATAACTTATCAACACAGAAAAACCTATATGCTTGTGAAATGTAGAGTAAAAAACTAACATGTACAAAAACATACTCCCAAATCAGGGGTTCGGAGTCCACGTTCGCTTCATGTTGATGGGAAGGGGGACGATTTGTTCTATATACCGGTCAATTTTTTATAACCATTCTTTGCAACATTGTATTTTATTTCCACAAAGAAGAACTAATTCCATTATAATAAGATGCACAAGTTCAATAAATGTCTAATTGTTTGTTACCATAAAGAGATCTGGACTGAAAACTTTAGGAGGAGTTGATTAAAACAAGTCCTAAACCAAAGTCAAAATCCATGTTTTCTATCGAAAACCCCAAATATCACTAGCGCTACGATTCATCATATTCCATTTAGTGTTGATAGTGGAGTTGTGGATAAGAGATGGGTACCCTAAAGAGTAACTGACAGATACACATATAATGGCATCATGGATTGTCAGTTTTCATACCTTAGGTGTTGGGTTTTCACCAGCTGCCTAAATTACACAATTTAACGCCACAGTACATGAATAGCCGAAAAATTAATAAAAGGCGCTTAACAATTTAAAGTCTCTTGAAATACATGTTTAATAGAATGTTTGCATATTAACCATACAGAAGTGTTAGGTCTGTCATACATGAAGTTAATAAATATTATATGTTGCTCTCTTAAAACAAAACTAGTAAAATCAATTTAATAAAAATAACTCGTGTACAAGATAAATGCTTTTTTCAACACAAGAATGTCCTCCCATTGACAGATGAAGCCATGAAATAGACCAGTCACAAAAAATAATTTTCAGTATTCAGTATTTCACACTTTTTCTCTTAGGAATTCCCAAGACATCACTGATGGGACAAATACAGCGGTCATCTCCAGTGGAACAAATAGTTGATTCACTCTGTAGTAGTTGTACCCAATGCATCAGTAGCCAGCAGAAAATGCACCAGTGACCAGCAGTAATCAGAAAAAATAATGAATGATCATCCATCCAGAAACTCCAATAATGTACATGTACATGTTGTATATCTGCAATCATGTAAAAACATTCTGTTAATTATAATTTATACATACTACAATGTTTTTTTTTCTGACTGAACTTTAATTTCACATGGACTGCGATACGAAATGTTTTATTTTTATTTTGCAATTTATGTTTACATATTTATATAATATTACATGACTGATTTAAATGCATCATGCTTTATTTTGATTATACAATTTTACATGGTTATTCATTGTTTTATTACTTTAAATTTATAAAAATTCTTACTGTATATGCCAGAAATTTCCAAGTTGACTGATGAAACACACAACTTGATAATTCAGGGAACTCTTTCTGAGCTATGATTAAAGGTGTATTTTTAATTTCAATATCATGTGCATGTCTAGACAAAACCTGAGATTGTTACTTATAGTAAAGTAAGTGTGAACAGTAAACTTGGGCCTTCATACTGAATACTTTAGCAGTCCACAAGTTTAAATGGCAAATTGATTTCAGTTCATGAAATTTACTACCAGTAAAGGTGACAAATGGTTGCATTGTAAAGTAGTAATACTATTGATCACGTGCCTGTCAGCACTGAAGTAAGGTTACAGACATGCACATCCATATGGAGTGTGTAACATTTGTGTGGTGGGGTATAAAAAATGAAATGAAGCTTAAATCTTAAAAAATTAACAATACGCTAAACTTTCAAGAAAATTGGTGAAAATGTTTAAAAACAAAAACTCGATACTTTTTTGAGAACAAACTCTCATTATCCTTAGTGGAAATTCACATATTTACTAAAAAGTACTAGTATACAAACCCAGAGGCTAACAATTAACAACTGTGTGTAATTTGAAGAAAATCTGTAAGGGAATTCTCAAGATACAGTGTTTGTTTGAATGGTGTTTAACACCACTTTCAGCAATTTTTCCGCTATTTCATGGCGTCCAGTTTTTATTAGGGGAGGAAACCCAGACCTTCAGTAAGAAAACTGTACATCCTGGTCAATTAAGATTGCAAGTCAAGTACACCTTGCCCGCAGTGACACGATACAGTGTGACATGTGGATGACATATAGATGGGCATATAAAAATGAACAGTATTTATTGAGTTTCAGGGTCCCAATCTGCTAGAAAAACTTATTTTCAGGTTTAAGAAAGGCACACCCCTTTTACCAAAGTACTGTTTATACCTGCTCATAGGGTTTCATTAATTAAATAATAAATTTGTCTACATTTAAATATAAGTAATGTACATGCTTGTATGTATTTTATACAAATAACATTCCTTTCATAATTGACCTCTATCCCAAATAAATAAATAAAATAACGCAAAGAAAAAAAGCAATGAACAAAAAAGGTAACACAAATTTTGCTCAGATCAGTAGTTTAAATAATATGCTAAATGGTTTGTTGAATGTTTTGCATGAAAAAAAAATATATATAAAGGACAGCAATGGAGGAAACTTGAACTTTTAAAAAGTATAACATGTATGTTTCTGGAGCTTCTTCCCAGTGCAGGAAAAGTAAGGCTAATACTGGGTTAATACTGCCGCCCCCCACTCAGACTGGGGCCCAGTATTGGGTCAGTTCGATCTGCCCCTTTATAGCGAGTCAGTTTCCCCAAATTATAGTTATAAGGTTTCATGATAACAATTAGAGTATGTGGATTTATTTAATTAATAATGTTAGATATGTATTGTTGGCATAAAGGCTCTACAGAGATATGTTTTTAATTTTATATATCCGACTTAACATAAAGTTCTGTCTCCCTGTCTGTGCTGATTAGCAATTTTAACATTAATTATACAATCACTTACTAACTTGTATTTCTGATCGTTAATAAAATGATTAGTTTGGACTGATAAATTCATAAAAGCAATTAGTCTTAAGTGTACTAGTAATAATAAATTTATGAACATTAAAAAAAAATGAAAATTATTAGCTTAACAAAACAGTAGTCAAATAACATTTTTACAGTACATTTATGTCATATATTAAATTTATTTCAAACATAGGACGAATGACCTATTTAAAAATATAAAAATAAACAAAACAGTGGTTAAAATTATATGATGGAAAGAGAGCGAACGAACCCAGGCAAACAGGTAAGGTACTATTTCATTGTAAGAAGTAAATAATTTAACAGGGGCACATTTATTTTACCCAAATCTGAAACATGATTCTGAATCATTTTCAAGTTTCACTGTTTCTTTTACTTGTAACAGAAACATGATATCGAAACATTTGAAACATAAGTGATTGATGTTTCAAACTAAAACAGATCGCGCGACAAGCCATTTTTTTGTCTCGCCTGCGACGAAAGTCGCTGGAGGCGAGACATATGTATGGGGCGGCGGCGGCGTAAACACTTGACATCTTGCTTCATATCTTTGTAAGCCCAAGCCCTAGGTCCATCAAATTTGGTCCAGAGGAAGCTTATGATGAGTACTTGCCAGTCAGTCACCTGTCACCTGACCTTGACCTCAATTTCACGGTCCAGCGACTACGTTAAAGTTTTAGGGTTACGACAGTTCCTCTGTAACTACGCATGGTAGGATGACAATATTTGGTGTATAGGTTGCTGATGACTAGTACATGACTGTCTGGTAGGTGTCACCTGACCTTGACCTCAATTTCACGGTCCAGCGACTACGTTAAAGTTTTTGGGTTACGACAGTTCCTCTGTAACTACGCATGGTAGGATGACAATATTTGGTGTATAGGTTGCTGATGACTAGTACATGACTGTCTGGTAGGTGTCACCTGACCTTGACCTCAATTTCACGGTCCAGCGACTACGTTAAAGTTTTAGGGTTACGACAGTTCCTCTGTAACTACGCATGGTAGGATGACAATATTTGGTGTATAGGTTGCTGATGACTAGTACATGACTGTCTGGTAGGTGTCACCTGACCTTGACCTCAATTTCACGGTCCAGCGATTACGTTAAAGTTTTTGGGTTACGACAGTTCCTCTGTAACTACGCATGGTAGGATGACAATATTTGGTGTATAGGTTGCTGATGACTAGTACATGACTGTCTGGTAGGTGTCACCTGACCTTGACCTCAATTTCACGGTCCAGCGACTACGTTAAAGTTTTTGGGTTACGACAGTTCCTCTGTAACTACGCATGGTAGGATGACAATATTTGGTGTATAGGTTGCTGATGACTAGTACATGACTGTCTGGTAGGTGTCACCTGACCTTGACCTCAATTTCACGGTCCAGCGACTACGTTAAAGTTTTAGGGTTACGACAGTTCCTCTGTAACTACGCATGGTAGGATGACAATATTTGGTGTATAGGTTGCTGATGACTAGTACATGACTGTCTGGTAGGTGTCACCTGACCTTGACCTCAATTTCACGGTCCAGCGACTACGTTAAAGTTTTTGGGTTACGACAGTTCCTCTGTAACTACGCATGGTAGGATGACAATATTTGGTGAATAGGTTGCTGATGACTAGTACATGACTGTCTGGTAGGTGTCACCTGACCTTGACCTCAATTTCACGGTCCAGCGACTACGTTAAAGTTTTTGGGTTACGACAGTTCCTCTGTAACTACGCATGGTAGGATGACAATATTTGGTGAATAGGTTGCTGATGACTAGTACATGACTGTCTGGTAGGTGTCACCTGACCTTGACCTCAATTTCACGGTCCAGCGACTACGTTAAAGTTTTTGGGTTACGACAGTTCCTCTGTAACTACACATGGTAGGATGACAATATTTGGTGTATAGGTTGCTGATGACTAGTACATGACTGTCTGGTAGGTGTCACCTGACCTTGACCTCAATTTCACGGTCCAGCGACTATGTTAAAGTTTTTGGGTTACGACAGTTCCTCTGTAACTACGCATGGTAGGATGACAATATTTGGTGTATAGGTTGCTGATGACTAGTACATGACTGTCTGGTAGGTGTCACCTGACCTTGACCTCAATTTCACGGTCCAGCGACTACGTTAAAGTTTTAGGGTTACGACAGTTCCTCTGTAACTACGCATGGTAGGATGACAATATTTGGTGTATAGGTTGCTGATGACTAGTACATGACTGTCTGGTAGGTGTCACCTGACCTTGACCTCAATTTCACGGTCCAGCGACTACGTTAAAGTTTTTGGGTTACGACAGTTCCTCTGTAACTACGCATGGTAGGATGACAATATTTGGTGAATAGGTTGCTGATGACTAGTACATGACTGTCTGGTAGGTGTCACCTGACCTTGACCTCAATTTCACGGTCCAGCGACTACGTTAAAGTTTTTGGGTTACGACAGTTCCTCTGTAACTACGCATGGTAGGATGACAATATTTGGTGAATAGGTTGCTGATGACTAGTACATGACTGTCTGGTAGGTGTCACCTGACCTTGACCTCAATTTCACGGTCCAGCGACTACGTTAAAGTTTTTGGGTTACGACAGTTCCTCTGTAACTACACATGGTAGGATGACAATATTTGGTGTATAGGTTGCTGATGACTAGTACATGACTGTCTGGTAGGTGTCACCTGACCTTGACCTCAATTTCACGGTCCAGCGACTATGTTAAAGTTTTTGGGTTACGACAGTTCCTCTGTAACTACGCATGGTAGGATGACAATATTTGGTATATAGGTTGCTGATGAATAGTACATGACTGTCTGGTAGGTTCCACCTGACCTTGACCTCAATTTCACGGTCCAGCAACTACGTTAAAGTTTTTGGGTTACGGCTGTAACTATGCAGGGTATGGTGACAATATTTTGTATACAGGCCGCTGCTGATATAAAATGCTATTTACGTAATGCTTATGACGAAATTTATTTTCGTTACTGATGCGGAATACAGGCGAGACGTTTTTCTGTGTCCACACTTGTTTACTGTTTTGATAGAAACTGAAACATGTTAGTTTCTTAACATGTTTCTGTTTTTTGAAACATTGTACTGAAACATTTTTCATATTCAGGTAAAAGAAATGCGCCCCAGGTGACGTTTTGACTCTTCTGAGGTGCCAAATTGACTAGTAATATGGGTGCCGAATTGTCTTTTTTGTATGTGCCGATTTGATTTGCACCGCTATTGAGAACGACCCGGATTCCCGACCCCCCCCCCCCCCTTTTCAAACCACTTTTACCTAACTGTTTCCAAATAGTCACACAGTCATCATTCAGCCTTGTTGCGGCGCTGAATATAAACAATGAAATTACTCTGTATTTTCTTAATTTATCAACTAAAAGTCATACTCAGATTGTAAACAAAAAAATAATAACCACGTGGGTCTGGTTCTTAGACAACTGCCGTTTACGACTGTGGTTTACGACTAACTACTTTGTTTATTGATATTTAAAGACAGTTGACAACTGTTCTGCAATAGGGAAAATTAAATAATTAACATAAAATTACATACTCACGTCAGAACTGGAAAGAATGTGCATAATTTTCTCGAATATTTTCCTCAATCATTTGGAAAGAAGGTGTGTCATCAATATGGCGCGAAATTGCGTAATCGGCAAATGGAACTCAAATCTGATTGGTTGACAAATGATA
The DNA here is from genome assembly GCA_944474755.1 of Limnoperna fortunei. Classification (NCBI taxonomy): domain Eukaryota; kingdom Metazoa; phylum Mollusca; class Bivalvia; order Mytilida; family Modiolidae; genus Limnoperna; species Limnoperna fortunei. Next base: position 53,594,975 of record OX104111.1, on the reverse strand, counting down.
CGGAAACTGCCGACAATTTGTAAACAACAAGTTTCTCCCACTGTTGCTTGGAGGCAAAACATGGCGAAATTGACAATGGGAAATCTCCGTTGAGGTCAGAAAAATCCGATTTAAGTAGTAATGAGCATAACATTTACTAAAAGAAAGGTTGGATTAGCTTGTAAATTCATTTTTACGCTTTTTGGTAACAAAATATTAAGCCATGAATACAATAGAAGGCAAACTATATGCATTCTCCCGGAAGGACCGACACTGACTTTGACTATAGATGTTTAAATATGACTTGTTTGGAATGTTGTTTGCTGACTTGGATTGTAAGTACTTATGCTCTTGTAAAAACTATACCAACTAAACTAATTATAAGTCTTCTAATCAATTACTTGTTTGTTTCTGGGTTTTGTTTCAAGCCAATAAAATTTGATTTAAGTGACATATAACAAGTAAAGCTGTAGATTAGACAAGCTCTAAATCCGAAGGACAGAAAAAGTTATAAACAGATAGAACAAATAAAAAAAAGCAAACTCCTATTAAAACGAGTGAAAATAGGAGCTCCCGTAGGGTATGACCTCCCTGCCGTCGTCCTTTTTGCATTAGTTTTCAAGTCGGTTAATTTTATTTTGAGCATAATCCTGCAGTTGTTTGTTAATTTGTGTTATAGCAAAATCATGTTTTGTTGCTTTTTGAACTAACATAACCTTCAATTGCAGTAAACGGTCAAAAATACAAAATGTATACTTATACGATATAATACAAGACTGAAATTTGACAATACAATATATTGTGAAAACAATTACAAAAAAGACAGACGCTTTCGCTATTTGACTTTTGTTAATAACTGTCGTGTGATCATTAGTCAACAATGATGTGTCAGGCTGACAGTTCAACAGATCAAGCGTTATATTAATTGCCAGGATATTTGTTTATGGAATCAAAACTTATTATTTCCTATTATGTCAAGACCAATCTGACAAAATTTGATTTATGGAAATCAAGATCTGAATTAGTTCTCCAGAGAAGTTAATTAAGGGAATCCAGTAGAAAATAAGCCAGTCTAGGAATTAAAACACAATTTTCTCTCATTGAAAACCATATATTGCACAAATCGTTTACGGACAGGAAATGATTTCCGCTTGCCTATTATAAGGCGATTAATAGCTTTATTTAATAAAGTCTTTCTTATTTTCTGATATCTTTCAACCTCCATCTGTTGATTAGACAATATACGTATGTATTTTCTTATTGATTTTTGTTGGGTTTTTCGCAACATATCATTTTACGTATAATTATTTATCAAGGTTTCTTTTACGATTGTTGTTCAAATAGTTTAAATTAAACTTCTGTCCATATAATAAAATATTTATTTAAAGCTTAAGCAATGCATGCAGACTTTTTCTACACAACTTCATCGCACGCAAGCAAATGAAGGGAAATTGTACAAAGTACGAAGTTAATACCTCAAGATGGCGTCCCAGCCAATTGTAATTATTTTGAATAATTTTAAAGTTTAGCAGTAAAAACTAAGCAACAAGCAACTGGTTAAGTTGTACTTCTACTAAGGATACAAACAAACAAAAAATTATAGTCAATAATAAATATTCATACATTATGCACCCTCATAACATCTTTGTCAGGTGATGGTTGTAGGGAGGTATTGTAAAAAGCCTGACTATAAAAACAAATAATAAAAAAAAAGAATACAAATAAAACAATCATTTAAAAGAAACATATTCACCAGTTTAAAGGCACAAATTGACAACCTCTTTGCCTTTTTACTCTACCAGAAAAGTACATACATTTGAAAGACCATAAATAACTGTACAGCTGTTTTTTTCTTCTTTATATCAGATCGTTGTTCTTAACACACGAAGAGATTTGAAAAAGAAGGCGAACAATTCACTGTAATACATCCAGACTTTGTTCTCGTAAAGAACAACCCCTTTAAGATCACCAACAAAGGTTTACGTCATACATAACGTATCGTGTTCAGGACAGCTTTAAAAGTTTATGTCAGTTGGAATCATCAGATCTTGCTCATTTATGTGCAGATATTTTTCTTTTTAAATTGAAATTTCTTGAAAGAAGGTTTGCAATGCACAAGCTTTGAAGTTTATTGCATGTCGAATCGTAAATGGCAATAATAGATTAGAGATTAAATTTGTGTTTGACATGAAACTATTCTTTTGAAGCAGTTTTCAGATAACAGTTTAAAAATGCTTAAAAAACACTTTGATGCCAACTTAACTAAATTACCACCATAGTCTTAAACGTGGATATTCTATGGAACTGAGAGGAATTTGCAAACAATGATTGAAAAGTAATTTCTATATTTAGGAATAGAACAAGGTAACACATAATAAATTATCGGGAAAAGATGGGAGGTCGGGAAAAAATGCTACTGCCCTGGAAAAGTATGCAGTGCTGTGTAGGGGCGCAAACTTTTGCTTTCTGTAGGGTCTACGAAGAACCTATTCAATTTCTAGATCTGCAATAGGAGTCTTTATCGAGCATGGAGCATGGTTTACTCCAAACACGTTATCCATTGTGGTGTGGTAAGGCTGTCCGTATTATAAACAGACAACCCCAACGTTGGACGTATACGCCAACTGTCAGTAGAGTACATGAAACGTCTCAGTATGGTCTGGAACATCTCACTGATAATTTATATCTACAAAAATTAAATGTCAATTTTTCAACATCATACTCCTATAGAAAAGTCTATCATTGCATACATAACGTTATTTAAATATGCATTTTTTTCGATTTATTTTCATGTTTGTCTAAATCATTGTTTATCTGGACGTTTCAGCAATCCAATTTAATTTTCGTAAGTCTATATGAATGACACATTGTAAACTACGCTCATTAAAAAGCCATATATGTAAGCATAAATCTAAAACGGATTAATATAAGATGATATCTGTCATAAGCATCCACAAAAAATTATTTCAATATATACATTATATTGTAATATGGGGTGCTGAGTACGTCAACAACACAAAACTGTGGTAAAATGTAATTTAAACTTATTAAACAAGCACATACAGATTACGTTATAATAGAACGCATATACAAAAACGTTATACATAATAAGAAATATTTCTTGTTTCTAAGAACCTCTTTACATAATAAAAAATAATTAATGAAAGCTATGATTTATGTATTATTTTACTATCGGTTAAACATGAGTAAATTTAATCAATTCCTGTAACTTTCGGGTTTTGCTAAATACAAACACATGCCCGCGCGGACAAATATCAAAGAAACCATGTCTTATACCATGTCTTTTTATATTTTTCCCAAAAGGTGATATTCTTTTAAATGTTTCTGTTTTTTTTCTAGTTATTACAATGACTTACTTTTACTTACCCATCAAATTTATTTATTGGTATGGGGTTAAAGGCCATTTACAGCAAATTTTAAGCCATATCATGTCGTCCAATTGTTTTATTGGGAAGGAACTGTAGTCCCGTATAAAAACCTAGACCTTCGGCAGGAAAACTGGAAATCCTTATCAATAAAGGTTGGAATCGTTCATACCACAGTGAGAATCAAACATGCATCCTCAGTGTTGACAGACCACGTTATCAATGATTAATGACTAACTACTTTAGGCTAAAATTTGAAAGAAATGTAAGTACTGTATTAGGATGTTAGATTTAATAGTAATGCCACGCATATACATAATGCAGGTAACGTCATTTTTCCGTCGTTCTACATGAAACCAATATATATTAAAATATTATTTATCTAAGTCTTATTTGTATGATCAAATCTCGTCATGCTACATCATAGTTCGCTGAATTTGAGGTATGTTCAGATTCGCTGACAATTATTTAGGCGCTTAAATATGTTTGTTTTCTGTGCAAAGGAAGAATCACGATGACGTTTTGCAGTTTTCACCTAAACTGCCAATGAAATTTTTTACCCTAAACTTATACATATATCTATCTTTTGTAAAAAAAACAACTACATTGTATGTGAATATTTTTCAGATTTAAATAGCAAACGATCAAACGACTGACATTTTGTAAATACGAAAATGCTTCATTATGAAGCTTTAAATTGAAATATCGATAAACATTGTTTATCTCCTTAAAACTTTACTTGTAAATCCAAAACATGCTTAGTAGAAACAAAATAGTGTGGTTAATAATAATTGTCTGAAAAATACATCGCTGGGACTGACCATCTCGATTTTTTTGTATTTAGAACATATTTTAAACAATATTTACAGCTAATTTCATTTTAAATACGGATTCGAGTCTCACGGCTGGCAGGGTGTGCTGGACTCCACTTTTTATATCTAGTTTTCCTTTCCGAAGGTCTGTTGTTTTCTCATGATACTCCGGGCTACCCTCCAAGAATAAAAACTGGTCGCCACAATATAGCTGAAAATTGCTGAAAGTGGATTAAACATCATTCAAACAAAACAGATAAACCGTAATAATTCTGCTGTTTTGTTTGTTGATATTTTTACTAACTTTCGGCATTAAAAAAATTATGGCGTTATTTTGTATTGCAGAGACGGCTGGGATTACCTGATAAGAATACTAGTATACAAACTTCGGCAGAAAAACTTGTAGCCTTTTCAATCAATCAATACAGTCGACCACCTCTTATTCCTAAAATTACTCTATCTAAAAACCGAAACCGAAATTTAAATGTGTTTGTATCTCTTTATATTTTCATCAAACTACCTGCTGGTTATATATGTGTAAGAACGCCCATGTTAAAAACTTTGAAAAAAGAATTTATCCATTTGTTTGAAAGTAGGTATAAAGTAGCCAATTAAATGCTTAATTGATTATTTTGCGTGGCACTCTCCAGATACGTTACCTACGATGTTTTATGGGAAAGGCTGTCCTCATTATAACATAAACGAGAGGGCTTACCATAACCGATACCTGGGGACAAACTAAACAGCACGGACGTCACATGCTCTTATGCATGAAATTAAATTAGACTAACAGGTGCACATTTCTACGATAAATAGTAGCGAAATAACATTAAGTATTAGGACACAAGTTAACCCATGCATAAAATAAGACGACAGACACAACAAAGATCTGTACTGGGTGTATTTTAACTTTATACCGTATATGTAAATTGCAACATTAATTGTATGATACATATATATCTACATTTTAAAATATATTTGTTTCAACCATTTAAAAAATCATTATTATTTTATTTGCTTTAACTGTACGATAAAATCTGACTGACCACTTCAAATGGAAAACACTGGTTGTACGTAAGAACTTAAAACTAAATAGTTCCGTGTCGTTTTCGCTGTTTTATAGTATTGTCGTTAAAATTGAACTATAATAAATATTTCAAATTTCTGAAGTTTTACATAACCTAATTTCTTAACATGTCAAAGTAACTTGTATATTAAAAGAGATTTTCAACAAATTTTAATGTAAGGTGCCATATTAAACTTTCTATCTATGTGTTAAAGGTTGCACTATTTTGGGTCTGTTTTTACACTATTCATATACCCCTTCGCTTTACGGTTTATTAAGCGCAAACATACCCATACAAGGTTATATCGTATAACATATTTAGAAATTTAAAATATTTTTGAAATGACCAATACAGCTTCTTTGTGCCAATTCAATTTCGACTGTACAGTATTTGCCATGCAAATACAGAGTTCAAACAAATCAAATAGATGTAGAAGCATTATAATATAACTTTCTAATATATATGCATTACCTGCATTTTCAATCAAAATGAAATACCAATATTATTTTTCTTCAAAGACAATGTATGTTTTATCTTAAAGTTCTTAGTTTAATAATACATTCAGATCACATCTACGTGATGTAATACCAACTCTTCTCTATTTGCTTCGAGGATCATTACCAACGTACCTTTAATGTTTGTACAATTGATTTTGTCTGTGTCATACCAATACAATTGTCTGCAAATGCAAATGGAGGACTAAATCTCGAGAAATTTTATTGAAAAATTAACTAGTGCATTCAAAGTTTTAATGTCTGATTGAATTAACAATAATTTGATGTAAATAGGGTTTACATTAATTGTAGGGTTTTTTTTCTTAGCAGCCAGATTATGCATTAGCAAAACTGAACACATACTACCAACAGATCCCAAGTCCTATGGTTTAATACTGTAGCATTAAAAACATTGAGACTGGAAAAACCACACTATAAATCTATTTTCCCTTAAAAAACATAGAAGATGAACATGTCCTCTCTGGCTTTTTCGTAAGGAGGAATAATACCCGACAACAGACTTGATGCAGTATATAAATAACCAGTAGGAGTCGGAGTCTCTTGTTCATGTTTTTTGCACCTATAAATTTAATTGCATCAACATCATTATAATTATTATGTAGACGACTGGCTGATTAACAGTATGTTTTAACATTACCCATTGTGACATCGCTCATTTACCACCCATTCATACTGGTTGGAAATTGAATTGTTCGTACTGAGTGTAGCTGATATCGTTCCCATTGCACCATAAAAATAAATCGCACAATGACTTTTTTCGTGGCAAAGTAATTTTACACTTTAATGGCAGGTTATAATGTTTGTCATGAATATTATGACAAAATATATAAATATTAAATGAAATTACATAATACGTATATGAAAGAAATTAAAACTCATTATTGTTTGTATGACACAATCGTTGTTCGTATAAAGGTTTTAGTCTGATTTACTATTTGAATGGTGGCTAAATTGCAGTACGATGCGCTACCTCTTTTTTGAAACCAAATGAAAGGGTCTTTGAAGATTGGCACTCACCAAACACATAAATTACAATTGTCAATCATCAAGATTATAACGGGGCCTCGGTAGTTGAGTTGTTAAGGTAACTCGTCTACTATTAATTACGTTGTCTGTCAACACTGCGATTGCGGGCTCAAGTCTGACTGTAGGCAGGGTGTACGAATTCAATTTTAATTGACAAGGATTTCCAGAATTCTGATGTTCGTGGGTTTTGTCTAGGTAGTCCGTTTTCCCCCACGATAAAAACTGGACACAATGATTAAGCTGAAAAAATTGCTGAAAGTGGCGTTTAACACTATTCAAACAAACAAAGCAAACTAAAAAGCACTTAAAACAAGTCAAACAGTTATTTACATGCTCATGACTTTTGGATTCATTAGAAGTTCATACATGTATTTGCCTGAAGGTTTAAAAAGACCATGTGATAATGTTGCAGTGAAAAAAAAATTATAATTTATTAGAAAAATATATACATTATTATTAAACTGATCTGTATTTTCGGAATACTTAATTTTAAATGCGTTAGATATACAAACAAATAGCTATAAATATTCATTTATTGACTTATGATTAATTAATTTATAATAAATGTCATTTAAGAATTCCTGATTGATTAGTCTCCTACTTAATCCTTTTTTACGTAAAATAGCTGACAAGTTACCTAATTATACTGTATTTGAATGCAAATATGACTACATAGACTATGGACAAAAAAGTATTTCATTTACACGCCTACCGCGCTCTTACAGAAGATTATCATTTTGGCGTTTCTAATAACGACAGGGAACTGATTATTCCATATCTCTACAGGATACCTACATAAGTGCTATGATAAACAACGATTAATAGCAAGGTCAGCTTAGTATTCTACAAAACCTAAATAAAAGTTTACATCTCTTGCAAGAGCTGTCAAAATTTAACTACAGACATCCAATCCATTTAAAGTGCTGTGTAACAGATATACTGTTAACTTGCTACCCTAACAGCAGTAGTAATCTATGGAAAGCCTCAGTGATTTTCCTTCCCAGCCACGCCAACGAGTTACTAATTATGTTATACAGATATGCATTATAACAAAAATCAGAGGAGATTACTATTACAATATTACGAAGTTATAGTACTTTTCGGCGATTTAGTTTCCGTAAAATTGAAAAAAAAAATTTTCACGGAATAAATTTGTTTTTGAAGTATCTTTTCAAGGTTGAACTTTAAATCCGGAGTAGGTCAATAATAAGGGACCCACAGGTAGTATTTCTCTAAACCAATGAAAGATTAGTTTTAGTTGCACTGTAGAAGTGAACCTTGCAGCTTCTTTCGTAAACAACAGCTTCCGGAATACAAGTCGGGATAAACTATTGGCATAAAGGGTCAACCTGCGATAAAATCAGTATATATACGCGCCCCAATGAATTATTTCTTAAACACATGGCGAATGTCACTACATTGCAGCAAGCCATGGCTTTGTTACTTTGATAATTCCAAGAGATCTTCTGATTTACACTGTAACACTCACATCGCTGTTTTTAATAAATGAAAAACTAAATATCATTGATTTGATTCTGATATATAAATTTCAACCATGTCAATTACAAACTACCCTAGAACATATTTTAATTTAAATTACAACGTATCAGATAACTACAGATTTGTATGGTGGTAGTAAGTATGATATATTTTTGCGTTTGTTCGTAGCAGTATTTTTTTTTAATTAAACCATATATATATCTATCTTTTGAGTTAAAGAAGTATATGTATTACTACCATAGATGTATTGTCACTATTTGTGTTAGTCATCTATTGTTATAATATATTTTAACAGTTTAAAGTTATCTGTGGTCGACTCATCTATTTCTTTGTACATGACAATGGCACATTTTTTTTTCATTTTCCAACGTCTGAGACGAACAGTGCTAAGTTTCAATTTACAGTGCACCAGAATAAATCGCAACGACACAATTGGCTTTAATAATTTGAATCAAAGAAATGCAAAACAGAAACTAAATAAATGAATAATATATTGCATTCATTGATCAAATCAAAACTTAATTTTCTCCGATATTGTGAGAGTAGGGTACTCAGTCTTTCAACCTGGTGTCAGTACACAATTATTATCGTGCCACCTATTAACAATTTGAATTATGTGCAGGTTGTTTGTTTCAACGATCCGTGTCACGCGGATTTGTAAATTTGGTTAACCTGAGTGTAAATTCTCAAGTAGATATACGATTTTGTTTGTTTATTTGAATTGTTTTTAACGTCATCTTCAGTAAATTTTCAGCTATATCATGCAGTCTAGTGTTTTGGTGTGTATAATGCGCATCCCCTTTTCTGCTTTAAGAATCTTGAAAAAAGTCTAGTTTGTATGTATAACACGCACGAACTTTACTGTCAATTTGTCAACAGGAAGTTCGTCATGTAACTATAAAATGAGACCATTTCCGGTAACAACTATACGGAAATGAATAAAATATTATTGAACAAAAGCTACCAAATGTGATAACATCTTATTAAATAAAATAAAAGAATTATTGTTTTTCTTACTAAGGCCACACCAAATTAATTTCTTGTTCGACGGACCCGCCCGCACTTATATTTTCGATATCGACTTTTTAATTTTAAATTTAAATTTCCCGCTTTCCGCACTTTGAAATGAAATCCGGAAAATTTCCCGCATCTGATTTTCTTTATATATATATATATATTTTTTTTTTGACGATCCCGATCGCGAAGACGTTTTGATCACAAACAAAAATTAGTTTACGTAAAAGAGACAATAATTGATCACGATTAACTTCTGAAAAGGAACGACAACACAATTAATGACCTTTGCAACTCGTTGTCCACGAATGTAGTTCCCCATTAAATAGTGTATTTCTTTGTAATTTTTTTTCTTTGGCTTTTTTCTTGTTTTGGTTCTACTTTTGGGGCTTATTGGAAAGAAGGATCTTTGAAAAAAAAGTTAAAATTAAACATTTGATGAAATATAATGGATTAGGAGTAATTTGGTCTAGTGGAAGGATTGCAAATTTCCTGTTTTCAGAGTGTCTCGGACTTCATCCCTGAAGATAGGGATGCTTCCAGAGCTTTAAAAAGAGTTAACATTGATCAATTTTTCTAAATTTTGGATATAGTTTGTAAGTGGTATGGTACTTTCAGACTACCAAATGGCATTCCAGGGGAATCGGTGGAATTTTTTTAAATTGACTTTATGTTAATATAAACAAAGAGGGAAAAAGAGGTCTTCAACAATTGTGTTTTCGTTCCTAGGAGCCAGAATGAGGTGAGTAAAAAAAGTTAGATTTTTCACTCTACATTGGCACTAAAGGCAAAATTTTTGTTAAGTTCAATGAAAAACAATATAAATTCAAGAAATGTATGAAAATTAAACAGTTTTATTGTTTTTTAGGGTCTTTTTTAAAATTTGGTTCAAAATTATTACTTTTCTATATGATTTTCTATTAAGGGTCTCCTATTGGCCACCCCTCTTTTTGTTGACATAATAAATACCCATTTCCATGGTAAAACAAGTTGTAGGATTTAAAAATGGAGGTGTTTTTAAAAAATATAGCCATAAAATTGAGAAAAACTGTGCTATTGGGCTTTAAGGAGATGGCTTAATTGGCAAGGAGCTTGCACATCCAATCCAATGGCAATTATGGAGCTTTAAATTGTTAACTGCCAGAAGCCAGGGGGTGGAGACAGATGCACATGCGTGCACGGATTGGCATACAGGATACAGCAGGGGATACTTCATTTTTTTTTAATGCTGATGATTTGCAACTGTGCCACAACAGGAGTGTGAATGTCGGCCATCTTGTGTTGGCCTCTGGGCTTCAACAACAGTAGATTAGGCCACCCTGCACCTTTGCGGTCTTGTAAAATTGCTTGAAAAATGGCAAAAAACAACATTGGTAGTCTATTCTGGTTACATTTAAATGATAGAGTTTTTTTTCTTTGTTTTTCTGAAAAGGGGGGGGGAGGGTAGAGACTTTTGAATTATGTTTACTGTGAAAAAGGAGCAGGTTGACCTATAATTATTTTCATCAGTATACATGTGTTTGTTTATTGCATTTTAAAAATGAAACAACAATATAGATTCTTTTTGGAAAATCTGGTTGGCCCTTAAAAGGGCCTTTTTCAATAATAAGCAGGATCTCTGTGTAGTTTCTACTTGCAGCAGTCACTGTTGTGTACAGTTCAGATCTAGCTGTCCTTTCTTGAACTCTGGATTCTTACTGTGCAGATCTTTTGTCTTGTGTTCTTGAAGTCTGACAACACTTTACTGGAGTGGTCTTCTTTTCTGTATTTAGATATTTGTAGGTATTTAGTGCTATCTTCACATAGCTAACATCTCTCTGTAATACTTGTCTGTAGACTGTAGAGTAGTGTATGAAGCATGTACACTCATACATTCATTGTCAACTAATCTCAAGGTGCCAGGTACACTCTTCTCTTCTTGTTCTGTTATCAAGTTGCTGGATTAACCATCTGAGGAGTGAAATGTGAGATGGTATTGATTAGAACCTGCTGTCATCTCTGTCATTCCATGTACATCTAGACTGTGTTCATGAACCTCCAGTCTTGACTTGAGTCCATGTGATTGAATGAGGTGTTGGCTTCTTCATCATGAGCTTTAGATGTATAATCATTTCTTCTGAACAATTCATTAGCCTTCCTGTATTTACCAGCATGAAGAACTTTCCTTTTCTGCAGTCAGACAGTCTTTCATGATAGGATTGTAACCAGTGGTAAACATCTTCAATACTTAGCTTGCTGGTGTATAGTGTAGCCCTACAGCATCAACACAAAAATGATGACAGGACCACAGAACTGCAGGTTTGTTACAACTTATTTTTCTATTTAATTTCAAATTAAAAATGTTTCATTATTTTACCCGTTCAAATCCAAATATATTCATTTTTCAAGCTAGATTTATGATTTTTAGGTTTTTAATAATTCTTATCTTAAATTTAGCACTACATCCAAAGACTTGGTGGTTAAAGTCGCATGTTAACATTAAAATGTTTATTTCTGTGAAATTTATCTTCAATTTACAATTAATTAAGCAATAGAAATATTAATTAATGAGTTATTTGCAATTTCTTTGAAATTTACAACCTGTTAAGTTTTATTGCTCTCCCCTTGACCTGAGGCAAGTGTAAGGTATGTGTATTGAATATTTTTTGCCACCTTTTTGGTGCATCTCAGGTATGTAAAAAGTTTTTTTTTTTAAATAGAATGTTTTTGGCCTTTTTTTCTCTAAAAGTTGAATTTTTAAAGCCAATCTTTATATTTTAAATAGAATTTTGAATGTTTTTGTTCATTTATTTTCTGAATTATTTCAAATATTTAAATTTCTTTAACATTTTAGATAGTTAAAAGTCAAAATTGCCAAAAAAAAAAAAGATTGACTTAATTACATGTAGCTTTCTACTTTCTGACACATTTTACTTTTTGTAGATATCTTAAAAAGCAAGAAAGTTACAGCCATTTTAGTGAGAGGGGTACAGTTGGAAAATTTGGTTATAATGAAGAGAAAATGGGGCTATTTTTCAGGCTTACGGTAGGTGCAATTGAATCCAAATATCTCCAAAACTATTGGTCAGACTGACATAAAATTTGGAAGAATGACTCGTATTATATCAAACAAGGCATAGGGTAAGTTTTATTAAAATCTAGCAATTTTCAGCTTATATTTAGGAACGACAACACAATTAATGACCTTTGCAACTCGTTGTCCACGAATGTAGTTCCCCATTAAATAGTGTATTTCTTTGTAATTTTTTTTCTTTGGCTTTTTTCTTGTTTTGGTTCTACTTTTGGGGCTTATTGGAAAGAAGGATCTTTGAAAAAAAAGTTAAAATTAAACATTTGATGAAATATAATGGATTAGGAGTAATTTGGTCTAGTGGAAGGATTGCAAATTTCCTGTTTTCAGAGTGTCTCGGACTTCATCCCTGAAGATAGGGATGCTTCCAGAGCTTTAAAAAGAGTTAACATTGATCAATTTTTCTAAATTTTGGATATAGTTTGTAAGTGGTATGGTACTTTCAGACTACCAAATGGCATTCCAGGGGAATCGGTGGAATTTTTTTAAATTGACTTTATGTTAATATAAACAAAGAGGGAAAAAGAGGTCTTCAACAATTGTGTTTTCGTTCCGTCTACAAACAAGTTTAAGAAATGCCGATATTCGTGGTGAGCATCACCCGTCAAAATGGTACAAGCGTGCTGCACAACACGGCTATTTCCTTTGCGGGAGGCACGTTCATTCAGTTATTCAGACAAGCGATAGAAAATAAAAATAACATTCACGTCAATTTCACGCACGACAATATTAGTGAAATTCGCCTCAGAGAGAAGACCCAATCACCTTACATAGCGGCCAATAGCTCTGAAATGGATGTGGTAGAGCTAACAACATCGTTGGGATGTAAGTTTGTTGACTTCATTATTAACTGCACTGCTAACCCTGCTTTAAATGTAGCTTTACCCAGCACATCAAATACCCGTACTGCATGTAGTACTAATGCTTTTGATATTCTCATGGGTGGTAGGGCTAATATAATTCTGCCCGACAAACCAAAAGAAGGCGAAAAAAGTCTATCTGGTCCGCAGAAACTCCTTGTTGACATTATTGACTTATTTAAATCAAAGGGTTGTGGGTGGACTCAAGATTGTGCTGATACTGCTAATTTTGTTGCAAAATCATTGAGGGATGCCCTATGGTACATAGATCATGTGCATGATAAACTGAAGGAGAGTGCATGTCATGTTCCAAAAGTTTTTGAGAAATTTCAGGGGTACAATGAATACACGAAATTCCATCATAGACCACCTCTTGTTAAATCTGAAAGATTGAATGAACTGCTGCTGATGAGAAATATTGATATACAGCATAACCAAATCAAGCATTTTATACTAGTTTTAGTATTTGTATCAAACATGTGCTTTTCTTAACAATACAATGTATTATAATTGAACATATGGCTCATACATGAGGCAATTGTATTACATGTATAAAAAACAAAAAGACACTAGCACAATATAGCAACTTTATTAATGAAAGCATTCATACGAACAATCATGGTTGAATTACACAATATGCATCTACATGTACATAAATTGAAATGAAAATAAAAAATGACCACATGCAAGCAGCTTATACCCATATGATGACAGATTTTTCAATAGAATGCTGAAAGGTAGGTTAATGGTACTTGCCATGAAGAATATTAACCCCAAAACACTTGGCTAAAAAAAAAAAAGTTATCGCTCGCCTCTGTTTTTAGAGGTTCGCCTTAGAATTTCACGAATTAAAAATTTTAATTTTAAAATTTTTAAATCGCTCGCTCGCACCTATTTTTACAAGCCAAAAAGCCGTAGAACAAGAAATTAATTTGGTGTGGCCTAATTAAAACATTTTTGCAATTTCGTTTTATGTGTATAAACATTGTATAAACAATGAGGTAAGCTTTGTCATGAATCTCATGCAATGATTGCAAATGAGACCAAGTTAATTAATACATTATTAGTGATCAAAGAATTAATTATTTTAAAACATATCCGAAGTGGGGAAAATGTCCATACAACACTAAATTACAAAGGCATAAAGAACGAAACAAAAACACTTTTTTTTACCAATTTTAATCAGTTTAATGTTAAATTATAATTGTTATTCACATTTATTATACAAAAATTTCGTTGCACACACAAATTGAATATGCTTGGCCAGAACGGTGATGGAAACGAAGTTACATTCCGGAACTCTGGTTATACCTGAAAAAAAGTGAAAAGTACATACTCGTATGTATAATGCGCACGTGGATTTAAAAAAATGTTCCAGAAGAATAAATGTGCGCATTATACACACCAAAAGACGGTACCTGGAGAAAAACCTTCTGTAGTAAAACTGGCAATCACCCAGTAGAAATAAGAATAAAGATATTTATAATATAATGTAGACAATTTAATTCCTTTATTTTTTATTATCACAGGAGAACTGACAAAAGATTGACAAGGTGTTTGAGTATAATAACTTCTAATTCAAAACTGGTGGGAGTGATCAGCTTTTGCCTTTTCCCATAAATTACTATTGATTTCGTTAGCTGTGCAAACTAAAATAATTAAATGTATAAGTAGACATTCTCTGAAGTTTTACCTGTTAGTTTAAAAGATCATATTTAGCATCAGAATAACAGGAATACCATAAGACTTAAATAACTATACAAAAAGAAAATATGAAATGTTGATGTTTGAAACAGTAAATGAAGAGACGATAGAGAGTATGCTTTACACACCGCTTTTATCGATGGCCATCAAGAAAGAGTTGTACATGTTAGCCTTCTAGGAATTCCAATTCAGTCAAACGGCAATTAATTATTCCTTCAAAGTATTATTTAGCCATGAAATTAGAGAAGGATCGTCGCACAAATGAATCTTTGTTAAAGACTTACTATCTGTTTTTTTCGGTGTTTAGTTTTTGAAATCAAGTTGCAAAATTCCACATTATGCTGGTTGAATAAATGTGTTGTTAGTAAATAGTTCTATGTCAGCAAAGTAGAACATTAGTGACTAATGCCACTTATTTTCGAGTAATATATATTTCGTTTCAATTTCAGTGTTGTGAAATAGTAGGACACCAGGTCTCATGTACACGTCAAACCATTTGTATCTCTTGAATTGTTAAGTCGTATTTCAATGAACCACTCGTCGTTTTCCTCACTCTGCTACAAAACAGTGTTGTCTTTCCAGCAACAAAACTCACTTTGGCTACGGTCTGCAGTTAAAACTTCTCTTCTGCTCATTGCTTGATGTTAAACCAATGAATGTGTTCAAAGAACTTGTATTCATCACTGTTTTTTTTCAACAAGAACAAAATTATGAGCCAGTGTAGAAATACAAATAAATCTTCCTGAGAACACGGATTAAACATACAAACGCTACTACAGTCTGGATTTTTAGTTGAAAAGTGTATACTGTCTTTCCCCACCATTGTTTATTAACTTGTTCTATTTCCGAATATAGCTAAAATATTGCTTTCTGCACGTTAAGCAAGTCATCAATATTTCATTGCGTTTTATACCCGTTTCGTTCATCAGTTTTCTTCCGAATTCTTTACTTTGTTCGGAAACCAATAAAATAAATACACCCCCTGAAACGTAAAACGTTCCCGTACGAACTTTAAACGGACGAACCAAAAACGACATACGAACGGACGAAGAACAAACGAACGCTCTTATAGTTCAGACGAACCATGTAAAAATTAACCAATCAGAGATAAGCTATACGCTTCAATCCTCCCTATGTGGGAAAACGAATGGAGACGCCTATATCGTGCTTTGTAAAAATCAAGAAACGTTCCATCATTTTAAATAAAATCTTGAGAATCAAGCTGGTTTATAGTAAACAAATAAAAAATTGAAAGGAATAAATAATAAATAATTATACTTTATTTTCTTTAAATCATCATTGAAATGATTTGTGACAGCTCAAACAGGTAATACACACACAAAAAAAACGTGACAACATAACAAGCCTACGAGAAATTGACATTGTCTAGTCTGGTTGTAAGAATTTAAAATGAAATAAAGATTTAAGGACTATCTTAGTTTAAGAACTTTTAATATGGAGAAAATGTTTATTAAAAATGGCTTTAAAGCCCCTTTCAGATTTACCGTAGTATACATAAGTTGTCATTTTGTAAACAAAGAAACACCTTTTACCTTTAGGATTTATATGTGAATGGAAAAAATCTGAATACTGGATGTGTCACAATTAGGTTGAACATATTTATTTGCAAGTACAATTCATACTTACAAAGGTCTTCTTCACAATACAATGATATACAATATAACAAAATGCTGGAGCATGCTATTTTTTACATGATTGTACAAATAGTGTAATTAACTTATTAAGCAAGAACAAAAAAAATATAGATACCTGATTCACAAGGAGTTGCAATGTCTGAAGAGTAAAGTAATGTAAATGGAAATTCAGGAAGTCAGGAATCTCCTAGATCCTATAATGAAATCGAACGCATTTTTGAAAATATTTATATTTTCTTGTATTGAAAGGTTTGCATTGCCAGATGTATATAATTTAGAATTAATAACAATGTCATTAGGTAGCAATTAAAGTTTTTATATAGTATTTGTCCAAGATTTGCAAACAATGGACAGTACAACATATAGTGGTATACATCTTCACAATTAAAGCCACGCTGGCACGAGGAACTCGCTTTTACATTAACACGACATAAATCATTATTTAGAAAGGAGTCAAGACTGTATTAAGAATTTGTGGTCCAACTGAATAATAACTAGGTAGGCAGGTATTGAGAAGTCATTTTAATTCAGATTAAATTTAGCTATTGTCCCCAAGCTTCGAATTGACGAATCAAGCCGTTTCAAATCTCTAATACAGAAGGGTTTATTGTTAAAGATAACCTACAAAATGGCAAAATGTAATTTTGACCATCGCGTAATGAATAGTTGGAAAGACTTTGAACATATGGTAGGACTACTTAGGTAATTCAGAGCATAATTGTGATTTATACTATAGAATATTTGGAGTGTTCGTCCCTTTTTGATATATTTCTAAGGGATTCCCATTTAAGCTCTTTGTAAATAACATCGGACTTCGTAAATGATGGAAGTCTTGTTATAAATGTATAATTATAACCGCTTCGAGTTGCTCTCATTTATTCGAGTAACAAATATCACAAACTTCACTTGCGTATTCCAGTATGGGTCGTATATAGATTAAATACAACTGCTCTAGGTTTTTGCGATTAAGTTGATATTTTAATTTTCGAAGAATTCCCAAATGTTTTCTTGTACTAGTAATTATATTAGCTAGATGCAAGTTCCACTTCGCATCATCACACAGTGTGACTTCTAAATGTCGATGATGACTTTTGTAATAGGGAGAAACTAAGGTCAGGAATTTTACTATTTGCAAAAAACATGATCACAGTCTTGTCAGAGTTAAATGACATAAGCCATTTGTTTGACCACTTATTTAGTTTACCCAGGTCGCGATCAACAACGACTTTTACTTGTAGAGGATCACGTTCTGAGTATCAAATGTATTATCAGCAAATAATAAAAATAAGGACTCCAGACCTTCTGCAATAGATATCCACCTTCTGTTTCCTCCTTATTAAGTAACCAAGTTAGTAAACTTTCATTTATCCTACATGCTTTTATTTTATGCAACAGTCCCTTATACCAAACAAGATTAAAAGCTTTTGAGAAGTCACAAAAAACAAAGGAACTTTTTTCTTTTTTCTTTAAAGAATTACATGAGCGCTTAGGCACAAATCCTGACTGATACTCATAAAGTAATTTTGTTGCATGCAGATAATTAAATACATGCTTATAAACAACTCTTTTCTTGATTTTGCCAACGCAGATAATAAGCGAAATCGGTATGTAATTCGATGGAAAAGATGAAGATCCTTTTTTTGTAAAATTGGAATAACATTTGCAGTCTTCCAGCTTGAAAGATAGTTGCACTGTTGCATTGATCTCTTCAACAATTTTTGTAGCTATGGCATGTTTTGTTGGACAAATTTTAACATTCTGTGACTAATGACGTCCGAACCAGATGCTTTATTTATCTTCAAAACATCGATTACGTCAGCTAGATTCCGTTGTTTAATACATATTTCGGAAATATGATTTTCAGTTCTACTTTCAAAATTTGGCAGTAGAACATTTTCGTCATTAAAATTAGAACTACAAAAATATTGATTTAGGGGTGTACATTTTTCATTGTCCGTGTATATGCAATCATTTGAATTATTATTATTTAAGATATTCTCTAAAGATGGGATTGATCATTTGAAATTCTTAATTAACATTTTCATAATTTTCCAGTAAGCTTTCGGATTTGACGCATTTTCTAATATAAAGATGTCTAAATTGTTTTCAAGTTGTTCTGAAGCTGACTTTTTAAAGTTATTAATCAACCTTATTTCCGTCCTTCTTGTACATGGCTAAGTCGTTTGCTGATTTTGTTCGCAAAGATTTTTTCCCGATTTTAGTCTCTCTTTCGGATTGCTTTTCTAATATCTATTGAAACATAGTTTGTCATTTTTACAAATAGTTACTAGTTTGGCAGGAATGCATGCTCTAGAGATGCTAAGAAACGAACCTGTAAACGTTTGACATATAAATCATCAACGTTTCTATATAGTAGGAAGTAAAGTATTCTAATCAATTAAGTCTATAGTAAGTTTCGAAGCGGCAATATAGCGGTTTTTTGGCTGACAAATAAAAACTGCTTACCGCGTTTGGTCCAGCTGATGCTCCTTTTGTAGATTACAGAATGTGTAAACTGACAACAACAATAATATCCAAGTGATAGTCGGCGGTTTGAAATGCGGCAGATTTTTTCACTTTGATAGAGCATTTTCTATAGTAAAGTTTGACCTAAATTACCACGGAAGTGTATGTTTGGAAGAGTCAATTGTTATCTAATCGAAATCCTTCGGGTCATGTCGTCTGCAGTTGAGGCGGGAAAAGTCTCGCGGTTTGTCCGAATACCATTGAACGTTACGAAAGCAGACGATCTTTTTGAAAACAACGCTAGGTCCCTTTTGAAACTCAAAAGGTTGACTTCCTATGTAAAATTCCCGTAGCAAATGTCAAGGACGATTTCGGATATTTCAACAACAAAGGCATAATATAAAATATGGACGTGCTATCGTGTAGATTTTTTTCAAAGCGGATTTTAGCACTATAAAGGTACAGTATGGAATAATTAAAAAATGCAAGCAAAACGCTGAGCGCATGGGGGGTGTAACATTTAGTATAGTTTGTCTGCAAATTTTGTATTTTTATACAAAAAGACTTTTCTTCGAAATGAACACGTGACCGATAACATCTATTGCTGCGTTATGGTCACTCATGCTTCGTAGAATAGTCAAAACCTCGGAAAAATACATGTCATTGTATTGCTTATAATAATCGGATCCAACAAGGTTTCTGTATGTGCGGTGAACCTAGTTAGGACCCGACCGTAAGGACAATATTTTCATATATAGTATTAGCGCGCTCGAGAGCAAAATTCAATTGATTGCAACAAATAAAATATGTTAGTAATGTGGGTTTATAGTGCTCTACCAACAAAGCTGCCAAGCGCGTCCCCAGGTGGCGAATAAAGAATGCCCTCTCTGATGTGGGGATAGTCATGGCGAAATACGGAACGTCTGACTGCGGACCACAGCAGGTACCGTGTTTGGAAAGTGTCACTCTCCTTGCACGATAAAAACCTCTTTTATAGACGTTGATAAGTGTAGTTTTGTTGTAGACTCTACAAAAGGAAATTTTCCGTCCCTATCTATATCTCATACTTCTCCAGTGACATTCAAAATTGTTTCCCTTTAACCCTCTTCCCGAATTGATTTATTGTTGTTAACTTGTTCTCGTCCTGAATACAGCTGAAATACTGTTCGCTGGACGTAAAGCAAATTTCCAATAAAGTAATCAATTCAATTACAAATGCTAAAACTCGTGAGAAAAAACCCCAAAAGCTTATTTAAAACTAGATTAATCATAAGCTGATCCAGGACTTGCCACAAGCTCTTTAAGGTAACAAAATAAATATTTATATTTGTTTTAAGAATTTTTTTAATGCACCTTACTAACTTTTATTGAAATTATATTGGGCTCACCCAACGCTACTTATGGAACGTTATAGGTCCGACAAATAAGATGCAAAGTGTAGACAATTCTGTATCCATTTGGTCAAATTTGCCATAATCAACATTTTAATGTGGTTTTGTAAATTTTTGTATCTGATATACGAACAAATCGGGGTCGGCGTACCCATAAACCAGAAAATTAAAAGGGTGGCCTGACATTATAGTAAATACATAAAAGAAAACTTTAAACAAACAAGAGTCTAAAAAAAGTATGGTTCTATCGATACTGCAAATCACTAATGCAGTTTTCATGTCAAAATACACGACATATAAGCTTAAGCTAATAAACGAAGTGGTGCACATAAAAATATCACAGATTGGTTCGATTACAGTAACTGTACAAGTTGTGTTGACTTTGTCATCGACTGCAAACACAATCTTTAATTTTATGTAGCACAAGGTGACGCATTTCTCCGCAATGAAACTTTGATTCCAAGTGTACTTATTTACTTATTACTATCCTGTAATCAAATCTTAAAAGTATGCCCAAATTAGAATCATGCTAAGATAGATTCGTCTAATTGTATCAGTGAAATAGACACACCGTTTCACCTGGATATTTAACTATGACATGGCATCAAATTGTATAAATTGAAACAGTGATATCCTATTTTTCAAAACTAATCATTATTTACTATGCAAATGACATTATGATAATGCTGCCAAAACATCAGATAATTCCACCAAGGTCAAATCATCAACAAACTGTATTGTAAGGCACGTTTATTTATAATCTTATTATATTATTGTATCGTAATAGTTTTAATTAATGTATTTCGTTTTTAGTTTGGTATTAACTACAGTTTACACTCGTTGAAGAAAAAGTTTGACTGAAGTGAAAACTTTGTTGATCTTTTTATAATTATTTATTTTATTTATTTACAGATGTAATGTTACGCAAGCAATCTGATTTAGTAAAGGATACCTTCGCTTCGAAGAGAAGGGTGTATACAGTTTTATCCTTGTCCGTCCGTTCGTTCGTTCATCCGTAAGAAAAAATTTCTGTCGCAGTTTCCAATGCAACTATAGGATGCAGAAGCCCGATATTTTGCATATTACTTTATCCTATAGTACCATATGGTGTATAGCGAATTTACGCTCCTTGGAATATATAATTAGCCCGTGTATTTGTTTACAAAAATATTGTTTGTTAAAAGCAATTTAAAATGGTCATAATGTGTATTGAGAGATCAAGATTTAGCGAACAAGTTTAGAGAAAACAGTTAAAGAATGTGTCACTCACCGGAAAGGTAATCCATGTCTTTAAGTTACAAGTTCATAACTATCATATGATTATCGAACAGGAACTGCGTTAGACAGGCTAAAAACTTGTAATATTTTTTTTGCTTTGTTTTAAAGAAACAAAATCTGGTTTCAGGTTAACATAAAACATCAATATGACCTTATAGTAAATAGGAAAACCATTAAGTATATTTTTAAAGATAACTGCTTAGGTTAAAACATGTGTACTGATTGCTTTATGTACAAAAAAGAATATTATTTCTATCGGATAAAACTGTATGTGTAGTTGGAAGAATGAATGTTTCGTAGATTGCTTAGGAGTGCATGGTAAATACTCTTGTCAGGGATATAATATAAAAGCATTTGCAGGAGATATGCTACTAACATGTCAAATGAAAACATACTACTTTAATTATCAATTTAGTTGTGGTATATCATGTCAAAAATATCCATTATAATTTTTTGACAACTATTATAAATGTCTGGAGTATCTTTAATTACAATTGTTATCAAATTATCACCAATTGATAACCAATCATATTATATTTTACTTTACTATTAAAACGACATGTTTCGCGTTGAGTCGGTGCAGTATGTACTACAAACTAGTATGTTGTCATTAATTAAATTTTGATTGCTTATAACTGATTTTTTATGGTTTTATAGTTAGAGTTATTCGTTGGTACTTGAATAAATTATAAATCAGATACATCCATTACCAATTATTTGTTTGAGCATTTGATTGATTAATTTGATTTTTGCTTTACTTTCAGCGAGCAGTATTTCAGCTTTATTCAGTACGTAAACAAGTTAACAAACAATAAATCAACGGAAAGGGGGGGGGGGGGTTGATTGCCACTGGAAATAATGTAGTATTTGGTAGGTGCGGAAAGCCTTCGGTCCGCGTCCAGGCGCTCCGTATTATGACCCACCAACCCCAACGAGGTTATCCCCTATCTGATTACCAGGGACGCGCTGGGAAGAGAACTGTGAATCCTCTCGGTATGGTCCCAGTTTAAGCATTTGAGAATGTAAATTTCCAGTACAGAAAATAAAAGTAAAATAAAAAATAGTGTATTGCAAAATTTGTCTGTACTAATTTAAAAATATTTAATGCAAAACCTATATTCTTTATATACAAGACAATATGAACATGAGGGCGTTTTATTTTCATAAATAGCTATTTATTTGTTTCACTGTAATGCATGATTTATAAAGTGTGTAAAAGAAGTGGTTCACAAGCAAATGCGTATAATTGAAATAATCTTGTTAAACCGAGTGTTTTGACAATTAGTATTCGTTTTGAATTAGTACAAAACAATCTACCATTTCGTTTTAAATTGCTACTTATTAGAAATTACATAATATAATTTTATTCTACTTGTAAGTATTAATACAGTCAGATCAACACAGGTATTCACATAGTGTGTTGATGTATGGTGCATTATCAGGTACTGTATTTAGTTCATTTTAAACGTCCTCATATCTATTAAAAGAGCTTGAATTTTCTGTAGAACTCTTCGTTAAGTGCCTAACTGCGGTCATTTGTTAACTAAAAAAGATTGCAAGATATTATCTCATATTCGTTCGAAGCAGACAATTTACTTTAAACCTAGTTCTACGCAAAGAAAACGGAATAATTTAAAAATAGCATTGTAGCATTTTATTTACGGAAGCAAGTATTGAAATGTGTAGGCTTACAAAAATAAGTAATTTGTAACCAGGTGTGATTATTTGATTAAAGCTTCTACCCGTACCCTGCCCGTGCATACGTTGCCATGTATGGTCAGCTGTCATAATTTTTGTATTATAACCTGAAAACCCCCAACCAAAGTGTGTCTTTTAAACTGCAATTGAGGACTAACAGTCCACCAGAAGAAGCATCGACCTTGTGGTTGAAATGAAATGTCATCAGATGAAAAGGTTAAAACAAATTTACTGCGCCAGACGCGCTTATCGTCTCATCTACACTTATCAGTTGCGCTCAAAGTGAGAAAAATATAAAATCCGATTGATTAAAATGATGTAGAGCTTCCATCATTAAACTTGTAAGACGTTATACCAAATCTACGAAGGCCATCTACATATTGCAAAAATGAAAGCCCTAGAATCCAAATATTCAAAAAAATTTAGGACAGTAAATTTAGATATTGACTACTGATGAAATAATCAATGATATTCTAGTCAGCACCTAAGTGAGACTAATATGGTGGTGATGTACATGGGCACTAACAATCTACCAGCAGAGGCATCGACCCAGAGATTGCAAATACAATGTCATCAAAGATACCAAGATTGAAAATATATATAGAATTTATTCAAAAATTTAACTGGAATGTAAAAATAATACAATATAAATACTTTATTAAACTGAATAAACGTAACGACAAGCTAATTTTTCAAACGAATAAATTCATCATGAAACCAACACAACATGAAGCTGATGGCTTTTATTTTATGTTATATAATCAGATTATTTGAAACTTTGTTAGACGGCGATTCGAACACGAATATGACCCCAATAACACATCACACTGTAGCGTTAGATATTTAAAGACTTCAGATGACTACAATCGAAGATAAAAATTTAAGAGGCCTGATAAATAATTAACAACAAAAAACAAATACAATAAAATTGTAACAGAAAGAGGACACAAATATCTTGCAGTACGAACTAAAATGTAGAAACAACAACTCACTCGCCTGTACGTTCGGTTATATTCATGCTTCTTTGCATATAATACAAAAATGGAATTATGTAAAAATGTAAGTATTATGATACATCAAAGGTTGAACCAGCATCATTCAAAAGTTAGATAGCCTATCGTTACTAAAGATACAGTAGAGAACTAATGCATTTTTCGTGTCATCATGCAAGCTTAAGCTAATGAACAGAATGTTCACAGTTGACTTTGTCGTTGACTGCAGAAGCTATCTGACACGATAAACGTCGAATCCAGGTAGACATAAGTATTAAGATACAATCTTGCATTAAAATGTAAAAATTAGTTTTTAAATTTTTGCCGAAAAAGTAGCATACAAATATAATTTTGATTTTAATTGGTTGGTTGAATGTTTGGTTGAATTACGTTCAGCGGGAGCAGTATTTAAGCTATATTCAGTCGGATAACAAATTAACACATAATTGTAATAAATGAATTATGAAAAAGGACCAGAGGACATCATTGTGAATGCTACTTGAAAAGTATGGTGTATCGGTAGGGGCGGATAATTAAACCTTTTGTAGAGGGTACAAAACGATCCTACTCTTTAATCGACATTAACCAAATTTATCTTTATCGTGGCACTCTCAAAATTCCCCTACATTGTTACTGGCACTCGAATTTTCGTGTTCATTGGTTTTACTCGTTTCCTATGATTCCGTTAGAAATTTAGCAAGTTACATTCCGTTGGGAATTGTACAAGTTACAACACACATTTTGAGTTGTTCAATTAATAACGTCTATCTACGCTGTTCCGATATGTAAATCACATTATACGGATGCTTACTAAGCATCTTAAAAGTCCATTGAGGGAAAGAGCTTACATTAACTTTTTTCAGGTTTGCCACTACAGGAGACAGTATATGTTGCATGTTTTTGTTCATAAAAGTTGAATAATCGTATGTGCTAATTTCTACAAGATGTCTTTAAACACAGTGGTCTTAGTACAAAGCTTTAATATCATCTGTAGTTTTATGTAACTTCAATACTTCAAATAACTAAAACGCATATTCCTATACTCGCATAAAAAATTAAGTGATATGTTCATCTTTCAACGATTGAACTGCATGCAGCAAAGATTTATATTGTTTTTTTTCAATATTTACAAACGACAAGGAACTCATTTTTTTAACATACGTATTTTAATTCAAAGAAAGATGGTAAGTATAACAAAGAAGTAAATGATTACCTGTACACCAACAGTTATGATGCCCGAATATAGCTGAAATATTGCTGCTCGGGCGTTACACACCATTAATCAATCAATCAACCAACAGTTATGGCAACCTAAAGCAAGAAAACAATATATTGAGTGGTTACTAACAGTGTTTCAGCTTATTCTGGATTGATATTAACAGAGGATAAATCAATTCTGGAAGGGAAGAAATTGTGATTACTATTTGAAAGGTTTTAAAATTTTCTAATCTTTCTTACATGTATAAATATGTCCAACAAATACAGCAAGATGAGATATGACCTTAGTGTGAAATAAAATCTCAAAGAATTTCAATTTACAATCAAGTGTAGACTTATATCAGATTCTAGTAACGGATGGTAGTAATACTATAACCGCGCGTTCATTCATAGGATAAAACACTATAATGCATATCTAGAACCATATTAAAGCTTCAGAAAATGTCTTCCTTTTACGACATAGTTAATACTATAGTCAATTAGAACAGGAGTAGGGATTTTCACAACAATGATATTTTGCTGGAAAATATAAATGTTCTGAGAATAAAATAATAAGACATTATCAACAGAGACTGAGTAGTATAAGTGAGGTAACACGAGTGTATTGGCATTAAACCATTTGAAATTGAAATTTGAAGACAATTAAATCAAATCAAACAATATACTTTTTTGTGAAATTGATCTGCAGAAACTAATCAATATATTGCATTTTTCCAATTTATTTATAAACAACTAAAGCTTAACATATTGTTTTTGATTAAAAAATAATGCAATATACACCACGTTTCCTTTTTTTGCCAGTTTGATATATCTAAGATAAAATTGTGAACTTGAAACCAGGCTTTAGAATACAGTATCAATTGCTACTCCATTAGTGGCATAAATGAAATAGGACATATTAAGATCCATATCTCATCACCAGTGGATCCTAAAAAAAAATTTCTAACGACCTGATAGACATCGTAAGGTACGGATCTCTTCCCCAATGTAACAGTATTAAAACCTTTGATTTTTCGACACTCTTCACGACCATGCCAGGTAACTATGTGATTACTTTCTTAGTCTGAATCTTAATCGCATAATAAATATACTCAAGAGAATTTCTGTCATAGGTTAGATTTTCTGATCGACAACATATTTGTCATCTTTGTAGGAAATGTTATACAGATTGGGTATTCCAATGAGTACAAATTGTGCTTCTCTCCTCGCCCACCCGTGTGTGTACTTTTATGATGCCGAGTTCATAGAAGACCCGCTAAAGAAAAAAGAAAAGTCACTGGACCAGAACTTTAACATTTCGCTATATTGGTGATGTTTTGACAATGGTAAATTAAGTGACTATATGCATTCAATTTATCCAAGCGAGCTTAAAATTAAGAACACCATCAACACACTTAGGTCGGCCTCTTACCTTGGCCTACTTCTAGAAATAGGCACTGGAATGCTACAAACTAAACTCTACGACAAACGTCAATTTTACGTTCATCGATAGGAACATTCCAGCAGCTACGGTGTATGGTTTGTACATTCATAGCTTATACGTTATGCTTTATGCTGCGATTGAAATGCCGATTTTCTTCACCGGTCATTGATGTTGACTACTAAGCTACTCAAACAAAGGTTTGTTGTACCCATGTTGATATTATCACTTAATTTAGACAGTCTATGGTCTTTAATATTACCTAATTGCCTGTTACGGGAAATCTATTTCTTAAATACGATCGGATATTTTCGCTGAGTAATAGATAGTCTTTCCCATTGCTATATTTGACTTTTACCTAGACAAGACAATGAGTAACTCGACTAGTGTCTAATTAGAGACAGCAACTGCTTACTCATTAGAGCACGTGAGTGTACGCATAGTTTTTATTGGGTTCGAGTTCTTTGTGTCTTTTTTTTGGCGGGGGGGGGGGGGGTTGTGTTGTGTTGTATATGTTTGTCTAAATCCGGATTTTTATTTGTCCCTTAACTCTCGGCTCTTGTTGATCGATCGGTTTTCTTGTTAATTTTCTTGTCTTATACAAAACAACACCCAACGGCAAACGGAACGACTCGGGTGTTTTTAAATAAAGGTCATAGAAGATACCAAGCTTATCAAAAATCATCTTGAGATGAAAAATATATTAGATACAATAGCAGAAACAGGTTTAGACAGTGGCCCACACCATGCACTGTAAAACCCCTTTTTGTTATTATGAAAACGAATATTCTTACTGGAGCCTTTACAAAGGCCTGAATCCTAACCTAATACTCTATACGTTTTCGATTGCAGTCAGAATTTATTTCAAGTTGGCGCTTCCTTTTCTATGTTGATTTATTGTTCTCGTTCTGCATATAGCTAAATGCTCACTGCACGTTAAGCAAACATTTAATCAATCTCATGATAGGGACGATAAAACTATTTAAGAGATCATCATACGCATCGAGTAATGTTTTGCGAACAAGTTAAGTTTGTGTAAAACTCATTCTTTCGTTCTGGAAAGCAAATAAGCTCTTAAACTATTCAAAATTTTATCGATACGGTTTTGCCTTGAAATCAGTTTATTTATTCATTTAAGAGGCATCATACCAAATAAATAGCAACAAATTAAAACATTTAAGCTTACCTTAACTTAACGAGAAGAAATATAAATTATTCATAACAGATACCTTATTACAAGTTAATAGTTTGCAAACAATGTTTAATATATACACAAAACCAACCTAGGTAACAATTTATAAATATAACATACAAAATAAAATGAATAAAAATGTCAAAACGGAAAAATATAACTTCGTTCCAATTATATATTTCATGCTGTAAATTCAAATCATTTATCAGTTTTTTATCCAGATTTCGCATTTTAGTGTAAAATTTGTACTTTTAACATATTAAAGTATACCGCTGAGACGAGTTTAAGGTAGGACGTTGGAATATTTTGAGTGCGATACGGAATAAATGAAATTCAAGACAAACCAGATAACATCCTATTATTACATATTTGAAATTTATTTAGATATGAAGAGATCACAGAAACGTTATATGATTGATTTTGTTTTAAATTATAATACAGCGCTAATGTTAAGTGGCATTTAACACGTTTAATGTCAAACAGCTGCTTTGGTCAATTGAATGAATGTAAAATATGTATTCACAAATATCAGATTAAAGTTGAAAATGTTTTAGAAACCAAACATGCGATCTTCTGTTTAAAAATTAATTTTAATTTATTTATCGATGAAAGTTTTTGTTAATGTTTTATATTGGAGTAAAATTGTATCGGAGTAAAAATGTCCCTACAAACAGTGTTTTCTCTGATTTAATGTTGGAGCTTTTCTGATGTACTGCAAATTGCGTTAATGAAAGTGATAACGCATTTAAATCTGATTTGCTTTAAGGTACATTTATTAAAACGAAAAAGATAAAACAATGGAAAACTCGAATATGCCAAAGATATATTGATGTTTTTCCCAGTCATTGTCTAGTTATTAAAACTTCACGTTCAATTGCAGGTAAATGGCATACGTTGTGTTTAATCAGTCAGCGTCGATATATTAGTATTACTTTGATTTAATGCAATAAACATTTGGAGATTGTATAGTACAACAAGCACATACATAAGTACTGTGTACTCGCTTTGGCTATCATATTGCGTTTTAATAAATATATAACAGCTTATGTTTATGACAAATTATTAAGTAATTTAAAAATCCGGTAATGGGAGCGTTCCTAGGTCTTGGCCAACACAATACGGAAAGCATATTGCAGGTACCTTCTAGGTAGTGGGTCGTGAGATTAAAACCGGTAAAGGGGAAGCGGTTCATTTTCAGTTTAGGAAAGAAACGCTAATTGCACATTAAAGTTGAAATTCTGTTTGTCTAGCCAAACGTTTTAGTGGCGGTCACAATTATCTGAACATAAGTACGTTCTTTTTTTAACTTACAAGAAATATTGCTTTCTAAACATCAATGCAGTCAATATGTTATGTAACCAAGAACTTTAATATATAATAAACTTAAAACCTTGTAATGTGATAAACATTTCAGAAAAAACAATTGACTGACAATATACTCTTAAATACTCGATGAGAAATCCTTTAAATAAGTCGTAACATAAGTTTGTGTGACCACTAAGCAAATGTCACACTAACAATACATTACTGTTAAAATTTATTGATTGAATGCTTTCTTTAATCAGTATTGTAACAATCTTCAGGACCAGAACAAGTTAACAGTCAATAAATTAATTCAGGAAAGATGGACGACTAAAGGGCAAAACATTTTGCATGCCACCAGAAATGGGTATGGGTAGGAATCGTTAGCGTGCAAGGTGCGTGGTACTCTCCAAACGGGTTACACAATCTAGTCTGTGGTCCTGCCTTCCGTATTTTGACTCAGAAAACCCTTTTATTAGAAGTATAACTTCAAGCACGATCAAGTTGGTTCGATTCTAACTTGCATGCGAACCTAACGAAACATAATGTTTGCTTAATATAAAGAAATCAGATTTGTACTTGCTATGTTTACACAGGAAAGAAAATACCAAACTAGTAGATTGTTCTAATGACATAATCTAAATTTAGCTTTTTGGAAATGACCTGTACTGCTTATGCGTTGATTTGATGATTTTTTGCTGTGATATGTTTTTGCATGTCTGTCTCGACATTGTATTACTAAAGCGTAGTGGGTTGGGATTTTACAGAAACAAATATGATATCTAGCCATATAATGTTTTATGTGGCTGTTCTGAGCCTTTCGCTTATTACCTTGATGTTGTGTTTTTGTGTTTTGTTGGTTTTTAGCTCACCTGACCCGAAGGGTCATGTGAGCTATTGCCATCACTTGGCGTCCGCCGTCGTCCGTCGTCGTCGTCGTTAACTTTTCTTCAAAAATCTTCTCCTCCAAAACCACTGAAGGGATTGCTTTGAAACTTTGCACACATCATCAGTAAAATGTCCTCTACCAAGTTTGCAGAAATCATGGCCTCAGACAAACCAACATGGCCGCCATGGCTAAAAATATAACAGGGGGGGGGGGTCAAAATACAGTTTTTTGCTTATAGTTCAAAAAGTATAACAGATACAGGAAAACCGAACAGACTTTCCTTCTTCAGCATCAAAAGCTCTACAAAATACTCCATTGGGTCAAAGTTGTATGATGACTCCTTGAAAATTATTAGAACTAGAGAAAAAGTTAGCATTGCTTAATTGTTCTGCTCTATGAGGGCTACAAAAATGACTTAAAGGGCAAGATTGTCTGATTAACCGTTTAAGAGTTATTCCCCTTGAACTGTTTTTTTTAATCGGTTTTAATTGATTTTTTAAAATCTTCTTCTCTGAAACAACTGAAAGTACTGCTTTGAAACTTTGTACACATCATCCGTCAAATGTCCTCAACCAAGTTTGCACTAACCATGGCTGCAGATTGACCAACATGGCCACCATGGCTAAAAATAGGACGGAGGGGGGAAGGATAAAATACAATTTTAGGCTTATATTTAAAAAAGTATAACAGATACAGGAAAACCGAAGAGACATGCCTTCATCTGCATTAAAAAGCTCTACGAAACACTTCATTGGGTTGAAGTTGTATGATGATTCCTTGTAGGAGTTATTGCCCTTTAATTGTCGAAATTGATTATTTTAGACATTTTTGCCTCCAAATCTTGAAAATTATTGGAACTAGGGAAAAAGTTAGCATTGCTTAATTGTTCTGCTCTATGGGGGCTACAAAAATGACTTTAGGGTCAAGATTGTCTGATGAACCGTTTAGGAATTATTCTCCTTGAACATTTTTTTAATCAATATTACTTGATTTTAAAAAATCTTCTCCTTAAACAATGAAAGGACTGCTTTGAAACATTGCACACATCATCTTAAGGACGTCCTCTACCAAAATTGTGCAAATCATGACACCTGACTACCTACATAGCTATTTTGGCTTAAAATAGAAAAAATGAAAAAAGGGGGGGGAGTCGAGAGAGTTTTCGATTGATAGTTAAAAAAGTATAACAGGTACAGCAAATTTGAAGTGAACCTCCCTTCTCCCTCTAAGCATCAAAAGCTCCTCTTTATAGGAGTTATTTCCCTTAAAAGGTCAAAATTAATGATTTTTGCAGAAGTGTTGGGCAATTCCTTATAGCAAAGAAAAGCTGGATAAAAAAGGGTTGTTTGGTTTTAGGTTCATGTGAGCGACACAGGCTCCTGGAAGCCTCTAGTTAGTAATTACCAGAATTAAGTATTGTCTCCTCTTTATTTCAGCATTACACAATGCTACAATATTTCTTACTCTTCAAAACTGTTTCCTTAGTTATTTTAACCTTCAGTTCATTTAATATCTACTGTAAAATTTTCAAGAAATGGTTTACAATTTCGTTAGTATGTAATATTTTGTACAAAGAGAAAAATCAAAATATTTCAGAGTGAAATACGCTGTAACTTGTTTCTGTCAGATAAAAATTGTAAATATAGTGACAGTAAATTGAGATACAGATGTCATGATTAAAAGAAGATACACGTGGTTTTTAAATTAGCATGCCTACAGATTTCGAATGTAGATATTATAAGGTCTAGTTCAGATTGCGCTTGATCAACAAGCACATATGACTTTCCGACACGTGCGTGATAAGGAAATCACATCAGTGCACTCAATTGAATTTTATCACTGGCTATGATCACCTATTAGCATTGTCTGTATTACTTGAGGTTTATTAAATATTGATCAGTTAAAAAGGTTCAATAAAAGCAAAATGCATCGATGCAATCTTAGTTATTGATAAGCCGATATTAAGACGTCTTGCGTAACGTTAGTTTCTATAAAATAACACAAATCTAACATATAATTTAAGCCTAATATATATCCAAAGTAAGGGTAAACCAACAGCAGTACAAAATTGGAGAACAATATGAATGTAGATAAAACGCACGCACATGTAGATTTTTCAGTCAGTTATATGAATGCTATAGTGACAGGTTTGGATCAATACCAGTGCGATAATAGAGTAACATTTGTTTTACCTGTTTTGGAACCTTTCTGTGTTAAAGGTAAGATGTTTTCGTTTTATCAGTTATCGTATATTATTATGAATTTTTTAGGGTTTTTTACAGGACTGATATATATAAGTGACATAATTTTTTTTAACGACGTCAATCCATGTTAACAATATATCAATATTTTCCCCCATCTGTTACCAATATTAATGATTGAATTGAAATATATACATTCTATAAATTTTATTTTCTGTCTAAAATAACATACCTGCAATTTATCTGGACATGACAGCCCTAGATTAAGTTCAAACCTCTTGTAATAATTACGAATTAATTGGCATCAGCTGTTTCGAAAATTGATTGATTTGTTACTTTTCTAAAAATTCACCATGGACACTAAGTGTTATTGAAAATATATCGGGAAGTGTAAAGACTACCGTGACCTAAAGAAGCTTAAATCAGTGTCACGAGATAGTCTTTCTACTTCATTCCATACAAGTAATAACACAAAACCGACAAATATCATCCTGATAGTTTATTAATTGAAATAAGCGAAGTTCTCGCACGAAAACAGTTATTCCTATACATTCATCCATGGAAAACCCGATTTTATATATGAACTCCTTCATTTTAAGACATGCGTCAATGAGCACTTTAATTAACATTGAACAATTTAATTAAAGTAATGTGTTCTCTTAAAATTTCAACAATTTACTGTAAATATATCTACTGCTAATGTAATGAACACGAAAGCTGAATTGATTTTGCATACTGTTCTTGGAATGACGAAGGCTTTCTTGCGATTATTTTAAAAATAATAAGAAGTCTTCCGTCGTAGAAAATAAGGAGAAAAATTGCGTAACGTGTACTGCTGCACTTTGTACGCGCTGAACCTTTTATGCAATAAGTGTTTTCATTTGCAATGCACTGTTTCAGAACTAATCATAATCTTAATATTTCAGCTATTTTTAATCATAATCTAATAATATGTCAGCTATTTTGATCCAAATTTGGTGAATGATATTACATTTACAAATTCAAAAAAATTAAAAAATACGAATTTACTTATAGCAATATAAGTTTTTTAATGTCCTGTATACGCGTACTATGGTTTATAAAGAGGTTTGGGTCCAGTATATAGAATGAGCTTAAATGGGATATAGAATCATTGATAAAAAATTTACGACGGTTTTATGAGACGTATATTTTGTGTTTTGTTTTCAGGAGTAATTATTAAAATGGAAAACGATTAGGTGTGTTTTCTATTTGTCTTGCATGTCACATATTAACAAACTTGGGCGTTTTAAATCAGATATAAAAATTCAAATTAATTCATAATCGAGATGGTGAATAGTGCTGAAAGTAGCCTTGAAACAAAAAAAACCCAAAACTAAATTATATAAACCTTTTGGGTAATATTTTATTATTTTATATTCAATGTTCCTTCGAAGTACTCGTATTCTAACGCCGACAGCACAGATAGTCAAAGTTAAATTTTCTACCATTTGATTGTCAGCTCATAGGTATCTACCAATAGAGTGAGGTGGCTTGTATCCCTTTCGCAAAAGTTAGTACCATATAGATTCCTTTAGAAATATACAATGCTGAGGACAAGAAGTTTCAGCATCTTCGTACATTTCCGCGTTTTTTTGTGTAATAAAATATTACTACTACTCCGTTCTAAGGAAACCACGTTCAACATTAAGCTGAGACTGGTTTGTTAAGGGTAGTCCTATAGTTAAAGTTATATCAGGTTATTATATGGAAAGCCTGGCCGTGGACCAAAGCGTATAAGTTCTTGGAGAGTAATACAGTCTTTGTTAGATCATTAATACTTTTTAAGATTACAAAAACGCATTATAGATTCTGCAAAGATAATTCCAAATGCAGAGGCAGGCAACATCTTCTGAAAATTCGTAAAATGTTAAAGATAATTAACAAGCACAGTAATACGAAATTTGATATTGTTGAATGATAATCATTTGCACTTTAATGATTATGTAATTATAAACAATGTTATTAAGAATTTTTCGTAGATACCAGAAAATCAAGAAACGTGTTTGTTTTTCTTATTTCATTTTGTAATTAATTAAGACAAAACCATTATACAATTTTTGTTCTTTTTAAACACTTTTAGTGCATTCACAATTAGATAAATGTATTTTCAATAATTTTAGCAATTCTATTTTAGCACATTCACGTAAATTTGTTAAAAATCCACGAAAAGTTTTTTTTTTAATTACATGGAATTCCTTAAGAGGCGTGTAATTTTGAAATTCTTAATTTTTACAGTAATTACACGTCTTAACTCATTATACAAATTTACTGTAACACATACAACACATTATGAAACGTGTGCTTCTTTCCTTTAGGACATTGTACGTCAAAGTTGCTTATATCGAAATCTTAAAAACTAGTTTCTGCTGAAGAAAATGAGCTATCTGATAAATATATTATTCAATAATTTGATGAGTAAATTGTTAATTCAACTAAAATTGAAACGCTTGCCATATTGTATGATCAATCAAAACAGATCCACATTAAGGAATGTTGGCATGATGACGTTAAGGAAATGTAAAATAATTTTGATAGATTTTACAGCTATAAAAAAGTTCAGTATGCGAAGGTTTTACAATTTACATGTAAATGTAAAGAGTAATCATAATATAAAGTGTTTATTTTAGTATAATATTATATTGATTGTTTATATAAATGATTTTTTAAGTAATAATTACTTCAGTTTTCTTCAATCTTTAAAGCAATCTCTTTATAACGATGAGACAATACAATTTTAAATAAATAAAGAAGTTTTCTCGATGTTCCTCTTATTGTACATGTACGGAAAATATGTCTCACAAGTATACTACAATTTATATTACAATGTGTGTATGCTCAGTGAATATGTAATTTGTAACATTCTGCTTATTGGAGAAGACTTCATAGTTAGTTAGTTTATCTTCTGACTTGTTTTTTTTGCATATTTAGACAAATATAAAGTTTGTTTATTCTGCTTTAGTTGTCAATGACTCTGAATCATGTGCACTAATTTAAAAAAAAAATTTTTCGGTACGTGTTTGTCTTTGCATATTAATCATACACGGTTTACTTCTACCTTTATTCATTGAGTCATACGCAACGGGCTCAAAATTACATGTGTGAAACTACAAAAAATGACTCCTAATTGTCATCCTCAAAAGTGAGGGTTTCTGTGCCCACATGTGTCCACGAAACCCTGACAAACGTAGCTAGGAAATTCCCTGGTTAGAAGATTTTTATATGACGTCAAACCTTCAAAGTATCAACTATTGCTTGAACGAAGCAAGCGTTTGGCAGAATTATTCTTGAGTGGGAAGAAAACGTAACGCAACTAATAAATAACGCGGTAATAACAAACTATAAACACTACTGTATTAAATATACTGACTTTCACATGGTCTATGCAACACATCCGTTTGGTTTATTTACAATCGACATCGGAATATCCACTAACCAAGCTGTGAATGAAAGCGAACTTTATGATGTAGCCAATCAAAATAGTGACTTCTAGCCGAGGAATTTCCTAGCTAAGTTTGTCAGGGTTTCGTGGACACAATAGGACACAGAAACCCTGATTTGTGAGGATGCCAAATTGTGACCCTTCAAACTTAGAAACGGATTTCAACTGGTTTCATATTCGGGCTTTAAAACGCTAATTTGTAATTTGATTTACCAAATTTGACATCTATCTTATAAAGATTTGCCTGTTGTTTAAAATTAATACACATATTGACATAAAATCATCGATATAAAAATAAACAAAAATAATAAAAGGTGTGCGTTATTGCTGTCACACTTATTCACCAATTTCCATAGTTATAACTTTAAAGAAATTACTCAAACCACAGTGTTTAAAATTGTCTAAAAATTATATTAACAAATTAAAAAGTGAAATAAATAAATGTTTAATCAGGATTCCATTATAACAGCATGTCGTCTTAATATTATCTTGACATTTGATATGACGACAAACAATACTGTTATTACCCGCATAAATATTTTAAATGACATGAAACAATTTGATTATTTATTAGCTGTACTTTCTTGGGTTACACTGAAACATATAAATATTTTGTGATAAGCTATTGTGCATCTCTGTTTGAAGCAAATGGTGCTATATGAACCTCTCAAGAGGGCACGAGTGTTAGGTATCAATACAATAAACGAAATTGTTATTTCATCAACTCGTATTGTTATATCATTGTTATTACATGTTTTACATGCCCAGACTTAATGTTAAATAACTATAAAACATATTTAATCGATGAGGCGGCATACGACAATATAAAAGACAGCATTAAGGAGGCGATTAGGTAGAATATGAGCATACTACATACAAGTTAATGCAAAATCTATATAAATCAATTGGTTTAATGAACGGAGTTATTTTAATTCAGGTATAATTATAATTTAACATAATTATGTACTACACTCTTGATAACAAGTACACATGAACAAACACGCTCTGCCTGGATATAGCAATGTTTAAACATAACACACGAATTCGCAAGTAAATAGATTTAAATGTGTAATGTTAGTTATTACCATCATATAATTAAACATATCCATACTCTTATTTTATATAATACTATATTACAATATATTATGGTGCGGGTTTTGGAGTTTCCTCTTTATATATCATATCATTTGAATTGATTAACTAATCGGCTGCTTTACATCAAGCGCGCAGAGTTTTAGCTATATCTAGGACTACAGGAAGTTATTCAACAATACATTAATTCGAGAAAGAGGGTGGAGATGTTCCTTGGAATCCGAAGGTAGCAAATGAGGAATGCCACCACGGACCTTTTTATTTGGTTAAAATACAAAAGTTTTACCCATAGTTGGTAACCTTTTTGGAGAGAGCTAAGAATGATAAGAGCACCCTTTATAGTTTTCGAAAAAAGAGTTGTCATATTTTAGTAGCAAAATACCCTATCAAAACCTTTTCGGTGACAGTTAAAAGTGTTTTCTTATTGGTCCATCGCTTTTCCGCTCAAATACTAAATTCTTAGCTTATTCTTGTCCTGAATATAGCTGAAATACTTCTTGCGGAACGTTAACCTTCAGTCATTTAACCAGTCAGCGGATAAGAAAATTAAACTGCCTAGCTAGAAAAATATGGAGAATACGGATAGGATAGAGAAGTTTGCCTTTCGTAGGGCCTGCATTTTTTTCGTTTTTTTCTACTTATGGTGTCTTATATGCCAGAAGCGTGCCACTCCTCAAATATGTCAATCACTAATCCCTGCGGCCAGGCTTCTAGCATGGAAACCCAAAACGGGAGTGCATCCCCTATATCCCACCTGGGTACACGATGGGCAAATGAGCTCAGTTTCATATTTATTGTAGAAACTAAGTTACAGGTCTAA
Organism: Limnoperna fortunei; assembly: GCA_944474755.1. Taxonomy (NCBI): domain Eukaryota; kingdom Metazoa; phylum Mollusca; class Bivalvia; order Mytilida; family Modiolidae; genus Limnoperna; species Limnoperna fortunei. Next base: position 53,556,968 of record OX104111.1, on the reverse strand, counting down.
AATACATTTTTTAGTATTGCTGACAGATACAATTTCTAAGAAATTAATTTATAATAGATTATGTTGCAGTTTCGTGAGTTGTAGCCCGCTTTTTGTACATTTCACTAAAGACTAACAAAGCAACTAGGAATAATTTTGATTTTCAGGCATTGAAACGGTTTCAATACAAAGCCACAATTAATCAGGCGTGTGTTGGGGTTTTTACGACATTAAATTGGCCTCTTGAAAGTATCCTGAATTTTATTACATCAATGTAAATTTGTATATACTACAACTGATTTTTAAGAAACATTTGAGTTTTGAAAAACCCTTAATGGTTTTTTTTTATTGAAAATGATATTTGAAACTTTGACCTCATAGACATGTCCAGATATAAACAATATTATATAAGTAACATGGTATCGTGTATTTACTATTTGTAACATCTTAATATGCTACACAAATATCTTCCAGCGAGTTATTGATCACCAGACTTTCCTTGGTCTCGTCGGAGAGATTTATACATATTTTGTTGTAAGGGTCTCCTTTATATATCGCATACAATGACCAGTACAAATTCAAATATTGACTTTACGCCATAACTGCTTGAGAATTTTAACGTGCAGCAGCGAATAAAAACTACAAAGAAACCTTAATTCATACAAGCGGTCAAGTTTTTCCGTTTTGTAGGACATATTTCCAAAATTATTTTTTTAGACCTCAGAGTACAAAAAACCTGTTTACTATTATTAATAGATGAAAGTAGACTGGAAAGTCCAGTGTAAATGACCTGTACAATTCATCGATTTTACATTAGTTTTTATGATTTAGGACAACGGAAATGTATGCACTTTGCCCACATGCCATGTATCTAAAGGTGTTTATGACTAGATTATCGTTGGTATATTTTAAACATTTGATGAAAAGATCAAACTGAAATTAATTGGACGATGTTTGCTTTTAACAATATTTACGTAAGTTTAAAATTAACACAATTTTCAGTTTTTTTAGATAGTGTGTGTCGAGATAAAAGGTACATACAGCAACCATAATTTAGACGGAACAGACATCGAATGTTTAGTCTTAATTCTTCGGAAGAACTTACAATTAAAAAAAAAATTAACGTCTTTAAAAACTATAAGCATTTTAAAAGTGATTTCTACATTTCTACATTACTAAACTTTTAATCAAACAGTTTGAAATCGGATAGAACACATGTGTTTTAAACAAACTACATCTGTAATTTATTTCTGCATGCCTATAGTCATCCAGATTTCCTGTGGTGTTTCCATGGTTGACGACGCACGACATTTAATTACTTTACTTTTACAGATACCTTTCTATCTTTATTTATCAGTAGCAGAAAGAAAGGTTGAATAGCCAAAAAATCAGACCATGTCATAGTTAAGAAATAAAATATATCTTAGAACACATATTTAAATGTTTGCGTAGAGGCAAACCCCTTTAATAATATCTACCGGTAGATAGATTTCATTATTTAACAGCTGCTGTTTCGTACACCTGTTTCCATATGTTTTGAACAGATAGATGTCCACATTAGTTTTATCATACAAAACAGTCGCAAACTGATGAAATTTTTTTTCCAATGGAAGCAAGATCATGTTAGCTGCATCATGAAGTTTAATGTACATGCATCGAATTATTTTGAAAGAACACTCTTCATCCCAGCTCGTCTTATGTTGTTCAACGAGTCGAGTCGATCAACGCTTTCTTTTGTTCCTTTTCCTCAGATTCTGTTTAATTGTTAGATTTTTCATCTTACACTTTTTCGGTCTCTATTAGTTAGTGTGTCTGTGTGAACATTTTAGTAGGATTTTCTCAGAAATGATAAAATACTTAAATTTTGTCTTTAGTTTTGCTTGGTCATGCTATATTGTGGGATTGATTTTCAGAAATCTCCGACTTCTATTAAGTGTTAACGGAGTCAATATTGAGCAGTCCGTAACTATTTTCCGTCACAATTTTCTCAGCATTGATAAGTTATTCAATATTGAATTTTTTAGTAGCTTTGTATGATTATGTCATAATGTTCGGATTCATTTTAGACCTCTCCGACTTCCGCTTCCTGTACATCGTCTTTTGATCAATTTTCAGTTGTCCATATCCAGTGAGCGTAACTATTATCTGTTACATTTTCCTCAGCAATGATAAATGATACAATACTGAAATTGTGTCAGGAACTTATGTCATATAGCGGGAGTATTTTTAGACCTCTCTGCTTCTACTTACAGTTTACCGACATAGTTGTTTGTACATCAATGTGAATGTTTCAATACTGGAAATTTCTGAGTAGCTTACCATGACCATGTTGTGGACTCATTTTCAGACTTTTTTTTACTTCTTTTCGTTGTTAGATCAGGGAGCATTTTTGTCATTATATTGATGCATAAATCTCATTGATAAAAACATCTACAAAAAGGTTTTAATCTATAAATATCTGAAAATGTATTTAATACATAAATATCTGAAAACTAATTAATCTATAAATATCTATAAATGTATTTAATCTATAAATTTCTGAAAATGTAATATAAAAACACAAACCTTAGAATCGAGTGTTATGGATAGACTACAAATGGTCAATTTATAAACTATATAAGAGTGAAAAGTCCCAATTGTTTAGTGTGTTTCCTTATGTTTGAGTACTTCGTTTAATTAAAGGGATGCGTTTGTTCCTTTTGTATCTTAATTTTTACATCTGTCAAAATTGATTGTACATATTACTGGTAATTTGTTATAAAAGTTTTATTTTATGATTAAAAATAGCTAAGCATTACCAATGGCCAGGTTGGTTTAAACAAGCATTAAAATGATTGGGATTCTATCTCAAAACTGGTGTTTTTTTGCTATGATGTTTCTTTGGTTTTTTTCGAAGGTCAACTTTAATTGGTGTTGGCACCCATTGTTGCAACGGATGCTTATTTTACCTTGGCTAGTATTATTTTTTGCACATGTCAAAGCGATGGCCAACAAATGTGTCTGAGTGTACCTAATAAACTGTAAACAAATTGAATTGGACACCTAAGTCTATATATTTCGATAGTGACATAAATTGTAAAGGATGTTTTTGTATGATTTTTCTCAACGTTGATCCGATTTGGCGGCAGAATGTGATTACTTATATATTTGATAAACATGATACTCCAATCTAAATTGACAAGGATTTCCAGTTTTCCTACCGCAGGTCGGGGGTTCTCTACGGCTTCCTCCCTAATAAAAACTGGACGCCATGAAATAGCTGAAAAATTGCTGAAAGTGGCGTTAAAACACCATTCAAACAAACAAACAAATGTTCTTTTATGATTTTCCTCAACGTCGATCCGATTTGGCGGGTAAGAATGTACTTACTTACATGTTTGATAAACCTTAGTTCAGCTTTGTTTACATGTTTATTTCTTCCGTGATGAACTTAATGAGATCGAGATTTCCAATTGACCAGGCAGTTCCACTCAAATTGACAGTGAGACATTGAACTGCTCGACTACAGTTGGAACGAAATCATGAGCAGTAACAACTGCGTCATTGGGCCTCAGTTATTTGAGACGAATGACGCATTTGTGTAAACTTCCATGATAAACACAAGCGCGTGACAGGTGAACGTAATGTGGATTTCTGTCTTCCTAAACACCAACGTTTTGGCGGTGGTTATGCGATGGTTTGGGCCTTAATTAGTATAGCCGGAAATCGTGATATACATGTTATCGCAGAAAATCTCTCAGGTAGTAGATACAGGGATGTGATATTGGATATCATTGTAACATCTTTTGCCGGTGCTATTGGCAAATTTATTTTGCTGGTTTATAATGCTCGCCTTTACAGATCTCATGTAGTTACTGGGTTTCTGAAAAAAGAAACCGTCGATTGGCAGTCTTGAATCTCATTGAACATTCCTAGAAAAGCCGTTTCTGTGTGGTGGTCATACGGCTTATTGAAATAGTGTTTTTTTCACTACAATTTGAATGGTTGAATGTTTCAATGATTTTATAAACATCGTTCAAATTGCTTCATAAATGGTGTATAATTGTTGAAACATATTTACTATGAAATTTTTTGATATAAATTAAACGATTCATAAAATATGATCATATAATCCACAATTTTTTACAGTGGATTCGGGATAAAGCATAAAGTGTTTCTTCTGACATGACAACAATTAAATATTTTTTTAAATATTATTTTAAGCTGACCTTTGAATACACAACTAAATTTTTGCAGAGTTAACAGTTTTGATGTCCATCCTTACTGATCGATAATAATCATGGAATTACAGGAGATAATAAACCTTTATCATTTTAGACAAACACTTTTTGAATAGTTCAACACCTATAACAAATATGATGAGCAGCGTCAAGACCATTTACGCAGCGTCTTAATTTTTCCTATTTTATTTCAGCATTTGGAATACTTTTGTATTCATGGTATGAAAAAAAGTAATGAACATTTGAATCGGGTTAATATAACATATAACATTTTTTACTCATTTATAATTAATATTCAAAATGATTTTATTCATTAGGGAGAAAACATAGTAAATAACATAGTAATTACAGCTCCTGTGACGTTATGTAAACAAATTAAATTGTTTTGAAAGCATAACACGTTATTACTTTCAAATAATTGTCATTTACGATTAGAAATGATTATTCTCTTGCATTTTGTTAACGTAATACATAAACCACTGAACACACAATACAGGAATATAAATATCAATTCTATAGCACTTTTGTTCAGAACAATGATAAGATCATTTAAGAGGCAACTGTTTAACACAATCACGACACTTGAAATTTTCATGCATATTGGCAATAATTTTTATAGGAAATCTAATAGTCTAGTCTTACTGTCAATTTGATGTTTTCTTTTGACATAAAACAAAGCCATATGCATGCAAAACATGACACTTAAAGAAAGCGCTGTTGCTTAACATTTTTGATATATCATAACTATTATGGTTTTCTAATAACAACTGCTTAGGCTGAGATTGAAAAACTATGAGCAGGAAACCAGGTACATGTCTATATGGCCAACGAAAGATTTTTCAGCAGGATTTTATCTGCACAGCAAGCAGATACATATATTTATACTTCGCATCGTTTTTAGTTGTTTTCTTTAAATCAGTCGGTACAATAACAATTGTATGGTTTCAGAATGACAAAACATAACAGATTTGAAATGTCAATTTATATCGTATTAATGAGTGCCAAGCGTGCATTCCTGAAAACATAGAAATTTATCACGTTCAAAACACTAGGTAGTCTTTCTCAAAGACAGTATTAGACTTTTTAAAATAAATAATTCATAAAAAGATTCGTTTAATGGAAATGAGTTTTCATGACACAGGAAGCATGTGGACATAACCAGGGTTTTACGACAATGACACTCGCCATTTTGAACGTAAACACTTCATTTCTTTGTCAAAAATTGCGATTAAATCTAACCCTGTAGTGACATTTAAATATATTTAAGAACATATGCAGTTATCCTGTCATTGTATCTGAAATCATGTTCTGTGAAAACCTTCACAAATCGCAGTTTCTTTGCTTTGTGTGTACTCGGATGGAGTACAATATATTATTGAATTTGAAATTTATATAAAAATAATAAATAAATGTAATGAAAGAAAGCAAAATGGTCCGCTGTGTACGATGTCATGATGACTTATTATTGTATTGTTGACGCTGGACCTATCGAAAAAAACGCTGATCAGAATAACAAACAAAACCACAAAACAAGTTTCGTAACAACCTTGCACTGAAGATTCATAAATAGGACGTAAGCGCAGCCAAATATCGTCCATGTTCTTATAAAATACAACGGAAATATTGTCTAGCCCAAGAATGTGTCAAACTGTAAGTTGATTTTTTAGATTGATTGACGGGTGCTTGGTGGTACGCTGTTCAACACTTTATGTCTAGGCCTAATAACCTTCTTCAGTACCAATGACGTGGAAGATGTAAGACTTACTACAGGTGTCCCCTTTTAACCTACTCGGAGCGGGCTTGCTCATAATATATTTTATGTGAAAAGTACGTCGCCTTTTTAACATAGATATCGCGTCGCTTTCATATGATGATTTTTATAATCGTATTAGCATTAATGTTGACAGAAAATGGAGATAAATATTAATATCTCTAGTTTTATTGTTGTAATCTTTGCTCGAGAATCACTCCGTGCTTTTAGATAGACTGATATTTTATATCTATGCTAATTTACAGTTATTTAATTAATCACAAACAGTGGCCAGCTCAGATGTGTGTTTGTTCAAAGTCAATCATTTTAGCTAACAATTAATCATCCGAGCAATTATAGTCAGGTTGTTAATATACTGTGGGCTTGATTGAATTAACGACATGTGTGAAGATTGCTGCAAAGTGCAAAGTTATTGAACATTTAAACCAAAGGTATTAGCTCAACACAAGGGACGCTGAGGTTCCGTGTGGTGCCCAGCTGTATGAAAGATCCTACTTTATTTTGAGTGGCCCGTAAGTGGCTAGTTGCACCGCCATGTTTGTTTATATCCAATGTTCACCACTTTTCTGGTAGCTATCGATATTTGCATCTCGCTGACCTATCTCATCCCTGTTCGACCCATATAATTAAATCATATCAAACCTTATACATGTTGCAAATGTTTTTTTGGATAATCAGTATAGGTACAAAGTGCAGATATTGTAAAAATTAAAATCTAACAAATTAAAAAATCTTCAGATTGAATTGAACCAGTATTTAAATTGCTTCAATTTTATTGATATAAACTTACTGAATGTGCGACCAGTGAGTAAAATTGGCAAATCTGGTTTTAATCAGATTGAAACACCATCCAATTATTCCGAGGTTCAAATTGAGCGTGCAATTAGACTTAGGTCTATGCAATTCAATTCAATGTGGCGACATCTTAATTTACTATATTGCAGTATATCGAATTTAAGACATTGCATTGATGTGTTCTATTGTACGATAATGATGTTTTATAGGTACTGTAAAAAAGTCTAAATTTTTATGAGAGAAAACTGTTTTTAAAAAGTACGGTACTTTAAGAACGATTTAGATTGATTGGTTGATTGATTCGATATTTGCTGAACGTCCAGCGAGCAGTTTTTTTAGCTTTATTAGGACAAATAAACAAACAAATCAAAAAAAGGAAAAAAAAAAGGATTTCGAAACATTTAAGCCGCTACAGAAGGCTTCATTTTCCGTTCCTGTCCTATACTTCAGAGTCAAAGATTTGTTCCGGATTGTCCATCCTTTTTACATCTTGATTTAATGTGTGTTAACTTATTCTCTTCCTGAACATATATCGAATTAAAATACTGGATGTAAAGCAAACAATCAATTAATTCATATAACTAAGTTTATTGAACAGCCAATGGACGCGAAACAGAATGGATAAAATATATACAACATGGTACAAAACATCTGAGAAAGGCAGATCTTTGATTAGTTAAAGTTCTGAATGAACCCATGGTTGAAGGAATGAGAAACATATTGGAAGTCTATGTTACCTATGGTGAAACGATTGCTACTTTAATTTTCCGTTATAACTACGAAATATTCATGATTTTATAAATTATCCATATGTGACCATTTTCAGTTTTAAATGATAAACAGAATTTGTGAGTGGTACACATACGTATTCAGTTGGTTACGATGTAAACAACATTATTTGGATAAATTTCCAGCTTATTTCAGTATTGCAAAAATGTCGTTCAAATCACGTCCTGAACATATCTGTTGAAATATTGCACGCTGCACGTTAAACATCTGAAAACAACAAATCAACTATACCTGTCAAACAGGTGTTAAGCTTCAGATTCCATGCAAATTACATAAGAATGGTATTATAGACACTGTAGTAATCCTTGTGATAAACTGACGACCTTGGCATATGCATAGTTTGTATTACCAACTGTGCAATAAGAAAACCTCCAACAATGACTATCTATGCGATAATAAGGTCTCTTTACTTCAAACATGTTTACTAATATTTAAACGAAATGGAAAACTAAACATGTTAGAATGAGTTTTTCCATGTATATGTACTGTTTTCACCTACTTATTATAACCCGATTTTTCGTAGCCTTTAATAATAAATCCGTTAATTATTTTACCTTTTATTATATGATCAACATCATATGATAATTTTGTCCGTCAATCAACACGATTGCAGATTTAAATGAATAAAATTAATACATTGTATGACATTGTATATTGAAAATTAATGCATATATACTTTTCATTTTCTGAATTTACATGATAATCAATTGATATGAAACCTCATAGCGATTATATTTACATTCCAGCGCCCGTCGTTTGATAATCATTTTACGGTCATGCCCTAAGCCTTTTGTGCATATATCGCTTAATGCAATACAATGATTTGCATATTTAAAATATTCATGCCGATTGTTAAATGCTACATGCAAGATAATCCAATGATATTTTGTGTTCGTGCTTGTAAGATTTTCATGGTCCTACTCCCATTTTTGTTTATATGCACTCCCTCTCCATTTTCTTGTTAAAAGTTCATATTCTTAGAAATAGGCATCCAGTAGAAATCGAATAAATAAAATCGATATTCCTTAAAAATGCACTATTTTATTGGCGCCGAGTGTAGACTTTGTTGATTACCTTGCAACAACTAAAACCTTCTAATTTGAGGTAACGACGGAATTCAAAACTGTATTCTGCAGAATTACATTTGCATTCAAATATACACCTCAGAATTCTATAGCACAAAACTTCCACTAATCATATAGGTATAATATAAAACATATATATCTAAAACCTGAAACCCTGCCTATTGCTTTGTTTTACTGGAGTACAAATAAACTGTTTTGAAATTCACTTTCATTACGGAAGGTCCCAATAAAATTTTTTCCATATCAATGGTTTAAGATATGCTAAACTAATTAATTAGCTACACTGACAAAAATAGAAAATGAAAAAGACACTTAAAATCAATAAAATTAATCTTAATTCTATCAAAGACAGTTTGCATCAATTATTGATAAGTTCATTTGCTTACTTCTTTAATTAATGGTATACATAAACTTGCTCTTTTTATAGATATGTATAGTAGCTTAGAAGATTTAAAATCGATATACATTTTCTACTTACAGCTCATTTGATTTTGATCTTGTTTTGAGTGTCAGAACTAATTTTGTAACTTTATACACCAGAGCTTTTTTTATTCATGGTAACTTGTGAGGAAAGGTTGCAGTGGTTTCAATTTTCAGACGTACACATACATCAAATAAAATAGGAAATAAAAGATTTTGCATATTACAAAAAGAATTTATTTGGAGTTTGCGACAGTTGAAATGTCGACCTACTAATTAAGAATTCACCTATTTTTCAAAAGATAATATCCTACATAAATTGACTCAGTCAGATGTTCCCGACGTAATCAAGTGTCATATATAGACATATGTAGTGTATATATGTACACTGCGTTTAATGCAGACTATGCAGTCGTTAAAAGAAAAGGGGCTTACTAGCTACTACTAAAAGAAATTTTGTATTTAAAGATATTTCTTCTTGTATAGTGCAACATAATCCTATAATTGTTTCCTTTTATGTCTGAAAGTAGAACCCACAGCAGCCAACAATGACTTCAAATATCGAACATTGAACACCAAACCCATTTGAAAATTTCTCCTTTTCAGTTTTTTTCTTGCGTTTGTTTATTGCTTTTAGTAGACCTTATTTATTTCATCCAAATCCGTCGCGTTGTTCAGTTTTATTTGCACCGTAGTGACATTCTTCGTCTTACTAACTTTTCGTTGACGGCTTATTTAATAAGTAGGATTTATTTGCGAATCGAATGGATGTTAATTAAATAATCATGTTCGCGATGTTAAAAGACATTCTTAACAACGTGATTGACGACTGTAATATGTAATAGAAGATTTTCCAAAACTGATTGATTGATTGATTAATGGTGTTTAACGCCCGAGCAGCAATATTTCAGCTATATTCAGGCGATTTTCCAAAACTGATGTAGACTTATAATTGAATAGGTAGCTAGGTGAGATATGAAAAACGAGTACGGAAGGAATTCCTGTAAATTCAATCAAAATATCTAAATAACTTTCGCGAACATTTGATTTCTTTATAACTGAGTATTGATGAATACAAGTTTAAATGATTAAAAATTATGCATAAACATACATAGATGTGTTACCTGAGTTAAGAAGTACAGATATGTAATAAAGAATTCTTTGTTATTGATATTTTATATTCTTACATTGATTTTCTACACCATATGGAGATACACAACTGTACACATATAGTATGGAGCCAGGTTATCATCTTTTAAGTTTAAGAACATATTTGTTTAGTTATAAACTCCTTATGATTTTAAGTTTGAAACCATCAATTTTTCATATTGACATTGGATTGCTTAATGTACATGTAGGTTATGTGTTAATAACGAAAATAAAAAAAAAAACCAACAACAATAACATAAACAATAACAAACCAAAAGCGGCAGGTATTTAGTGACTACACGAAGTTTCATTCCACGGCACGTACAATTTGTATTTTCAAATTCTAAAAGTTCTGCCAAGACAATACACAGACTCCTCTGTTTCTTAATTAAAAAATGATAAACATAATTTGTATGGTCCGAATTCGTGTATGTGGTGTGTAACACATTAACAAATACTAAACGTACAAATCAAATCGGCTAGAACATTGAAACTTAAAAGAATGAATAAAATATAAACGAATAAAAATATATACTTTTAAAGTTTCCACGCATTTCGTAAAGTAATTACGGCATTACAACATGCTACGACACTATAAAATTTGAGCGACTATATCCAAATCTTATTATGGGTACTTTGTATTTTGGTTTTATTTTCGTTTTAAGACAGATATATTTAGCAAAGTTGAGTATAAATTTAGCCAATAACATGTTATCCCGATAAAAGTAAAAATGTGAATTGGGGGATTTGGTAAAAGTTAAACGTTTACTTTTATATTGCCCATAACCTCAATTTTCGCTGTACAATGACAGTTTGTATAATCGATCCTAAGTCGAGTAATAAAAAATCCCATTTCTCTTAACGATGCAAGAAAACTAGTTGTGATTTAAATCCAAATCCTCAAAACTGCAATGTTAAATCACTGTGCTCGTTTTTCTCAATATTATAATGATTGTTATGTCCTCTGAACGTCCTTTAAACTATATTAGAAATTAAGTTCTGGCATTTTAGAAAAACCAGTGTTTATATTTATTTGTTTATTCCCTAATATTTCATCGGCCACAAGGTATGTTATTGAAGGAATTGGGTTGATGTAGACCAGAATATTTATCCTTAGGTTTCCAGATAATTGTAATATGTTGTCCACACCCCTGATAGAACAAATGCGATTCTAACTCGGCTACATAAAATCAGTACCATTGCTGGGGGGGGGTCTGTTATAGAAAAACATTTAAACGCTCGCTGTCAGTGTACTTTTATATAAAATACTCTTTTTTATCATTATATTTGATTTCATTGTGTTCCTGATGTTTGCGTGTTAAACATTTTTACTTCTACATGGTCCATTTCATTATTATATATACTTATCAAACTAAAAGTATTCGCCCCGATGCATGAGTTAGAGTCCGACTTTGTAAAAGTACGAGGAGGGAATACCAGACCAGAAAAAAGTGAAAAACGTTTATCAATTCATTGCATGGAGTTTTTCGCACTAATGCACGTTTTAGTGTCTTTATAAAATACTTTTGTGTTGTCTGTTATATGTCAAAATAAGTTCCATAGGAAGAAAGCATAATAATGCACTGTGTATATTACTTTACATGTCAAATAATGCAAAACACTCGGGGGATCTAATGTTCATGTTGTTACCCCCTCGTCTGTATGAAGTGGAGTACAAACACTGCCCCAGCGAGACTCGAATCCACAATCTCACTGTTGACAGACCACGAGAACTATAGTAGACTAACTACCTTAACCACGCGACCAACGAGGCCCCAACCCCCTTATCGGCACACTGGTTACATGTACTGGGCATAATACCACGACGCTAAATATGATGGCGATTGTAATGAAAATATCTCATATGAATAGTAATAATATCATACCTAATATCATACCTACTTACCAACCAAACGATAAATAAATGTGCCAACTCCGTGGTGCGAGCTGCTGGAACCGCCATGAATAAATTAAATTTTGCAGATTTATTAATTTATGTCATTAAACAAATGTATATGTTCACCATTTATAAAAAATCAACAATAAAAAAAATCACAAGTTTGATAACTGCACTGTTCTGAGAATAAATGTCTACAGTGATTTTTATCATTTTTTTAGAATCGAAAGACTTGATATCTCGAGTTGCTGTAGCGAAGAAAAATTAAATTAAATCGCAAAGCCATGGAGACTGTATACCATCCCAAAGCTTCATGTAACCATTTGTATAGTAAATCACTCAAAATATTTTTTGTAAAAGCAAGATTTACAACATTATAAAATCCTCGTTTTAAATCTGAAGCACACTTGAGGTGACTAGTATTAAGTTGCTGAAGATAAGATACTACTAAAAGGAATTTGAAGGACATGGACTGGTTCCGTATGTAAAGGAGCTTAAAACAAAAAAAATGTTAACATCTACCGGTGAAAATCATATGCCAGAAAACGTGTGCACTTTAGGGCGGACATGACAGAAGTTTGCCGTTAAAACCTGTATGAAAGAATAATCTATAAGCTATATCATGGCGTCCAGTTTTTATTGGGGGAGGAAGCCGGAGTACCCGGAGTAAACACGCGACTTGCGGTAGGAAAACTGGCAATCCTTGTCAATCAAGATTGGAGTCGAGTACACCCTGCCTGCAGTGAGAATCGAATCCACAATCTCAGTGTTGATCCACCAGGTGATCAATAGTAGACGAACTACCTTTACCACTCGGCCACCGAGGCGCCTTCAAGGTTTTTTCATGTTGTAATGCAGAAACCACGCATTTTATAATTTTTGGAATTTTTTTAGGACGTAACTACAAAAGCGATATTATTTCGAACTCAACATGTGTTGACCAATTTTTGATTATTTCGCCTACAACATGTCTTAATTTCAATGATTGGGTCACGGCTTTTTGAAGTTATCATGCAGAAACCAAAATTGATAACGCATGAGTAGTACAGGACCAAAATTAAATTTTCATGTATGTCGCACAATAATTCTATAATTATTACGATTATCTGATCTAATTTTTTAACATTTGTTTATCGAATATCGAACCCAATGCTAACTCCACACCAATAACTCCTTTGCATATATTATTGATAAGACAATACCATTTACAGTAGTTACTAAAAGTAATTCTGATATGTTGTGCAGATCAAAAACTCTTAATTGATTATTAAGATTGTATACCATACGGTATGAATGTGATCATCCAATTTGTTTTACGAAGATCCTATAAGTCTACTGCTATAAATTTTCCCAAATGTCATCGGTTTTTGTCTAAAAAATAGACATTCGGCATGTTTAATTAGTTTATAATGCTTAACACAGGTGTTCTGCTTATTAAGAGTAAATAAAAGCATTTGTCATGCCACCTTCTGCTCTTGAACGTTGTGACAGAAATCATGACGTCTTTATTGAAATCTGAACTAAATTAACCAAATTGATAATGGCCTCTTAACTATTTGTAAATAGATGAAAACCATTAACATTTGTTGCTCTCACTTAGGCACCTAGGTTCGTTGAGTAATAAGACCCATAAACACGAGCGAAATAATTTCAGCTTTATCAAATTAAATTTTCGGGCTGTCATGCAAATAATTTTTTTTGCAAATTTAGAAAGCCGGAAGGGTACTCAAGGAAACTCACAAACACCCATAAAATAGTCCACATATGGGCTTTGCATAATCAGCTAAAAAAGCTAATAAATTTATACATGAACTCAATAAATTTATATGAAACTGCTTTTAAATACAGGTCCAATATCAAAATTCCATAAAATAATAAATCCACTGATAATGCTACAGTTGGGCGCAGCCAAATATCAAAATAAGAACTAATTTCCCCTTCCCCAGTCAGAGTTCATTGAGTTCGTTGTCATTTGAAACTTACTTTCTTTCAAGTAATATTGCATAGGTAATTTGTAGCAGTGAAAGTCTAATATACTATGAAATGTTTTATTTATAATATCATACATACTTATGTTAAAAAATTGAGTTAATGTAGGTCTATATAATTTGATAAATTAATGTAGCAGATCGTGATCGTTTTATATTTCAAGACGTAAAATGAACAATATTATGAAAACAAGTGAATGTTCGCTTTAACTATCTTTCAAGAAACGAGATCAATTTCCGTTAAGTTCATTATTCTGCCTTTTGATCGAAAGGTAGCATGTAATTTTCATGTAATTTGATCTACAAAGAAAAGCTGCAGTTCTTCAATTTGAAGAATTTCAGTGGTTTTTGCTTTTAATTTGTAATTTATAACTGCTTGTTTGTCGAAGTGTTTGTATTTGAAGTTAAGTGACATGTTATTAAATTTTCAATAAGATAAATGGATAATATTTCACTATAAAGATTGATTTCTACTCAAGTTTTTGTATTCATCTTTTCAACAGGTCACATGCCCTTAGTAGCAAAAATGCATGTTTGTATTTTTCAGCCTTTAATATTTTATAAATTTTCTTCGTCTTCCAAGTTTCACGTTTCTGATCTGATTTTTTATCTGGATATTTCTAGTATACTTCATTGAGAAATCATATTTTACCGCATATAATACTAGCGGACGTAGAGGTTATTTTCTTTTTCTGGGCCAAAGATCAATTTCTACTGATGCAACCATTTGGCCCAACTTATGCATTGTAATCTTCTCTTCGGGTAAAATTGGAAAATTTAAATAACATTTCTCCAAATCTCCAGTATCTGGCTAACCGTGGATAAACCAATCACAGTTTTTGATGCAATGACGTCTTATTTTACCTCTTCCTTTGCACCTCAATTTTTGTGTTACTTGTATTTCATTTATTGGTGTACGTACAGATCTGGATTTTAAAAGAAACTATTTGACCGATAAAATGTAACATGCCTGGTCCATGAATGATTTTTGTTAAATGCATGCGAAGTAGCATTAGACGTGTTCCAGTAAACATTTGACATATAATATTCCTACCTTTACTTACCAAACCGACCCCTCTCGTACCAATTGGTGCGTATATTGCTCGGATGCACTTACTCCTACGTCTTTCATTTGTACGCGTATTCGCAGTTGGATTCTACATCTACTGGTTTGTTAAAACAAAATTAACAAATTAATGCAACTGAAGAAAACTGTTATGAGATAGAATTATTCTGGTACTGGTAAAGAATAACTATCTATATTAACAGTTGTCACTTTGACAGCTGTTTTCAGTTTCCACTCAATCAATAAAAGAAAAGAACTCGTACAATTTTTTGATGAAGGAGATATATTACACAGTTAATTTTAAATATTTCTTAAATATGAACACTTTTAGATGTTTTGTTGTTTTAAACATTTCGTCAAGTTTGTAGTGAGTGATTTGGTCATTCGTTTAACGATTGTCCTTATTTGACACCATTTGGAGAAAACACAACTGAATTTGTAGTTATAAGAACTCAGTAATTTGGTCTTTTAAAAATGATTCATAAATTTACAGCATGTAAGTTACATGTATTGCTTGGACAACAACTAATACAGACTTTTATGGTTTGATTAATTTCTTGGTATTCTGTTGTATTAGATTTAGTCAAAATACAAGTTTTTGAATAACTATATCTTAAAAAGAAATTTTGGCTAATGATTATCTTATTACCCTTAAACTGCCATGGATTGCATCATTAAAGACCAGTCATTGTATTCGTGATTCATTTGTACATGTTCAAATTTCAAATGGATGGTGGTACTTTTATGTACGATTGACATTTAAACAGAGCTTAAGACTTGCTCGTAATTTCTAAGCTCAATATTCTGAGTAAAGCTGGCTGTTTAATGTGTTGAAATCATATACACATACCTCACGTGATGAATCATCCATTAAATACAAAATCCAAAAAAAAAAGACAGTAAAAGTACACGTACGACGTGAAATGTCTTAATAAAGGGAATCCTACGGCGATAATTAGACATATTTTCTCGTCACCAAGATTGAAGAGACTGATCCGTTTGATTAAAGTCTAATCCATGTATGATTACCGACCATTCCGCTTAACAAACATTGTTTTATTCAAGGATTTAGAAGGATTTTGTTTCATATCTGCGTGAAATGCTTCATGGAGCAACTTCTTCACAACATTAAACCATAATTAGGTGGTAATAGCTGAACTTTTATTAAATTTAATGACGAAATCCTGGTGATTTTCAAAATAGAACCTACTTTAAATCTCATTTTCTAAGATGTGATTTGTAATTTAAATAATAATATGAGAAAGCTTATTGAGTTGTTTAACACTGAATAACGGTTTACCACAGAC
Organism: Limnoperna fortunei; assembly: GCA_944474755.1. Taxonomy (NCBI): domain Eukaryota; kingdom Metazoa; phylum Mollusca; class Bivalvia; order Mytilida; family Modiolidae; genus Limnoperna; species Limnoperna fortunei. The sequence goes on along the minus strand of OX104111.1, from coordinate 53,540,502 downwards.
TACATTTTACTCGAGATTTGTATACACATCAATATTTTAGATTACTATTTAAAGAAAAAGCGATTATTTCAGGAAAAATAGTTTTAAATACGAATCTTAAATCTAAATATGTATATTAATCTAAGGTAAAATATAGCATTTATTAAAACACTACCTCGGAGTTTATAACATCGACGTAAAGACATTAAAATAACTTAAAAAATCCAATAATGTACCTTTTTGACATCCGTATTAACTATATGTTACCAATCAATAGCATCTGATACAAATATACTACTGAGTATTTGCTAATGTTATGCGTTTTAACATTAATAGATACTCTGTAATTACAAAAACAAAATATTCCGGAACTGGCTATCTTCGTAAATAATCAAATTACATCTTGCATTACATGTATCTGACGATAAAGTTATGTATATCAGTTCTTTTACTACTAATGAATACACAATGGAACCATTTATAAGATATATAATTGATTTTCGTGTATACCATACTTGGCAATGTACGAAATTCCAATTCTCAGATTTTACGGTTGACTTGCCATGTTCATCCATGTAAATAATTATCGTAGTTTTGCAGACAATTACCTCGTGCAACATTTTGTTGTGTTTTTTTTTGTCTTCGGTCTTTTTATTTTTTGTAACGGATTTTTGAATTCATTTACCCTATTGTTAAATAAACCTGATGACAATACATACAACAGTTGATCATAACAACGATAAAATGTTTGTATTTTGTGTCAAATTTAAAAATACGAAAGAGGCGTTAGACTAGTAAAGTAAATATTTTAAATAATTTCAACGGATAATATACTTTATGACATTAACGTCATAACCAACATGATTAGATTTTAAAACTAAATTTCTATCAATTGATTTCCTTCTTATTTTCTGGTAGAAATTGCTAGTTCATTGAATATCGTTTGTTCGTGTCAGTGTAATTGTTAAGGGAAAAATCAAGTTTATTTCTTACGAACAAACACCAGCTTTCCACTAGGATCCGATTTAGTGATCTATCTTTCAAAGATCACATTTGGCCAATACTGTTTGACATTTATCTAGACAAAACGATTTTTTGAATTCATGTGTCGAGTTGTGATAGCGCTGGTGTGAGAATTGTCAAATTTGACAAATGCGATACTTACATTAAGAAATTTTCTGCTTGGGTCTGTGACAAAATTGGTTACTTAATCTGATAAATGTTTCGTATCTGATGTGAATGAAGAATAAGCAGCAGCGCAAAACTCCATCAACACTTGTTTGATTCTGTTATAGAAGTAAATTATTTTCAATATAAATCCATAATGATGCAATTTGTCCTTTTCAGAGTATATGATAATGGTGCTGTTAGAATAGGAAATTTGCAGTTTATTGTTGATGGATTTATAAGCAACGATATGAAGCTTATTGATGACTCTAACGCCGTTTGTTTGGATATTTCAATAATAGTGCACCAGTAATGGTGGAAAGATGCCGAAATTTCATAACGCTATTCATTTTGGAAAACGATACTGGCAACTACTACAAGTCGCGATTCTGCTTTGCTATGTAGCTAGATTAAATGGATCTACATATACACAACCAGTCTTATCAGCAAAAATGCCAGGGGAATATTTGTTTGGTGGTCTATTTCCTGTACACCAGAAAGGAGTTGATGGGACGACATGTGGAGAACTAAATTCTGACAGAGGTGTTCAAAGACTGGAGGCAATGCTTTATACCTTGGACGAAATTAACAACGATCAAACTATTTTACCTGGGATTGCAATAGGAGCAGAAATATTTGACAGTTGTGCTAGGGAAACTATTGCTTTAGACCGGTCACTGGAATTTATTCGAGGAACGTTCACTTCGCTTGATGCGTCAGATTTCATGTGTGAGGATGGATCACTCGCTAAAGCTAACGTGACACCAAAGGCAATTGCTGGTGTTATCGGCGGTTCTTATAGTTCTGTTTCGAAACAAGTTGCAAATTTACTGAGATTATTCAAAATTCCTCAAATAAGTTATGCATCAACTAGTGCAACGCTGAGTGATAAAAATAGGTATGATTATTTTGTCCGAACAGTCCCACCAGATAATTTCCAGGCACAGGCCATGGTCGATATAGTACTAAAATTTAATTGGACATATGTTTCTACTGTAGCATCAGAGGGCGAATACGGAGAATCTGGGATCGAATCTTTCAGGAACGAGGCAATTGCTAGGAATATATGCATGTCCGTTTCATATAAGATTGATTCAAATGCAAATGATGCCTCGTATTTAGATGCAATTGACAAGTTATCGTCAGATAAAGACAATGCCAACGTTGTTATATTATTTGTGAGGTTGGAAGATGCAAAGGGTATTTTAAAAGCTGCACATCAGAGAAATGTATATGGACGATTTTATTGGATAGCAGCAGATGGTTGGGGCCAGCAAGATGTCGTCGAAAAAGGACGCGAAAGAGCTGCTGAAGGAGCACTGACGATAGAGTTACAATCAACTCTTATTCCTGAATTTGATACGTATTTCCTAAACTTAAATCCACAGGATAATACCAGAAATCCTTGGTTTAGGGAATATTGGGAAATAGTTCATGAATGTAAATGGCCGAATCTAATACATCCTATTACTGACCCCGATACTAAATTTTGTACCGGAAAAGAAAAGCTGTCACGGTCAGTGTACAAACAAGAAAGTAAAATACAGTTTGTTTACGATGCTGTATACGCGCTAGCTATAGCCTTGCATAACATGTTCGTGGATACATGTAACGGGACAGAAAAAATATGTCCTAGGATGACTAAAATAGACGGAGAAAGATTACTTAAAACCTACATTTTAAATACTTCTTTCACAGGTTTGTATGACTAGTATCATTGATTTTCAATTAAATAAATGTATTTGTCCATTGATGCCAACAACATCGGGTGTAAAATAAAATAAGATAAACAATGCAAAGTACTCGTAATAACTCTCTAAGTACTCAGATTAACTCTCAAAGTACTCCTAGAAATTCTTAACAACTGATAAAATCTTAAAAATAGTATTAAAGTAAGGTCGTAAATAGCTCGCAAGTACTCGTAACGATTCGAAAACCACTCGTAACAAACTCGTAACAAAATGGCAATACGAGCCAATTACGAGTCTAAGCGAGTTTTTTACGAGTATTTGCGACCGGTTTACGATCATTGCGAGTTGGTTGCGACCTCTTTACAGATTACCCAAGTAAAGACTTTCACGAGTTATAAGAGTATCTGCGAGCTTGCAAGAACTCTTTGCGTATTTTGCCGAGCTAGATACGAATCGTCGCAATCGAAAACTCGTAAGGAAACCTCGTATATGTGAAGGGGGAAAAGCACAGTGTATCTATTGAAGTTGCGTTTTATTATTCTGCCACTATCTCAATTCTGTTAAAAATGTTTATTCATCGTTTCATGTCTTCAATTTGTTATGTTATTTTTAATTTACAGAGACATTTCATTTCCATTTAAATCTAGTTTTATTGTAACATTAAGTTTTTGCTATTACTTTTCTGCAATATACTTAATTTTTTCTCATAGTTATGCCAAGAGGTCCTGGTTTTAGTTTTTCCCCAATACACAAATTCCAAAAGGGTAGATCAGTTTTGAGTTTAAGCGATAAAGTAAATTTAATGCATGAAAAAAGCCGATAAAAGGACATTTTCTCTGAACGATTGGTAGCTATGACAAGGTAATTTTCTTTATTTTTGTACTAGGAGGATCTTAGTAGAAGTTTCGAGAAATAAGTGTCATCAAACACAAACGCCGTTGATAATAATACTTAGAGCGTCCGTTAAATTACTGTTTTTGAGGTAATTGCGTAAAAGCTTTCTGCACGTATTGTTTTTATGTTACGTAGCATTTTTATTGATTTTGTCTAAACACATTATGTAGCGTACATGTATATTATATCTTTTTAAAAAGATTTATCAGAGACAAATGCAAATGCTGTTTTGCGTCTTCCAGACGTAATAAGCGTTTAAAGACTTATTTTCATTACTTTTTTCCATTATTTAATTTTAAAACAGGAACTACCTAGACATGACTTATTTTTGTTGTGAAAACATGAATAATAACCATATTATGTATCAAGAATTCATATCTGCTATTGGACTGTGGAGAAAACTTACATACTGCTAAACGTTGCGTGCTGAAATTTAAATTCAAAAATAAAATATATTATATGATGCGTTAGAAACACTTTCCGTGAAAGTGAGATCTGATTGATATCAAGTGCTTTATTTACTTATACAGCTACGTGTATGAGTAAACATATAAACGATACTGATTAATAACTAGAATAGTCCTTAGGGAATCGAAACCATAATTCACGTAAAACTATTTAGATGAAAACGGAGTTAATTAAATTGTACTTTTGGGTAATAACAATGGACAGCAAACTACAACTTGTTAACGACTAGGACACTGGTTTAGATATCTTGAAAAATCATATATACAGACATGTCTAGTGATGAATTCTATAATTCTAATTAATAAAGTAATAAAAATAAAAAGTACTATTAAACTCTTTGAATAAAAGCTTGAATAAGGTTAAACGCTTTAATTATGTGCTTTTCATCAGCAAAAATTTTCCTACATTTGGTTTCTTTTTTTACATGTCAAATGTAAACCAAATTGCATATGTATAAGTGATTTTATACCAATAATGTGATTTCTGTTGTTTGTTTTAGATAAATATGGAGGCCTTGTGAAATTTAATGAAATGGGTGACGCACTGGGAAGATACAATATAATGAATTTTCAACTAAACCGGGAAACTAGAAAATATGAATATGTCATTGTAGGAAACTGGTCCTCTACACTGCATCTGGAGACTGAAGCAATAATTTGGGCTGGCGGGACTAGAGACATTCCATCGTCACAATGCAGTACACCTTGTAAATACGACGAACGAAAATATGTCGGTGGAAAGGGCAATACGTGTTGTTGGGTTTGCCTTAAATGTAAGGATTATGAATATTTGTATGATGAATTCACGTGTGCAGATTGTGGAGATGGAAATTGGCCTGATGCGGACAAGAAAAAGTGTCATGCCTTAGAAGAAAAATATATGCAGTGGGATACATTTTACGCTATCATTCCAATGGTATTGTCATGTGTTGGCTTATTTGCGACATGTACAGTTATAGCTACATTTTTCAAATTTAAAGACACACCAATTGTTATGGCATCTGGTCGAGAATTAAGCTATATGTTATTGTCCGGTTGCATTTTCTGTTACTTAATAACTTTTGTGTTATTAGCTAAACCATCTGGGTTAATATGTGGAGTTCAACGCTTTGGAGTTGGGTTCGGATTTTCTGTGATGTACTCTTCGTTGTTAACGAAAACTAACAGAATTTCTAGAATTTTTGATAGCGCAAGGCGGTCAGCAAGACGACCACCATTCATAAGTCCTAAATCGCAAATTTTAATAGCTAGTATTCTAATCTTCATTCAAGTATTATTTACGGCCATCTGGTTGGTATTAGAAAGACCTGGCACTAGACTCTATACTCCGAACGATAGGAGGGACGAAGTCATATTGAAATGCCGAACAGACGATATATCATTCCTTGTTTCACTAGTGTACAACATGCTACTAATTATAATATGTACATACTTTGCTATAAAGACAAGAAAAATACCTGAAAACTTCAACGAATCGAAATTCATAGGATTTGCTATGTATACTACGTGCATCATATGGTTAGCTTTCATAACAATATATTTCGGGACTTTAAATTCATTCCAGGTATGTATTTATTTTTTAATCGACTGCAAACTAAAGCGGATGTTTTATAGAACAATCTTATATCGGTATTATCAAGCCTTGGATCGATAAAGTATTAGTTTAAGCAAGTAGTATATCAGCTCTACTCATGTCAAAACATATAATTAATAAATCAATTAAAAAGATTTTTAATAAAGCAATGGATAGGAAATTATAATGCTCAGTAGAAGGCCTAGGTATGGAGTGTTTTCTGACATCCACAAAAATGATCTTTAATTACAAGAAGCTTGACATTCTGGCACGCCATATTTTCGTTGTCCGTATTATAACCTGACAACTCTCCAACGAAAAGACATTCCTAGTTCGTCATCGAGGACCTCGTCAGTGCTGTGGTTAGAGCATTGGAACTCTTGTTGAGTTGCTGTTTATTTACTCTAATTAATCGATATTTGGTCATATTATACAAAATTCGGTCCTCGGTTGTATATGTCAGGCCTATCAGTAAAAATATGTTAATTATTGTTAGCATATGGTACCTAAGTACATTTTTCATCTACTTGCTTTACAGGTTCACAAAAGCAATTTTTCAATTTTAGTGATGTTTGAAAAATATTGTTTGTGTATCATTTTTTCAGTTCGCTAATAGAAAGGCTTTTTTAAGTATGTGAATAGCCACGTTTTATCATCTGTTGTTGTTCGAGACTAAATACTTTTATATAGATTTATTTTTCAGCATATTTCACCGTGATTGTTGCACTTAATTTCACGTATCTTGTGAAAGGACAAATTTATTTACGCAATACTGTTTAAAAACGGCGTCTTTATGCTGTTTTACATATATAAGCTGTCCAAGTCATTTTACTTATTTATACTTCATAACCTAGTTTGCTATTACCCTTAAAATGGTTTGTTGTGGAATAGTCCCATAATTTGATTCGATTCAACCGAAGTAACAATATTTGTATATATAGACGAGTCCTAGACGTACTGTAACAGACTATATCACAGTAAAAGTTAATTTCGATTAATGTTTGCTTATTTTGAACAGAATGCAAATATCCTATAATCTATTTTCAAAGTATCTTATAGATTTGCTGTTTCATTTTGTCGATTAGTATGAGCATAGAGTTTACAAGACTGAATACTCTGACAGATATGTAATCTTTGTAAATTGACCATTCACTCGTGATATGGAACTAAATTATTTTGTAATCTTTGCCATCTCCATCGCTAGAAGTTATTCCTAAGATTATTCAGAGGCCATACTACCAACACTATCATTCTATCAATCAAACATCTATTCCCAGCTTGACATGAGCTCTCAACAATTGTTATTTCTAAAGCAAATGCTTACTTGTAAAGTCTTATTTAAATAGGTCATAAGAAAACATAAGCAACGCAACTGATGACACTTATATCGATTTTAATTCTCCTAGGTCAAAGCAATTGAAATAAATCGAGCTTAAATTTGAAGCTGTCCCAATGAACCTAATACTGGTATTTTATGGTAATTGATTATCTATTTCTAATCGTTTGTCGGTTTTCCCTGATGATTTTCGTTTGTTCACAATTAATTTCTTTCCAACTACAGATAATTATTTAAATTCACATTCCCAATGTTAAATGAAAATAAATGAAATTTGAGAAATGAAAATATATGTGTAGTAATCACGTTTCATTCCGTAATCGGAAGTAGTGTTACACTATACAACATCGACTGAAATAGTTGATACCAGAAATGTATTTTAGCGGACGACTCACTAAATTTATTATGGCCTTATGCGATTAATTAATTTAGGTTTCTCAAGTCCGAGATGAAACATTGCATATTAGATCAAGTGAGGAAATTATTCCGATATGCCAGACATATTGAGCAAGGTATTATCCGCACTCCTACTAAATGAAATAAAGGTTAATTGAAAAAAAAAGTTTCTCGTAGATATAACTTTTTCTTCATTAGCCTGTTGTAAAACCATCAGTTTAAGGCATTGAATGTCAGACATTTGATATGGATATATCGGATTAAATCCGCTATAAAACCGTAATATGCGATATTTTAGAACCCTGCTGACGATATTGACGAAATAGCTTGGTTAGGAAATATTAAAATGGGGTATTAAAGTGTGTCTACATGTACTTTAGAACAATAGTATAAAACAGCACATGAATTGTTATGGTAATTTTGTTTTTGAATTGTCCTATAAACAACTACTGACAAATAAGCATCCTCCCAGGTCAGGCGAACAAGGAATCAGAGCTCCTGAATAGGATGGATGTAATTAAGGTTAGAAATACCAAATAGGCAATCAAAAAGTTAAAGTCATTTTTTTTTGGAGTTCAGTGATGTCATGCATAAGGATGTTTTTGATAATAAGTTTTAAAATTTCAAAAAGAATATTGTCTACATAAAATGCTTAACTTTTTTATTTTCAGATGCAGATTACAACTTTAAGTGTATCTATCAGTTTGAGTTCTTCTGTGATTTTGGTTTGTTTATTTACGCCAAAAATGTACATAATAGTATTCCATCCTGCCAAAAATGTTCGAAAATTAACTATGAATTCAGCAAGTACAAAGAAACCACAGTTAACAACTAGTTCAGTTCTAAATAGCAACAATTACGGTATGTATATTTAGTTAATACTTAGGCTGTAGTGCGCGTGTATTTTTTTATTTATGTTTTTTGGAAGCTTTATAAATCTGCAGTTAAACAACCACTACACCATAAATAAGAATAGTTCCTAAGGAAATTTTAGTCTACCTCCCTTTACGATTTAATTTGTTAATTTCGTTTTCCAGCTAGATACTTCTTAGAAATTGATGGTGTTTCATTTGTTTATGAATAAGGTTTGATACCACTTTTTGAACAATTTTCCTTGAAAAATTGTATACGAAATAAAAAAATCTATGATGGTAACCTTTATTTTAGTCATTTTATTTGGATATTACTCCAGAAATTATGTCCTAAATGTTAAAATGTGGTTTTAGACTGTTCAGAGCGATAATCTGTTTTTTTGTAATAACACACAATGTTATTATTATGAAATGCCGTTCATGTTTATTTGAGCTTTATAGTTAGATAAACGAGAATAAATGAATTTTATATGTATAAAATATTTTATGCACATTCCAGCCATTATGGAACATAAGGAGATGTGCATAAAACGGTTTAAATGCTAAGTACCGTATCGAAATACGTTAATAAATCTACATAAGGCTTATATATTATATCATGGTAATATTTATTATTAATAATGTAATTTTAAAAAGGCAGCTGTAAAAAGGTCTCAAGTTGGGAGTTTATGGTGGATAAATTAACCACGAAGCTATCGAAAGATTAATTGCTAAAATATTATTAAAGACACCATTATACTTAGGTCAGTCTCTTACTTAGACCTTCTTTTAGATGTATACTCAGGAAAACTACAAACAAGTACTCTATGGCAAACGTGTTGAATTCCACTTCCCAGTTGTCAATTCACGTGCAACGATGACAAAATTCTAGCAGCTACGGAGTATGGTGTATATATTTCACTACTTATACGTTGTGCTAGATTTTGCGATTGGTATTCCGATTTTCTAGACCAGTCACTGCTTTAAACTACTAAGTTACTCAAGAGTTATTGTACCTTGGTTGATGTTATTCCTTCAAACGTTTTTACTTAATATATTACCAATATGATCCATGTTAAGACTGATGATGTATTCTAGTCCATACAGCTTCGAAAATAGAGGTTGGAATTATTTCGTTTACATGAATGGTGCATTTTCTTTATTATTAATCCGGCTCATTTGAAATGTTCAACTTAAAGTCGTCCTAAAGGACACGTAATCTCGGTAGTATCCCAAAAGAATTTTAATAGTTTTTAGTCGACAAGGCCTAACTGTTTTTGACAAATCCCAGAATTTTTTTTCTTTCTCCTTGTACTTTTCTAGGTTTAAGAGGTACAAATGCAAAACGGAGAAGTATATAATTGGTTTAAAATGGAATAAGATTTATAAGATTATCTTCACTTTGGTATTATACTCAAACTACATTAACTTGTTTTTTCAACAGTTCAATTGACTGTTTCAATATAAACTCCATTGATTAGTTGTATTCTTTGGAATGTACACGACGCTAGTATTCTTTAAATCTATACGATTCTTTAAACGGATTCATGAAATGGCTAAATGCAATAGAAGATTTTTTTTAAAGACTGAGTCTACAAAGAAGAGAGCTGAGTGTAGCTCACATATACCCGAGGGCAGTGCTTTATCGTCGAAATCTCTTCTTTGTTCATAGCAATCATTTATAAAGTTTCATGTATAATGTACATAAACAGTAGGTTTGCGTGCACATTTTCAATTAAAATGAGGCCTATGTAAATCTTATGTCATTCAAATTGAAATTTAAACATTTGATTTGAAAGAGAAGATCAACTTGGCGCAATTTTAAGTGCCGATAAAAAAGTCCTTACGCTCACCAACTTCATTACTGTTTGATGATGAAGAGAAAGGTATACATCTGTGATTACTAAAAATTGTTCCTGCAGGACATTAAACTTTAATTACAGTAGAACTGTAGTATCCATATTCATCAAGATAATTACGTTATGGAAGATGCTTTTACAGTGGTGGGTCTCGTTTCTATTAGGCGATGATCACTTCCTCCGTTTCCTAATATTCTAAATTTAGTTTGATTTACAAATTTGCTAAATGCGTCATTCTAGTTCCCAGTTGCTTTTTTCTAGACTGAACTATAATTCGTCATTTTGATTATTGAGTTTTCTTGTAAAAGTGTACAGTTTAAATATTAGCTTTTCAAGCGAATGGAATCGATTCTACCTTGTTATATGCAATTATATTGCCATATATATTAGAGTATTGTTTGCCTAAGTAAGGCGATACATGTAGTAGTTTAATAATATAAATTAAATCATCAGTTTAACGTAACGTGATCAAATAAAAAACTATGAATAAAAGAGCAACATACCACTTATTATTAAAAGAAATATGATGAACAAAATTAATAAACAAATGATGTTTAGAAGCAGTTATAGAAATACTTTGTGATTTTTGCATAAAAGTCGTTTATATTATTGCTTATATATTATTTTTACAAATGAAAAAGACATTTACAGTCGGTATTTTATTACATCTTTACCCTTCGAGAAGAAACAAACGGAAGTGCGCTTGTCAAGAAAGTACAATACTTCATCAGGGCATTATGTTTTCCTGGAAATCAGAAAAACGCTGACAAATAAATATCTAAATTGCATTTTACTGCCGATGTATTCTGACGCAGTCTAATTGTCTTAAGCCATATAACATTGATGGCCAGCCTTCCTACCTAATTAATATTTGCCATTATTTTCTGTTTTTATAAAAGAACAAGAACAGATTAATGGTTGTACCACTAATACACAAGTATATAAAAGTAGCGTCCTATACCATAATTGTTGTTTCTTAACATGATTTATATGACATTCGATGAAACATAAAATGGATTTGGTGTTAGTTGAAATTAACAATTTCCTCGAAACAGAACAAATTAAGCCGTTAACTGTATTTGAATGATGACCGTAAATTATAATTTACATTAATGAGGTTTCAAACAGATTTCATATTAATCCATAGTGTTAAAACATTTTATTCTTACGATTAACGATGCACAGTATAATATTGTTTCCGATTAAGTCATCTAAATTTTAAATATCACCAGGGTTTTTACACATCGGTCTTGTTGTCTACTATGACATAAATATCCAGCCAGGCGGTCTTATGTTACAAGTGTTAGTGTGAACAGTCTTGTTTTAGGCGTTTTGATTAGATGACGAAAAAAGTGCAGATGAGTACGCGTTAGCTCTTCTTTATTCGGTCATCTCAACTTGAAATCAGTCACTTACAGAAGAATAGCAAGATTTACCTACATAAAACTTAATATTAAATTTGTTCCCGACTATTTAATTGCAAGTTAGTAAACATACACACAATGGTGTGTCCTGTCATTGTCTACTTGTATGTATGGACGTTGAGTATACTTTTATGTTAACGGCAATACATGTTTTACTTGCCTACAGAGTTATAACTTGTCATCTGGTTTTGTTTTATCTTGAGACGTGTACTTGATATTTTGTAAATAATTTTTCTACTACCTCAATTCTTGTTGAATGTTGTTATGCAATTGATGATCTAAACCTTTGTCGAAAAATCAGCAAATAAAGACCTATGCTTTTAGTTTTGTACGAAGAACACAGTTTTCCCGCTTTATTTTATTGTAAGGCAATTTGGAGTTTGTATATTCGCGATAGATGTTGGATGTGTTTAAAAAACACAACAGATTCCATTAATTTATCTTTAATTTGCTTTTTACACTTCGAGGAAATTGTCTGGAGTTTCTCTTACAAGTCATTTAGTAAAATTTCAATCAAACGTGTTTGTATCATTTAATCTTCTGATAAAATCACAGGGGAGGTCTACTTTCGTGTGTAAAGAAATGACTCTGGTGTCGAGTCTTCCATGTAATTGACATTGTCTAAATTTTTGACAGAACGATAAAGAATATTTAGCTATTAAAACACTTTATCTTGGCTATTTGTTAATACCAAGACTGTGTGTTTTATGTAGATCTATCACACAATTTTTGTGCAATGATTATGGAATCCACAAAAGGTGCATCATTAACGTTAAACCGACGGATACATATACAATGCACATTTAACATCTTGTTCACATTTATTAACAAATAAACTGTAATACAAATCCTATTTTTCTTACATTCATCCGAGTTTTGAGCTATAATAACTATACATACATGATAGTAATATAAATAAAACAACTTTTGATTCTTTATTTTGCAATGCCTTGTTATTTTCTGCTAGTTCATGTTCCCCTTCGTTGTTGTGACCGATGTTATTGCGTTCGTACATGCATTTTCATACTTTTCTGTTATATGGAAAATTAAAACATGCGACTTTTTTAAAAATTGCACATGTTATGTTTCTTTAAAAAAAATGGAATGTCATGTGGATTAATTTAGCTATGTTTGAATTGCATCTTTTGCGACCTTGCTGGTTCTGTTTAAGAAGCTGAATATTCATAAAATATTACGTTTAGTACTAGTATAATAAGTACATTAAATATTAACATCTTAGTTTAAGTTCTTTATATAGTTACATGTATTATCAACTTTTTATTGATTGTCGAATTCTAGATTTTAAGACAAGTTGGAACATAGTATTTATATCAACATGCTCGACTACATTTGTCCAAAATGTTGATATATTCTAATAATGTAGGTTAAACAATTTACACGGACGCTATTGTCTTTAAAAAGTCATAAAAATAATAAAGAGACGTTTTAAAAAATATTTAAAAACATACAGCACGCATATTGCATGATCAATTTTTCTGATGTTTTATAAATCTTGTATGGTCTTGTTTCAGCAGATCCCCCAGATCACGGCGAACGTATAAAATTAAGTGTGAATTACGACGAGCGTTTTGGTGTAACGACTACAGAGAAAGGACAAACAGAAAGTCTAGATATGCTTTAACGGGAAAACCATAAAAAGGAAACAATTCGTGCTGTCGAAAGGTTGAGAGTAACTTTAACACCAACTATATCATTTGATCTTGTTATGATATGAAACATTAGTTTTACAGAATTTTATAGGAATCGTACATGATTTGCTTGCATTGCAACGTCGTACAACACATGCACATGTAACCTTATTTAAAAAAAAAATGAGCTCCAAGTTTGGCGTCTGATTCATGTTTTCAAGTTAAAAAGTACCACATTAACATTCCTTTAAAGCATTTGACAATCGATGAATGAAAGTTGTGTAGGCAAAGCAAAAGCTATGCTGCAGTAACTTGAGAACATACAGAAAGTGAAAATTCTGATATTATAATGTAATGTATTGGCACTATAGTGGTGAGATTAATTGAATTGGTTAATGGAAATCCGATGCCATATTTATGCCCTAACAATCTACACTTGTAGAGTATCATTGCATATCATTGCATATACACTCGTATAAATTAGCAGACAACTTCCCAATACAACACATGAAGAAAATAATTGTACTGAAATAAAAAAACCCGAATATATGTGAATAGAGTTTCCCTATTATTGTAAACATCTTAACACGACATGCATGCGCCTATAAACAAAAAACTTTACACGACGATATTTCTAAGCAACATCATACATGTAGAATATAATTGCAAACACAAGACAAACTATCAAATACAAATACACAACTAGGTAGAACACAAGTCCTTTAAACACATCTTGATTTTTGTATACAGTAAGACAATAAATTTACTAGGCTACGCGGGTTTCATGACCAAGAGTGAACGAGGTACATATTCAGTTTGTTGAAACCGTATTACTACCTTTCTTTTGCCCCTAATTATTGTAGATTTGATATTTTTAAGAGCATCGGTTGTAGACAGTTTAAGAGTCAAGGTATGCTAGACCTGCTGAAGGTACAGGATTTTTAAGGGTACTCCTGGCAAAATGCTGAAAAAGAAGTACAATCTTGCAAACAAAAACAATTTGATTAGGTGCACTCTAAAAATCAAACTGGAATTAAATATACAACAGTGGGGAGAACTTTTACTGTCCTCCAGTGTTAGTTTCTGTACTCCTGCGCTTCAGTTTAATTTTAAAAGAGATGAAATGATTTATCCTCGATATATGCTTACAGTTACACCTTAGTATTATAGACTGTATTAAAAAAGATTGTAGACGTATTTTATAGCTATTATTGTCTTTTTATTGAGTGAAAAGGATTCATGTTATGATATTTCGCTATTTGTGTTCGTTATTTGTTATTACATTTATTATATAACGAACACATGTATCACTCACTTAACTAAATTATTAACTTATTGGAGAATTTTTCATTTTTCTTGTCAAAATGTCTTATGATTATGATGTTAATTTCATGAATCTGAAATTATTCTACCTTTATATGACTTGTGGCGAATAATCGAACACTATATCATATTTCTGTTTACTACAGTGCAAGTACTCGTTATTTATAAAATAAACGATATGTCAACAAATTTGTGAAAAGTGTTTTTACTTAAAATTGTTACAGTTTTGGCATATGCTTATGTATTTTAGTTTTTATCAAAAATTATTACAGACTTTTCTTTAAAATATTATGTTTATTAAAATTATGTACATCGTAAATTGGTAAAGAATTTTGTAAAATGAGAATTCATAAAATAAAATCTGTAATATCTTAACGTGTGTTTTTAGTTAATAGTAATTATAACTCTGCAATAACGAAAGGCATATTGGATATTAAATATTTAAGCAGATGTATTTTAGACTAAAACGGTGTTTATTTCCCCTTCACGTTTCTGCAGCAGAAACTTGTCGATTGATTCAATTCTACGCTTGTTGCGGAATATCAAGATCTTAATCTGTTGCACCTCAAGACTCTTTCTCGTCTGCGTAACAGTGTGAAAACTGCTCCTAAATACGACCTTCTAGCTCTTACTATATTATTTAAGTATATTATTTAGCTCGGTTGCAGACTGTTTGGGAGCTGATTCTTATCAATCCAGGAATTCCGACTGCAGTTTCTGTTGCGGCAACGGTTCAATT
Source organism: Limnoperna fortunei (assembly GCA_944474755.1). Taxonomy (NCBI): domain Eukaryota; kingdom Metazoa; phylum Mollusca; class Bivalvia; order Mytilida; family Modiolidae; genus Limnoperna; species Limnoperna fortunei. The sequence continues at coordinate 53,525,154 of OX104111.1, read as the reverse complement.
CACTCGATTTAGCAATATTGGCAACTTATCGGGTGGTCATTGTTAGAGCAGGTCTGATGGAATCAGTTCTTGAGCCTAAAAATGTACTCTGCATGGTTTATGTTTTCGATTCGTGCAATCTCACTTTTGGAGCCGGCCGATGACGATATTTCGAGTAGTACTTGGCAAGGCGGTATTTTAACGTTATGATACAAGCATCAAACCTCGTCTATGTACACCCTTTAACGTAACAGTTGAAATAACCACAAGGTTCACGTGTAAAACGTTAGCCAAATTTTAAAGTAATAGAATTAATGAGCGCTTTAGAGATTCACCGTGCTAATTTGGGAGAGCCAAATAAAACTAGATATCAGTGAGATGGTACCCATCTCTGTGGGTCCCATACACCTTGAGGTCAAGGTCAAAGGTCATCAACCATGGTATGCGACACATCGCCTTGATATTATCTTCCCACACTCCAAATATCAAAGCCTAACTCAAAAGATAAAAAAGTTACAACTCGGACATGAATTTGTAATTAAGAAAGCAATAATGTGACCTTAAGGTCAAAGCTCAAGGTCACAGGTCAACAACCACGGTATGCGACACATCGCCTTGATATTATCTACCTACATTCCAAATATCAAAAGCCTATCTCAAAAGATAAAAAGGGTACAGTCCGGACATGAATTTGTCATACAGAAAGCAATAATGTGACCTTAAGGTCAAAGGTTAAGGTCACAGGTCAACAACCACGGTATGCGACACATAGCCTTGATATTGTCTACCTACATTCCAAATATCAAAAGCCTACCTCAAAAGATAAAAAAGTTACAGCCCGGACACGATTAGTTCGGACGGACGGACGGACAGACTGATCACTATAGGGCCTATGTGGGTTAAAAGAACATTTTAAGAGAAATGAACTTGACGCCAAAATAACCTTTGCGTAAAATTATTCTTAGTAGTAGCTTTAAAACATTGAGGCACACTTTGATCAACAGGCAAAAAGAACCAGAAATTATCTTATTTCATTGTTTAAATTTTATTAGTATGTCTCATACATGGACAAGGCCACCAAGCCACACATTTGAACAGATAAATCCTTTAGCTCCGTGCAGATAAATGGTGTGCAATGTCCTCTAAAAAGGTCAAAGGACGGGTGGCAATATTTATTTTCTTTTATAGTAAGTTCTGGATATTATATATATATATAATTATTATTGCGAGAACAAGTTGAACATTCAAGTTATAGATTGTTTGTTTGAATATTGTTTAACGCCACTTTATTAGCAATTTTTCAGCTAAGGCGTCCAGTTTTTTTGGGGGGAGGAAGCCGGACAATACTAACCCCCCGACCTTCGGTATTCAAGTTGTAGAGTCTGGTTACATATATCGTAATAAAGGAATAAAAGTCAAATTTGCTATGCAAAATTTTAGTACAACTTAACAAGTACATGTATGTCTTGAACGTTCAAAAATATTGTCACAGGTTGTCAACAGATAAAACTATCGTGCACAGGTTAGAGAAAGTTTAAATTCAGTATGATCAATTTTATAATATTCGGTTAAATAAATTGTATTCAATGTACTAAATTTTTATAATGAACACAATTTTAAAAAGTTCCTAATCTACTTTTAGTTACTGACATTTTCAAAGGGCATAGTTTGAATCAAAATGTTATGAATGCGATTTTATGTAATATTCTTCTTAAATGTCACATAGTTGACAATGTAACATTTTGATAATTTATTCTCAAAGACGTGCAATTAGTTGTAACAAATATTGGAAATATTGTTTCTGTAGCTCTGCACGAATTAAAGTACCGCGTGTTGTGTTGACAAAAAGACTTTTTATGTGCACCATGTTATTGCACATATTTCTGCGCGTTACTTGTTTAACTAAATTATTTACATTCTAAACTACCTTTCTGCATCCCAAGTAGGTTAATTGTTTACTTAATTATAAGCAACGAAATCTGCCTTTTTGACATAACTTAATTAAAATCAAATAAAGGATCATATTTCTGAATAAGTTTTTAATACTTTTTGAGGTAATTTGACTATGAGTGTTGTAATTAAAATCGAACTGCTTTTTTATTTAAAGTATAAAGTTTATAAATATAAGATCTTACATTGGTACGAGTGGGTTATCGGATTTCTCCAATCTCGATAATCCAAGTGTACTAATGTAAGATTGTGTTTCTTTAATTTTAAAAACTAGTAAATTTTATAAAATTAAGTAAAAATTATCCCAACCCCAATTTTACGTTTATGACTTTAACGTTTATAACGGCAAATGGAAGGTATTTGGTTTATGACGTCATAAGTTCTTATTATGACGTTATTTTTTTTAAAACCAATCAATTGCTGAGAACAACAAATTCACTAGTGACGCTGATATATTTTCCACATCGGTCAAACTGTTGAAATATTATGTCAAAGTTAGAGAAAAGGGAGATATTATACACCAAATACAAACCTCACCATTCAGTTACGTTGTATTTTTTTTAAATTTGAAGTTTATAAAGAGGAGATAACAAAATGCAAAAAGTCACAAAAACATTATGACTGTGGTTTAAACTAGTTGATGTGATTCCAAACTTTCCCTTATTTATTCTCATCAATTTTTTAAATTGACAAAGGATACGATTATGAACATACTATATCACGTGCTAAACATACTATATATATTTTTTTTAACGTAATCTGTATTTTAAGTTGCGACGATTTCTTAAATTTGGCACTATTGGCTGCTTAAAATCATGATCTTAGTGGTTGATTTGATAGTTAGCAGGGCTAAAATACTATTGTAAAAGATCCTGCATGGTTTAAAACCCTACAATGTTGAGTTTTGAGGTTTATACTTGCACATTTGGAGAAGAGTTAAGGGTTTTCCCACACATATTATCTATGCTAATACATAAAAAGCATACCTTTTTCAACGGATATTCAAATACTAATACTGTGAGGGTTTCCAGTGCTCGACCCACAGCGCTGCCAAGCGCTTCCCCAGGTGGCGACTAGGAAAGACTCTCTCGTTGGAGGTTGTTATGTCATACTACAGAAAGACTGACCGCGGACCGTAGTGGGTAACGTCCTTAAAGAGTGACACGCTCCTTAAACGATAAAGACCCCCTTTATAGATATCGATAAAGAGTGTGCTTATTGTCAATAGTCAATATTAAATAGTTCTTCCCCTTAACAATACTCCATACTTTTCCAGTGGTATTCAAAATTGCGTTCCCGTTGCCCAATTCCTTTTCCACGATTTATATAATCTCGTCCTGAGTATATCTGAAATAGTGCTAGCTGGACATTAAGCAAAAAACAATCAATCAAATCGTCATACATGCAATGCATGTAATTAATTTGTATTGAAATTTTAGTTTTGCAGGTTAAAATATTTTAATCAAATCCAGATCTTCAAGCAATCATTTTAAACTAAAATTATATCTATTTGAACAAGCATGCACATTTTTTCACATAATTGTTTAGACATCATTAGAATATAGGAAAAGCATTGTTAACGGTCAAAGCATTGCTAACTGTACTGTATTAACGGACACTTGTGAGATTTCTGATTCGAAGGGCATTATCTGGTCAAGCATGGCCTATGGATTAGAGTCTGTGAAACAGATATATTGAGTTAGGCTTCCTTTGTTTCTGGGAAATGTTACTGACATATTTATTTACCTTGCAGTCTAATCAGACACAATTTGCTATGCACCACAAACACTAAAAAACACAACAAAAATTGGCAACACGAACCTCTCTGAACCAAGAGGTTATAGACAAAAACCTGTTCTTGTCTGAAAGGTCGGCGAAATCTCGTCCGAGGGGAGGGATATTTTTTGTCTTAGAGGAAGGAAACTTCTTGTTTGACTGACTAGGGTTTCTTGTTTAAGGATATTTTGTTTCCTGGATTTTTGTTGTATATTTGCAACATCAACAGAGCATACAATAAAAATAGGGGGAATTTACATAAAAACTATATATTATCTTAGATATTTACCTCTCTAAAGCAGACTTAACTAATGTACTCTTGAGATGCCTGATACTGTGTAGGTTTACGCTTAAAGAAGACGTTTGACACGTCTTTTTACCTGGCCTATTTTGTAGTTAAAAAAAAAAATAAAAGGCGCGTATCTGACATTTTTAAAATAATTTACCTGATTCTTCGTTTGCATCGTCCGTCTTTGAATGTACCGGTAAAAGTTAGTATTCGTACGTTTTCGCTACTTTGTACCTTCTCAAAAACTAAATTAGCTTGTTCACTTATCGGCAGCATAAACTATAAATGTTGGGGTTGTTTGGAAGAAGAAATCTTGGTTATCTTGCATTTCCATTCTAGAAGAAATTTAACTTGAAAGTTTGAACAGCTAAAGGGCTTAACAATTTATCATGTCTATGAACATATGAACCCTGCATGGGTTAGTCAATCACGAAATTCTTTTTCTGTGGGTTTGACGGACAAAAATATTGTTAATGAACGACGCAAAGCCTTTCTTTGAATGTTTTGATCGAAGAAGTTGCTGCAATTAGCAACGGAAGAAGAGTAAGAAGACATTTGTTGGATTAAAATATATTAACAATCAAAATACTCCGTAGGGAAACCAAGGCAATGTGTTTGTGATTCATTTTATACTTTCTCTCTGGAAATTCTGAACCAAAAATTCTTCAAAGAAGTAGTTTCACGATTCATATGATTGTTCTAAAAATATTTATTTGACATGTGATTTAGCATACATTCTCATGTTTCTGCCCGCCAAATTGATATTATGGAAATAAGGAAGAAATAATAGAAATATAATTGTTTATAGTATTGTAGATTAGTTGATTAGGTGAAAATTCTTTATCACTGAGCTGGAAAGAAACCAATAATTACATCGGAATTGTAAAGCGGTTTGGAGCAAATTCAATTGCCAATTGTTATAAATTTTTGCAGTCATTAGTATAAATAATATAATAATATGTTCCTCGTTAAAAAGTACATGTTTCATGAGTTTTTAGTTATATGTCCACTTATAAAATTTTAATTTTTTTATTTGTTCCTTTTAAAGGGGTTTTAATAAAGTTGTTCTAACTAAAACCACAAGCGTGTATAATATAGGAACAGCTCGTCGGATTTGCAGCTAACTTAACTTGGGCTATTATATATGGCACGCCGTTCTCGTCAAAAGTATGGTTCAAAATATCATCACAAATTACACACTCAAAATTTTAAATTACACACTCAAAATTAAAAATATGCAATCAAAATTTTAAATTTCGCACTCAAAATTAAAAATATGCACTCAAAATTTTACGAAAACACACTCAAAAGATAAATTGAAATTACACACTCAAAATTTTAATTTATGCACTCAAAACTGAAAATTACGCACTCAAATTTGTGCGCATTGTTTTCGCGCAAAACTCATAAATATTCATAAAGATATAAATAAATAAAATTTCATCTGGGTGGTTTTTGAGTTTAAAGGGAATCGGAAATGCTGAAATCCATATGTCAATCCACGACACAGAAGATTTGCTCGAGTTTTTTCAATCCTTGTTGCACGTGTATGAAAATACAATGCAACGTTTATACCCCTTAACACGAGACAACAACGCTTTAGAAAATACTGTTCGAAAGCTTTCAAACTGTATGGAAGTGTTGTATGTAATAGCTACAAGAGTTCCTGTTGAAATTCAATTATATCAGAAACTAGAACGAATTTATACTCTTTCATTCAATCTGCATGATATAGCTGTAAATCACCTATTTTGATAAACCCGTTGAAATAACTATTTGTTTTACCATAAAACATAATTCAATAATGGAATAAATCACACTCTATAGTTAATATGAGTCTGAGATACAAGGCCGAGGGTATGAGGTAAAAAAAAAAAAATTGTTTCGTCTGTTTCGTTCGTTGCTTTACAGGGACCTGTTTCAAGCTTAAAAAAACCAGGATTGAAATATTCAAATTAATTTAATGAATATTTATAAGTCATGCGTAAAAAAGGTGCGCAGAATTTTGAGTGTATATGTTTTCTGTTTGAGTGTGTAATTTTCAGTTTTGAGTGCACGAATAAAAATTTTGAATGTGTAATTTCTATTTATCTTTTGAGTGTGTTTTCGTAAAATTTTGAGTGCGAAATTAAAAAATTTGAGTGCATTTTTTTAAATTTTGAGTGCATTTTTTAAATTTTGAGTGTGTAATTTAAAATTTTGAGTGTGTAATTTGTGATATTTTGAAACATACTTTTGACGAGAACGGCGTGCCATAATTATAGCAATAAAACTTACAATTATACAAAACTCTACTTTGCCCGCTGCATTCATTTTGCTACGACGATAATGGAAATACTCAGCATATAACTATGTAAAGCGATTTAAATATGAATACATGTTTAATTAATTGCATAATTCACATGGAAATATTGGGCAAACACGATGGATATTTAGCTTCGATCAGCGTGTCACGTCTTTCCTTTGTGTATACTTCTCATCTCAGCTATGCTATTGAGTTATTTTCCTTTCAACCCGTAATGATGGAGGAAGGGGTCCTGGTGGTTGATAAATCACTCTATGCTGTATCCTTTATTTCGGATGAGTGGGTTTATATTTCGACACACCATTATGGCCCTTACTTGAACTAGACGGGAGGCCGAATTCATTCGTTTCGTTCAATCAGCTGATCACACCGAGCCCTTAACAATCTTGAAGTCATTCTTTTTACATCACTTAACCATATGTTGTGAATATTGGTATCAAATTTGTTCAGTTACAGGCTGTTAAGAGGGCGGTGTTTCTTAGGTCAATCCAGTAGACATAGTTTTGAACGTCAACATCTCAAACATATACTCTTTCGGTATTCTTGTTATCTAAAACATCTTCAAGCAGTCCCAAAAAAAATTCTAATGCAAACTCTTCTTAAAATACAACTCTTTGACCTATTAAGGTCCTCAACAAGTTAAGAAGTCTACATGATCTAGACATGACTGTCTGTGAGACCTCATTGATACACAACCCCCAGATACTGGATCTAAAAGTATATAGCACAGCAAAAATCGTTACCTCTTTATGAAAACATTTTAAAAAGCATCAAAACAAAATTCAACCTTTTGCCCTGTGGATTAAATCTCAAACGGCAAGTTCAGGTATGAATTCCAAATAATCCCCTATTGGTTAAACTCCAAACCGGTATTTATTAACCCTTATACTGCCAATGGGCCGATTTACGTTACCTTTCACTGCCAGAGGGCCGATTTGGCCGATTGACGTTACCTTTCACTGCCAGAGGGCCGATTTGGCCGATTGACGTTACCTTTCACTGCCAGAGGGCCGATTTGGCCGATTGACGTTACCTTTCGCTTTCAAAGGGCGATTTCGGCCGATATTCATTTAAATATGTTTCAGAGCAGTATTAATAGTTAACATAATTATTTTCATGGCATTGCTGTGTATGTCAATTGGACAAGTTTTGAACTTACTGTATGACGTCATAAACCACAAGACGACGTCAAATCGGTGTTATATGGGTATTTGGGGAACATTGAGCAATTAAGCTTCTTTTTGGATGAGAGCATTCTCCCAGAACTGGAGAAACAGGCTGTTTTTTTTGCCTTTCACCCTCAATTTGCTGACAGAAATTGTAAAAATAACCATCAATACATACAATTCTTGATGCTTCGCTTCCTCTTTTTAAGCCTGAAGAATTATCTTCAATAATGCAGATCGAAGGCACACATTGCCTTGTTTTCATGGTTTTATACCTCCGTTTTCTTAACAACAAGCAAATTAGCGAAAATAGTACTTGTTTCCTGGCAAATGTTTCTCAATAAAATTTCCAACTGTCGATCGCTATACCATAAAAAATATAGTGGTTTAAATAGCGCTGTTGAAGAAATTAATATAACTATAGCTATCTTTGTCTCGTTTGGATCTCAATTTCTTTATTTTCCTAAGTTTCATTTAGTATGCTGCACGTCACACCCTTTACCAAAACTTTAGACAGACACACAATAACGACCACAGAAATACTAAGACACACAGGAACCAGGGTACGTAAAAGAAATCAAATCTTTTTACTCAATACTTTTTAATATGACCTTAATTACTGAGGTCATCTGTGGAGAAATATTGGAATACAACCATGAAGAGCTAAGCCTCTAATTAGTTCAGAAAAATAATGTCGAGAAATAGGACTCGTAAATTTCTAAACGTTTCAGACCAAACATAAAAGATTTGATTGTTATTCAACTACACGTAAAATAAAAGCATAAAAATAAATAAAATAAGTATGACATAATCGAACCTGTATCTGAAATGACAATTTTCTTTCTGGGTATTTTTTTATTTTAAGTAGTACTGTATTTGCAAAATCTTTATCTTTCTTTTATATTTTCTATTTTCTTTGGGTTTGCATCTTTTTAGCACCCTGCCTATGAACCAGGCCTCAAGATTTCGACTATTATTTGTCATCGTTTTAGATGCTGTGCGAGTCAGCTTCTGGATATCCTGAATTTGTTTATAGAGAAATTTTGCCCCGGTCTACAGTGATCTTTTGTAAGGCGCACAAGTCGTTTGAACCTTTTCTGAGCAAAGAATATCACATTTTCTATGATAGTTCTTGTTTTGTTCCTTGAATTTGGCCACACGTCTTTGGATGTACATGTATGTATGGTTTAATTTATAACATAAAGTTTCTTTACAAAAAATAGTTGGAAAATATTGATTTAAATTTAAACATAATTTACACTATACTGGAAAATCCTGTTTAAAAATTAAGATGATCTAAGATATTTTTAGCGAAATAGACCAATGCCAAATATAATAGAAACGCCAATTCTGAATCACATCAAGCCATTAATATGTTTGTTTGTTTGTTTGATGGTGTTTAACGCCACTTTCAGCAATTTTTCAGCTATATCATGACGTCCAGTTTTTATTGGGGGAGGAAGCCGGAGTAACTGGAGAAAATCCCCGACCTGCGGTAGGAAAACTGGCAATCCTTGTCAATTAAGATTGGAGTCGAGTACACCCTGCCCGCAGTGAGAATCGAACCCGCAATGTCAGCGTTGACAGACCAAGTGCCTTGAACTACCTTGACCACTCGGCCACCGAGGCCCCGGCATTAATACGAGCAGTGGTGACTTTTTATGGGTTGCATTTAAAGATGCCTCGGGCAAAACCTGGGGCCATGTTTTCAAAGATGTCTTAGGATTAAGAAATGTCCTAAGACCATCTTAGGACAAATCTTTGTCCAAAGTCGTCGTCACCGAAGATGTCGCAAGTTAGGACAAGTCACAATTTTTATCCTAACTTTAAAAGAACGAAAATGGTGTCCTAATTCGGTCTAAGGAGGGTGCTAACTTTAGTTTGTTGTATTGTTTACATTTTTTTTAGTTTTAATTTTTAATATATAATTAAAAAGTTTTCTGAATAACACCCACTTATGCTTTAAACCCCTTTCTAATAAAATTAGAAGCTTCGCTTTTGTACAATTTGGACTACTTGTCTTACCATTATAATGTATTGTGTAACAAGTTAAATGCTGGCCTTATTTATATACAAATATTGAGGTTACAGCACGACATCAACCTTTGAACCAAAACAAAGAAGAGTCCTTGCAGTCAAACTGGATTTGTTCTATTATAAACAAGAGTTAAATTATATCCGTTGAAATGCACAAAACACAGACATTTGACGTTTTAATTTATTACAATTTATATTAAATACATATAATTATATATTTATTGATGCATGTTTATAAAACATTTATTTACTTTTTTAAGTGCAGTCCACATCGAAATTTCAGCGAGTATATAAAATTATTAATTAATCACAATTAATTAATTAAGTGAGCCTCCTAAATTATGTCCTAAGACATGTCATAAGACCTATTATAGGATAGTTTCGAAAACATGGCCCCTGTACGAATGTTAAGCACTTTACTATTTGCACACTAATAATGTTGAAAGCGGCAAAATCAAGAATTGTTAACACCTATAAATAATTTGGCGCTCTAGATACCTCCGATACAATAACGACCCCCCCAAAAAAAAGTACATAAAAAAGTCATACTACACTTCGTTAACAGAATGACGCATAATGCGTAATAATTTTCGCGTAGCAGTAAAAAATATCCAAATGTACTTGAAATGAATAGTCGGCAATAATAAAATGAAATTGCGTGTTTAAAAACTAATTTAATGTGTCTTATTTCCATCAGATAGAATTGTATAGAATTTTGTCTACACATGCATTAAACGCATAGGTTTAAAAATAAAATAAAATGAATATGTAACCAAATGAAGTTTTTTAATTATACTTTATTTCCGTAAGCAATACAGCTCATAGGCAATACAATTTACAATTGATGTAATGAATCACATTTACATACACATAATAAATAATAAAGTTATATTAATACATACAACATAATTAAGCGGATTATGGTAAACAATAATACATTCTCAGTATTTACGAATTTTTTCAGCTACATATAAGTATTTTCCAAGGTTATTTAATTCTTTAATATTTCGAACAGACATTAACTGAACAAACTTAAAAACACTCGGTTTAGTCCAATAGTAGGGTTTAATATATTTTCTTCTTGCTTCGTTATATTTTTCACATTCTAAAATAAAATGATACTCATCCTCTAAAACTCTTTTACTACACATTTCGCAATTGCGATTACATGTCTACATTAAAAAATCTTCCAGTTTCAACTTTTAAACAATGTGCATGTATACGGTATTTACATATCAATGGTTTATATAAATAATTTATTTAAGCAATCTCGTTAACAATTTTCAAATTTGCCCCTCTTTACATTGACTATATAGACCGGTGATGAAATGTATTTATATAATTTAAAATCCATCATTTTTTTGTAAAAATAACCCTTTTTGTCAATTTTTACAAAGTTACGTAATGAAAACATAAGATCACCCTAAATTTGGAAAAACTTAAATTTCCATACACATTCTATACAATGGCATTAAATATAAACAATATCTTATTTTTAAAACTTGAAATGTTTCAAGTTAGATGACCCAATTAACATTACCTCTGCATCATTTGCTGATTGTTGTTGTTAGGCATTCTTTCGTATAATGTTTCGCAAAAGGTATACCACAATAATAAATAAATAAATAAATATAGGCATTGAAGTAATATGGTTTAGGACACTCTTTAGACGCTAGAGCAACTGATTATGATTGCGTATTATTTTGTTGATATTGCGTATGAAGGCATACATTCTAACTTAACAATAAAGCTCAATATATGTGCTGTGGACTAGTTGTATTATGAAGGATGCTCAAAGGTTAATAAAATCACCAAGTATTAACAAAATCGACCCAGCCGTTTAAGATATATGGGTACACAGATCACCAGGTTCAGTTTGGCAACTGGTAATCAAACGTTATTACACGGTGACGTCATAAAGATAACGTCGTTTTAGCTGATTCAAAATTTTGGCAGTGAAAAAAACATCAAATGTCCGACATAAACCCTTTATCAATAAAACAACATTTCGCAGAAATCAAATCTGGTTATCCTGACAATAGTATTATTTATAAAGACGGGTCAAAAGACGACGATAAAGTTGCCTCATCCGCTGTCTTCGGAAAGCGTGTTGAAACAATATGTCTCTCGTCTGTATCCTGTGAATTTACAGAGCATGCGCAAGCTATTATTACTGCGATGAAAATAGTAACCTGGTCTCCTGGTGCAATATTTTTCATTGACGCAAGCTTCACTTCAAATATAACACCAGGTCAGGACCTCCGATATAAGCATTTTAATTGGTTGATAATATGACGCCATTTAATATCACATGCACATGCCAATCTTTTTTTAAATCTGGGAATACCTTTTCTTTATAAAATTTAAATATAAATTATATCTTATCTTTACGTTTAAATTATGAAATCATAATGTAAACTCAACTGAGAAATGTAAACATTGAACGTCACAAAGAGAATGACGTCATAATACGTTCGTTCTACTTGAACTTATCTATAATACTAAATGGTCAGTCTAGAGAATACCCGAACGTCAAATTTCAACGCTGTCACCGTTGAAATCCAATGCTCCTGACCTGACGTTATATCCGAAGGCCGCTTAGGCTCATGAGGATATCATCGTCAGGGTACCAGAATATGAAAATAGCTGCTTTGTCAGGCAAATGTTGATATATTATCTGTTCAGATTCCATGTCTTGTCTACTTGCTACTGAAAATTTCAAAATTTAAAACCCTTACATTTAAAAAAATTAAAATTACAAATCTCTTGTTGCTTGGGAAAAGAGGTTATGTTCTTCTGGATTCTTAGTCCTCTGGGAATGTGTGGAAACACAGTCGTGGATCAGGCTTAGACTGCCCTGGAGAATCATGTTATTAGCGAGCATCGCAGATGCGAGCTATACGGTTACATGCGTGTGTGTAAAAAAAGTCACGTTATCCATATGAACAAATCCATTTCAGATGGTAGCTGAGCTATCCGAAGAAAATATTGTAGACGAACGAAAAAATATATAAAATAAAAGTAGACAAAAATAGTTTTGACATCGATAAAATTAAAGTGTTTATTTTTAAAATTACTACAAAAATGCCAGACAATTTTTTTTCAATCTGAAACGCTGTATTTGAAATTGAGTTTTATGACGTCACCAACACATTAGAAAAGACGTCACGTCATCAATGGAATGTAGAGGCACTGTAAGGGGGCTCTGAAGTAACGACATGAACAATGTGCGATGCTCGCATTTAGGCTGCGCCTACATTCATATTAACTGTGATATTAACTGTGATACTGTTAGATTATTGGATATAAATGACTTTGGCTCGATTTACGCTAAATAAACCGCGAAGCGGTAATGTTGCAGCGTAAATCGATTTACGCCGAATAAACCGCTTCGCGGTTTATGTTGCAGCGTAAATCGATCCAAAGTCGTTTATATCCAATAATCTAACCAACAATTGAAAACAAACCTTATATTTTAAATTCTATAGTAAAAATGAAGTAACAAGAACAATATTTTAAGTAATCAAATAATATTTGCAATTCACAATTTTAGTATCGTCACTTGTTGTTTGCGGAAGAATTCATGTATAGTCAACGTCATCAATACATCTTATTATGACATCACAATCAGTCACGTGTGGAAAAACCAAGTTAGGTTATACGAAATAACCAACTTTGCTCATGTATTGAGTATTTAAACGAAATTAAAATATTTTCCAATGGCAGTCAAGAATATTTGTCTCTGAGGGTAATCCTATTCCCTGAATTGAAGGTTTTAAAAACTTGTTCAGGTCTTGAATTTATGCATGTATATATGGAACAATCATGTTGATTTGGGATTTCTACAATATATTTTAATGATGTTATGATTATACCATAATTGTTTTCTAATGCACACACAGGTCCTACAATTTACCTTGCATTACAAATGTATTTCAGCCCCCCCCTTTTTTACAGAAAAAGCAAATTTGTTTCAAGAGGGTTTAAAACTCATAATTAACACAAAAGACGTAATAGTATCATATATTATATATTTACGTTATCTTTTCTACTTTGTTAGACAGATTCTAAATATTTTTTGAAGCCATCGTCGAGAAGCTTCCAACACTCCCATTTCGGCATTTGGTAACAGAAAAAGCTGACACAAATTTGCTCCAGGGTTTGAAAGCTAAAAATTGGACCGAAGACTGATTGATTTAATAATTTATATGTCGCTAGTTGTCACCATTCCCATTTATATTTTTAATTTATAGTTTTCAGTCCGCCGAGTTCCGAGTTCATATCAAAACATGCTACTTCAAACGGCATTTTAACATTTTAAATTCAAACTATACAGTACTAAATTTCTATAAATGACAGGTAATCATCTTCGGAGTTCATTGCGTTTTATTTTATTGATTTATGTGCTACGTACGATAACGAAGACTGAGAATCTATCACTTTAAAAAAAAAAACGACAGAAGTTGACCTTTAGTCACGTGACTGGAGTCGTTAAAATACGCCATGACATGCGTTTGCTTTCTTACTGATGAAGCTTCCTATGTCAGAATTCACCCTATTCCAAGTAAAGCAGTTTTGCTCCACCCACAATATTGACTTTTTAGCCTTCGTGAAAACAAAACAAACCAATCAATCGATTCCACATTTTGATAGCATTTCAATCTTATTGAATCCAATGGAAGCCCATACGCGTGTTTCAAACATGTGCACGCGAGTTACTAACTTGAGCACACGACTTTCAAATCTTGAGCGCAAGATTTTTTAACTTGAGCGCACGAGTTTCAAACTTGTGCGCACGAGTTACTAACTCGTGCGCACAGGTTATAAATTATTTTTTCCGTGGCACGTACGAGCTTCCATAGAATACATTGATGTAGGTTAGCTAAACTATAAACATGGATAATCTTTTCCATGTTTTTGTCGAGATTTCGAAGTTGTGCATCGTCTGTAATTGCCTGAAAAAACAAATTTGTCAAACTAATTTACTTTCCAATTTCAAATTTAAATTTCAGTTTACTGTTGGTCAAAACTAAGAATTTTCCGCAAATTTCATAATTTTAACCGATTTAGTGGGCGAAGTTACTGGGAAATCTTAAGCTTGTGTGTTGGAGGTAAGGTCCTTAGCGCAGTGTTACAAAGTATTTAATGGAGAAAATATGACCTCTATGGAAGCCCGTACGTGCCACGGTAAAAATAATTTATAACTTGTGCCCACGAGTTACAAAACTCGAGCGCACGAGTTTCAAATCTTGTGCGCACGAGTTACAAACTTTAGCGCACGAACTACTTAGTTTCGAATCCTATGCGCACAAGTTTTAAATATTTTTGTTCCGTGGCACGTACGGGCTTCTATAGACCTCGGCTTCGGAGATTGAGTGGATAAAAATGTAGCTGTTAGGGTGTCTTCTTAGTCGTCCGCGTGAATGTAAGACCCCATTCTTTTTGCTGGATCTTCGCTGCCTGGACAATTTAATTTAAACTTAAAGCATTTTAATTTCTTCCGCCCCCTTTTTCTTACAGGTATGTTACGTCTGACATAACGCAAATGCGGAGGGGGCAAATAAAAGATATCACCTTAATTAGATTGCCTTCGGGATAACCTTTTTTTATTTTGGTTGGTATATACATTAGTCTTGTTAACAGTCATAATTCCCTTTAAACCCATATTTAATCATTATAATTCCCTTTATTTTTCGATACTGTAGATTTTATACAAATCATGCGTTTATTTTGCACGCCATTGTTTTTTATATTTGTTTGCGTCAGCTATCGAAAAATATAACATTTTTAAATCGTTTATCGGACTCGTTTTAACTAATAGTATGAGAACATTTCTTGAAATGCAAATCATATAAGAATAAAAAAAAAAATAGAAGTAAACAGGGAGTCCTTATAGCACAAGTTAATCTTAATCGGAACCATTTCCACATTCGATTAAAAAAATTAAGAAACGCGTAAAGGTTATTTTATCGATTTTTTTTTTATTTCTTTGAAATAGTTAAATAGTTTTATATTTTAAACAATTAAATTTAGTGAAATAGTCTAGTTAACCTTTTTTGTAGATGCAGTACGACTTAATTAAAACATATATTTCTTAAAAAGTCTAGTTTTTGTCTGTGTTCTAATGATATCATGGTAGATGACCTTTTATCTTGTCCTTATACCTCATGGTAAAAGAATGATATTGCTAAAACCTAATGTTATCTGAGCCTGACCTTGTTTGCCTGTTTTATTCGGCATGTAGGTATATCATTTCAAGGCGGTGTCACCCTGCCCGCAGTATTTTCTTGAAATAATATAATCTAAAAAAACTCAGGGTCGTAACATTTAAAGTAAAAAGTGAGGACAGGGTGTGCTCGACTCTATATTATGAATGATTGCAAGTTGTTCTGCCGAAGGTAGTTTTTTTAGCAATCCTGCTTCCCCTCCACCGCCCCCCCCCCAAATGAAAACCGGATGCCGCGATATAGCTGAAAATGACATTAAACTTCATTTAAAGAAACAAAAATGTCTTCTTAATATATACTTAAATAATACCTGTTAGTTTATTAAGTGACATCAAACGTATGTTAGTTGGCGCATTATCCACCTATATCATAAAACAGAGGAAGACAAGAGAACCTACTGAAGAAAAAGAATCGACAGACAAGATTTTTAAAAAAGTAATCTCAACAAAATAAAACCGATATTATCATTTAGATTCTGCGGATGGGTAAACACGTCCTGGCTCTAATTATACATAGGTTCAATTTACTCATTACCAGAGCAAACACCATGTCATTTTGCTTCTATATTGACATTAACTAAAATTATGTTTAGTCAGTACTAGGTAAATAATACATAAAATATATTTAAACATTTTTGCATACGTGTCTTTAATCATTTGCAATCTATCTGTGCTTCATTAGCGAGCTCATCCATCGTTTCTACGGGTGTTCCCAGGAGCGTAGCTATATATAGTTGAAATGAAATAGGCAAGGGGTCTGGGGATTTCCATATCGACATAACGGAAAAACTGAGGAGATGTTAGGCTCTAATAAACCCTAATAGCACGAAGGAATGGTTTCTGGCTCCTAAGTATAGATAAAGGTTACATATAGTTAACCGCGAATTTGAGCCGATTGGTGGCCCAAGGTAAATTTAACTCTAGACTGCATTTCAAAACTTACGGGAAAGAGGGTAGGCTCCATAAAATCCTATCGGAATTGAGTGTTGCGGGTTATTGTAGCTGACTCCCAGGTATAAACTAAAGGTACGCATACCCTGGCTAGAATTAGATTGGAGGCCTAAAGTAAAGTAATCTCTGGAAGTAAATGTCAAGTTGGTCAAAATCAGTCCATGGTGGTGCAATTATGCAAGGAGAGGGGTAGACTCCTTGAACGTCATATGGCATATTGTTAGACAGGTCTGGGGCTTCTGGTATCTTCAGCCAAAAGACTGATTGGTTGGATTTTTGAATTACGTCCTGTGAGTAGTATTTCCGCTATATTCATGGCGAGAACATGGAATGGACATAGTGAACAAAATTTTGCCACTGGAATAGTATGGAGTATTGATCGGTAGGGGCGGAAAACTTAGCCTTTAGAAGCGGCTACAATAAGTCTACTCTTTTTCAAAATCTACAACATGGATCTCTATCATGCACGGAACGTGGCACTCTCCAAAAAAATGAGCCACTACGGTCCGCGGCCAGTCTTACCGTATTATGAACTGACGACCCCCCCCCCCCCCCCACGAGAGGGTCTCCGCTATCCGCCGACCGGGGAAGCGCTTAGCCGCTCTGTGAGGCGAGCTCCAGAAGGATTACAATATGGCCAAATTTTTTCAAAAAAATATTTGCATACCTTTATTAACAAAACAAAAAGCTGTTGAAATAATTATTTGTGATCACATTTTAATAAATTGACCTTACCGGAACTAAAATCATTTCTCAAACCATATATAATCTGTGAATAAATCTTAGTCTGCTATAAACTGATTAACAGTAAAAAAGGTAAAAAAATAATTTATAACCTTTACAGTTTAAACATGTAAATTTTTTATTTGATTTCAAAACAAAAATGTCTCAACTTCATCTAGTTTACATTAAAACCCTATAAATACAAAATTGATTTGCGACTATGCATAGGTGTACTCGTTTTTTGTGTCGACTGACATGCATACGGTAGTTAATGTGTACCATTAAAAGGTTACCAGATTGTGTCCCCTACATTAAGTACTATGTTGTGTGCTGATTGGGTCAATATTTGTTACACGTGTAAATTTTGTGTCTGTTAGCTCCTGCATGAATTAAATTTTAAGTCGTAATTTTTTTTTTCGAGACCTTGCTGTAATAAAATTTTGGTAATTGTGTAAACAATTTAATATTTTTACTTTTATTACATTAGAAATTGCATGTAAAATTAGGAGGGTTTTTTGTTGTTGAATGAATGAATGTATATTAATTTCATTTCACAAGGTATTGCTGATTAATGTTATAAGAAAGGTGTGCAGTTCACTGAATTGATAGTATCCTCGACTAAGGCCAAAACATTGACTACCGTTCTACCTACATACGTAACAATGATAAGAGAAGTAACTCTTCTTGTATAGCAAGGACTTCTTGTATAGCAAGGACTTATATCATATATAAAGATATTATTCTCAATGATTCTGAAATGTCTGTCTGCGGAAAACGTACGCATTATACGTAATCTATGATTAAAGTTCATAATATAAGATCATAATTATCTAACCAAAGAATGAATAACGCCTACAATATATGTGAATATTAATTTAAGCTGTGCCAGCTTACACTATGTTAAAACATGTGCCATTATCGTTGATTAATTCGAGGTAATAGTTCATAGCAAGCCGGCTTTATATACATATAGTTTCAGAATAACGGGCCTAAGTATGTCAAATCTTTAACATTTGCCTTCGTTTTTCAAGGATATCATATTGCATAATAATTTGATGTATGTGACAAGACATACCTACCGTAAATATGTCAAAAAGATTTAAATATGTCGTGTCACGAATGTCAAATTCCTCTTGCTCTTAAACGACAAGGCTTAATTAATGTAACAATTTTTTGAGTCGAGATTTATTCCTTGTGTTAAATAAGGTTTGTGGGTGCATATTTTGCAACATGGCTGACTGAAATAGCCACTGTTGCGTATTTGTTAGAAAAATTACAAAATGTATGGTTATTTAGCCTGACTTAAAAACTGAATTAAATGTATCTAGGCTGACTGAAAAGGTCATTTTTGTCGGGCAGGCTGGAAAGACCCATTGGTTTTGTATAGACGTGGACTAGACTACAAATTGTGTATTCCTATTTTCGTTATTTTTAGAAAAGGTGAAATTTTGTGCCCTAAGTATAGTTAGTAAATATATCATGCCAGGTGTATATTCTGATGCTATGTTATCGCGTACCTTGAAGAGCAAGGGTGAATTGTCAAAGTATCAAGATGAATCTGTTAATAACATATTATTCAGATAACTAATGAGTACTAGATTTTGTGCTCATGATTCTCAAAATGTCAATGCTACAGCTTGTAATCAATTTACAACTGTCAAGCAAAAAATCAGATATATTCTATGGCATCGAGGCCTTAAAATCGAAGTTAGACATTGATACTATTGTAAATAGTATAACTTAACATGTCTTGATTAAAAAATTCAAACAACATCAGATAAAATGAATGCTAAAACCCTTTCTTCCATTAATGGCTCTTTAACCAAGTTCCTCAACAACTTCCCGCAATACTCCATCAACCATCTCACCCTGCAGAAGTGCTCCTACTGAATAAATAACTTTATTGCTTAATGTTCCAAATGATCAGAATGGTACATATCTCTCCATATCTCCCTTTTGTTATCATTCCTAATTATCCATCCGTATGATCTTAATGTGTTTGACAGTCAGGAAGATTTCAGTTCTGAAAGAAAATATCCTCAAACTGCATTTCAACATGTAATACAAGTAAAATCGATACAAAAGTAGTAAATGATCATGTAATATTCAGACTCCTACGTAATCACGTAATGTTCCAAACTTTGATGATAATACAGCTCTGGGTGAATATTTCCTTAGTTGAATGTGGAAGAAAAAACCTAAAATAGAGATAGGCTTACATTAAGTTGTAATTGCAGCTCTGACAATACTGTCGAACGAAAATTGTAAAAAAGTGCCTTCATCCTGAAAATGCTGCCTACCTTTGTGCATCAAAATGCAATATAGAAATTTGGGAAACTTGGGCTCCGTACCACATGCAAAAGACCTTTCCTTTATCAAAGGTACAAAATACAAAATGGCTTTGGGTTTAGTACCAATTATTTATGTGATTGACAATTTCTCTAAAAAGAACAAAACTGATGCTTTTTCCACTAGAAATGGTTTGACCGCTGCCATTAGTCTATTTGGCCGTGCATTCGCACCTTTTTTAATAAGAGATATCAAAATTTGTTATTTAAACACTAATCGGTTTTTTGGGTTAATTGTTTTTCAAAAGTAAGTGAAATGGAGAAATTATTTAAATACATTTCATCTGTTTAAAAACCATCTCATTTTTTTCCTAATCTGGGAATTTTACCTCTGAAACGTCAACTTCAAGGTTTAATTCCTTAGACGTGAAGGACAAGGCGTCAGTAGCCACTTCAGAAGATTGTTTGTTTGTCTGAATGATGTTTTACGCCACTTTTAGCAATTTTTCAGCTATTTCATGGCGTCCAGTTTTTATTTGGGAAGGAAGCCAATACCCGGAGAGAACCACCGACCTTCGGTATGAAAACTGGCAATCTCGATTGGAGTCGAGTGCACCCTGCCCGCAGTGAGACTCGAACTCACAACCTTAGTGTTGACAGACCACGTGATCAATAAATACCTTAACCACTCGGCCACTGATTCAGAAGAAGATGGACTTTAAATCGCTTAGTGCCTACGAGCGGACAATCAAGACCCCCGTTGTCACCGCACATCCAAGAGGAAAGAACCAAAGAGGTCGCTTTTAAATAATAAATTTTTAATGCGAGGCGCTTGAGTTATGATTACTGGTGTCCGTACACTTCTGATGAGTGAATTATTGAGGCTCTTGGTATAAAATTGAGTTTGTTCATCCCCCCTTTAAGAATAATGTACTAAATAAGAGCAGCTTTTCTGGAGAACAAGCTAATAAAGTCAACGAGGTCTCAACGTTAGTGCAAAAAATAACAATTAAAGTGAAAAATCAGATAATTAATTTCTTTTTTTCCATTTATATTGTACCCCAACACAATGGAACAAGTGTTTGAACGAGTTTGTGTCCACCATTTTAAGCAGGAAATATGTCAACTGCTCGTGATTTACTAAAATAAATTCCTGCCAAAGCTAGCTATATAGATCGCGTTTTTTTCCATCTTTCTATCCATTCTGACGAAAAAAGAACTTTGTTCTGAAATGATGTAATATATAATTTTTGTGTTCTCCTATTCTCCTCGAGTTTTTACTAAGGTGTAAAAACCTAAATATGGAATATTTAGGCAGAATGGAATAAGATACTGCTATGACACAGGTAAGGAGAGTAGGAAAGAAAACCGACCAAACAACAAGAAGACAAAAGTCTAAGGGACAGTTAAAAATCCGGATATAGGCAAACTCAATACAAAAACCAAAAACACAAAAAAAAACAGAAAGTAACCCGAACCCAATAAAAACTATGGGTGCACTCAGGTGCTCCGAACGAGTAATCAGTGCCTGCCTCTAATTAGACATTCGTCGAATTACTCATTGTCATGTACCCCAACACGATGGAACAAGTATTTGAACTAGTTTGTGTCCACCATTTTAAGCAGGAAATATGTCAACTGCTCTTGATTTACAAAAAAAAATTCCTGCCAAAGCTGGCTATAGAGATCGCGTTTTTTTTCCATCTTTCAATCCATTCTGACGAAAAAAGAACTTTGTCCGGAAATGATGTAATATATAATTTTTGTGTTCTCCTATTTGGGCTGTTTTCATCTCCTCGAGTTTTTACTAAAGTGTAAAAACCTAAATATGGAATATTTAGGCAGAATGGAATAAGAAACTGCTATGACATAGGTAAGGAGAATAGGAAAGAAGACCGACCGAACAAAAGTCTAAGGGGCAGTTACAAATCCGGATATAGACAAACACAACACAAAAACCAAAAACATTAACCCAAACCCAATAAAAACCATGGGTGCACTCAGGTGCTCCGGACGAGTAGGCAGTGCCTGCCTCTAATTAGACATTCGTCGATTTACTCTTTGTCATGTCTAAGGTCAAATCCAGGAATAGGAAAAACTACTAATGACTCAGCGAAAATGTCAGATCTTTTTTACTGATCGCAGGATTCAGAATAACGTTTAAGTTGTGAAATGTGTACAGCATAAGCTGGAGCTGCTGTAATGTTGCTGTCAATAAATGAGAACTTGACAATTGGAAAGTTGTATTCATCACGTTTGTCGTAGTCTCGTTTGTAGTTTTCATGAGTCTATTTCTAGAAGTAGGTCTTAGTAAGCGGCTGACCTTAGTGTATTTGTGGTGTCTTTAATTTCAAGCTCGCTAATGTAAATTGAATGTAA
The DNA here is from genome assembly GCA_944474755.1 of Limnoperna fortunei. Taxonomy (NCBI): domain Eukaryota; kingdom Metazoa; phylum Mollusca; class Bivalvia; order Mytilida; family Modiolidae; genus Limnoperna; species Limnoperna fortunei. The sequence goes on along the minus strand of OX104111.1, from coordinate 53,503,085 downwards.
ATAGTCACCAAGTTTAGCATTGCTGAGGGAAAAAATATCATCAATATAGCGGAATGTTAAATTAAAGGTCTGTGCCAATGTCTTTTCTTTCTTCTTCAGCAGGCCTTCTAGAACACAGCCACATAATAGTACAAAAGCAAGTCGGCGAGGAGATGAGCACAATTAGTACCCATTGGAATTCCAACAGTCTGTTGAAAAACACGTCCTCCAAACATGACGAATATGTTTTCCATCAGAAAATCTAACATATGACAGATTTGGTCTTCAGTATATTATTATTAGATTTAGCGTCATTGATGACGAAGTAAGTTCTGTCATGATTAATTGTCGAAAAATCAAATGTTTTAATGCTGTTGCAATGGGAGAGATCCAGACCTCAAGAAGTCTATCAGGTCTTTTGATTTTTTAATATCCACATTTCATTTATTTCACTCCTGGAGTAGAACGTTAATGAAGATTAATAATTATCAATGAGTTAGTCTGTATTCACTGCAAATCAAAGATTATAGTTTTTATGTGTTATTATAGATAAAGTTCAGTTTATCACAATAGAAAAATTTGACGTCAGGATCAACCATTCTTTTTTTCGTTTTAAAGATGGTCTTGTTGTACTATAAATGCTTTAACCGAGTTATATGTAATTAAAATTACGTCCTACTGTGTCTAAATGAAGGTAATAACATAATAAATAACACCAAGAAAACTGTCATAAAGGAAAATCCACAAATCAAAGATCAAGAAACTGGCAACCTTGAGAACCTACAACTATAAATATAACAACTACATCAATAGTCTTCAAAAGAAATGTTAGGTTAAACCAGGTTTTATGGCATGCCAAATCTCCCGCCTTCATTACTGTAGTGTGTGAGTCGGTGTGATGGTGAAAATGGTTGGGTACCATACACCACCAGTCGGTAATAGCTGTATCCAACGATCATCGCATTACCATCACTATGTACTGAACTTAAAACTTGTGAAAACTATCTGCAATCATACTTTCAAAGTTCGATTTAATGTTGCTTTACATTTTCAGGATGACCATCTTAGTTGGGCTTTAAATATCCACCTTTGACAAGCGTAGTACATTGTACTACGTGTGCAAAAGCTACGAAGGTAGAGTATTGAAATTTGAAATAAAAAAAATCGGTTTACAATTTTACGTAAATTCTACTTCGACTGTTTCCAACCTGAGAAAATCAAAATAACATTTATGACATGTTTAAAACTAGCTTAACCATTTCCTATCAAGCGAATGATTAAGCAGATAGAAGTACCTCTAAAATAGCTCTACCGAATTAGTTATTTTTTGTAACATTCCAGAAAGGAAGACTTTTTTTGTACGCGGTGTCAATTATACTGTTTGTCATGCTTGAAGCAAGATATATGTGTTCCTGTAAAAACGCCTGTTTTAGTAGCTTCATTTCTTTTATTAATTAACTTGGGTGAATATTAAGCTCAACCTAACGGGTTGGTCCTGCATTAATGTTTACTGTACAAATCCACTTTCAATAAAAAAACGCAAATATTTATACATATAAACACGATCAAGTCAATCGTATCTAAATATGGCAAGTTTTAATCTTGTCTGTGGTATAATATTAATCAAATCTATTTATAGAACAGGTAATGAAATTCAGATTTGACACAGTATGTTGACCATTGTCAAGTCATGTAACAAATTGTATACGACATGATTAAGGAAGATTCCTGTTTGTCATAGTGATAGTCCTGTTAAAGGAATTCGACCAGAGGTAATTAACGAACAGTTGCAATAAATACCGTTCTCAATTTAGTTGTGTTTTTCCGGATATTAATCAGTCAAACCCTGCATTATCCTGTGTAATCACGTTAGATTCCTCGGTTTGACATCATATTGAATGTCCTACCCCATCGCTAAATACAATTCTTGAAAGAAGTTCATGTTGTGACACATTGGAGCTGATGAGTGATAACTACACAAGTTTCTGTTAATTTCAATTAGCTTTTTCAAACTCCTTTGAAATGCATTTGATTAACTATATATTTTAATTTGATGTCTTCATTATGAATTGAAATGATCTTTACGTTCTACTCACAGATGATTTATGTTTCTTAATTAAAAGACGATTTCAAGCTAAGTATTTCATCCTATTGCCTTTCAATTTCGAATCAAGAAAACAATCAGATTACTCTCAAACAAATTACCATGATTCGTTTAAAGGTTTGATATATGGCCGGTATTATTTGCATTACTGCTAAAAATAGCATGATGATACTTTGATTAACTCATCTCGTACATGTAATATACATTTTTTTATAGATTTTGTTACTGTGTAATAACTGGGAAAATCCTCGACACACAAATTACAAAAATCCCTTTAAATATGGACATTATTTTTTGGCCAATCGTTTTGGTTTGTCGTCAGGAAACATTGTGAGATTTTTAGTAGCTTTGCAATTTTTTGCCAGGTGATTGTTTTATATTGATTTTTATTTGTGTTTATAGAGTTAGTATTTTTTGCTTTTTTCTACCCCTGAAGATTCTCCAAATAACTTATTGTCTTCTTTTTGTACAACAAAGAAATCAAAGCAGACCATGAACACTCGAACGAAATATAGTTTTTAAAAGACAACCACCGTGTTGTAGAAATGAATTGACTTATTGCGTGGATGTTTGCTTTACGTTAAGCGACCAGTATTCAGCTATATTCATCACGAGAACAAATTAACACAATAAATTAATTCGGAAAAGATGGTCGAAAGTCAAAGGGCAAAAAATTGACTCCCGCTGGAAAAATATGAAGTACAAACACGTCACCCACTACAGTCGGCTGTATTATGACCTGACAATCCCCATACGAGAAGATCGCCCGTATCCGCCATCCACGGATGTGCTGGGCTGCTCTGTGGGTCGACCACTGCGAACATTCTCATTATGGTCCCAGTGTAGAAATTCAAATATAATAACTTACTCACATCTAGTATAAAGTCAACAGTATATGCTCATTATTTTCAAACAGGTGTGGTGACTCGGAAACTGTTGTAGTGTTGGGTTTTATCAAAGAGCAACATATCTGTATCAAGTATTTTTCGTGTAAGCGATGATATTCTTGTCATATGCCAAACTGCTACCAACAAGAGGAAAGTTGACGAATGTAGATGAAATTGTCACGTTTGTTATTTAATTTGTCAGTGCATACAATTCAAGTTTCAATACATTTGTGGATTACATTTTTCGGTTTGTTTAGTATAATTGAAGTACATATTATCTAAAAAACCATCAGCTTGTAACGCAATACGGGTAGTTCATTTTAATTCAACATTTATCTATCAGCGATTTAGATTGAATAATACTCAGAATGTGAGGTAAATTCCACTGTTTACATGCTTTCACTAAACACTACACGCTACAAAGTGTTTGCTTATTTATATACAGCACATTTATCTCGTAAACAGGTAACTATACAGAAATAGTTATTTGGATAACTTGTCAGCCATATGCCAGTGACTATCAACGTTTTGGCTACTTTCAAGCTTTTGTTAGTTTCTCGCCAGCCTCTGTTGATTCCACGCTGGCTAACGTTGACGGATTTGACAATTCGCTAGCTTTATTTACAAACAGTTCAAAATTCAAAGGAGGAATATCTTTAAAATTTTAAAATACGCATAATACTATTAATTTGGTGATTATTTACAGCCCACTTATTCAAGTGAACATATAGACTACATATACAACGTGATCTGCATCATCCCTTGATTTATATCTCGCCATCACAGACAAAGGACTTTTACATTTTTATATCTAAATATCTACGACAACTGAAAGACTTAGGTTTATAATATTGAACTTTCACTCATACGCAACAATACTGATATGATACATTAGAGTTTATTCTTGTTACGTAGATTTTCATGTTGTTGACAGAGAAGCTGCTAAAACAAATATATAAAGTTGTCAGATTTAAGTCGTACTTCCAGATCGAAAATGTGAATAAAGGCCAGTTATTTTGAAAACTGCCTTAAAACTAAACGATTTTAATCCATTTTAACGAAGAGCGTTGATAGCAAAGCAGTACATTCTAGTTTTGTCTGGATTTTAGCTTACTTCTTTGGTGGACTTCGTCTAATTTGTTCTGCTTTTATTGTCCGTTATTGTTTTATAAAGCTGGTCATGTATTGCTGTCATTTTTTTTAATTTGTATCTTATAAGGCAAGTTAAAATGCCGTATTGCTAAGTGGAATTTTCGAGATATACAGACCAGCCTTAAAACAAAAATGTCTCAATTTTCGGTCTTTATCGACCGTAATTTCTTTTCAAATACCCTTCAAAACGCGATATACTTCTAAGGAAATGGCGTTTATTAGTACTATAAAATGTAGAATAATTGTTTTTTCTACAGAATCGATAATATTGCGTTTCCTAGCAATATTAAACTTCCATAAGAATACTTCAAACATTAAATATTTGGGTTTAATTGATTTTTACATCTGTGTAGGATTTAATATATTGTCTGCAACTAAACAATTTGTGATTAAGAGTACTTTTATTTCTTGATATATTTGCATATTGTAACATTTTCTCTGGGACATAAATGTAGATTTGTTGGTCCATATAAATAGACTATGGCTGATTGACTTTTCATTAAATTATTTTGAATAGAATTGACTACTGATATAAAGCAATTATTCAAATCATGTCACAAGTTAAACTAATTTGCATTTAACTTATTACGTTGTGTATCTAACGAGTGGACATGCATATAGAAATGTTATTCCATGAGTAATGATGGAATAAATGAAGTACTATCTGCATGTTGATGCTGATTTTATGACTGCATTTCAATTGAATCTTCAGTCTGCCTTTAAAAGATAAAGATATTGAAAACAAGAAGTTGTTGTTACCTGAAGGATATTTTTGAAACAACAAATAACAATACTGTGTTGTGTTTTTTTTCAAATTGTTGTTTTCTATATTCCGCAAATTTTGCAGAAATTTCTCCTGCATTCCAATAATGTACAGTCTATTTAGCGTATTTATGTAAACATTGGAAATAAAAAACCATTGGTGTGTTGTGTAAAAACTACAACTGATTCTATGTAATTTATAATACTGGTGTCTTTCTTTTCAACCACAAGGTCAATGCCTCTGTGGGGAGATGTTAGTATACATGACAAGTAGTCAGTCAGTGCTGGCATTGAACTATTCATTGTTTTTAATTAAGTACTCTGTAATCACAAAAAAATCTTAAGTTGTAGATGGCCCCAGCCAGATTATGTAATTTTGGAATTTTGGTGATCTTCAATAGCTTAATTAATTTGCCATATATTATTTTTTAAACTAATGAGTCTTTATTAGACGAATCGACCGTCAGACGTACAGTAGTAAATTGTATCACATGGCGTCTTTGGTAACTTTTATTTACTATAAAGATTACAGTCCTTGGTTAAAATATTCTTTCTTTATTTGTATATAAATCTATGTATCTAAGAGATTTTACAAACAGTTTTTTCAATAAATCGAATTCGTAGCAGTCTCCAAAATGTTATGTAATATTGATGGTATAGGAATATTAGTGGTGAATGTCTGTTAGCAATTCTACTATATATATTTATTATATAGGAGCAAACTACATTCATTAAAAGTAAGCTACACACAAACAAAGCAATACAGAATAAACCTTAAATACAGAAATATTACTTGATAGACTTGAACACAATCTTTCAAAAATAAAAATGTATTAAAGTAACATTGACTGATGTTACATAGATTCCCAAAAGTTACATAACAACACAAAAAATTGTCATTATATCCGACTATAGCATGGTAATGTCGCGTGTTCATAGAAAAATATATGTTTTCTTTACCTCTTCTATTATATTGACATAGTTTTTGGAATTAATGGATTGATTGATTGATTGATTGATTAATCGGATGTTTGCTTCACGTTCAGTGCAGTCTTTCACCTATATTCAGGATGAGAACAAGTTAACAAACAATAAATCGGGGAAAGATGAATCCGCGGACAGGCTTTCCGTATTATGACCTAACGAATCGGCATCAATTATCCGCCACACGGGGACGCGCTGGTCAGCTCTCTGGGTGGAGTACTGTGAATACTGGCAGTATGGGCCTAGTTGAAGAATTAAAGTTAAATACTTACACAAAATAAAAACCATGTTATTCTTTTACCGCTCAATTGTACACAATCAATTCAAATTGTTACAATTTACAACAGTATCTCAGTTCTTGAGTTCGCTCTGATTTAAATAATAAGTAACATGACAAGCGTCTCGAGTAAAGCGGAATATTTTCACCCTTCGGAACACCTCATATACCAATTTCTTTAGAGGAGTTTGTGTCACTTATTTTGTTGATGTATGTTATGAGTTTTTGTTGTGTGTAGCGAGAAATTTATGTATACCATAGTATTGTAGTTTAGTACTTGGATTGTTTTTTAATTCATCTCGGTATCTTATGATTTACTTTACCATTCTCGTGGCAAATATGAATTGTTCGTATAGCTGTAAACTTTGTGAAGAGAAAACATCGGGTACATATAGAACTAACATAATATTATTTGACAGTTGCATGACACGACACGCACTCATTCGACGTGGTAACAAAACTCAAGTAATAAAAAATAAATTATTATAAAAACCTTGATTTTGGTAGTTTACACGTTTTTGCACAAAACAAAATACTACTCAACAAAATATTTTAGCAAAACCAACTTACAACTGCAGGATTGTAACTACAAGAATGTATAAAAATAAAAGAATCGTTATATGCCGTGCATTGTTCCCTTAAAGGCTTAACTCAAACCGACAGCTTCATCGCTTCAAAGCTTAGCCGTTACAAATTATTACCAACAAGTCTTTAACCTCATCAAAACTTAGTCCAGAATTTACGTAAATTTAAATGACCAGCCTTCACTAATAAATTGGTTTATGTCTAAGACAATATATCGTTTTCCTTATTCTTATCTGTCTCTATAATTCCAACAACGTTGATCATAATCAAAGTTCAGCATCAATTTGAAGGTCAAAATATAAATTGTATTATGAAAACAAACGATACAAATACATGGTCACTAATGTCAATTAATTATAAACAATAATTGTTTCTGTAAATAAAAATATAGTTTTCGGTAACAATGGCGGCGTTTCCTATCCTGTAAAAAAATCGCAAAAGTCTGAAATAGCCGGGTTGCTAATAAATCGGGAATGGTTTACAATTTTGTGCAAGAAGGTTTTGGTCTGTGTCAAAAAGTGTAGAAGGAGTTGACTACACGAAAACAGAACCATCATGTATAAAGTGTGCTGAAATTGACCACGTTCCATTGTCTTAAAAAATGGGAATACAGCCTTGAACAATTCCATAATAGCATGTGCACAACTTCTATATTTGTGCAATTGTGTTTTTTGTGACGTTTCAGCAAGCAGTGTTAACAACTGAAGGAGGAATTAATTACACCAAAATAGGTACCGTCTTCTGCAAATGTTCTAAAAATATTGTCCCCAAGTCTAGAAAATTAGGAACTAATCCCTAGAACGAAATTCCAATACTGTGAGGTTTCAGAGATATGAGTTAACAACTGCAGGAGAAGTTTATTACACAAAATAGATAGCATATTTTCCCCACCCGCCCTACTTCACCATACTATAACCCGAGTTAGCACTTCGTGCAACCTGGCCAAAATGAACCAATAAAAAATTGTCTAATCACATACCTTTAATATTTAATCAAGTAAGTTTCAATTCTAATAACATCCATAATCCTTTCAGGAACTGGTGTATAAAGGCATTGAATTAAGGGAGGAGGAATGTTCATCCACATAAAAAAAAATTGTAATTTTCTTTTGATAAAAAAATAACGCTTATTATGATATTAACACCTGGTTACTGTGCTTGCCAATTCATTCTGTTTATAATATTGTTCTCAGTCTAGTAATTTTGAAAAGTCCTAGACGGTGTTACGGGGCGTTGCTAGCAGTTCGATATTTTAATGTTGAATATTGAACCACCGCTAACTCGACACCCGTCATTAAACTTACCAGTTTGACCAGTTCTTGGCATTTTGCTTACCTTGAAAACTAATTGGAAACCAAAAAGGTTTTTAATGTTAAGAAATTTGAATACAACCGCAAATGTTTTGATCTGTTTGAACGAGGAATTTAGTCGAATTATTCGTTACGACGCAATAAAGTGGGAGATTGCCCATAGTCATTTTGGGCCTACTATTTAGCTGTAAGTGGGTTTTTTCAATAGGAAACGCATTTTATAAATTTTTTAACTGATTTTGTTTGCACTTTTTATCAAATATGGCGATATTTTTCGTTTTCATTATAATAAAACGTAGCTTTTGATAAAGTTTGTTGCTCATGAAGTTTTGAAATAAAAAAAAAACGAATCAGGAAAAATTTTCAATTTATGGTCACACACTTGAATTTCGTCCATACTCGAATTTCGGCGATTTTCCTTCATTCAGCAATGTAAACAATGAACCCAAGGCTAAATTACTTTGAAAATATCGTGCATTTATTGCTCTAGCCAAATGACTTCTAAATAATAAAATATAGTGCGTTTCAACGAAATTAATTTCCGTTAAACCGACACACTTTTATCTCCGAAATTCGGGTGTACTAGTATACTTCAATTGTCTACAGTATTTTCTGTATTGAGGGATGTAAATAGGTAGAAATCTCTCTAGCGCCTAAATACATAGTTATACTGATATAACGGAGGCACAGGCTAAGTGCTTAAGAAAGTTAATCATTTACTGTGGATCACTGTCGTGTTTACACTGTTTTCCATTACAACCAACAGGCATAAGTCGGAGTTTTTACCGGGTACTTCCAGCTTTCTCCCCTAAACCCCTAAAGTAGACATCACTAAAAATTGATAAAAGTAAAACCCAATTTAAACGAACAAAACTGAATTAATGTATGTTCCACCAATATTCAAAGCCTGAAAGTAATATTTAATCGATCGTTGGAAGTGACGAACAGTAAGGATATAAGCAGATAGATACCGAAGGTGGGTTCATAACAGCAACATCAGAGGAAGCTGAAGATATTGTAGCCTTCACTTAGATAAAGCACAAGCAACACGAACGAGCAAACAAATTACAACACACTGATATCTATGATCAGGTACCGCTGATGTTTGTTTATCCATTATATAAGATTTTGCAGTTTTCAATTTAAGAAATCCAGTCATTTTTTTATTTCCATCAAAGTTTTATTTTGTTTTTAAAAAGTCAAAGAGACAATGGAAGCATATAATATTTAACTTATAAACTTAAGCAAGCCCTATACCCTATATTTAGTGTTTGTATTTGTTTGTAGAATTTTGACTTAATATACATTGACCAGCAACCTTATATTTAAAGAGTACTAGTAACTATATATATTAACTTTTGTACATTTAACCGCATGCTAATACTTCTCGAAATAGCACTATCATAACTTTTTTACTATATGCAAAAAAAAATATTTTCTGAATTGCATGATCTGTGCACACGTTACAATAAATTTTCTAAAACAACTGGAAATTTGTTTAATAAACGACAAACCCGAATTTTACTCGCATTTTGATTGTTTCAACCCTGACTTGTCCTTAATGACATACTTCTAAGAGATCACTTTTCTTATATAATAAACACCTTCTTGTCAAGTTTTCATAATGTAATCAGTTATTTTTGGCACGTTTAAGAAACGATTGCATAAAAGAATTGGTAAAATTTAATTTGTAAAGTCATTAAGTCCAACTTATAGTTAAATAAACACTTTTGCGTTTTTGTGACGTCAAGGCGACGAACCGAAAATTATTCACATTGACAGAAAGTTGAGCAGTATTTTAATTTCGTTAAATTGATAAAAATGAGTGTTAGTAATGACATCCATGCAGAGGTTTTGACTGAGTCTTATTGTTATAAGGACCTAATCAGAAGATGGCGCATAATTGTTAACCGTCATACGATACTAAACATTTAACAGTATTTTAAAACTAAAGATGGGGATAAGAAAGATTGAAAAACACATATTTTTTCTCGTTATAAATGTGGAAAATAAGTAGTTCTATACTCTTCAAAAAAAGAAACGCTTAGTGGGTTATTACATATTTTAATAAGCAACATTCAAATCAAAATTTTACAATTACACGAACGATATGCACTTAAAATGTTTGTTGTATGCAAGGTAACAGTCGTTGCCTGTACAAATCATAACAAATTAATCACAGTTCAAAGTCACTTCTTGACATATGCAAGTTAGTAACGTGTGTGACCACCTCGAGAAGCCAGCATTGCTTTTCATCTCTTCGGCATGAACTCAAAACCCAAACATTATTGCAAGGTATTCTTCGCAATTCCTTTTGCAACAAAATCTGTCGAAGTTGATCCAGGGTCTGCGGTGGTGGTTGGCGCAGGCGCTATCAAGAAGATTCGGTTGAAGGATGTCGTCTCTGTACCGCTGAGCCACCGTTAAGTTGTGTGGTTGTACAATAGCTCTGATTTTCTGTTTTCTGAGATCGCCGCCCATCATGACGCTACCTCCGCCGAATCTATCCACTTCCTGGACACATGAGTGTGCGAATCGTTGATTCGTCGGCAGCAAACACGTGTTCTACTATCACGCTTCTGTAGAAGGAACAGCAACTCGTCACTAAACCAGATTCTGCGCCAGTTCTAGAATGTCCAGACCTTCAACCTGTTGCCCATCTGACTCTTTCCTGTCGATGTTATGCTTAACACTGCTTCAAAATACGGATCTGGGCCTAATTCTATGTTGTCGGAGCCGGTTGTTTTTTCTTTGACTGTTCGATTCAGTAGATGGAATACACGGATGTACCGATCTTGACTTTCTGTGGATATGCATGGTCTACCACTTCTTGGACGGTCATTAGTCGAACCTGTCTGTTGGAATCGGGCCCATAGTCTGGAAATGTACTCTGTTCACATTCTCAGTCCGTTCAACCTCATTTTGGGAGACTCCAGCCTCTAGTCGTCCGATGATGATGTTTGTGGTAGCAGTATCCAACCGCAGCCAGGCATAAATTTTGCGTTTTGACGAGTTTGACAATCAAACCTGTTCCTTTTAAACGCTACCTTAGACTGTTGAGTAGACCACAAACTTTCCGTTGGAAACGCATTCCCATTAGGTCTTAGTCCGCCAATGTTCGGCATCAAAGAAAAGAGGTGGGGGGCTTTTTAATAAGGCAGACGGGTCAAAATATAAAAGAATTTTTGGATTGGGGTCTTCGAAAGCCAAAGAACATAGTGTAAGAAGGGGACAGGGACTACGCCTCTAAAGTATGCAAATGCCGAATATGATACTTAGTTTAGTTTAAACATATTTTATTGTCAAAAATAACCAATAGGATTGAACACAAGTTATTACAACTTATGAAGTTCTCTCCGTTCAATAATCTTACAAAATAATTCACAAGATGACAACAAGGAAATAACTACACAATTTTAAGTACATACAGAAAAAATACATGACACATAACAAAATATACAAAGCAATACATTATAAACAATGCAAGAAAGTCAACCATAATAATAAGGGGGGAGGTGGTCGAGCTATGCAGAAAATCTTTTAGAATGGTGAATGTAACTGTGTACATGTCTAAAAATTATAGTGTTCACTTCGTTACTAAGGCTATCATAGCCAAATAGGACAATTTCAATAGAGAGATTAGTAATTCGCATCAACGGATGTAAAAATTGATTTCTAATGTTATCGTGAAGTGGACATTCTAGAAAATAGTTTATGGAGTCTTCTAAGGGACAACCACAAGCACAGATTGGGTCGTTGATTATGTTTACTCTATATAAATCGGCCTTTAGGGAACTGCAACGGTGACGTAATCTAGTATGAATAATATTTAAATTTCTGCTTCCTATGAGAAAATATGATGGGACAATATAGTTTTCTTTTTTCAGTGACATTTTAAAGCTCATAAAAGTTGGTAATTCTCTTTGATCTGAAGGAAGAGAGTTCCACAATCTAACTGTTGAAGGAAAAAAAGATTTTGTAAAAGTCTCCAGTCGACACAATGGTGTTCTGTAATCTAGTCGATTTCTTAAATTAAAACGTCCAACATCAGAGTAGTCATTTAGAATATCTCTTAAATATTCGGGAGCATTACCATTGCGGATTTTATAAATAAGATTTAGTTTTCTTATATAACGTCTATTCATTAAGGAAGACCAACCTGTTTCGAACATTAACGATTCATTATTTGAAAAGCGAGGAAGTCCTGTTACAATTCTAGCAGCTTCTAATTGTAAACGTTCAATTTTTTCCGTGTCAGTGACAGAGCAACCATCCCATAATTCGCAAGCATATTCTAGTAGAGGAAGAATATGCCTAGAATAAATAATGTTCAGGTTGTTTCTGCACAGTAGATACTTTAATTTTCGCAGAACAAATATTTGTTTAGAAGCACTTTTACAAATATTATCAATACGAGTAGACCATTTACAATTTTGAGACAGAGTTATTCCTAAATGTTTATGATTTTCAACTAATGCAATATTTTCACCATTTAATGTGAGGTTCAGGGGTTCGTGATTTCTAAAAGAAAAAAAACATATATTCCGTTTTTTGGGATTAAAATCTACTAACCACAATTTAGCCCATTCGTTAAGCAGTTCTAGATCTCTATTAATATTCCTCTATTTCCACAACGCTTGCAGATGAATACATTAAAGAACTATCGTCAGCAAAAAGTCTAACCAAAGAGCTTATTTCACCTGCAATATCATTTATAAACAATAAAAACAGTAAGGGACCTAATACTGACCCCTGTGGTACACCAGATTTCAAATTACCAATTGAAGATCTCGAATTAGCAATACTTGCTGGCGGCGATTCATTAGATAATCTTGGAGCCATAGCAAAAGATTTCCTTGAATTCCATAAGCCTTTAATTTTGAAATTAAACGTTTATGCCAAAGACGATCAAATGCCTTCGATATGTCACAAAAGACAATACATGTCATTTCCCCATTTTCTAAAGATAAACATATTTTATGATAAAGTTCGATCAACTGATGATAAGTTGAATGTCCAGGTACAAAACCAGACTGAAATTTGTACAATAATTTTTTGGTCAAAAATGTGGTTATATATATGTTCACACACCTTTCCAACGGAGCTCAATAGCGCTATTGGACGGTAATTAGAAACATCTGATTTATCACCTTTTTTAAAAAGGGGCAATACATTTGCTAATTTCCAACTATTTGGAAATTTACATGTATTAAGTGAATGGTTAAAAATAATACTAAGAGGTAAAGCAACTGTTTTTGATGTATATTTCAACATATGATGACTAATTCCATCATTCCCAGATAGTTTTAAACTATCTAATATATCAATAATTTCTTGTAATGAAATTTCGTCAATTTCTACGGTAGATAAAGTTCTAACGGGTAATTCTGGTACATCTCTGTTCCCATCGTCTACCGACGATATAGAACAAAAGTAACTATTTAAAAGAATTGCCTTTTCAACATCATCAACTAATATATCATTAGAAAACATATTAACTAGCGGTGGGATGGTAGTTGAATGACCAGTTCCCATAATATTTTTGACAAGTGACCAAAAGCCTTTCGGGTTCGAAGTTGATTTTTCGTCTAGTAACCCATTAGCATTTAGAAAAAACTGTTCTTTTGCGTAATTTATCATGTTGTTAACTCTGTTTCTTTGAGATTTATATTTTTGTATATTGTTAAAATTTGGATATTTTCTCATTTTACTATGCATTCTGTTTCGTGTCCGCATTTGTTTTCGTAATTCAGAATTAAACCAAGGTTTATCCGATGACCGTATAGCGACTTCTTTTGTTGGAATTGAATCTTTTGCTAGATTTATAAATTTTTCAGTAAAAAATTCAGTCATTTTATCAACATTATTAAAATTGTTTTACGAATTTTGCCAGTCGAAATCTCGTATACTATGGTTAAATTTTTCAAAGTCAGAATTTTTATAGATCCAAATAGTACGCTTAAATGAGTCTTGTGTAAAGACTGAAATACTTAAATAAGTTTTGGTCGCGTTATGGTCACTCATATCACGATCAATGTCTATTACTTCAGTAAATGCAATATTACAATCCGCGTAAATCAGTATTGGATCCAAAAGTGTACAGTTACCTGTAACAGGATCTTAGCGGGTGGGTTCATTTACTACGTTCTGAAGAAAAAAGTCATTCATAATATCCATTAATTTGTTATTACGATCATCATAGAGGTTAATGTTCAGATCGTCTGTAATTATAACTTTGGTGGTATAATTAAGAGCTTTTTCTATTGAGTATTCAAAACTTTGCCAGAAGGTAAGATTTGCACCCGGGGATCGATAGACAGCACAGATTAGGATCTTGTATTTTGGGAATACAATTTCTACCCATACGGCTTCAACATCATCTGATTCAAAATCTAATCTTCGTTTATATTTAAGTGATTCAGCGATATACACCAGAACGCCACCACCGAAGCAGTTTCTGTCTTTTCTTAATAAGTTTTCATGACCTTAAAGTTGTAAGTCAGTACTCAAAATGTTTTCATCTAAATGGCTTTCAGTAAAACAAATAACGGACGAATTTAGTGCTATAGTCTCGAAATAGCCTAATTTCGTACGAACGCTCCGAGCAATAACATGAAATATTGATAATTCATTGTTATAAGGGCCAGGGTTTTCTTCTACATCACTTGACAATATAATTAGCAACAATAAAAACATTAATAAGTGAAGATTTGTACGGAATTCTTTAAATACACAATTAAATAATACATGCAATGAAAAGTTTAAAATAAACAAATGCAAGCATAACAGTCTACACAGTAAGGAACACCTTTTTACAACAAACATCATTTTTCGTTTCAGTTGCTAATAACACTTATTATACAAATTGCCAATGGAGATCCTGTACAATACAATATCATTATTCATTGTCTTTTACAGTAATGTCACCAGATTGTTTAATTGTAGGATCCCAAGAGGCATACAAACTAACTATCAATACAACTGAGCAATAAACACATACATCATATACATGTTCACATCCATTCTCTCTTGAGTGATTTATGATACTTAGAATGAACCATGTTTAAACTGTTATACTCAGTTGCTGAAATGGACCAGTCAACACCACATATAGGTTACAACTGGGTTTTTTAAACTGGATTTTGTTCACGCAACCACAAAACCATCAGGGTTTAAACTGGTTTTGGTTTCTAAAATGAAAATACGTTTTGTAAACTAATGAATTAAGAGACATATTATTACCATGTCCTTAAATTCAAAATAAAAATAGATAAGTCAAAAATGTTTATCATTTGTTTTTTTTCCAATTCCTTGACATACAATTTAGCCGCAAGTCATTAAAGATTTTTAAAACTTAGAGAATTTTTATTGTGTTAGAATTATTTTATGAAAGCACAATTATCTAGAGAATTCAAGTCTTATACTGAAAGTTATTATTCCTGTTACATGTTTTTAAAATCAAGTAATTAAGTAGTCAATTCAATCATTTACTTCTATGTTGGCAGGAGATTTGTTGATCTTCATTTATACCGTTCTGGTTTACTAAAAACACTGACTTGATGCTGATGCGGTCCAATTCTATTATAAAATAGTCTTCGTCAAATTCTGAAGAATAAATAAGTTATCGTAAGTATAGTTAAAATTTCAAATGAAATATAATTTCTCCGTAATTTCATAAAACGAGAACGTTTTATTGCCATTTGTAATTATTTATTTTTATTCAAAACCTTTTCCCCACGATTTGTACAATAAACAATAATAAGAAGAAACCAGAGGCTCTTAAGAGCCTGTATCTCTTACCTGATTTTTATAGAAAATGAAGATAGCGTTTCCTTGATGTTAAACTATGTCCTGAAATTTTCAATAAACTTTAAAGAGGATCATCCAAACAATATTGCTAGTTATTTTTGTTTCCGTTGGTTATTCATCTATTTTCTGCTGTGGCTGCCATTTTGAATTTACTATTGGTATAAAAAACACAAACTTCAAAGAGGACTATCCAAACAGTATTGCTAGGAAGTTTTGTTTCCATTGGTTTCAGAGAAGAAGCCTTTTATAACATGTTCACATAGGGTCCTATGTTAACCTAAGTCCCGCGGTGGTGGTCATTTTAAATTTCCAATTGGCATAAACAACATAAACTTTATATAGGACCATCCAACCAATATTGCTAGTAAGTTTTGTTTCCATTGGTTAACCGGTTTCAGAGAAGAAGCCTTTTAAAACTTTTTTCCCATAAAGTCCTATGTTAAAATAAGTCCTGCGGTAGTCATGGTAGTGGCCTTATTATTTTCTTATCCCAATAAAAATACATACTTTGTAAAGGTCCATTCAATTAACATTATGGCCAAGTTTGGTGTCAATAGGCTAAGTGGTTTCAGAGAACAGGATTAAAATGTAAACAGTTTACAGACGCTGACGACGACTGACGCAAAGTGATGACAATATCTCACATGATGAAAACATGACCCTTTGATCAGGTGAGCTTAAAAGGCGACTAAGGATAGCGTTTTCCCAATTATTGTTAGAAATTCTAAAGACTTTATGACGACCTTTATTTATATATGCATTCAAAGAATATTAAAAACAAAACAAAATGTTTCATTTATACCATCTAGTCCACCCTTTTCTTGAACGTCTATGCAAAGTTCATCTTTTGCTTCTAATAGCGGTTCCTGAATTACACTGTTTTGCGTTTGTTCGGCTGGAAAACTGCCGACTAAAGAATTTTCAGGACTAACTGTTTTGATTTTTTTTCTACGGAGAATTCTCCTAAAGAATCCCCCAATCTGCAAATAAATAAAGTTATACAATTCAACATTTTATCCTTCCTTTATTTTTCTTGTAGCAATTCATTCCCGTTTTGCTGTGAAACAAAATAGTTACGCACCAAGAAATACCGTCGCTCTATAAATTCGATGATTTATTAACACAACAGGCGGAAGAATGTTAAATAAAAATTAAAAAAAACCCTACAATTATTCAAATGCGTACAGCGGACCTAAATAATATTTCAATGATTTGTAACGTTAATGGAGGAAATCTTCCTAAACGCGCATTTACGCTGGATTCCGTATAACATGAAATTTACTTACTAATCGAAAGACTGGACAGCAGCTATTGTTAGATGCCTTCGCCATATTTTGATTATACTTGATGAGAACTGGAGGAACTTTTCACTGCGTGTATTTTCTGAACGATGCAGAATGAACGTTACTTTGAGAACCTATTGTTATTTATGACGTCACTATCATGTCACATGTAATTTAGGATATAACTGTATTGTATTTGAAGATTTGCCGACATCAATTGGGGATTTGATGGTCGCAAAGTTTACTGGCGACGCGTTATCTTCAAATACAATACAGTTATCTCCATTCTAATGTAGGTCTAACTTACTACAATGTTTACATTGTAATTTTTTTTTCAAATTCCAGCGATCAGCTGATCGATTGTTGAAACAACAAAAGAATACGCCAACAAAAGTAGTTCATTCTTTTAACTCAAGACTTATCGATCTTATAATATTTTGAATAAAATATTTAAAATATTTAATAAAATTTATTAAAGACAAATATTTATTCGCTCAATTTTTTTTCGAAATTTACAGTTCTTATCAGGCAAACTGGAACGAACCGGGATTACAAATAGGTCGAATAGGTAGCTCACATGTTACGTCTAGAAGTTTTGTCATTTCTACTGATTTGGTGGGCAAGACATATGGTAATTGTACACATGAACGGTAGAATTGTGAACCTCGAACTGTTTGCTGTACAACTGGAAAGTTGTTGATTTGTTGCTCTATACCAACAAAGGTGCTTTTTGAGTAAAGCTGGCCATCTGCATTCCGAACCTCTGCATAGAAATCCCTAAGATACTGATCCAATTTTTGTGTACAAATCTCTTCAAAATTAACATCTCTTTTTTTTCTTTTAACCATTCTGAAACAGACGAGTAATTTTTTTCCAGTTGATTTTTTAAATACTTTTAATGAGTTGATATCAATTTGTGTTATTATCATAATATTGCCCCCGATGCCTTACTTCATTACTTCAAACTATAATAGCAGGTCGGGGGTTCTCTGGCGTCTTCGCCCAATAAAAACTGGACGCCACGATACAGCTGAAAAATTGTCGTATCCGTTTACTGGCTCCGCTTACGGGTCACCAATAAACTCAATTTCCGACCATCAAATCACCAATTGATGCCGGCAAATCTTCAAATACAATACCATTATCTCCATTCTAATGCTACGGCAATAAAAAACTAAATTAACTGATTAGAATTGGAATTTTTATTTGCCAGAAATAACGTCGGCGCTTGCGTTAAAATCTGACGGCATCAATCGTGGAATTGATGCCATGAAATTATTCACGTTATCCAATCAGAATAGACGTTACATCACGAACTGCATTAGAAATAAAGATATCTGAAACCATCAGTCTTCAAATACAATACAGTTATCTCCTAATTTTATGGCTCCGCTTCGGCAGTGCCACTCCAGTAAACTAAATTTGCTATCGTCAAGTCACACATTTATCTTATAATACAATACTGTTGTCTCATTATTTTATTGTAGCAGAACCTATTTTCAGACACTGTACTAATATTGTGACCATGGTTTATATGCATGTATATTTTTAGTATATTATTGTTTTTTTGTCGGGCTTAAAAAAATTAAACAAGGATGAAATTTTACACTCGGGGAGAAAGTTGTAAAATCTTATTCTTTTGTTTTTGTCTATTTTTTAACAAACGGTTCAAATTTTACTTTCCCAATGAATCATTCTAATGTAATTTATGATGTTAACATCATTTCTTATTGGACAAACATTAATTCCACGATTGATGCTTTCAAAAGTTAACGCAAGTCAGACATCAATTTTTGGTAAATAAAAATTTCCATTTTAATCATTTAATTTAGTTTTTAATGGCGTACCATTAGAATGCAGATAACTGTAATGTATTTGAAGATTTGCCGTCATCAATTGGTGATTTGATGGTCGGAAATATCTGTTTATTCTAATGCAATTCTTGATGTAACATCAATTCTGGTTGGACGTTAAGATTTTCATTGCATCAATTCCATGATTAATGCAGTCAAAAGTTAATGCAACCTCTGACATTACATTATTTCCGGTAAATAAAAAATTCCCATTTTCATCAGATAATTTAGTTTTTTTATAAGGTAGCATTAGAATGGAGATAACCGTAATGTATTTGAAGGTTTGCAAGCATCAATTGGTGATTTGATGGTCTAAAATATCTTTTTAGTGCTGCCAGTAAACTCAATTCGCCAATTGATGCCTGTAAATCTTAAAATCAAAACAGTTATCTACTAATTGATGCCTGCTAATCTTCACTTACTGTATTTAGTTATCCAGTAAATTTTAGAACCATTAAATCACCAATTTATTGCAATTACTATAGTTAACAAATATCTTAACTACGTACACTGTACATGTAAATATGATGCTGGTATTAAAAATTGTTATGTTACTTTTTGTCAGAAAGGTTGTGTATGGGGGTTCGATCCCCCCCCTAAGCTTATTTTATTAGCTGGTGCAAAGTGGGCAGAATGCTTAGTGGTCCCGCACAACCTTTTTGCTCTTCTCATTATAAAAAGTTGTTTAATATGATTATTTATGGTGTCACGTTTACTGTAGTATAGTAGTTTATATTTTTGATTAATTTTATATAACAAATATTTTTAAAGGATGATATAGATTCTTCATTTATTTATGCCAAAAAATATAATAAAGGGAAAAGGATAAAATTTAAAAAATATTCTGAAGTCAATTTATGTTTCTTAATAGATATAGTGAGAAATAGATTTTGCATTTATTTATGCAAAAAAAAAAACAAAAAAAAAAATTAAGGAAAAACGATAACATTAAAAAAAAATAATTCTGTAGTCAATTTATGTTTCTTGATAGATATAGTGAGAAATATATAGAATAGAGAAGTTAGAAACGGACTGGGAACAAGGTGTGCAGATCATACAATGTACGAGTCGGCTTAAATTTGACACCTACGCCTGAAAATATTTACACCATATTTGGTCTGCCTTTTAGTAGCTAAGCTTTCAGTATCTCGTATGATATTTTCCTTTTCTTCATCATTAACACCTGGGAACCGTCCGGATTTGCAAGTCTGCTTCGTTTGCCCTTGTCACGTCAATTTCATATCCCTCTGCCTCAGTTATTACATTTACTGCTTCTGCCAATTCCTCATCACTTTGCGTCAGTTCGTCTTCAAATTCTGATAAAATGTCAGAAACCAAACCTAATTCCGGCATAATAACTGGGCCAAACAGTTCAAGCGCATCGTATAATGACGTGTCCTCCATTTTGTTTGTAAACATACGCGGATGAATATGTGATACGACCGAACTTTCCGTGACATTTCCGACATTTCAACCGTGAAATGGATGCCCTGAAAATATTTGTCTTGTCCAATGAGAATACAGGAGAAATAAACGACTACATTAGAATTTGTGGATGACGACTGTCGAAAATGCTGTTACATGTATAATTCGTTTTAGGTTAACAAGAGAACCTTGAAACTAAATGTATACATCACATACTGGAATATAATAATTATTATTATTATCATCTGACATTTAAATCGCTATTAAGCTATGCTTATTTTTTGCTGAATGATTTAAACTTATAATCTACTTGTGACAGGTGTGTTCACTCTGAATATAAATGCTACCAAATTCGTTTTTCTCAGTCGATTTCCTTCTTACGCGTTTCGTACCTGAAAAGTGTCGCAAGTCGACATTTTTTTTCTAGATCTAGAGACTTTGGACCACCACCGTATATATATATATATATGTATTTAAAGATCTTAAAATTTAAAATAATTTTTAAAATCTTTAAAATAGATAGAAGCAGACATAAAAAACGGGAACAATACTCCTCGTTAAGTACATTAGGTCCGGAACAGTGCAAAGTACCATTTTTGAGTATGGGTTAATAGATTTTTCGAGTATAACTTGAAAACGATGAGATATAATATAGTTAACATATAGGTTTAAAGTGATCAGTAGGAAAAGAGCTTCAATTTGAGCCAAAGATCATAGGTCAAAGTCATACCTAAGCAACAATTTAATCGGTTTAAAAAGTCCTTTAAAACCATATATTTTTAGAACCCGGATGATGTACATTACTGAAATGTGTCATTTTATAACCGGAAGTGGCATTTTGTCCAACAGGCAAAAATCCTTAACTATTATATGTTTTAACTCCAGACCACTTTCTTCATTCAAATAACTAATTTTCATGAACGAAAGGGGTATTTTGTGCTTAGCAACATACACAAAAGTCCATAACAGCACATATATTTTTGCAACAGTTCATGTAAGAACAAGTAAACAAACAATACATCAATTCCTTATTTAAATTAAACAATTATAGCGAATGATTTCGACTAATATATAGAACGGAGGTAATAGTAAATTAAGCCAGAAACATAGAAAAACTGACGTTAAATAAGAGCTATATTTAGAATGGTTGATTAGATTTATTTACTCATTTAATAAACGAGTACACGAATAAAACTGCTTTTTACATTAGTATTGTTCGTCTTCAAAGATCAAAATTGTCCTTACTTTTCAATGCTACATGAATCTAGATAAAAATCATTACAAACGCAGCGTCTTGAAACCTTGTTCTCGATTGCTAGTTTGTTAAAAAAATCTTTGTTTGTATATATTTTTCAAATCAATAACGACTTAAAGAAATTAAGGCCGATTTGAAAGAACTCGTGGTAATATAATTCAACATATATTCAAATAATACAGCCGCTAATTGAAAAGTGAACAATGATGTCGACCAATCAAAAATGAGGGAACACTGAATATAGGAATAAGCCGGTGATGGGATGGGACTGGCCTATGATTAGGAACAAATTGCCATATTAACAGGGCGGTACAATGGGTATGGGCGAACAAAAAAATAGACCAACATCGGCCACCAATATATTCTTAACAAGAGTTGTAGATCGTGATCGTGATGTAATAAACTATTTGTACTATTAAACTTGGCTCCCTTAGGAGCATTTTTGTTTAATCGGTAGAAAGCCGGAATCTGATTTGTAATCAATGGTTTAAATTGTTTTATTCGCATGTATCTCACATGGGGAAATCAATACTTTATTTGCAATTCTGTTATAAAAATGAATTTACAAATCTGCGTTTTTTTTAAATTTTGATTGCAGAATAATGCATCCTTTTCAAGTGTGCTTTTGAAAAAGACAAAACTACTCCTGAAAGCTTGATTACAAAATTGATTAAAATGTCAGTTAGCGTTCCGGAATTATGAACAAAGACATATGGTAATGTTGGCACACATATTGGTAAACTGGCTTTTCTGTCTTAACCTTCTGAGAGACAATCTAATTAATTTATAAATTCCCTATAATCACAGATATTCGTGGTCACTTATACAACATGTTACGGTTTGTGTTCAAGCCTAAAGCCGATGCTAAAAAAAATATGATAGGAAATTATTGAAATCAACGTAAAATAAATTCTGCCGTTACTTCTTATTGACAATGTTGAATAAATTTTATTGGTAATGCTGGACGACGTTAAACAGGTAACATCAAAAGGCAGGTGGATCTTTTACAGGTTATTCCTACGTCTGTGATTAAATCGATTTTTGTGCAAAAATGTCTTTGAATCACTAACAACATCACAAGGATATCTGACAGTGTTGCGCATGTGTGGTTTCTTTCCAACGCTAGTGTTAGCAATGTTGACATTTTGACTAGAAAGTGACAACAATTTACTTTTTGTGCTATGTTAAGAAGTAAAAATATGACACTAACAGTCAATTATTGTTTTACGACACAATGTTTTCTTGTGGTAATCATCGCTTTAAATATTGATATTTGTTTTGGATCAGAAAAAGACAAACTTTTAATTGACGGGAAAATAATCTTTGGTGGACTTTTTCCCATGCACGAAAAGGGTCAACAAGGTGAAAAAAGATGTGGTAAAATTAAAAAAGAAAAAGGGATTCAAAGATTGGAAGCAATGTTATTTGCAGTGGACAGAATTAATAATGATAGTTCCATTTTACCCGGCATACGAATAGGCGTTCATATTTTAGACACGTGCAGTTCTGACACGTATGCTTTAGAACAGTGCATGGATTTTATAAAAGCTCAAATGACAACTATAGATATCACAGATTACCGCTGTGATGATGGTGAGACGCCACAGTTTACTCCCATTAAACCCGTGGTGGGGGTTATAGGGTCTGCGGCCAGCACCGAGTCAATAATGGTGGCAAACATTCTTAGACTTTTTAGGGTAAGATTTTAGTTATTCTTACTGAATGAACATTATTGTATTAATGTGTTTAATTTATTGTGTCTAATGTATTTATTTCAAAATTGAGGACTTTTTATGGTAATGTCGAATGCAAAATGTACCACTACGTATTTAAAACCAGAAACAATGTTGTTCTTTTGAGAGACATTAGCAATATGCATGCCCAATCGTCTACATCGTCATTAAAAACATACAAGTTAATTTAAATCAGTTATTTATAAACACATTTGAAATGTTTTCAGATATATAAATAGTAATTATTCTCTTAGGTATCATTTATTGTACTCTTGTTAGCATGCAGATTTAATGATTTCGTTATAAACGAAAAACCATAAAAACTAAAGTATCTATTCACATTAAGTTCTAAAAATAACGTTATGATTTAAAATTTGATTCCTGAAAGATGTTATAAATTATTAACAATGTTCAATGTATTGCAACACGGAATATAGACACGTGTGAATAGGTCTGTTTAATATGAATACTGATGGGACTTATTTTTATCTCTGTAAGTGCCCTGTTTGTCATGAACGTGGTTTTCCGTCGTCTGGACACCGTTCCTAACGTTCTAAACAACGCCTTACGTCCATACATCTATAATTACTGCAATTACAGCCACGACTTATGTACTCGTCACCAGGAGGATATTAGAATAAATATTATTAAATGACAAAGTTTCGTGCATGCCATTAGTGTGTGTTGGCACACTAATGCATCATTTTATATTTAGTACTAATTTTAATTCATAATTCAAGTAAAAGTTGTTACATATGCCTTCACATGTATTTTGTCGTATTTTGAATAGTTTTATATTATTAGAACTTTTTCGAAGAGATTGACGTCAAACATCTTAATGCATAATCTTGTGAATAGAATTCTAGAAACGTCTTGTATAAAATATGTTTTGTTTGACACTTTTTGAAAGAACATAATTGCAATGATCGGTAGAATTTTAGACCAAATATGAAAACAACAGCGTGATTCGTTTAGCCAGCAGTCACAATTTTAATAATATACGACTATATTGTCATGAACATTGAAAATGTACGTTTTAAATGCAAAAGATGACACAGGCAGAGTAATGTGCATAGGAAAATTTGAAACAGAAAGTTACGGGGTAACATGCAAGTATCCAAACGAAATTACAGGTTTGTATTACAAAAATTAACGGTAAACATTAAACCCTAGAAATTATATCTATTGTTTCAAACTAACTTCTTACACTCTTTACAGATATTTTGTGTCTGAGTGTAAAAAAAGAATTGAATTGAAGAATTACTTAATATTGGTAGGAGCGCATGTCCTGGGCGAATTCGAGGGCGCTGAGTGTTATAATTTTTATTTCCGCGCAATTACCATATTAGATAGGGTCTTTGTCCATTGTTAAGTTTTTTATTTCGATTTAACAATTGGTATCCACAGCACATCTCACTGGTATATTATTACATGTTCTGGGTCTTTGGAAATTTGTAAATTGTTCTTTGGGCGAACTCCAGGACGCCCAGTTTTTTATTTCCGCACATAGTGTCTTTGTCTATTGTTAAGCTTAGCATTGCAGTTTTTTTAATTCCGATTTAGGAATTAACAACGGCAGATCTTAATGAGATATGATATTAGTACATGGTCTTGGTCGTAGGCAGTTTTTAAATTTTTCAGGAAGAATCTGCTTAATACATTAAAAAGTAATTTGTGACTTATATATATATATATATATATATATATATATATATATATATATATATATATATATATATATATATATATATATATAAAACAAAATCAAGTTTATCAAGTTCCGTGTTCCAAGTCATTTTTAGTGACGATTAAAAATTATTTGTCATATCTTAAATGTACTTCCTTCCAAAACTGTATTTGTATTGCCCCAAATTGCATTTAAGTCGGGGCCTCGGTGCCCGAGTGGTTAAGGTAGTTTGTTTACTATTAATCACGTGGTCTGTTAAAACTGAAGTTGCCGGTTCGAGTCCTAGTGTGGAAGGGTGTACTCGACTCTAATCTTAATAATTTTAATTAACAAGTTTGTCAGTTTTTCTACCAGCGGTAGTCCGGCTTCCTCACCAATAAAATCTGGACACCATGATATAGCTGAAAAATTGCTAAAAGTGGCGTTAAACACCACA
Source organism: Limnoperna fortunei (assembly GCA_944474755.1). Lineage (NCBI taxonomy): Eukaryota > Metazoa > Mollusca > Bivalvia > Mytilida > Modiolidae > Limnoperna > Limnoperna fortunei. Next base: position 53,477,565 of record OX104111.1, on the reverse strand, counting down.
CAAACAAACAAAAAAACATTTAATGTCGCTGACTTGCTATTAACAGAAGATGCATGTTTATAATTGGAAACGGTCTTAATTAACCTTAAAAAAAATACGAGAAAAAGTGAAAATTAAATAACCTAAATATGAAAAATATGATTTGTAGTGACAATAACTGTGGCAGAGTCGTTATTTTCTAGATTATTTTACTGCAAAGGGGTAATCCGGCATCCCTACCAAATAAAAAATTGACGATATATTGCTGAAAAAAATGCCAGCAGTGACGTAATACTAGCCAAAAAACCCAAGAAAAACTGCGATGATATAACATACATTATAAAAAAAAAAATAAAAAAACCAAAACCAAAACGTACAAATCTACGCAAAAATAAGGAAACGTTTTAGTAATAAGCATAGCCATGTCTGCTTGTGTCAAGGTCTGCCATATGAACATACAATAGTTAATGGTATGACAAATGTTACTTTATTATCATCACACTGCATAATTATATATACCTATCCCGTCTGAATTTGAATGATAATCAAAGTTCTAACATTCTACATGTCAGTAGATCACGTAAACTGTGGAATGTGAAACAGACATGCTTCTCAAGAACAGGTGTTGAATATCATGTTTATTCCTTCTCTGTCCAATACAATTATTAATTATTACGGTAGCCTCAATACCACATTTGTTTTAAAATTACTGTCTAATGTATTAATGTGTTCTCAAGGTCGCGATATAACCGACAAGAATTAGTTGGCATTTAAACCAAATCAATCGATCTCCCATTTATTTATTCTATACTTACGTTCTAGTTAAACTATTGCCAGATTTAATATTTTGTTACGTTCACTGTGTTCGTGTACTTTAACCATCCTTTATTTATAAATAATTTAAATACGATACTAAAGAAAACACCGATCCTAATAAACTCGAAGCAGAATTAATCAATTAAGATCTATGAGATTTATTGATACACAGGCATTTTAACGTCTATTTTATTGCGATTTTAGCGTTTCTAAATTATAATTTTAATCTTTAATTACGTATGATTACTGTTTGTATAATCTAAGCCCGTTAAAACGTCTTCAAAAAGTTCGACAGGAAACATTTTAGCACGTGCATTTTAGTTATTTCTGGGACCTATCCCTTTGATACATATACCGTATTCTTTTAAAACAGTTAATTTATTGGTTTTGATTTGTCAATTTTAGTATTTTCCTGACTCATTCTGAAGCTTAAATGAACTTGTAAATACATATTAGTAGATGAGAAATAAATTTCTACCACCAAATTTCTAAAGCGTCTCTTCCATTACCTTTAATTTCCTAAGAACAACGAACAGCGAATGTCCAAGCAGTTTTATTTCCTTTTACTAATTGCCATTAAATCCTAAATAACTTCGTCTATTCTATCATAATTGTCTTTGATGTAAACGATGTAACTCTTTAGACAGGTCGATAGTAAATTATCGGTGTTTGCAAATTGATAAAACATATTACAGATTTTATGGACAGAACACACTGTTGTTTCTTTGGATGTTACAAATCCATTTTGTAGAAATACTTAACATAAAACAATATAAGATGAGGCTTAGAAATGTTTTAAATGCAACGAACTGCCTTGTTAAATCTATATATATTGTTTTTCTGTCACGATAATACACAAATATAAGGTTACTGCTGCAATTAACATAAAATTTATTAATTTGTTTGTAACACGCTTCATGCCCCAGACATTTGCGTAGTTATACTATGTAACTATGTGGAAGTGTTATGTCAATGCGCTTCATAAACGAGTTCCATGGTTGATGAACAATAAAGCTATCAATGAACACTAAAACTTGTAACAAATTTTGTATACTTTTTAAAACCAATAACCTCAACATTGTTTTATTTATTTTAAATCTCGGTTTAATTCACGCGATATATAGCAGCGTGTTCCTTATGCAAATGAGCGTTATCGTAAACTTATTGAAAGGTTGTTTGATTGCTTAACGTTTAGCGAGCAGTATTTCAGCATTATTCAGAATACCAAACCACAAATCAACTGGGATTTTTTTCTGCCCAGGCGATGTAAGAAGAGGTGGGTAGTGACAGAAAATTTAGCCTTTTTAGTCTACTAGTTGTCAAAATGGGTCTTTATCGTGCAAGTAGCGTGGCACTCTCGACATGTTACTCACTATAGTCCGCGGTCAGGCGACCTGACAAAACTCAACGATATGGCATACCCTATATGAAACATGGGGACGAGCTGAGCAGCTCTTTGGGTTGACGTCTGACAACCCTTGTCTGCACTCGCTGGTATTGTAATCCAACACTTTCATTGGTATTGCACGTAAATGTACTAAACATAGGTCAGTCAGTTCTCGTGAAAATCTCAGGAATTAGAAGAACCTTATCCAATTTGAATTGACTGACAAATTCGTATAATTTTTATTCAGATAGGAGATAACCATATTGATCCTGTGGCCATTAATGAATAACAATAAGACATTCTGGACAACAAACATTGAATCTGTGCAGCCATTAGTGCCATAAAGATTCAATCTGTGTAGCGAGTGATTCGTTATAAATAGTTTTGGCTTACATACTATGAATTCCTTACATTGATTCAAACTGTTGACAGCTGAATTACAAATATTGACATGTAATACATAATTCATGCAGAAAATTATATAGCTAGATCACTTGATCATTGGGGAAATTGTAATTATACAAAGGTATTTGGTTTTTAAACTTTGTTTTTATAGAATTAATCAATTATGTGTTGGGGTAGATATTTTATTCTTAAAATAATAGAAAAAGGCAAGAAAATTCTATGAACCGAGTAAACAATTGTTCAACGACAAACAAGTAAGAATGAAATTCCATGACTAGATTATACCATATCGATATTTCATGGTATATCGATGAATATTAGGATGGTTGAAATATCAGATAGCGTTCCAGATTCGAATTCGCAAACCGACGGTATGTCATTCTCTAAATATTGACAGGTTTTCGAGAATATAGCCAAATCTAGAGGCGAATCCATTAAACAAACAGTCGTGAACTGAATTTAAAAAACTGGATTTTTCAAATTTGCAGTTAACTGTTGAAAACACGTCATATTGCATTCAACGATAAGTAAAGGACAAAAACCATGGATAAACAAAAAAGCGGAGAACAAGAAAAAAAAGAAAAAAGAGACATCTTGTTTTTATCCCTTCTGTGACTTACAATCTATTTTCCTTCCACCCCATCGGCAAAATAATCATATTAACATTATAAAATAATGCAATTGGGTCAGTTTAAACATCCCACCCCAGTCTGTTCGGACAAACCACGAGTTGTGTCACGATGTTTCAAGCAATGTTCTACATTGTGTATGATCTGACAACAATGAATACTTCAAATTACCCAATAAATAGTACTAGTAACAAACAATTATTGGAATGGCAAAGTTTTCCAATGTAATTAATATTCCATATGTCCTACCAGATAAACGGCTAACAACTGACAGATTAGTTTATTATCATTTACTGAACAATAACAATAAATGAACATGATGTTGAGAAATCAATATGTATTATCATACAGACAATTGCATCTTAATTATGCAACTACTTATCACATTCAAAAGAAACGACAAATGGTTCGCTTGAGCTTGATTACTTGTTTCAAATTTACTTAGTACTTGTGTATCATTTTCTATTCTCTGTCACTTCAATACAACATGACTTCGGGTTTTACTATTTTATTTGTTTCATTGGGTAAAAAAACTGCATTATTTAAAATGTTTTGAGCAAGATCTCTGGGTTGAGTGGAACATTATCCTCAAGTCAAACAAAAATAATTCTTCCGCAAATATTTGGTATTGTAAGATATATTTGAGCATTATCTGCAATAAACTAGGACAGTATATACATGTATGATGAAGAAGGTATTTGAATAGTTATTACTTTAAACCATTAGCGAACCTGAGTTTTTTTATTATTTATTGACAGCTCAAACAGATTAATATTCATTTAATTAATTTAAAGGTTTCTCTTAAAGACGTTTGTCTTTTTGATCGCATTGTTCTTTGTTTTAGTTGCCACACATCTATTAAACAATAAACGTAACAATACAATGTTAAACAAAGAACAAATAATATTATAAAGCATCTGCCTCTATGAACATTATTTATTCAGAATTATAATCAATACAATTATGATTATAAAAATCGTAATGGCTTATTTACGAATGACTTTATTCAAATTCATCATAGATATTCTGTTTTGAAGCATTTTTTATTGAATACGAAAAACAGACATTTGATCATAGCGATGCTTTGAAATGTGTGAAGAATAGAATCGCCAAACAATTGATATTTAAGGATTAACTACAAAAAATATTTTCTCCATCGAGGGATAACAAAATTTCCGTTTTGCACATTGTATAATCCGCGTAGCGGATTATATTAAATGTGCACAACGGAAATTTTGTTATCCCTCGATGGAGAAAACATTGTATAATCCGCGTAGCGGATTATATTAAATGTGCACAACGGAAATTTTGTTATCCCTCGATGGAGAAAATATTTTTTGTAGTTAATACTTATAAATAATTTCAAACAATAGAATAAACTCAACAATTTTATTTTTGTAACTGGACATTTTTGAAAAAAGAGATCAACACAAAAACTGTTATTTTCCCGTGGAGTAATATATGACGTCAAATGGCGCGTGTCTCCATGACGATCAAATTTGTTTTCCATCCTCTGATAGAAAATATTTTCCAGCCAATCAAAAGTCAGTATTCTCGCAAAATTTATTTATATTACAAAAATAAACTAAAATATGCGTACATCTTCTGTTCTTGTCCATTATGCGGTGTTCTGTTTAAAAAATTTTCATTAAGGCGCAAAAATACAGAATAGAAAATATTTCGACATTCTATACACAATATGTTAGCCGTGATTAAAGCATGTTAATTATTTCATTTTTCTATTTTGTGCTGACGTGATAACGAAAAGATAATTTTCACACTATAAACAATATGTCCAGCTCATTAAACATTGTTGTTGTATCTGATCTATAGTTTAAGGCCAAAACGGTCTTTCATGAACTTTAATATGTTGTACAAAAAGCCGGAAAATGTAACTTGTATCAAACTAATTAGTTAATATCTCAATGCAAACCACGTACATAATCATTATTTTCAACTACTCACAGTGGTAATTGCAATTTTCTAAGCAAGTCCATTTATATAAAAAAATAATGTGTGAACAAACTACATGTTGTTTACTTCGTTGTAACCCCAAAAAACCAGAAATACAGAAAACGAGTTAATTGGAAGATACTGGCAAGCATTTACTACTTTAAACTTATAAACTCAACAAGCGACAAACAAAAATAAGCCACGAAAACCTCTGTAAAAAGGGTTATATGAGATGGAACGGACAATACGGAAAGGATATATCCCACTTCACTGGTAAAATCCTTCAAACCAAATCTTCATATTTAATAGGGCAAATATCGTGCCATGACAGTCTTGCAGAGCAAAAAAAGTCAGTTTGCTCATATGTATTTTATGAGTACGCAATATTAGATGTTTATCATTTAAAGTCGAACAAAAGTGGAGATTGATTGACTTTTTTTTAATTCTGAACGCTTTTACTTATTTGCTGTAATTAAAAACGAATAACATTGAATATCTATTTTTACACAGTTTGAAATTACAGAATGTATCTGAATAATATGTATCTAAATCTGAATTATTCAAAGCAAAGTGTCCAAGACGAATTTGAGTAACCATCACGCAAACGAATCAACCGTTTCATATTTCAGTTTTATCCGTCCTTAACGAATTGTAATGAATCCGAATAAATTATCTTGATTTCTGCACCTAAACGTATTGTTAAATTCCAAGTAACTGTAAATTGTAAATATGGAAAAAGATATAATTTTATTTGTAATTGATATAGACGTAATATTGAAAAAAACTAGCAGTCAGAATGTTTATCCTATTAGAATTTGGGGTAGGGAGGGATACATTGTATATTGCAAGAAACACCAAATTTCCGTTTGTTTTACCGGAAGCGAGTTATATTTTTTTTTTACTAAAACAGAATTCAATATATTGAGATTTAAGATGTAAAATATTGCGTGGATTGATTATTTACTTATTAAACAAATCTTAATTTACTCCGATAAGGATTCCAAAAGAATACAACAGAACGCCTGATTATTCCCATGCAAACGTTAGTGTCTTGTTTATTTGTTTATAAGTAGGAATAGTACAACATCGTTTGCATGTGTAAACATTTATAAGTTAGTATTTTGTTGTATTTATATCTGCAAGATTAATACAAATGCGGCATATTGTAACAACATAAAATTGGCAACGTGTTACATCACTTTTTTTAAAAAGAGGTAAACTAGATAAATCATTTTATGTCGCAATTGTAGTTGGCTTCCATTTTCTTCCTTTTTTGTAACAAGGGCAATAGCTACTGTGAACATTGGCATTTTAAGTTATATTATGAATATATGTCAGCGGCATACAAATGGACATTACATTGATTTATAATACGGATGTCATAAAAATAACGATATCTTGTATTAAATAATTTCAACATGTCATGTTTAGTATTTATGTATTTTTGCTATCTAATGGGTTCCTAATAGTTATAGTAACAAATTATATATGAGTCAACACTTTTATTTGTACATGTTCGGTCACATGTAATATAGTTGAGAAAAGGCTGCTTTCTTAAAATTGTCAGATCGTTTTGTTTTCATGCATCAATACTTCAATAATTTGTACGACAATTTTTTCTAATAACCTAAATGTGTAGTGTTTACATTTCTTGGTTTAATATAACATTAAAAGTATCAGCCAACCTAAACTCAAGGGACAACGATAAGTTACAAAAAAATTTTATCATCAGTGCCGTAATCTTATTAAACCCTTAATAATTTCCCTTGGCATAGTATTCTCCTGAAAAGCGATAAAATCGTTTTAAGAACGTAAAAGTCAAAACTGTCCTAAATGATGCATTTTATTAACGTTATGTGGTTTATCTTTTACGTTGTGTGGTTTGTTATTCCATCATAACGAAAAGGTAAAGCACATAATGTAAAGATAAAACAAAAATGTAACTAAGATTGATTGATGTGGTTTACGTCCAGCGAGTAGTATTTCAGGACGGGAACAAGTAAACAAACAATAAATCAATTCTGAAAAGATGGGCCTACGGACAGAAATTTAGAACGACACTGGAAAAGTATAGGGTATGGGTAGGGGCCGAACTTCACGCTGTATGGTTTAGATCTTTCAGTTACGTTTTTGCTTTCTTAGTTATGTTATGTGGGCTTCCTTTATGTTTTCTAGTAAAGCTGTAAATGTATCAGTACAAGAAAACAATCCATGACATATTTATCATTACAGGTAAATGTTAAATAGTTGTAGCTACAATCAAACGCACAAAACAATCCGTAAACTTGAGTTGGTACAAAAGTAATTGGTGAACAAATAAAAACAACGATGTGTGAATCAAGAGTTCGCTTTTTATTTAATAAATCATTTATTTTTTTTTCTGCCTTCTTATTAGAAACATTATGATTAATGACTCAAATGATTTATAGCCATTTTTAAAATGGCTGCTTATCACAGCGTCGCACAGATAGAAGCAGCACGTGCTACAAAAATGTGATTTTGCAAGTTTTAAATTTGAGCGACCTTTTTGAATTGAAGTATCATGCATAACAAATATGTTACTTGATGTAACATAAAACATCAATCATATGTGTAAGAACTGCTCAAAGAGAATTTTTACATTGTGTAGCTCACATAAACTTGACATGCACATGCGTTTGCGTGTTAATCGATTGCAAAGATAACAATAAACTCCAAAATGTAATGGTAATTATTGCTTTGATTAAATTTCTTTGATGCTTAATCAAAAATGTTGCAATTTCAAGGATACATTTTCTGAAAGGGATTGTGGTTGATGCAAAAAATATTTACCTATTGTACTTAACTTTACATTACATTTTTTATTGTTGTGAATTTTAATAAATTTACTTTTTATCATTTCGTGAATTCACAAACGTCAACCAGCTTTTTGCAGTTAGTCCTTACAAGCTCGCCTTTGTTTTTTTATGTACGTGCGTTGTAAATAAATAAGTACAATGCACCAATTTTAAAAGATGAAAATTTTACCCCAGTGTTTATTTTCATTTTGCAGTGTATATTGAATTGGAAACTTTACTACATGCAACGTTCTGTTTTAATTTTAGTCATAAATATTTTTGTTTTAACTTTTGGTAATTTGCAGTATTTCTACAAATGATTATTTATTTTTTTTCACGCATTCAAATTGCTTTTTGAAACTACAAGTACAAACGCAATAAATATTTGCTTTATCCTAAAGAAAGTTTATGTTTGTTCATAAATTTTGTCTTGGAATCTGCAACAATGACTGCATATTCCCAATCAGGTATTCTCAGAACCAAATTACCAAGACTTACCGCTTGTTCCCTATCAGGTATTCTCAGAACCAAATTACTAGGAAACTTGTTCATATCACGAAATGAAATTAATGATAGAGTGCCGACCCATAGGGAAATTTCAGTTTTTTGCAAATACTACAGAAGCCTAAGATGTAATTAACTTCATGATATAGTAATTCCATTCAGGACCTGCAGTATGCAATTAGATTTAATATATCGAAAGCGTTCTAGGGGGATAATAAAGATTTCTCTGAATTAAAGCTAAAAGATCACCCATCTAACTGTAATTATTGTTCAAATTAAAAGCAGAAATGTTTATGACAGTTTACATTAAAATTCTTTATTTTCTAAAGTTTAATTTCTGAATTGTTTCATCTTGAAATTATTTTCAATACGGATAATTTTGTTGTTTTTGAAACCTAATGAAATTATTAACTTTGATTGTTTCAATGCGGTGTTATTGGATTTTACCATGTATTAAATTCAGTTGTAAAGAAAAGCTATTTCATAAATAGATCGTGTTTTAAAATGATGGTATTATATACAGAAATCAAGTTTTCCGTTTAATTCTATAATGTTGCTATAAAATCAATTGAAATATTCTGTAATACCAGCCTGTCTATAATGTACAAAAGGCTGAATGGATTATAAGGCTTTTCCATTCAATAATTGCACCATTTAACGCCAAATATAGTGTTTCGCATAAGTGTAAATCAAGATACGTAATAATATTAAAACCTTGCATGCAACGCAACTTCAGTTATGTCACACTTATTTTACAGTGCATTTTAGTCGTTTAAAGAGTGATATTCATTCCCTATCAACATATGTCCTTATTAAGGAATTAATTTCGTGGCGCAAATTGTTAACTTCCCCTTCATCGAAAACAATATTTGATAACGTATTGTGTGTATATTTCACAACCTATACGTCTTAATAGACCCTCAAGTTTTTTTTTGTTAACTTCTCCGCTACTCACACAAGGATTGATGTTCTTAGATTGATGTTTTCTCTTTAGTTCTATGGCCGTCGTCACGATTTAATTGTTATGTCTCAAATACGATCGTAGATTTTTGTTGATAGTCTTTAATTCCTAGATTTGACTTTCCTAGTCATGACAGTGAGTGACTTGACAGGTGTTTAATAAGAGGCAAAATCATGTTAGTTTATTGTATAGGCAACACTAATGAAAAGAAAATAAATTTTATCTACTTTTAAAACAAAATTTAACGATTTGTCCATGCGTTTGCGTTAAGAAGTTTCTTGTAGAAATATTACGTATCTTTGGAACATAAATTTATTTTTATTGCCCTGCCAAATGTGTGCTGCTCCCGTTCAGTTTTTTTATTAAAGCCATTTATTCTATAAAAAGTAATACCTTAGCCGAAAAGCATCATTATATCTAAGATTCTTGATTCTATCTCTGAAAAGCATAATTATATCTAAGATTCTTGATTCTATCTACTTTAGCAGTGCGACAGGTCGATTAAAACGCATTACATTGTTACTTACATCCGCCTTAATTGCTGCACCGTATATCTAAATCTGTCTGTTCTTAATAAGCATTTTAAGGGATAAATAATTGTTTTATTGTAATAAGTTAGTAATTTAACAATGACCACTATGAATATTTAAAATAATAACTTTGTGGGTGAATAATCTATTTTTGTTCACAGTAAGAGTATTTTGTTTGTACATAAGTTTGTTTTCGACAAAATATCAAACATTAACGAACTATTACGTATCGAATATTCTTTTTAAATGTAAAGAGAATTCGTATAATATTTTTTTCAAATCGGTTTGTTTTTTTTAGAATAGGTCTAAAGTCAAAACATTTTTCTCTTCCGTTAAGTTGAACAGTTTCTGAAGAAAGAGTTTATGAAATAGTGGTTTGTAAGTGTTATTCCAGATTCTTATAAATAGGTCAAAATATGACTTTCAAAAAACTATTTACTTTAAAAATACTAGAATGAACAAAATGACGAAAAGCTTTCATTGCGATGCACCAATAATACTTGAATAAGAAACCAAGAAAGAAAATGACAATTATCAACTAAACAATCTTATAAACGTCAGATTGTATCTTATTTGGTTTTTTCAAATGAAAGTTAAGTAAACATATTGAGAATTGTGTAAATATTAAATACTTCACGGATTGTTTCTTCTGCGTTAAAACTTTACGATTTTGCGAATAATTCATAAATTATATTCTATATATGATGTTTAGTCCGTAAAAGAAATAGAGCATATTCCCCACTCTAAAACACCGTTTACCATTAAAAACGCCCTACATTCCATCGACATAATTTTATAAATGCATTAAACAGTGTTGAATGAACTTTCTTTTATGCCGAGTCATTTTACCAATAGCAACAATTCAATGCGTTATAGTCGAATTATTTTATCGTATATAAGTGGAGTTTCGTAACAGGTACAACTACATGACTCACTTAGTAACTTGTACCACGCCATGCTTGCCTTTTATGTTCCAACTTGAAGTGCCGTATTCTTTATAATATTAATGACATACAACGCTTACAAAAGAAATAATAACGCTAAGTGTTATTCCAGTCGCTTAAAATAGATAAAAAATGTGACGTTCAAAAATTTATTTATTTAAATATACTAGATTGTACAAAGTAACGAATAAAAGCTTTCATTACGATGCACACAAATTACTTGAATGAGAAACCAAATAAATAAAATGACAATTATCAACTAAACAACCTTATCACATAGGTGGTATCTAATTTTGCTGTTTTTTCAATGGACATTTTGAGAAATGTGTAAATACTACATAGTTTCGTTGTGCGTTAAATCTTTACGATTGTGCGTATCATTCATTAATTATATTATATGTATGATGTTTAGTCCGTAAAAGAAATAGAGAATATTCCCCTATCTAAACCCTGTTGACAATAAACTCACTCTACGATTCACTCGGCATATTTTAATAAATGCATTAAACAGTATTAGGAGATCTTTTGGCAATAGCTACAGTTCAGTGCGTTATAGTAGCAGCTACAGTTCAGTGCGTAATAGTAGCATTTATCATTTATCATCTGCTGTCATCTATTTGTAGTAATATTGTAATGTATCGCTTTTCTGCTCATATTTTGTCTTATTTAACACAAACATATCTTTTGGATTACTTTTAGCATTTTAAAAAAACAGATTGGTTATTTTTTCTTTACCCTCTTTTATTTTTAATTTTTCTTCTACAAGATTTAAATTTGTTACCTCATTTGTAAATACAAATCCAACAAACATGTTTCTAGTTCGATTAATACTACAGCAATTTTACTCACTCGGATAGGAGTAGAACATTATATAACTTTCATGTTCGGACTGAGGTAGTATCTTATATAATTAAACATATGAATATGTATTTATTTACATTCAGACGTTAACTCGACGTTAAACTTGTATTCATGGATTTTATATAGCACACTGAAATAATCTGTTCTTTAGAAATCTGGAAAATACTGGCTGGATTAAAATAAACCTTGCATAGACCACACAATTAGTTTGAAATCCAGAATAATCAAGAATTGCAGATTAGCTTTTGCTAATAGTATTGATATATATCTATGTTGCTATATTATTAGGGCTTTACACTATCTGTTTGAGCTTAAAACTGCAATTTAACATTGTTAAATATTTGCACTCTGCTTAGCCTTCGCACTATCAGGTTAAACTTACTGTTTTTATTTATATTTTATTTCGTGTGCATAAGATCGATGTATACAAAACCTTTAATAAGAAGCTTGGAATAAAACGACTGTCTGGTGTTTTAATCATAAAGTTGGTAATTATCTATCATTACCGCCTCAAGTCGCTAAATACTTCTACCTCAAATTGGTAGACACGAAATTCTGTAATTAAAGGTTCGAAGTTTACTTTGCTTTGAAGAATATCAAAGGTTGCGTGCTCTGTCTGTTTAGCAATTGTTCTGCACGTTGTCTACAGCATATACTTGGAAACAAAGGTCATAAACAATTACAAGGTTACAGAAAAGTAGCACTGGCAAAACTTTAGAATATTAACTTGCTTGTTTATAAGTTGTAAATAGTAGAAACACCATCGATGTGTATGTCTTACATTACAAAAGAACGATAACTTGTAAAATTACATATGTATTCGCTAAAATGTTAAACAATATAAACGTTTATTAAATCCTAGTGAAGGCAGTTAAATATAGCCAGATACCTTCAAAGATTGAATAAATGTTAATGTTATTATTAATAAAAAAGTTTTTAAATCTACCTTGTCTTCATGGAATTCGGTGATTCGATTAATGTTTCTTCGTTTCATTGCAAACATCTCTAATTGAAATTATTTTTGAACATTCATGTAGAGTTCGAAATGTAAACATATTACAAACTGCTTAATTCCGTCATTGCAAACGAGTAAGTTTTCAGACAATTTTAATACTGCAATAATTCCTTATTCTTAAGTTAATAATATTATAGTGATAAAGTATTGCTTCAAAAACATGGTTAAAATCGGTAATTAATGACAATTAAAAAAAGTCTATTGGTTGGTTTTTAATTATTAGCATTGTTTTACATAAAAAACCATACATAAAAATGTGGTCATGAATTGGTTAACATGAACAAATACTTAATAAAACTGCAACAAGTTTAATGTATAATTTATCCTTACATATAACTGTTGAACTGATAATTGTTCATGACTTTGAGTTTACTTTTGATTCACATTTTTATAGAGTTTTCCACTATTCATCATGTTGTGAATTTACCGGAGAGGACTTCATAAGTATGTCTTACTTTCATGCAATCCATTTATGTGCATATTTTTACAAATAAGCCATGTTGAAACTAACAATATCTAATGGAAGCAATTTTTTTAGCAACATTTATTTTGATATCTTTTGCCAAAAAACAATAAATCGATTCAGTTTTATATGGATTTTGCTTAAATGGAACCAATTTCTAAATGTTGGCTCCAAGAAAACAATTTTTAATCTATGCGTAAAACAAAACGATCTAATTATCTAACAAAACAACTTATGTTTATTCCAATGGTATATTATCAATTATTTTTTTACTATTTGATACAACATTAAGCACCATTGCCCATACATAAACAGATTAATTCAGATTACCATTTAGGTCATATATCCGTGTTGTTGGCTGGAACAATTTTTTGGGTAAGAATATGGACAACAAAATGAAAGCAATAATCGACTCTCAAAATTTTACTTTTCAAAAGGTAACTACTTGACATTCGCCGTTATAAACTTTTATTAAATCCTCGAAGAGGAAACACAAATTTTAAAGCGTTTGCAAAATAGAGTCTTTGTCAAATATATTTTAATTAAGAATATGCTACATTTCATCTTGATGAGTCTGATAAGTTATTTTCCTTTTTTTAAACCGCCAACTGGCAAATCGATAAGATGATCTTCTCCAATGATGGATAGGGCTCTTCTTCTTTTTAATTACAAGGTTTGCAATAAAGGCTCAAATGATTTGTTACCCTTCGATCTATATTATATTCAACATTGTTTGATTAATGCGATGTTTTAATCAGTACCGATTACGTGGAGGACAGTTGATATCGAATGACTGTCGACGTAGAGAGACTTCTTTTGTAAATATTGTAAGAAAACGATACGGCTTCAGTGTAAATTTCCGTATTGAAATAGACATAAAATAATTCTTGTCTTCGTTTGTTGATACAAAGCAAATAAAGTAAACTTTTGTGTTTCATTCTTAAAACTACTCTTTTTCTATTCGACAACAATTTTAGATCTTGAAAGCTTCCCGTTTGCATAAGTCGGAACAATATGACAAAAAGCTTTCTTAAAATCTATACACTACGAAGGGGTTACATGAATCTTGAAATGGGTTTCCAACATTACTTTATGATCAAACACAAAAAGACGACATACTTTAACAATGAACAAACTACCTATAGACAGAAAGGTTTGTATAGTTTATAAGTGCAACCCTCTCATAAATGTACTGATACTGAAGTATGGAAATTGTCAAATGTTTATTTTTTAATGAAAACGCGATTGTAATGACGTGTTTTTGTTGTTGGTAGACTGTTTTCTAGTTTCTTCATTGGGTGCAACATAAAATTCAATTCATATTGTATATGCGAATCCGCGTTTTAATGTGCATTTTGCAGCTTCAATTATATAGCTTTTTTACAGTGACTAAATGTAGTCACTAGTTTAAACGTTCGCTGCAAACCGCTTACATAGAGAATGCTGCTGAAAAAAATCAATTTATACACGATTATTTTCATTATTTAATTCAGCCATTTTTGTGTTTTTACTTCGTCTTATTTTAGTACAATAATGCCAATTTGTAAACGAAATCCCGATATGACTTAACATTTTACAACTGAAAATTGTTAACATTAGATACTTTAATATATGTCTATATAGTTCAATAGCCACCAGGAAAGTAATAATAACTAGAAGTATGTTAGATTTGGATAACTAACCGAAATATTGCAATATTGATTTGTTCTTGGTGCTCATTAGATTCCTGACAATTTACGCACATTTGATTAACAATGTTCAGAAAAGACTCTAATTATTTACTTCCTATTAACTTGTTCTGTTGATAGCATACTATCTTTTATGATGTTAAATTGAAGGTGAACCATTCACGTTAATAATAAAGCAAATATATGCATGCGAATCCTGACAGTAAGTACAGATTGCGAAAATAAGGATAGTCTGAAAAAATCTGTTTAGATAAGTTATTTTTAAAATAAACACATTTAATAGCATTTTGTATTTCGCGGCGTTCCTACAACCAGGCTTACAAATATGGAAATCTCTTACCACCACAAGTTAGTCTTACATAGATTGAGCATTACGCTAACGTCAATGAATTGGATCTTGCCTATCGTTAATGCGCACCACAAATGTATTTGTAAGCACCTCTAAATAGCTAAATGTTATACAAAATCTTTAAAAAGTAAACTTATATTTATAAAAGAGCTGCAGACGTACTGTGAACAGACTATCCCAAAAATGGTGTAAATCATTAGCGGATATTAAAATAATTATCTCTTTTAAGTCTTGAAATCTGTTTTTACAAATATTTCAGTGTTAAAATTTTCCACTTATAGCCTGCCATCTTCAAGAAAAACTTTTTTTTTATACTAAACGTAGAATGTGCAGACACCATTGTTTAGTTCTTAGTAGATTTGCAGTAAATTTGTTGGTAATTTTGTTTGTGTTTTTAACATACATTTGGCATACCAATAGGTCCGAAACTGTGTATTTTCTGTATTTATATTATTTACATGAGAAAATAGACAAAAACACAGCACAATCGTTTGGCTTCAGCTTTTTTTAATACAAATAAAGTCTATAATTGAACAAATCACATTTGATTCCTTTGCATTTAGCGGAGTGAGCTTGAGATTTAAGACACAGACAGTTAAAATATCATTAAAATTCGGTTAAACTAAAGTGTACAAGGAGCGAAACGATTTTAATTTCTCAAACATACATTTCCTATTTCTAGAAATGTTCCTGCTATCCCGTTTATCGACTTTAACGACATTGCAATACCTGCCAATTCCATAGGACTTTCCATAAGAGAGAATTATACGGAAAACCTGTCTAAAAACCATAGTGGGTGACGTGTTTGGAGAGTGACACGCTACATGCAGGATAAAGTCCCCTTTTTGAAGATTTCGAAAAAGAGTAGGGTCATTTTATCCGCTACAAAGGCTAAATTCTCCATACTTTTCTAGTGGCAATCAAAATTTTGTTTCAATATCCCATCCATTTTTCACGTTGATTTATTGTTTGCTAACTTGTTCTCGTCCTGAATATAGATGAAATACTGCCCACTGGACGTAAAGCACACATCCAATCAATCAATGTATTTTCCAAAATACAAAGTTTATATTGCTTACTTATTTTAGTTATGAGAAAAAAGTCTAGGTATCACGCATTGTATATTTCTGTTTCCAGTGTAGTGGAAGTAAATCAGACGATGACGATGTGTCATAAAAAATCCATATTCGAAATTACAAAGTCACAAAAGCAACAACATGTAACAATCCTGAAAAACATCTTACATTAAACAAATAAGCAACAATCCCATCGGAACAAGGAGTGCGAGATAAAGGGTTCAATGATGGACATAGGGACACCTTTCCTGTTACGTGTGGTAAAAAAGTGTGCAATGTCACGGACGAGTTGCGAGACCAGTAAGCTTCATGTACCAAGAATTCTGTGTGACAGGTACCCCGTGACGATCAACCATTTCTAGGGGGCGACCATACAATTTAGAAAAGATGATTTAACTGCTTAGCTGTCTTTCAGTTAACAATAATGACCTGACAAATCCAATGATAAGGTCTCCCCTATCCGCAATCCATTAACGTTGTGGGATGCTCTATGGGTCGAAGACTTGGAACCCTCCCAGTATATACTTATAAACAGAGCAATTTTCAGACAGCTTTATAAAGCACACAACGCCGATGATATTTTCTTTACTTTGTATACGACGTTATCATGTTTTATGCCTTTTAGAATAAATAAAGGTCATCTCATATAAAGATGAAAGTAACATAAGCTAATCTAAGACAAGTACATGGAAGAGTTTAGCGTTGTAACGAATGAATATTATCAAATAAATTTATTTTGCAATCATCTGTCTAGAAATTGACACTATAAAAGTTTAATATTACACACAAGAATTAATTGCGTGTGGGAATTGATTTGCATTTATCTATTGTATCCCTACAGGGCATCCATGTAAAGGAGAAATTTATAAAAAAAAACATAATACAAATTCTTAAGAAATGCACGTCTGCTTTTAAATGTGATCTTCATTTAATTTTACGTTTTTGTTTTGTGGGTTTCAATTTAATAAAATTTTTCCTTTCTTGAAAACACTGTCAGTGCAAAGCAGTATTCAAATATTTTTATTTGTCTAGACATTGTATTGTATGAGAAACATTCCTTGCGATGTCCAATTGCGAGGAAATTAGTAAACTGTGGTTGTCAAATTGTATTTTCTACTGATTACAACTGACCGAACAAGTAATACAGGGCGACAATTGCGTTACACGTGCCATTCACGCGGAAACTTCAATATATAATTATCTCATTTCCAAAGACAAAACAGAAATTCGATTATATAAACTGGGAGTCTGTGACAAATAATGACGAAGTGTAAAACAACAGCGTTAGATATAATTAGATAAAACCGTATTCTGCAGAAACCTTTAAAAAACAAAAATTCATATAGTTTCTATATCTGCATTCATGTGCACCGAAGCATGTTTTAGTTAATTTTCTAGTTTGCTGTGAAAATAAATACATCTTCAGAAATAAATGAAAATAAATTGACTTCATTTACAAACAAGTTGGCCTTTGACCATTACTTTTGAATTGAATCGAATCGTAATTTGTAGGGTTCACAGTGTGCTCTACTCACAGAGATGTTTAAGTTTGTCAGGTCGTAATGCTGAAAGCCTGACATCAGACCATAGTAGTCACTTTTGTTTGAAGAGTTTAACGCTTCTTGCACGATAAATACCTCTTTTGTAGATGTTGATAGGGTAGCCTCGTTATAGCCGCTACAAAGGCTCTTTGATTTTCGCCCCTTCCCATACCACATTCTTTTCAAGCGACATTAAAATTTTTGCCCTTCGGTCCATCTTTTGCGAATTGATATATTATTTATTTTTTGTTCTATAATTTGTCTCTAAGTCTTTGTCTAGTTAATGAAGGCTATTTCTGTGGTAACGGTAACAGTTGTCTATATATAAATTCTTTTACGTATACAAATGTATAGCTGTGAAAAGTATACTGTGAGTTGTACTATATAAAAATGTTATGTTATATGTTGGTCATTTTTACACTGTTTCAAATCGTGGCACAAACAGTTGTAATTTAGGCTTCGTGGAAAATTAATTGCACACTATCATTGTAATGCAGTTCTGTGAACAGAAGTACAATTTAAGTGCATATATAAATTTGTTATATATCATGTGTAAAATACGTATTCATGTATTTAACAGCTATATATTTTTTCATGTTTCTGTTGGTTTATAAAACTTTTTTTATTAAAATCTGCAGATATATTGGCTAGACTAAATGAGAACAACTGTCCACAACATATCTCTTAAGTGATTATTAATAATGCGGAATACTTAAATGTTTTTCTTTGCGAGCACGTAAGGTCGTCAGATGTAATTAAATGAAACCCGCGATAGAATGCAAAGATAGGACATATATAGATGTGAATAAAAACGTAGAAATTAACGATAATAAAAATTAAAAGTGTGTCATTTATGCAATAATCTTTGATTCTCAAGTTATTCCAAGGAAAGACTGGTAAAAAATATACGTGTATTTGCAGAATGTGGTTGTGTAATAATATTTTGTCTTAGATTAGACATATCTTCCAGTCCAAATATGACAAATACATCCAATCAAACACGGAAACTTATCATCGGGGTAAGGCAAATCTTGCAAAGGATAAAAAAGTGGTCTAGTGGGTACAACAACTGTTGTATAGTGCTGTTAGCAATTTGGTAAGGTCGGAAGAGTAATAAAGATACAAGACTGTTGACACTCGGAACAATTGACACCATTTAACAGAAAAACGATAATAAACTCTTAGCAGTAATGAATCTCACAATACTCTCTATAGCAAATTAATGATGCAATATTAATATTCAATATTTTTATACATGATTATTCAGATGTATTGATAAGGAAAAAAACGTTCAAACAAATAAACAAACAAATACTTTGTAAACAAAAATCTTACACTAAACTGAGGTCATACTGGGAGGGTTCTTAGAGCTCGACCAACCGGGTTGCCCAGTGCATCTCCAGATTGCGGGAAGGAGAGACCCTGTCGTGAAACGAGGGAGGGTCAGGTTATATATAATACGGAACTTCTGACCGCTCGCTGACCATGGTAAAGTGTTCTCATTCTAAATATAGCCGAAATATTGCTCGACGGACGTAAAGAAACATATCAATCAAAACTTTAAAAAAATTCCAAAACGTTTGTCTCTACGTGGAATGGTCCGGAAAATTGCATGGTCATTATATGTCATGACAAAGACTGGTATTGATCATACTCTGTCAAATCTCTTCTTTCGATGCGCGTACGAAGCTACTCTGTAAACACGTTTCAGACGTTTGTTAAACATTATATGTGATAATCTCTTTAATGTCGTAAACTTGATTGATTGATTGATTGATTAATGGTGTTTAACGCCCGAGCAGCAATATTTCAGCTATATTCAAGCGATGAACATGAAATGGATGATAAAATGAACATGAAATGATGAATGAAAATGGGATGGGACACACGGAAAAATAGGGGTAACAGATTTTAGATTGCCACTGGCAAATGTGAGGATGGATAGGGTCGGGCAATTTAGCCTCCTGTAGCGGGATCGAAATCCCTACTCATAGCGTCATTGTCGATTTAAATGGTGTTATTTACAATTATTGCAAACTTGCATCTAATACATATATGATTAAAGGTCAAACACAACTGTTGAAATCGGTAAACAGATACTATGGAAATAATGAACTTTAAAATATAACTACTATAACTTGGCGACATATATCAGACAGATCTTCCAATTATAGCAAAATAAGTACTCGTTAGCTGTCATTTACGGTAGCTATTACGTGTCACGTGCCGTGGACATTCCGCTATTATTTGATCTTAGTTGGAATCAAAGTTATTGTCTTCCGGAAATCATTTTGGTTCCTAAGTACTAAATTGGACATCGCGCTTTGTTAATTCTATTTATTGTTTGCGGACAGAAAAGTTATTTTCAATAAGAATACATATAATAAATTGCATCTTTCAAAAAAATGAACGGAGATTGAATAGAGATGGAATTATTAATTGAAAATACAAGACAGTAATTAGTATTAATCAATCAAAGCGCAAATTGGATAATATCTTTACAAATTCATACAAATTGAAAATTATTACATCTGAGTAAATAATAGAATAACACAGAGCTTAATATATATGAGTTTCCATGAATAAATAAGCGCAATAAAGCATAAACTAAAGTACTTAACACATGCTAGGTCTTCAGTTTTGCTTTTAAAATTGTATTTTTATTGGATTGGCTTATAAATACGTCACCTTCTACATTTGATCAATTGATATTGAAAGATATCAATTACATTAAGTTAACACATTGAAATCAGATGTTTTATATAGTATTTCTATTGATATTCGAATGTAGACAAACAAAACAAAATATTGCTTAATGCTTCTATACAGGCGTTAACTTATCTGATTGGAAAGTTATGCTGCACCGAAGGCTGCATAGGCGAACTGACATACTTGACAATTCACTGCTATTTAGTAATATCGTATATAAATTGAAATAAATAATATATGAAAATAGCGGCCTCAGTGGCCGAGTGGTTAATGTAGTTCGTCTACTATTGATCACGTGGTCAGTCAACACTGAGATTTCGGGTTCGATTCTCACTGCAGGTAGGGTGTACGCGACTCCAATCTTAATTGACAAGGATGTCAGTTTTCTCCGGCTTCCTCTCCTCCCCCAATAAAAACTGACGCCATGATATAGCTGAAAAATTGCTGTTAAGTGGCGTTAAAACACCATTCAAACAAGCAAACAATACATGAACATACTATGTGTAATAGTGGTAAAAACGATAGAAGCGAATGCAGCATGACCTTCTTTGCATTGCTTGTTCCAAATGTACTTTTAAACATTGAAAGCATATCTATGTAATGAAATCCTTTTCTGCAATCCTTTATCACAGCGAAATTGGCAACAATTAATATGTATACCTTGTATATCATCCATCTCTGTTATCTGTGACATTAAAGCCGCCATATTAATAACCTAAGTTTCAATAAGCTAAAACGACAGCAATCTGTAACTTTAATGTCGACAACAAATACAACCGGTCACAAGGCGAGACGAACCTCCCATTCATCATGCTTGTTTATTAAGAATAATTTTAGTTTTGACTAGCCCATGGTCTGTCTTTGATTAATCTTCTATGCATTTGCAGAGACATTTACAATCGCCGACTTGAAGCATAAGGCTCTGTAACAGAAACATATTTCAATAATAAAATACAATTAAGCTGATGATGGTAGACACGCCTACATAAGGAAACATATAGATTTATTAAAACATGAAATGATGATGAATTATATCATGACGATAAAACACGAGAATTTGATACATTACGTTAACAGACAATGCAAGATAGATGCATGTTTGTAATCAACAGGAATATGCTAGACGTCAGTTTCGGAAATCCATCTTTTATAATCGGAGTATTAATGAAAAATAATAGAGCAGAAATCTTAAGTGGGATTTCTTTCCTCAATCGCAAATAAATATTTAACTTAATTTCCTTTATGGTTATTTTTATATACCATTGTTAGCCCAATCAGTGATAGTTTGCTATATATTTCTAAATTATCTAAATAATTCTAATGCCACTTGTTTTATTATTTTAGACCTTTATTATCAGTTTATTAGCAATAGCATTCCATCACTTGATTTAATGATTGATCGGTTGATGTTTTATGTTCATAGTGCAATATTTTTTATATTTAAAACCATAGCAAGTTAACAGGCAATACATTATTTAAAATTTATTCCTAAAACGTTCCATTGGTTGGAAATAAAATTGACAATTGATGGTGGAAAAAGGGAACTAGTATTTGAAGGTGTCGAAATTGATTCTAAGGATCGTTTACATGCAGAACGCATGCCACTTTCAGTAAATTCACTCTACTTCAGGTTTATCGTTCCTTCAGACGGACGATTATTTGATTGAATGGTTCCTTTACGTCAAGCTATTTAGGACGAAATCGGCCAATAAATCTAGTGACAAAATGTAAAGGACCGATAAGAGGTAATCTTGAATGCAATTGGGACAGTATGGAATGTTGGGAAGGGATAGGGAATGGAGCCTTTTGTAAAGTAAACCTTACAAATGCCATTTGTAATGTGCCAAGAGCGTGAAACGTAACGAACACGGCACCCACATCAAACTTAACAGATGCTCGTACAGGATGTACGCGGAAAATTTGCCGAGGTCTCAGAAACCAATTTGTATCAACTTAATTTTCGTTGGTTATTTCAAAACAACCAGGGTACTGAATTCCAGATTAGCGTGGTTCAACTTCATAAAAGAGAGCGTGGAACGTCCCGAACACGGCACCCACTACAGGCATTTTATTATTCTGACGACCCACCAACGTAATAGCATCCTTATCCAATACCGGGGGAGGCGCAGAGTAGCTCTTTTTTTATTATTCTGAGAACCAACCATCGAAATAGCATATTTATTCATCACCGGGGACGCACAGAGTAGCTTTGTGAGTCAAGACTGCACCAAGTCAAACAAACGACGGAAATGCATTCATACATCAAACATAACAGATGCTCGTACAGGATGTGCGAGGAAAATTTGCCGAGGTCTCAGAAACCAATTTGTATCAACTTAATTTTCGTTGGTTATTTCAAAACAACTAGGGTACTGAATTCCAGATTAGCGTAGTTCGACTTCATAAAAGCGACAGAAAGTTGTAATACTATCCGATAAGTAGAATAACGCAAAAATGTTTAATGTTGTTTGCCATTTTTAGCTCACCTGGCCGAAGGCCATGTGAGCTTATGCCATCACTATGCGTCCGTCGTCGTCCGTCGTCCGTCGTCGTCCGTTAACAATTTCAAAAATTTTCTTGTCTGAAACTACTGAACCAATTTGACTGAAACTTGATAGGAATGATAAATGACATGTTGGCTACAAACGATCCTCATTTTAAATTGATCCTATAAAAAACATGGCCGCCATTGCTAAAAATAGAACAGGGGGGTAAAACAGCAGTTATTTGCAAATAACTCAAAAACGGTGACAGATATCAAAATTCTGGCACAGGATAAAAGTGATCAGCACGTGAAAATCTACCTACCCTGAAATTTTGAAGAAATTCCAACAAACCATGTGGGAGTTATTGCCCCTTTTCTTGATTTTTTCTGAGTTTTGCACTAATTTTGTCTTATATCTCAAGAACTATATAAGATATTGAAGTTATTTCAATTGCATATTGTTCAGCTAAGTAAGCTCTACAAAATTGTCATGGGTTGAAAATGTCAGATGACCCCTTATAGGGGCTATGGCCTCTTAAATGCCAGAAATAGTGGTTTTACCCTTATAGATTGCGAACGTCCGTTAACAATTTCAAAAATCTTCTTGTCTGAAACTACTGAACCAATTTGACTGAAACTTGATAGGAATTATAAATGACATGTTGGCTACAAACGATCCTCATTTTAAATTGATCCGATAAAAAACATGGCCGCCGTTGCTAAAAATAGAACAGGGGGGTAAAACAGCAGTTTTTTGCAAATAACTCAAAAACGTTGACAGACATCAAAATTCTGGCACTGGGTAAAAGTGATCAGCACGTCAAGATCTACCTACCCTGAAATTTTGAAGAATGTCAGATGACCCCTTATAGGGGCTATGGCCCCTTAAATTGCAGAAATAGTTTTTTTACCCTTATAGATTGTGAACGATAGAAGATAGGGAAAAGGTTTTGCTTGCTTAAATGTTCAGCTAATTGAGCTCTACAAAATTGTCCATTGGATTGAAATTGTCAGATGACCCCTTATAGGGGTTATGGCCCTTTAATAAATGTAAACAATAGTGTTCATTGGATTGATGTAGTCGGATAATTCCTTAAATTAGTTATAGCCCCTTAAAGATCAACAAAGTGTTTTAGCTCACACGAGTAAAGGTGCTCTACTTGTGTTTTCTTATGATTGAAGTTGTCATGTGAACTTAATAGGGTATGTATAAAATAGTGTTTATTTTAAGATTTGGTTAGTGAAATGCAAACTATTGCAAACAGAGAAACGCTTTTGCTTACCTATATATATTATATATTTTTTTATATTTTTTCTTTGCATCATTGAAATTAAACCCATAAGCCTTTGATTTCAGATTTCAGCTTACAAAGCAAATTAAATTATTTTAAAATAAATAGAATTTGCAGTTTTTACTGTAATGGTATAAAATTCTTTGCATAATTTATAGAAAGAAAATATTTATTTGCACTCCATTTTGATTGCCAGATTTCGACATGACCAGGATTAAATTCCTCGTTTTGGTGTTATCCTTAATTTACTTTCTCTTTTAAAACGAGACTCGTGATGTAAGTAGAAGAAGAAAAAAAGAAGCAGAGGAATTTAATTGCAAAATATAGACCTAATATGTTAATATTATCCATATTTGATCTATTTAACATTGAATTTAGTTTAAGAGGTTAATTTTGAATGAGATCATTTATTGCCCTCTGCACTTTTAGATCCTTGTGAGCTGTAGAAATTATGTTGATGCTGTAGATGAAAACAAATTATGGCTTCGTTCAACAGTTATGACAGTTCTCCCATGTATTTATTTTTGATTTTTTTTTTGAATACTGTCTTTTTAAAAATCTTACTTCCTAAATGCCAACTTTTCTGAACTGCAAAGCTGATTCAAGCCATATTATTGTATGTGAATACTTATTGGATGGTTCCCTTAAAAGTTTATGCTTGCTCATTTGATCTAAAATCAACAATGGCTGCAATTGTAGGAATCAATTTTACATGCAAACCTATATATAGGAAAAATGTCTGAAGCTATTGAATCAATTGAAACCAAACAGCAGGATTCATTGGATGGTCTCAAAGATCATGTTATTTATAACAGTAAAAAATTTAAAGTTACAGGACTTAGTTTGACAATGTGGATATGCCATCTTCTTTGCCTATATAAATCAGGTGAGCGATACAGGCTCTAGAGAGCCTCTTGTTAAATTATGCTTCCTTGCTGTCCTTTTGCATCTTAATCATTGATCTATTTTAGGGACTTGTAATAAAGCATGTTATGTCGCAGTTTGATTATAGTATAAATTACATATTGCGCATTATAAAGACAGATATTGAAGACATCTATTTGTATTTGAATCGCCAGTCTTGATGTTTAAGCTACAAAATGCTTTCCACGACAAAGCCTGTCAGACGCTGATATGCACATAATGATGTATGGTTAAGCGTCTCGTTGAATGATATTATAGATTTAGTAAAATTACCAAATTAAAAAGATTCTAGTCTCGAATTGAGAAGTAAATATATATTGATGAGAAAAATATGCATATAAAAGACTTTTGTTAAAATTAAGGATTTTTTGCGGAAACACAAAATATTATAGCTTCTTGTGTACAAATCAGTTTAATGGGAAATTTATTGTAATTTCAAACTAAACTGCTGGAAGGAAATAAAACTAGTCATTACAATATTTTTGAAAATAAAATCAATTTCCTTTTTTAATTACATGTAATGTTACAGACTTTTAAATTAAATTCACCACAGGATTTACTGTGTGGAATTTAGTTCATGAAACAAGTCAATTGCTTGTTTTGTTTTGTTTTCATTTTGTTTGTTTTTTATTTTGTTTGTATTTTGGTCACTTTTCCCACAAATAACAGATCAATAATTGGACCGTAGTCCAGAATCAGAGTAAGAGACCAAAAATCCTCTCCCGCAGTTAATGGTACTTAAACATAGCATTTGCCATTGAAAGATAACATTCATTATTTTTCATACGAACTTTAATGATAATCACCTACAGCCGTTTTAAACAAATTATTTAATTTCTGCTTTATTTCTTCCAAACTTAAAACTGCATTACACGAACCGTCGACTAATATATATATATATATATATATATATATATATATATATATATTTTTATGCTGTATCGTCATGTTTGTCGATCCGATACTTAATAAGGTTTACTGGTTGGTAGACTCTTTAGACGTTTGACGATACAGCATAAACAAAAAATAATATATTGATCTGAAACTTTCTCATTTCCAACTTAACCCAAAAAAGTTGCTTCTCAAGTCCGCCAGCCGCGGTGTAATGAATTTGTCACCTTGGTAATTTTGATTACATCTTGTTGGAATATTTGAGCAAAGCCAAGTAACAGCACGGCACGTCCGCGGCTGGCGGACTTGAGAAGCAACTATTTTGGGTTAAGTTGGAAATAGCCTACAATTTTTTACTAAATAGGCGACTTTAGACAAGTTCAATAACAATCAAACTATCTAGGTATTGGGGATGGTTTCCATTGCTCGACCACACAAAGCTTTCCAACTCTACTCCATGTGGCTACTTACAATTAGCTGCTCACATTGTAAATCCAGGCTAAATATGTATGTATTTAGATGTAGCTTTGTTAGAAGGGTTGTCAGACTAGTATTCTCATGTGACAGCCTTCATCAGAAGATTAGTAACACGAAGCATGTCCCGTGATGCATAATGAATAACGTTTCTGACCTATGGAGTACAAAGCCAACATTTTCCCCTAAAAAAGGTTCATCTTCATTGATTTGGCTTGTTAATTATTCATTACTTCTGTCTTTGTAGTTGAAAATAAATACCATATGAATAATCAGAGAATTGACTTGTCACCCAAAATTACCGTAATCACGGTCAATGAAATATTTTCTAGTTATTTGTCTGTTCCGCTGTGTAATGAAGATGTTGATTTTTAATAACACGCTTTCTGTGGCAAAAGCGAGAAGATGAAGATTTTCTCTTTGCTATGAAATATCGATTTGAAAACCTTCAAAAACATTGTTGTTTTGTACTTGTGTTAAGAATTGTAATTAATCTATGATTTCTGATGCTGGTGTCTAGATTTTAATTTTTAAGGCTTTAAGAAGTATTTGGTTTTAAGTAAGCTATATGAATGTTCCCAGAATCCATTGTTTTTATCGAAATCGTAAAAAGTGTTTAAATATGATACTAAATTGCAGATTCAGCGCTTCCAAATTTGTACTCTAAGATGTTAATAATTTCTATATTTCGTTAAATTATATTTCATATTATGTTTTGAAAGCTATGGTTAAACATTATGTAGTCTGATGCTTCTGAAGCTTTAAGTGAATTTAAGACAAAAAGTAAACAATCAACCACATTACACTACATGTTATGTAGTTTATGAAATGGGAAGATTTAGGGTTTTCGTTAATTGTTTAAAAAATAATTGAAATTATCGGAATTTGCCAAGAATATAGTATTTTATATTAAATTATTTTTGAAAATGCTATGAAATATTGTTATTGTACTACTTCTTTTGCATCGTAATAAAAACGCTGTCTCTGATTGCACTAGGAGCTGTAATTCTAAGATACTACTTGTTATGTAAAAATCGATTTGAAAAACCTCAGTGTTTTGCTTTACTAATGATAATTACTAGTATTCGTTAAAATTTCAGGATGCTGTGCTGATGATAATTGCTTATCTTGATCAGATTTCTGACTTAAATGTCCAACACAAATTGCAAAAGTCCTTTTTATTTTTTGTATAGTTTAGTAGTCAGCACTGAAATTTAAAAAAGAAATAAAATAACAGTTTGAATCAGTTCTTTAGAAAAAAAACTTAAGTTATCTATTGGAAATTAAATACATGCTGGAGTACCTAACTGCATATGATAAATATGTAATGTGTTGTGTTCTTTCAAAACAAAGTTGCATTATTTTTTACCTAAACGCTTAGTTAAGTTTAAACATATTTATGTGCTATAAGCAAAATGACTAGACACAAATACATTTCATACTTTCAAAGGTCTTTTTCACAACACAATGATATACAATATAGATATCGTAGTGAAAGAGCATGCTTTTTAAAGATAGTACAAATAGTGTAATTAACTAATTAACCAAACGGAAAATAATAATAATAATAAACTGATTAAAAGGTGGTTGACCTTCTTGTACGTCTTAAATATATTTTTGCTGCACTCCATATTAGCAGTAATTAGCTTTTTATTTGTTAAAACTTTGAATAAAGTTATGCAAATACGAATTGATAAGTAAAAATAAAAAACAAAGACTAAAAAATATGTCAATCGTAACTACCGTTTCAACCTTCTCATTTGTGTTATTTTTCGGTTTTATTTTGCGTTTAAACCTAAACTACAGATAATTGTATACTTTTTGTCAAAACATTGAACATGTTTTCTTACTTAACTCAGCATGCTTGTTTCTCTCTGTATATCAGACGCTGTCATCCATCAATTGTTTCAGTATTCGATCCGTTATCTGTTCTTCTCTTTGATTTAAAGTAAACACAGTGCAGCTTTAGTCAGCCAACTTCTTTAATTACTACAGATAGAATCTATTCCGTTTAAATAATTTATCAAAATCATTTAAAGGTTTCCAATCAATATAAATAGTGATTTTTCCTCACGTATAAATTTCTAATTTAGTTCCAGTTTAATCTTGGACAAAATTACCTCAGAACTTTATATGTGTTAAATAAACTAATTGCGCAGATTCGATTTGTAGCTATATTCGGATGAAAGCCGAACGTCTGAAACATGGAAATTTTACTAAATCCACGTTCCAAATTACGACGCGATAAAAGAGAAATTGAGAAACTGATATATAAATATTTAAACTTTAGTTTGTACGGATAACATTATTTTTAACCATGGTTTATGGTGATAAATTTGAGACAAAGTTTTAGAATACAATGATCGTTAATATTTATTTACAAGTCTTGTGCATTTTCATTTTAATTGTCTGTTTCTTCTTTTTGTATGTAACATTTATCACTTTGAGAAAAAAAGCTTATGTATTTTCTTGTTAAGTATTTTTTAACTAAACTCTGTTGGGGTTTCTGGTCAATTTTTAAATTTCCTTCCACTTTATTTAATATCCTTTTTTCTAATTTTATCTATTGTTTGTTAACTTATTCCGGTCTTAAATATAGCTGAAATACTGCTCGCTGGACGCATTACAACAATTAAACGAACGTTTATGTGGTGACAGCCTATTTCGGTTAACTTGTTTGTTGATGTGTTTATGCTATATCATTTCTCGAGATTTTTTATAAGATTATATAAAAGTACATGGGATAATGTTACATTCGTTTCCCTTGTTTAGTGTTTTCTAATAATAACTGAAGCTCAAATTTATTTCTAATATGATTGATGTTTTGCCGTGCTATTAAGTAATAATGGCAACAATTATTGGTGAAACCTTTGCTCTCTTTGTATCTATAAATCAACAAAACCGACAAATGTTTAATTCATCAATTTCTATCGTTAGAACTCACAATTTTATTTACAATGTTATGTTATTAAAGTCTAACATGCATAAAACATCAGTAACATTAATACGTGTCTGTGTGATTCAAGAGCCCCATAACTTAAAAAAGTGTAAGATTATCCAAAAATTTCATCAATAAAAGACGCTTGAATACAATTTAAATATTTTTTGTAAATAAGATGTCGATTGAATCAGTCGTACAGAATACAGTCTCTTTGTTTATGTTTTTGGTTGTTCATCACTAGTTAAACATGGCAAATTAATCAAATTTACTTTGTTATTTTTTGTACGTTGATATTTTACCTTATAACTTATTTATATCTATACTAAAGTTCACCTCAATTCTAATAATTAAGATTTGTATGTTTCATATTTTTGCACAGATTCCACAAATAAGCTACGCATCAACAAGCATCGATCTAAGCGACAAAAGCAGATACGAATATTTTTCAAGAGTAGTCCCTCCCGATTCATATCAAGCCCAAGCCATGGTCGACATTGCTGCATACTTTGGCTGGAATTACGTTATAACAATTCAGGACGAAGGCAACTATGGCGATAAAGGCATTGGAGCCTTCAAAGAGAAATCGATTTTATCAGGTATATTCTTTGCATAGCAACCAAAATGGCCAGTAAGACAAAACACATCTGCATATCTTTATAAATAGTAATCATGACAGAAATGAAAATAACGCCGAACATATTAATTCGAATATATGACCTTTTTCAAGAAGGGACCATTAAACAAACGGCCATTAAATCCGTTTGTTGTATGAATCATTAGTTCATAGAACTCCCGAAGTAATAATACAAGAACAATTTATATTGCTTTACATATTTTACAGTCGTTTTTCTGACTTTATTTTACATATTATTTTCAGGCATATGTGTGGCCGAATCTTTTACGATTTCACGTGACCCTAATCCACAATTGTTTAAGAATATCGTGGATGCACTTTTGCATATAGAAAAGGCAAAAGTAGTTGTCATGTTTTGTAATGAAGATAATGCAAAACATCTTCTGGAAGCAGTCATGCATGTCAACAGAACATCAGAACTGTGGTTTTTGGCTAGTGATAGTTGGGGTGCAAAAATTCATCCAGTCTTTGGTCAGGAGCAAGCGGCGGAAGGTGCAGTTACATTACTTCCAAAAAGATCAGACGTAAAAGGTAACACAAAATCCATCAGCACATCTATGTTCATATATGTTACTGGATTTTCGACTTTAAATATCTACTATTATGTTTGTACTTCGACCTTGAACATATTGCAAATTGTTTACTTTCTACCCTGAATATATTAAATTGAACTTATCTTTCGAACTTGAATATACTCAATCTGCACTTTGTTATTTGTCTGTGGACCTTAAATATAATAACAACTCTACCTTTCGATCGACGACGAATGTATTCAATCAAAACATTTTTAATATGGAACAAGTCCTCTACATTGACAATAACTATTAAAAACTTTACTATGATATATTTATTCGGTCTGGATCATATTTAAACCATTATGTTAATGGTCCTTCTGTATTGTATTAAATGTTCTCAGACAAGTACATTCTTTTAAAATCACAGCAAACACAGTAATGGCGTCATCAAAAGCTTTCAGGAAAAAAGATTTAATCAAGTTATTACATAAGCACTTAATTTTAACTTTTAGTATATGATCTAAAATTATTATATTGTTTAAGTTGTCAATACAAATGTTTTTAGATAATGATCTCGTTCGTGCTAGAGATACTTTAGAAAATATAACAATTTATCACAATATTTCTATTGCAATTATAGTAGTTGGTCAATATCAATATCTGACTGTTTTAAATTTTTACAATTATTACACTTATTTCAATTAAATTAAATGACGGCTGTGTTCTACAAACTGATAAATATAATAAAGGTTCATGGTTAATGTAAAACCTTTTGTTTTTAACCGGAAAATCAATGCAATTATTATAAGAAAAAATATCAAGAAAACCGACCAAGCAATTTTAACAAGCGACACAAGTCAATGGAGCATGCATTACATATAAATGGTTCGGACAACAAAAAACAAAAGCTATACACATAAAGATTTGGAATGAAGAAACGACACAATGGATGCACTCAAGCGCCATGGACATGTACATGTCTTAAATTAGACACACGGTCGGTTACTGATTGTTAGTTATGTCCAGAAAAGACTACATAGACTTAAATAACCCTCGACGTTCTGCCATACCAAATATTATGCCAATAAGCATGATTCAGTTAATAAATTTAACTTAGACCCTGGAAAAGTTTTAGCACCAAACATATCAGTAAGATTCATTGGACAAATTGTGCAAAGTTTTCTTTAATGCCATTCTGAAATCAAAAATTTGGCATGCTAATTTGTGTATATCAGATTTGTTTATTTATATATGCCACATCTGCCATATTGTCTTGATCTCTATTGTACAATAAAGCCTTTGCCTAAAACCATGTTAAACGTTCAAAACGGTTGATTAAAATCAGCATTTACACTACGCATTAAATGTACAGCAATGTAAAACAATAACACATGCATAGTGTACATATGACAGGAAACTAATATTGACTAAAGCTTCCTTGGCAAGTGACAAGACTGTACAGAACATAGAATAACCTCTGCAATATAGATATAAGAAATATTTAAACTGCGCACAGAAAAAGCATCACCATAACATCACACACACACACCCTCACACACACACATATGTAGACTGTTGCGTATTGATGTTGTGCATCACAATGTGTCTTATCTACTAATGTCCATAACGTGTAATTGAGTTAACCGTAATAATAACTTCAATATATAAGACATTGATTGATTGACTGATTGATTGATTGATTGATTGAATAGATGTATCTTTACGTTTAGTGAGAAGTATTTCAGCTATATTCAGGACAATAACAAGTTAAAAAACAAAAAGTCAATTCGGGAAAGATGGACCAAACAGCACAAATTTTGAATACTACTGAACTTTACCATTTTGTAGCGGCTACAACAAGCCTACTCATATCTACATCTTTATCTTCAAGAATCGTGGCACTCTCCAAACACTACGGTCCGCGACCCGGCTTTCCGTTCTATGACCTGACAACCACCAACGACTACATGTCTCACCCGTCGCCACTCCCCCCGGGGGATGCGATGGGCTGCTCTTGGGATCGAGCACTGCGAATATATAAGATATAAAAAAAGTCGATTGTCTTTTGAATAATTCAACCGTTTATGATTTTCTTGGCTAGTTTTCTTTATCTTTCTTTTAGATTTCATGCAGATTTTAAAAAATCTCGCTAAAACTATGTTGCCTTTTTCAGCATTTGACGAGTACTTCTTGAGATTAACGCCGCAGAATAATCAACGAAATGTTTGGTTTAATGAATATTGGAGTGAATTGTTCAATTGTACAACGGCAGATACAAACAGACGTAACTGTTCTAAGCTGGATAAAGAACTTAAGAGAAGTTACGAACAAGAAGGTCTTGTACAGTTTGTTATTGACTCTGTCTATGCCTTAGCGCACGCCTTCCACAATTATTTAGCAACCAAATGTAAAACAGCAATGAAAGATTGTTACCTATTGAACTCCCCAGATCGACAGGAGTTACTAGAATACATACGAAACGTATCTTTTATTGGTAAGTATATGAAAACAATAGATGTGTCAAACAATATGTTCATAATGATTTGTTTCGTTTTAGCGCATTTCGAAATTAACTTTGTAATGTCTTTAAGTAAAGCTAACACAAATATAACGGATTGAACTGGAAAATCAAATTTTCATTCTAATTCAAATTTAATAGATTCGTCCGGTTAATTACTGTATGTTAATTTGTTGAATTTGAGAAACTGATCATAAATATTAACTCTGATACAAGCGCTATTCTTCTTACACGGTTTCACATACAATGTATGTGTTACACTGTTTCTTTCTTTCGGTGACACAGTTCAAATAAAAGTTCAAAAGAAAGAAACAAACATTTTGTAATTTGACACATTGAATATTTGCAGGAATCGCAGGTGATATAGTAGAATTCAATAGTGAAGGTGATGGACTAGGCAGATACGATGTTTATCAGTATCAGCAGGTGTCATCTGAACGTTATGAATACGTCAAGATAGGAGAATGGATTGACAGGTATGTTGACTATATGTGCTCTTAAACGGAATACGTTTTTTCTCATTTGTATGTCAATTAGTCATGTGGTCAGTAGTCAGTTGACCACGTAGGGGAAAAAATCCATTTTCTTGTACATACACGATATTGAAATTCAAATACACTATTCTTTACTATTCAATATATTAAAGTGTCTCTGTGTGCTTCGCTCCGTTTCGTTAAGATTAAATTTACATGGAAATGGCGTAATGAAAACAACAAACTGAAAATACGTAAAATTTTCTCTTTGATAAAACTGAACATTTATCTCTTTGATAGTACTGAAAATTAGAAGATTAAATCGTAAGCTAAGTTTTACAAGTATGATCTAAGCAATGAAACTATTTTTAGATTAAAATAAGATTTAAGATCATTTGAACGCACGGTCTACCATTCGTTCTTACACGCAAAGAAAGTTATTATGTATTTGTTAAAGAATGTTGACCTTGTGTATATTTTGATGGGCTAAGAGAGTCGCTTTATTACAAATTATACAAAATGTCTTTTGAAGTCGAAATAATTTAATTTAACATAGCCAACGAGGGAAAATAATAGTGGTTGTACACTATTACCATGTTCGGAAATGCACGAAGTTTTATTTCTTTTTGACTCTAGCTTTTTATGTTCAATTATCATAAGTAAAAAATTTATAATTATATTTCTCGAAAATTCAGCTTTCCAAAAATACAACGTTAATTTTCGTATCGCTAATTCTAATTCAAAGTATGCAAGACTCTCCAGGTTTGACGAATTGTACTACTTTTACGACAACCTGACGACTGATTGCTGGTTTCGAATGGTATATACCAAAAAAGCATATCTTCATTCGAACAAGATGATAAAAAGATGATAACCTGTCATTTCTTATCAACGACATACGTTTAATGTCCTCTGTATGTCATTTAGTCAATGTATAAACTGAAGTATCCAAAAAATTTACTTGTAATTTTTCGCTTCTCGTGCTCCGTTGAAAGGACAGGAAAAGTTACCAAATATACCTTATTAACAGTCATTGTGTTTGTTTTGTTTGAATGGTGTTTTAACGCCACTTTCAGCAATTTTTCAGCTATATCGTGGCGTCCAGACTTTATTGGGGGAGGAAGCCGGAGTACCCGGAGAGAACCACCGACCTGCGGTAAGAAAACTGGCAATCCTTGTCAATTAAGATTGGAGTCGAGTACACCCTGCCTGCAGTGAGAATCGAACCCGCAATCTCAGTGTATACAGACCACGTAAGGAATAATAGACCAACTACCTTGACCACTCGGCCACCGAGGCACCTTACAGTTATTGTGTGTTATCCGCTTGTTATCTAGCCTTCTGTTGGTGTATAAATCAGAAAGGTGTAGCATACAGAAGACAATGGAAAGCATTGAGAAAGAAAACTTTTGTATTTATTTTATTGTTTTGATACACGAGACATACATATCATTTCAATTAAAGCCACTTATTTCATCCTTTGATGTTGAAACAGATTTAATAGTTTAAGCTTTCGCATAAATTAGAAAAACTCACATTTCCATGCAACATAAAAATCGTAACTGTTGTGTTAACCTATATTTAATTAATAAGATTCTTTGCATTTAATGCATGGTTAACTTTAATAAATAATAATTTTCTTATTCTGTATTTTGAAATCCTAGCTCAAACTAAGTTTTTGCATATCTGACATGCGAAGTATCGACTATGTCCTACATTCAGATGCATATTATGAAAACAGACTCGGGTTGAATTTTACTATGTTAACTGTCTTACGTCATTTTCTAAAACATTTACTAGCAAAATAGTACATCGATCGGTAAACTGGAAAGTTAATAACATTGATAGATTAAAACTCAACCAATTTTCATCTAGTCAAATCTGACATAATTTAAACGTCAATAAATCTGCTGAACTTAGTTACATTTAGTTAAATTGAGATTACATCCTTTCATTTCGCTTTATATTTACCTTTTTAAGTTTATAAAAAAACGTCGCTAGAGTGATCACAGTATAATTCATTCTATGAGTTTTTGCTACTGTCACACTTCACGTTTCTTAAGTTATCCGAACCATAATTGAAGTTACCGTTTAATTTAATTTTTTACTTAGAGATAGAGCTATATTAAATCAATTTTTTACCTTTTATACAAAATATATTGTGTGTTAAACAAAAATGTAGTTTTTAGTAAAGAAAGTTTAGAGTTATTTATTATATCTAATGTTTGTCGAACATTACTGAGGTCTGCTTCATCAAAAAACTATAAATATCCGGAACACCGGCTATGATCAGGTAGTCAATTGTGATCCGACATGGTATGGTTTTTAGAGATAAGATTTCAATAAAAAATATGTATTTGAATGCAATTCATACTACAAGTTTTTTCTTCAGCTTACACATAAACAAAAGCAAATTGAGTTGGAAAGCTGAGCTAGACGTAATTCCTAAGTCAGTCTGCAGTGAACCATGTCCCCTTGGACAAGCAAAGGTCGAACGTGATCAGAAATGTTGCTGGATCTGCATACCGTGTAGCTCAAATCAATATTTATCGGATCCATTCACTTGTAAGGATTGCGAGGACGGCTTCCGGCCTAGTAAAAATATGTCGTCATGTCGGCCGTTACCGACGTTAAAATTGGAGTGGAATAGTCTATGGGTGATACTTCCTATTGCATTTTCAAGTTTTGGAATAGTCTGCACTATTCTTACTATAGCCGTTTTCATCAAATTTAACAACACTCCTATAATTATGGCTTCTGGTAGAGAGCTATGCTACGTTCTCCTGGTAGGTATTTTATTGGCGTATGGAACGTCATTGATTATGCTTGCCAAACCAACGATAGTAATATGTACGATTGTTCGTCTAGGTCTTGGAGTTTCTCTATGCTTGATATATGCTGCGATGCTAACCAAGACGAATAGAATATACCGAATATTCAATAATGGAATAAAAGCTATGGTGAAGAGACCAAGCTACACAAGTCCGAGATCACAGATTATAATTTGTATGGCACTTGTTTCAGTACAGATTGTAGGAGGTTTGACATGGTTAGGATTTGAAAAACCAGACACCATCTACACAAGACAGCATACTGACTTTCGAGTATTGAAATGCAAAGCCAGTCAAATTGCGATCATCGCTTCCTTGACATACAATATATTGCTTATTATTTTGTGCACTGTTTACGGTATAAAGACTAGAAAAATTCCACAAAATTTCAACGAAGCTAAATGTATAGCGTTTACGATGTATAGTACCTGTATAGTCTGGTTGGCATTTGTTCCGATTTATTTTGGTGCTAGCAGTGATTTCAAGGTAAGTGCATACACATAATATCAGTGTGATATTATAAGATCTCTAATATTGAATTATAGAACGCGTTTTATTCCCAGAGGGAACCTGAAATATAGAAATAAGACCTAGTGGACAACGGCTACATGTAGCTAGAGTGGGGACAACGGCTACATGTAGCTAGAGTGGGGAAGCTTAAAATCTGGGTGATGACACGTTTGGTAGTCCGTGTCCCCACTGTTGCAAGACTAAGTTCCCTGCTATGCAATTTTAACTTGTTCTGATAATGCATAAAGATGAAATATGCTGGAAGCGTTTTACAAATAAAGCGGTGTAAAAAAAAGCATTTGTTGTTCATTAGCAAATTTTAAATATGAACAAAGATATGAATTACTCGAAAAGTTCAAGCAACAGTACAATGACTTAAATCTAAACAATTATTTCTATGATCACCTTTCGCGAACTTTAATAATAGTATTTACATCTACTAAACCCTGTTATTCAGAGAAACCCATCAACATTTATTTAGGTCAAATTCAGCTTCTAATGATAGTTCAGTACTAATCTACACCATAAACATGCATGAAGTATATACTTACTGAACAGTTAGCGTTTTATAATTTATTACATGTAACTATGCTTAATTGTGACAGCTTAAAATAGATTTAGCTCCAGTCGCTAAAAACACAAAA
Organism: Limnoperna fortunei; assembly: GCA_944474755.1. Classification (NCBI taxonomy): domain Eukaryota; kingdom Metazoa; phylum Mollusca; class Bivalvia; order Mytilida; family Modiolidae; genus Limnoperna; species Limnoperna fortunei. Next base: position 53,439,807 of record OX104111.1, on the reverse strand, counting down.
TGGCAGGCAAGTCCCTTTGATTTTTTTCTATTAGAGAATTACATCTGTATTATAAATGTTGATAATAGCATTGCAACTCTCTTTAATAACCAAAAAAATAAACACAAGTCTACACAAAATAAATGCATTTGAAAAATACCAGTTTCCAGTAATAAGGCATCTATGTTGTTCACAATTTAAAGTATTTCGTAATACTACTTGATCAATCTATATGATATTTAAACCAGCATTTATGGTTTTTGGGAGTTGCCTTTTTTAATGGTGATTAATTCTGAATTAACAAAACTTGAGAATAAACACAGTATTTTGACTAAAGGAAACAAATACTAGTGGGATGTTAACGTTGAGCATCGGACAAGTTAATTATATTGATTCTTAAAATAATCTTATATTGTACTTTAGGCTTTTCTGAATTTGCCTATTTTATTTTTTTAATTGTTATTTTGTTTTCTTGTAGATTGAGGTGACATCTCTATGTATGTGTGTAAGCATCAGTGCGACCGTTGCCCTTGTGTGTATTTTTGCTCCGAAGTTGTACGTTGTATTGTTGCAGCCGCATAAAAATGTCAGACAAGGCGCCTCAATGTACAATAACTCTTATAAATCCGGACGCCAAAACTCATTCGGAAGCTTTCCACTTCCTTGCCCTAATGGAAACCTTTTTAATAACTTAAATGCAAACACTCAAATAACTCAGACAACGTATAATGACGTATTCTCAGACGACATGGATGATTTGTCATGTGACGAGGACGCTAACGTCAACAATAACAGTACTCAAACGGGAAATCCGGAGAATGATTCCGAATGAAAAAATGTGTTTTTTATCGGTCTAAGAACATAGCCTTTTTATGCCAAGATTTCCAGTCTGAACTAAAGTGATAGTAAAAGAAATGTGCTTCTTTTTGATCGAATGGATTTTATGGTAATTTTCGTAATGCATTTCCATCATATTCAATTAATATTCGCACAAATGCTTTATGTTGGTCTGATGTTATGATCAATTTGTGTTTAATCCGAAAACTTCATAACCTTCTACAAATGTAAATGGAATTTTCTAAGAAAGTCTCGAGAGGTCTTGTTGTAATATGACATCTGTCACTCAAGACGGACATTAATTATTGGAATTGAAATACATATCTTATAATGGCGCTTTTTCTTGTAACTTACTTTTGCATTTTTGTATTTGTTCACAAAATGAAATGGATAAAATAGCCAGGCATCAGCAATATGTCGCAATTACAAACAACAATAAATTTAAACGCTAAGTTGTCAATTTTTGTTCAGTTTGATATTAGCAGAATCATCTTTTTAATTACCATTTTACAACACACAGCTGGTTTGAAATGAAACAATTTTATACAAGTAAACCTGGTTTATGCCGATTTATGCCCGCTTATTACGCATTGTACATGTAATAGTTTAGTCTGGCTTCCACTTTCTAATCAAGCGTAATTCCTGACGACAAATTAGCTTAATATTAGTTATAAACGGATTGTTGTGTGCTACAAGAAGCCACTATGTGTTTTGATATAAAATTCTTAATTAAATTATCAAATGCTTACGAAAATTATTATGACCGTCCAGCAGCTATTCGGGAAAAATGTTTTAAATGAAAGAAAGGAATACTAACAAAGTGAGTTAATTTAGATTAAGTTGCGGCAGCTTATCCACTTAGAAGATCAAAACGAATACCTGAAGATAGCGCCGTGGTTTGTTTGCCAATATTGAACTGTAATATGTACTGCCGCTACATTAACCAATCGGATAACATCAAACCTTATAGTGCCCCCTATTGATTTGAACCCCATGTGTGAGATCAGTAAAGCGATGCATGATCGGAATGTATTCAGATTAGACTGTTAAATTTGTTTAAGTAACTATAAATAGCACTTTTATGTTTTAGGACATTGTGAATGGCTAATCGAAGCTTAGATATTGGCTAATGAAGTCAAGTTAAGCTTTGACAGTGTATATGTTGTGTCAATTTGAATGCTGATCTGTTCACTACTTTTGTAAATAGTCTGTTCCAATGAAATACATACGAGTATCTTTGGAAAGGAGTTTTCGAAAATATTGAATTTATATCTTATTATATTCCAGTTTTCTTTCCGAAGGTCAGTGGTTTTTACCGTATACACGGGCCACTTCCTCCAATAAAAAATTCACGCCATAATACAGCTGAAAATGGCGTTAAACTCCATTCAAACAAACACAATACCACTGAAAATCAACCACAAGCCAAATATTATATGTTTTAAACTTAATATAGAAATTCTTGTCATATTGAAATTTGACAATTTCAAATTTAGCTGGTGCTGCAAATATGCTTTTAAATTACGCATCTATTTCTTGAACCTGCGTTACCGGTAGAAATTGTTCTTACGCTATAGCAAATATGTCTTCATTGTGGTATAGATCTGTTGTGATATAAAAATGTCTATTTATTGGAATTGCGCTCTCGTTATCTGTTCATAATCCAAGAAACAGTTTCAAATTTCTATCTGTTGTGAAAAAATAATATAGTTATCTGCAAGTTAAGAGGTCAGATGTCGACATAGACATATGAATCTGTTTGCGTGTTACGAGTTAGCCAACGAGCAAATCTATTGGTTGACACTGTATAGAACAAAACAAATTTATTTTTATTGCAACCATCGACTCGAAAGATAATTTCCGTACTGGGTAAGAACGAGTTGGTAACATCCGCGTCAGGTCAACGCTGAGGATGTCAGTTAAGGGGATCCTTTGGGGCCAAGTGGTTAAGATAGTCATCTGTATTGATCACCATAACAGTGCCTCTGAATATCTGGTCACGTGAAGTCTTTCTTAAAAAAGTGTAGAGCGTTTCAGAGATTTATAAACATATTGTCTTTTTGTTTATGTCAATTTTATTTTTAAGTATGCCTTTAAACAATCGTAGGGCATTTCTTTAATATTTTCTGCGAATAAAATTACGAAATAAAATAACAATCATCACTGGTCAGATTTCAATCACGTGATACAGAATGCTTTTTTTTTTGTAGCTTTACGTCCAAAGACGTCAATATATATTAACAAGAAGTTCCATATTGGGATGATATCAACCTTCTTGCTAATATTAGGGTCTTGATGTAATAACAGGCTCTGTGTGGAAAATAGCATGTATTAATATATAAAAAAACGTGTCACATATCGAGTCTGTAAATTGGTATAATCGGACTACTTCCTTTTCATAAAATGTCTCAACATAAACTCAAGACTGATATAAGGAAGTGATAGCTAGTACACTCCTTCGTAGAATAATTAAGGTAACTGACACACTGTTGCCATAAAATTTTTATGTTCTCCTCGTCTTTTATCGAATTAAAGTTTCTTTGCCCTACATAATTAAATGACACACGTTGTTTCTAGTTGTATGTTACCATAACACATAATAAAAAGTTTAATCTATTATTCTAATTAGCGAAAAATAGAATTATCATTCCCTCTGTTAATTTCAAAATGTGTTCTAAATCAGAAGGAACAAGATCGTTGTTATTTAAGGCTATTGACGTCATTTATGGTTGACTAATCTAAAAATTTCTTGACGACCCTGGTTAGAAATAAACTCGGAGGTCTTGATATTGGATAAACGTCAAGAGAAATTATCATCAAAGCGATTGCCAAAAACAATGTCATTTCAGTCTGCAAAAAAAAATACAACCTCTAGAACAGTAACAGTTTGCCTACTTGTGTTTCACTTGTTGTAACCCCAATCACCCAATATAAAACAAGAGGCTCACGTCAAAACTTATTGTTTGCTTCTAGAAAGTTTATTGTTGTATAATTCTATTCATGCTGTAATTTATTTAAATTAAGTGCTTTGATTGGATAAAAACACTTAAATGGCGTCTTCTCAGATAATTTATATTTATCCAGGGAGAGGGGGACAATGTTTTCTCTGCCCCAATGATTTCCAATTAAATCGATCGAGATTTCAAATAAAATATAATATAAATACAAGTTAGTGTTTCATTTTGTTTTTATCCTATCAATATTTTACAGAACGGCGATTCCCTTGATACTATGTTTTGCATATCCCTACGCTTTCCGGCCTAGGTACGTTTTGAGGTCTAGATGGGTTTCTGTAAATGTTTTTGCTGTTTTAAAAATCGCAACGATTATTTCACAGAATTATAAGGATTAAACACTGTGCTTTAGGAAATTATCAATGTGTAAACTCCTGCGACTCCCTCAGAAACTTGACATAAACCTTCGGACTTTATTTAGTTTGTGAGTGAGTCGCCGGAGTTTACACATTGATAATTTCCTAAAACCCAGTGTTTAATCCTATTATAGCTTCTAGAACGCTATCCGAGGGAGATACCATTGGATTTCCTGAAAATCATGTGACTAAACTAGAGGAATGTAAACTTAAAAATTTCTCGAAGAAGTGACCGAAGGAGTCGAACGTAAATAAAATTATTTATATAATTTATTAACATGTGCACGCGTGCCCTATAACAGTATGTATAAAATTACGGTCACTATTTTTAACCAGGCGTTTACATGAAATACATGTATAGTGTTTCTTATAGTTAATGCTCAGATGCACCCACAATGTTGTATAAAGTACTGCATATTCTTTTTATAACCGTAATTATCTATAAAAATCAATATTGACAAGATTTCTTTACGACGCTATAATTCATTTGTCCAAAAGGGATTAGTGCATAGTTACAGACGGATGTTGCATGTTCTCATAAAGTTCATTAAACAAATGCCGTTGCTACCGAACAGCTTAATTGCTTTAAATTAAAATAGATAGTTTCATCAATACTAAACCGTTCAATGTTTATGGTAACTATTTTTATGTAATGAAGTATATTATAGGTCTAAAAGCAGAGTTGTTTTGATAAAATATGTCTTCATACAAAGTTATTATAATTTTAAAAAAACGTTGAATTGTGGTTCTTCTTGATTTTGATATATAAAAAGGGTTATTGCACTTTTATATAGTTAAAATGTTTGTTATAAAGGTGAGTGGCAGAACCTAAATACAACTAAACGTATTTCCCCCTGGTTAACCTAGTCGGTTCGAAACTTTGTTGTGAAAGCATCTAGAACTTGAGCAGGTTTATTTTTATCACATACACATATTGAATTTAGTTTAAGAATAACACTCAGAATCATTAAATTGGTTTTTTTCTTTTCTTTTTTTTTAATTGTTTTTTACTTTCAGTCTTTTTCAACTGTATCAAGTCGTCCAGTTTTTTTATCGAAAAAGCCGGAGAACCCCAGAAACACGGACACTTCTTGTCTATTAAATTGAACAACGTATTTGAAATCACATTCGAACCCTTACCCTTCCAGGGGCGTAGCAACCTGTACGGAAAAAAAAACTGCGTACACATAGTAGTCGCAAAAACAAATAAAAATTGCTGCTACTGTAGACCAGTTTTTCCTAACTGAAGTTTAAGTGCTAAAAAACGACCAGAATGCAGGATTTGGCGTTATTTATGCTGCACACCTCTGTCCTAAAATCACCTCTTACGAGGCGGAAGGTTCTAACCTTTATAAGTATATCCTAATATTTTAGGCCAGTGTCGCCGTTTTTCGATAGTATAATATGGAAGACTTCCTCAACAACTTGAAAAACGCAGCCGACCCGTAGAATGGATTTGTATCTTTCATTATTATTCTTAATATTAATTTCGAAAGCTCAGTGTTATTCTTAATATACAGCGTCAAACGACAGTGATAAGAAGGGAGGTCACCACAAGAAACATTAATAGAAAACTCTCTCAATGGCTTATTCGTGTTATTCACATTTCAATATATACACACAATGTCTAGTTTGAAAACTATAAATTAGAAAATAATCTTGCTATTAGCGAAAAAGAGACAAATATACAATTAGACTACACAGAAAATCATAAACAAAAACGTACATAACACATAACATACTAGTTCAATTTTACAACTGGAAAGCACAAACTGCAATCGTACCGTTAACCTGTTTCCTTGGGTGACCACAAACATATTTATACACTCCAAAGCTTTGATTTATAGATTTAAGAAATACTTGCTCGACCGTTACAAAAGTACAAGAAGTATATTGGTGTGTAAACACTAATCCAATTCTTTAAGATTTTCTACTAAATTTGTTATTGTTTTTAATTAGAGCAGCTCTTTTACCTTAAGCGCAACTTGACCGACATCATATATATCCTGACTCGTACGTGACAGGCCTATGTTCTCTCAAAATTGCATGACCTCTTTAAAACCTTCCAAGAGAAAACCAGCTTTCGGGGTAAACCCCACTCAAAAAATAGCTCTTTCTTTTCAGAAAATCTTGGTTTATAGGTCATGTAGTGCATGTGACATAAAACATACTAAACACCATTAGAACAGAGCAAGTTAGGACTCTAAATTTTTCTAATATATTCACCTTTCAGAAAAACTTTCATTCATTAAAATCCAGTTAGTAGTTTTTAATATACACTAAGATAAACAGGACCATTTTGTTGTTAAGTACTATTTTCTTATATGTTCCAAATTTGATTGGTCCCCTTTAGTGTCTTGACACCTAAAGAGCATGTATTTGTCCATCAAATTGTACAAAATTTTGCATATTTGTAGCCTAAGTATATCTGACCAACACCCTAAAATTTCTTTGCATTCTATATAACAGTTTTGGAGAATCGCAGGAAAAGATTCAATGACTTCGCACATACTTAATCAGCACAAACTGTGTTTGCAGATCAAGTAATGCATTATTTGCAATATATTCAATTTCCTAAGTTCAGATTTAAATTTCAATGTATATCACACATTAACACTATAGTATAACATACTGAATACTAATAAAAACATACATTATATTTATACCTCACAAATAAAAAAATTTGAAGTTTCAGGTTGGGGGACCAGCCCCCCCCCCCCTTTTTTAATATCTGTAACATTCCTACTAAACCATTTCATATTTCTTGTTGCTCAACAAGATAGAATTGCACCTCAACAAACAATAAAATTCCAAAAAGAACAATTTTAGTATGACTCTGTCCTATAGTATCAATTGACAAATTCCGCATCTAAAAAATACAAAATAGGCACCATATTCAATATTTGTGGCAACATAGATGTCTTTGCGACCTAATATTTAGATTACCTGACTTGCCTGCTACTGAGAAACACTGAAACAATATATTTTTTAACTCCAAACACACTGTTCTAGGCAGAGAATACAGATTTTATTGACAAAAAAATCTAAAATGTTACATAATATAATATTTAGGCTGAAATTTGACACTAGTATGGTTTAGAACCAAATATGTATTTAAAATGAGTAAATGGGTTATAATCTTTCATTCTCAAACATTTTCAGGCAAAGGGAGGGAATATGAAAAAATGGTGTTTATGTATTAAAGGTGTGTAAACACTAATCCAATTCTTTAAGATTTTCTACTAAATTTGTTATTTTTTTAATTAGAGCAGCTCTTTTACCTTAAGCGCAACTTGACCGACATCATATATATCCTGACTCGTACGTGACAGGCCTATGTTCTCTCAAAATTTCATGACCTCTTTAAAAATTTCCAAGAGAAAACCAGCTTCCGGGGTAAACCCCACTCGAAAAATAGCTCTTTCTTTTCAGAAAATCTTGGTTTATAGGTCATGTAGTGCATGTGACATAAAACATACTAAACACCATTAGAACAGAGCAAGTTAGGACTCTAAATTTTTCTAATATATTCACCTTTCAGAAAAACTTTCATTCATTAAAATCCAGTTAGTAGTTTTTAATATACACTAAGATAAACAGGACTATTTTGTTGTTAAGTACTATTTTCTTACCAAATTTGATTGGTCCCCTTTAGTGTCTTGACACCTATATATTCAAAATATTTAAGAGTTTGTTCCGATTTTTATTAGAATAGAAACTTAGATTGTCTCCACATATAATACACGATAAAGTAATTACGTCAACAAAAGACATGTTATATCTTTTGAAAGTATATTCCTTGCGTCTGAAAGGAATGACTTTTTAGAATCGTCTAAAACTCGCAGACATGTCAGATAACGTTAACAGATACAATGACAATACATCATACAAAACAAACGCGTCAAAAAGTGTCGACATAAAACCAATGTATAGAATTAGAATATTAACCGAATTATTTTTGATACAATAATCGATGTGTTTACTACAGGATATTATAGTTAAATAAAACATTTTGTTTTGAGTGCAATGCAAACCTATTATTGTGTGACTTATATTGAATTAGATCATTCTTTATTTAAGCTAGGGTGTCCTCGCGACTGAACCCAAGGCATTGAAAGTTGACGTAAAATTCAAGTAGTTTCTCCCTAAATTGGGAGTGTTGTCCATGGTATACCAACAGACAGCTCTGATACGGCTCTATATTAGGAGAACGCGGTGTTTTAGTCCCGTACCTTCTTCGCGGAAAGGGACTGCAGGTTTGCACTCTGCCGTCAGTCCGTCAAACGTGTTTTCCAGACTTTTTCTACACGGTTGCTGATATTTCTTATGACTATCAATCCTCATGAATTTAAATTTCGTTACAGTCAGATGATTTTTGAGTAGTTTTGAACCTTGAACGTTTTCTAAACGGTTAGAAGGTATTGAAATGATATTTGGTATTAGTTAAACATCAAGTTAAAATGTTGTTACGGTCCGATGATTTTAATGAAAATATGGCCCTTGGACTGAAAATTAAAAAAAAAATTTCAGACTTGTTTCTTAATGATTGGAGATATGGTACAAGTGTCAACCATTATGAGACCAAGTCCCTTTGGACTTGCCGGTAGTGGACTTGTTTGCAATTCTATCCACACTTGTTGTATCAGACACCCGTACCACAATATCGAACATAATGTACGATCAGAAGGCACAAAAATCAAGCATACATGTATGAGTAGAAGGCACAATATCACATACATGTGCGATCAGAAGGCACAGTATCAGACATACATGTACGATTAGAAGGCACAGTATCAGACATACATGTACGATTAGAAGGCACAGTATCAGACATACATGTACGATTAGAAGGCACAGTATCAGACATACATGTACGATTAGAAGGCACAGTATCAGACATACATGTACGATTAGAAGGCACAGTATCAGACATACATGTACGATTAGAAGGCACAGTATCAGACATACAGTTACGATTAGAAGGCACAGTATCATCCAGCAATTTATGTAAGAGCAGAAGGCATAATATTAGGCATATATGTACGACCAAAAGGCACAATATCGGACATTATTAACCAGTTGTGTAAAATATATGTGAAATTGTCCATATAATACGGATCTAGTGAACTAGCCCAATACATAAAATACAGGGCCAATAAGGAAAAAAAACAGGCTCAATACAGAAAAACAGGGTCAATACAGGAATATAACTTCCGGTTATTTATATATAAATTTAATTTAAAAAAACACAGTTCGTTTGCATTAAGTAAATTTACTGCACAATTTTCAGGGGAAAAAATTACATTTTCATACTGAGGGTTATTCATATTAATCTTTTAATAGGTCCATGAGAAGCCGAATTGGATCGAGTATAGCTATATTGCTCAATGATAAAATGGTATTAAATTTTTTTTACCGGTTAATAAAAGTGTCATTAAATGTGTGTTTTCATATTCTTCATGCATTATGTCCTCGGAAAGCGGTGTTGGGCATCGAATAACTGTATTAGACCTCGGCGTTGCCTCGGGCTAATACAGCTATCCTCGACACAATGCAGCTTCTCTTGGACATAATACAGGTCGAATATGAAAACTTCCATTTAATAACACTATATACATGCACGATAAGAGAGTACAATATCACATACATGTACGATAAAAAGGCACATTATTACATGAAAAGAATTTTGCGTGATTTAGATTGGTAAAAAACTAATTTCGGGTTATTTTAAATCGCAACAGTACTACAATTGCATCAAAATATGGTTATTTTTGTCCACTTCACAGTTCTGCTACAAAAGCGGTCAAGCGGAAAGAAATGTTGACCTATTTTGTGATCTGATTCATATATGCGTTTGTTACACAAAAATCTTGCCAACAACAGTAATATATGCTTCTGCTGCTACATGTAATAGATTTGCTGCGATAGACGAGGATGTCATTATTTTATTAATGTAACAAAACAGTAAGTGACTTTGATATGCGGTTGCTATCGACATTTCTTAGCAATCAAAAATGTTTTATTGCATTAAAAGATTTTTGCGTTTTTAATTGGTACAAACAACTTTCGGGTCACGATAAATCGCAACAGTACTAAAATTGCATTAAAATAAGGACATTTTTTGTCTGCTGTGCGATTCTGTTGCACAATGGTCCAGCGTAATCCAAAATCGACATGATTTTTCTCTAAAAACAGATCGAAAAGTATAATTGTTTGGTAGCATCCTCTGTTTTTCTGATTGAGATTTTATTTATGTAATAAAACAATTATTACAAAAATGTATATTCACCTGGCCAGAAAAAAAAGTTACCTTCACCGAGCAAGGTGAATATACTTTTTTGAAGGCTGAGAAATCCTGATAGCGACCGTACATCAAAATCAGTAATTGTTCTATTACATAAATAAAAACACCATCTTCCTTCATCAGAAAAAACAGAGCATGCGGAGGGACGGATACAGGATTTTCGAAAAGGGGGCGTAAATAGGAGATATCGGAAAAGGAGGACCACGAAGTAATCCTCCCGCGCATAGCAGAGGCGCATTAACGGCAGGGGCCTCTTAAGGCCCCGAGAAGCTCTTGAAAAATAGGTCAAAATCCTGCATTCTCGCAATTTCCAAGCATCAAAATGAATTTATTTAACACAAGGTTTTTATAGTGTTCAGTAACCTTTATTTGGTACCGGATACAACAGAGATATCATAATAATCGAATTAGTACCGTTAATGCATTAATATATGGCGAGGACGAGCGGGGATTACATTTTTACCTTTTGCGCTGGTTGTTACCCTCCCTGTTCTCTCCTTTCCTTTTTTAAATAGGGGAGGGGGCTCCCCCTCTCCGGACACGCCACTGATGCGTACATTTTGTAATTGTTGTAATGCTGTTTACTGTGGTCATTTTTTGTTAATACTGTATTTTGATATTGATTAGCTAATAATCCTAAAATTCCAGTTTCATCACATTTTAAAATATATTGAAAAATGTATCAATAAATCAATAAGTTAATTTTTACATTTCTAACAGTATATGTATACTTACAGGTGATTTAATGACCACTCAAATTGGAATTAGTTTATTAGAAGTCATAAAAACAGGTTTGAACTGTTCAAAACCAGGTCAATATTGGATTGATTGATTGATGTTTTATGTCCAGCAAGCAATATTTCAGCTATATCCATTACGTGATTATGAAAAAAATACACATTAGATAATAAAATAATTTAATATTCCTCCCTAAAACTACTATGAGATCTCATAAAATAGTATGAAAATATATACAAAAAAAATGTAATTAAAACTATAAAAAGTATGTAATATCACGATTAGCAGTAAAATGATATTTCTTTTAAAAACTTTAAAATTGTATCGCCTGTGACAGTTTTAAATAGGTTTAATTTATTAGATGAAAAGTAAATTGCTTTATTGTAGGGAAGGACACACTAGAGTTATCGGTCTTTGTCTATACCATTGTAAATTTTCTTCTAGAACATTCCTAATCACGTAAATTCCCGTTGTTACGTCAGAATTTCGTCCGAATTTTCCAGCGTCTACGTTTTTAGATCAATTTAAAATTTGAGGCCAAAGATAGCAGTATGTTTATTTTTCGTGTTTAAGCCATGCCTGTAAAAACCTGAATCACTCCCCCTTTTTAAAGAGTTGATACTGCTTTTCTATCATTTGTTTTGCAGAAATCATCAGTATGCATTTATGCCTTGGACAACAGTTACCAACCAAGTCCTTCACGACTGGCTTTGACTGTACCTCGTGATCCGTAATTTGGAGTTGACAAACGCATAAGAGTTAAAACCGATGGAAAACTGTGTGTTGGCGTAAATTAGCGACACATCGCTTGGGGAATGAATAATATGGACCATTTAATTTTCGCTTGGTTTACTGAGTCTCTGTTTCCAAGGACCAGTTACCATTTTGTATCTTTCATAATGATTTTGTATAATGGGCCTGCCAGATGCGGCGGCAATTATTATACCAGTCGTGTGCAACTTCGTCAAATAATATACATATAAAACTTTATTCGACTCTTTATTTAGCTTACAAAACTACAAGAACATACTATTGTTCGATATTTGTTCGTCGTCACTGTACCTCTGTCTGTCCGTTATTGCAGTCGTGTAAATGTTTTATTGGCCATAAGAAAATGTATTGCAAGAAAACCACAAAATCCATTCACTTGCTGTAGTTAACTTTCCGTGTTTTAATGCAGAAGTTTTGGTCATGAAAGTGAATCTATAAATAAAATAAAATAAGTATCTACAATATAGAAACGTTCCCGAATCTGGGCCATCCAAACAGTCCTTCAAGACAAGCCTCATGGTGTATGGACTGTTACATGGCACCCATTAGGGTCGTTGATCGTTCTTTAAAATACAACTATGTGTCGTGTTGGTATTACCAAGACTACACCTTGTTTAAACAACTTGTTCTCGACGTTTCTAAAACAATTAAAATTATGATGCAGTAGTGGCTGGATCTCATGAATTTATTATGAACCTCTACTCTAAATCCCAAGCACTTTGCCATAAACGATAAATAAATAAATTAATTAATGCTTTAAAATCAGTAAAAGGTATGACACAATCAATTATATCGTTATTGAAGGCCTTTTTTGACCTCCTCGTCCACGATCGTGTTCCCACATGACCTGAGATCCAAATAAACACAACTTCTTTTTCCAAAGTTACAAGGGATTTGTAAATTTGAATAATTTTAAAAATATTAGTGTTCTTAAATTTGAGGGTTTTAAAAGCAAGAAGACATGACTTTTTAAAAACCTCAAGAGAGTCATAAAAAATTTGTGCTCGTTTTTTTAGAACAATCAAAAATATTATTAACGTAATAATACATTTTTTGGCTGATAAATCCTAATAGCGACCCACATCAAAGTAATTAATTGTATAATATGCAGCTCGTCTTTTAGCGAGGTGAATATTACGTTATCTCTGGTTGAGAAATCCCGATAGTGACCTATATCAAAGTAAATAGTTGTATATAATCACACATACATGTACACTCAGAGGACATAATATCACACCCAATGTACGATCAGAAGATGCAGTATCAGACATACAAGTAAGATCAGAAAGAACAAAATCAGTCATATATGTACGACCAAAAGGCACAATATGATACATACATGTACGATCAGAATGCACAATATCAAAAATACATGTACAATCAGTGGGCACAACATTACATTACGTACATCTACGATCAGAATGCACATATCAGGCTTGTATACGATTAGAAAACACAATATCACACATGTACGATCAGAAGGCACAATATTATATACTCATATAGAAATCTGTATTTTGATTCGCTTGGACGCCGTCACGTGACATGTGATATTTCGCTGAGTCAACCGGTAATAATTGTGTAGCATGGTAAGGTCACCCTCGCGTAAGATTTTTTACTCACGCGAGGGTGACCTTACCATGCGACCCAACGGTTACCGGTTGACGCAGCGAAATATCACATGTCACGTGACGGCGTCTGAGCGAATCAAAATAAAGAAGAATTTTTCCTGTGGTAAAAAGGTTAAAATGTCCAAAATATGTTGCAAATATTGAATTGTTTTTATTTAAATATTCGATATAATATAACAGTTATCACTTATTAGATGATATGTGACCCGGCAAGTCTTTCCTCTCGAAAATTAAGGTCACTCTCGCGTGATCTTACTTTCTCCGGGAAAGAAATCACCAGGTCACACACCAACTAGGGTGATAATTGTATAATATCGCACAATATCAGACATACATGTGCGATCAGAAGGTACTATATCAGACATACATGTGCGATTAGAAAGCTCAATATCAGACATACATGTACGCTCAGAAGGCACGATATCGCATCTACACAAAAGTACATGTACGACCAGAAGGCATGCGTTAACTCGTACATTTTTAGTGGTAAAAATACTTCTGACTGTTGTGTTAATTTTTAGTTGTAAAAGATATATAAAAAAACTAGAAATGAACAAATATACTTCATTTTCTTGTCCAGCGAGCAATACATGTATATCGGCTACATATATATTCATGTCGAGAACTAGAGTACACACGGATAAACCAAAAAGGAAAAGGTATCGAAAAATTAGAACAAATTAAACGTTGACTGCTGCTGGAAAAGTATGAAGTATTGTGTATAAATCTGGGAACCCTCTAAGTATATATTTCAATGGGTTACATGCATGAGAACATGAACAATTTTAGAATGTAGCCATCAACGAGTTATGCTACAATTCGTTCAAATCAGATTATATGAATCATTTAGTATAGTTTTGTATTTCATTGAAATGTTCATTCGCGGCCACCATTACAATTCACACAACGTTCCTATGACATATTTATTCTGCGTGCTTTGTTTTAGGTTGGTCCAAATGTTCTGCATAGGTCATTATTATTAATTTTCGCCCTCTAAAGTGTAAGATGCCGCCTTGCTATTTGGAAATGCTGATCGTTAATAAATAAAATCTCAAGCAAACAATAACGACAACAACTGATGCTTGCAAAGTTAACATGTATTTTTTTATACATCTTAAACTGCTACAGCATCATATCGATTTCACAACGCATAATGGCGTTTGAAATGATGAGACATTCTAAAACAGTGCGTTGTGAATGCTTCTTTATTGAACAAATATTCTGTTACAAATAGTTCGTCAAGAATTAAATATTGTTGTCTTTACGAACTCGTGACAAAAAAAACAATCATTATAAATTCATTTGTTCTGAGAACAAATGAGAAAGTCTTTCCACTCTCCCTCTAAAGTAAGAAAATATATGTGATGCTATGGGCTTTGGTGTCTGCTGCTAGTCATAAAAATGAGTTATTTAAGTAAAGAAGTGGTCCCGAGCCAAAAAAAATATGGATTGTTAAGGACTTTCATTCCGTTGCTAGGGACAAAAAGCAACTTCCGTTCATGAAATGACATATGTCAATAAAGTACATCATTCTGAATTTAAAAATATATAGTTTCTAAGGACTTTTTATAACAGTTACCTTGTTGCTAGGGTATGACCTTGACCTATTACCTTTGATCTTTGGCTCAAATTAAAGCTCTTTTCCTACTGATCACTTCAAACCTATATATTTACTATATTATCTCTAACCGTTTTCAAGTTTTAACCAAAAAAAAACAATTAACCGGAACGCGTCAAGGGCAGTAACTCTGTCTGCTTCTATGTTTTATGGTTTGTGAGATATAGTGCTAACAGGACATATAGTGACCTTTGACCTTGAGATATGACCTTGACATTTTTAAATGTAATATGTCACTTAGGATCAATGGTGGTGGTCCCAAGTCTCTACGACTTACGGTTTATGAGAAAAAAATTTTGATGCATTGCAACATTTTTCAGGTCAAAAACGCGTAAACAGGAAGTCGATTGGAAAAAATATTCATCGCCATAAGTCAAGCGACATTTTGTACACTTCAGATTTTGAGAATCGGTTACGGTTTCTGAGTTTATTTGCTAACAAGGGTTTACCCTGTTGGGCAGATAACTCTGTTACTAAAAATAGATCGGTTTCACATGGTGAACCAAGTCATCTCTCGATATGACCGATTAATGGTACCAAGTATCGAAATGATATGTCTCGACACTTTTTGGCAAACCTCAGCGGAAGAAGAAGAAAATAATAATCACAAGAAATACAGTAAGGTCTTTCCCTTGGAAAGGGAAAGACCTTGATTATACGTTTAAGGGGTCATATAAGACCTTCTCGTTTTTACTGATTGTGTTTGACCAAAAAACTTTTAAGCTATATCATGGCATTCAATTTTTAATGTGGAAGTAAGCCAGAATACCCGGTAAAAACCCCGACCTTTGGCAGGAAAATCTGGCAATTATTGTCAATTAAAGTTAGAGTCGTGCACATCCGGACAGCAAAAAGGCTCAACCCAAAAAATAAAATGTAATACTTTGACAAGTCAAGATCAATTATCGTTACAGCTGCCGTCATCTGTACCTCATTACCTTATCACTGTTCTTTAAAATTTAAAAGTTCCCATGATAATAAATTATGTCTCTGTTTTGATACCCAGCTAATGTACTATGTATTCTCTTAAAGAAGTGTCATTATTACAATGTAGTTTGTAGTGAATGTTTATGTATTAATTATCTTCCTTCATTTACATATACCTACACGACCTGGCGACGAGAGTAGAATTCGGAGAATACTCTGTTGAATTTAACATTCTACGAATTTTCTTGGTTTTATTCAAAACAATTCCGAAGGATATACCAACATTAATTAGATTAATGGGAAGGATTATTCATTGCTGACTATAAGGTAGGAAAACCTACGGAATGCTAAGAAATTTGACAGAGCCGGAGCAGAAAACTAAGACATATGATGAAATAGTACAACTGTTAAATGAACAGCTTACACCAAAGACAGTCGTAATTGCAGAAAGATTTCGTTTTTATAAAAGAAATTAACACGAATATATTATGCTATTATTAAACGACACCATAAGGGATGGACTAATGTGCGGATTACAAAATTAACAAATTCAGAAGGAACTTCATACTATTGCAGACTTCATTGGTATTTCTTGCCATGGAAAAAGCTTCGAAAGACGCTATAGAACTAAGAAATGCTTGTGCTCCTGTTTTTCTAGTGTCACAAATTGAAAACAAAAGGCAGTCACAAGTCAACATCCTGTTACGGATGTGCAGGAAAGGTTAATTTTTTTGCTGATTAATGTTATTGAAAGACGCAGTTTGTCAACAGCGCAATTAAAGAGGGCATATTAAGAAGGGGTGTAGAGGAAAAAGGAACCGGCCATTAGGAAAGTTCATTAACTTGAAGATAGTGTGGAAGATTAATCAGAGAGAGAGAGAATTCTAGAGAAATAAATTGAGAGAGAGAGAGAGGATTCTAGAGAAAAAATTATGCCGAATGGAGTTCCAAGTGTAAATGTGAAATACAAAAACCAGAGATAAGTTAGATTTATTTGTTATTCGGAAAGGAGGTTCGCCGTTGTTTGCTCGACAGTGTAAACAAACGCATAAACAAGTTGATTACGCCCGACATTGTGCTTACATACTATGACCATGTAATTCTTTGTGACTTGCTTGTGATGCATCACCATTTGGTTTTGAAATACCAGATGGTTCCAAGAGACTCATAGCGTTGCTTCACGATCGTTATCAAGATCAGAACGTAACTATGCAAAAATCGCAAAGAAAACGCTTTGTATTGTTTAGAGTTTATATAATTTCTACACATATTCGTTAGGTTGTTTGGTAGACAGTTGACTCTAATTAAGGATCATCAGCTAGCGACCGCTATTTTTCATCCAAATAAAAGTGTTTCGAATACAACCGCTGTACGATTACAGAGGTATGCATTTTACTTGTCAGGATTTAACGAGATTAAATATAGAATCCCTTAGAAAAATTTGAATGCCGATGGATCGTTGAGATTGCCAATGCAGGTAACTGAAAAGAAATACTTAACTTTTACGCAGTAATATTTACTTTTAGAGGAAATTAGAGATTATACCGGTTAAACGTCTACAGCTATTGCATGAAATTCACCCAGTAAAAATGAAGGCTTTGGCATGCAGGTATGTGTGGTGGCATGGGATAGATACAGATATCGAAAAAAACGGTAAAACAATGTGTTGGTAGAGAGAATAAAAATATTCCAGCAACCGCGTCGTGACATCCTTGCGAATGACCCGCATTGTCGAGAGGGTACACGTTGATTTTACAGAAACTTTTTTTAAAGCGTATGTTCTTAGTACTTGTTGAAGTACATTTAAAATGGTCTAAAATTATGGAAATAACCTCTACTACATCAAAGAAAACTATTGATGTTTTAAGTTCTATATTGTTACGCAATAGAATTCCAGTTCAAGTTGTGTGAGGAGTTCGCGACGTTCATAAAACAAGATGATGTAACACATTTCAGATCCGCACCATATTATCCAGCGACGAATGAGTTAGCCGAAGGATTTGTTCAAGCATTTAAAAATTGTATGACCTCAAATAGAGGATGATTCTCGCGATGTGAACCAGAGAATAGCAAACTTTTTATTAATGTATATACTTCTTATATAACAACTAATGAGACGACTGCTAGATTATTTATGGGAACAGTCGACATTTTGAAGTAGGAGATACATTGATTGTTTGAGATTACCGAGAGAGAAAAGATAACGGATAAACGGATTTCAGGTCTAATTAAATTTGTAGACGGACCGTTAAACTATAACAGGAGTGGAATGGAAAAGGCATTTCGATCATTTGTGTGATTCTTAAATGCAACGTGTCACTGAAAGTATCAAGGAACTGAATATTGTAGATCAAAATTTTGAGCAAATTGTGTCACCACCTGTTTCATCGCCATCTGAATCGGTGGCCACAGAGATAACAATACCAAATATGGATCCGTAAATGAAAAGCGAGATCCTTAGAGAACCACCGCAAAGACTTTTAACAGAAATATGAGCATTGCGTTATTTGTGTACTCTAATCCAAATAATACAAATAAACTGAAGACCAAATCTGGCAATTGCTTGGAGGACATTTTTAACAGACTTTTGGTACTCCGCTAGGTACTAACTGTGCTCCTCTCCTCGCCGACCTGTTTTTGTACTGCAATGAGGCAGAGTTCCTGGAAGACCGGCTGAAGCAGAAAGAAAAGACACTGCCCCAGACTTTTAATTTCACATTCCGCTATATTGAGGATGTTTTGTCCCTCAACAATGATATATTTGGTGACTATTTGCATTCAATCTATCCTAGAAATAAAAGACACTACAGTACACTTAGGTCGGCCTCTTCTAAAATTAGACTCTAGAAAACTACAACCTAGACACTACGACAAACGTGATGACTTCAACTTTCCAATAGTCAACTTCCCGTTCATCGATAGCAACATTCAAGCAGCTCCAGCGTACATTTCACAACTTATGCGTTATTCTAAATCTTGTGATCGGTATTCCGATTTTCTACACCGCTTACTGCTGTTGACTTCTAAAAACTACTCAAACAAGGGTTGTTGTACCTAGGTTGATCTTACCCCTTCATAAGTTCCATGGTACCATGACTTAACCGTTATGGGAAATCTGTCTCTCAAATACGATCGGACATTTTCGCCGAGTCATAGCTGGCCTTTCCTATTCGTGGATCAGACTTTTTTCTAGACAAGACGATGAGTAACTCGACGGTTGTCTAATTAGAGACAGACACTGCTTATTTGTCCGAAGCACTTGCCTGCACCCATAGTTTTTATTGATTTCGGGTTAATCACTTTCTGTTTTATGCTGTTGGTTTTTGTTTTGCGTTGTATATGTTTGTCCATATCCGGATTTGTAAATGCCCCTTGACTTTCGGCTCTTGTTGTTCGGTCGGTTAAATTGCTATTTTTCTTAGAACATTAGACTAGTTAATTGTTCGTAAGTTTAGTAAAGTAAAATGTACTGTCAATCGATTCTTATTTTAGTAAATCTGTTTAATTCGTTTTAAACAGATGTAGTATTCCAGAAATTGGATAAATTATTAATTATCGTTACAGCTGTCATCTGTACCTCATTACCTTATCACTGCTCTTTATAATTTAAAAATTATAATAAATAATGTCTCTGTTTTGATACCCAGCTATTGTACTATGTAATTTCTGGATATGTGTCGTTATTAGAATGCAGCTTGTAGTGAACGGTTGTGTATTAATTATCGGCCATCAGTTACATATTCAACATGAGACAGGCACTAACTAACTACCTTAACCATATACCACACGTTTGTTTTATAGAACTGGTATACCATGATATTTCAGCAGATTATCGGAATTCCAATGGGTACAAACTGTGTCCCACTTCTTGTCGATTTTTTCTAGTATTCTTATGAAACTGAATTTCTTCGACGTCTTATTAAAGACAAGAAGATTCAATTAACCAATGGGAAAATACTGAGAGGGTTCCCTGTGCTCGACCCACAGAGCAGCCAGCGCGTCCCCGGGTGGCGGATAGGGGAGACCCTCTCGTTGGGGGGTTGTCAGGTCACAATACGGAAAGCCTGACCGCGGACCGTAGTGGGTAATACCGGTCGCACCATAATAAACATCGCCCTCTTTATTTATAACCAATTATTAATGGGCGGGATCTAGGGGCTTATTCATGTTACAAATCATTTATAGCACCGCCTTCCTCGTTAGACAAATACACCTTCTCGCGCTAAAGCGCTCGAAGGTGTATCTGTCTAACTCAGAAGACTGTGCTATAAATATAACTTTTATCGACACAAACGAAACCCGTATGTAGATTGTGGTCGTCGTTTCAAAGCGATGTTGAGTTCTTACAGAAAATAAAGTATTTATTGAAATGAAACTTCCAATAAAAGGTATAGAAAACACATTTAGAGTAATTTCTTTACATGACTGAATATTTCCGATGCGCGGGCAGATTGCACGAATTTAAGATTAAAAACGGGTTTGTCTTCGATGTACACATGCGGAAGTCGAATGTTTACATTTTAAGGTTCACACAATTTTATGTCTGGGCCCGATCCTGTGCATCATTGATGAATTTAGGGAGGTTATCAATGCTATATGCGTTATATAAGTGGCTATAGGTTACCATCCTTGTTACAAGTTTTTTTGTTTATGAAGAGGACCACCCAAAGGATGCTGTGTAATCCAATTTTCACAAGTGAAATTATTATTTACTCCTCAAAATTTCCAATTTTACAAAAAATAAAGTAAAAACAAAATTAGACAAAGTTGATCTAGCGATCACTGATACCCCCGCTTTTGTGAATATTTCTAAAGTTTTTCGTGGACTGTGACCTTGAAATTTGATGGATTTCCACCAAAATCAATAGGCTTCTTACCAACAAAATATATAACAATATTTTACAGTTTCATTAAAATCGGATGCAAACTTTTTGAGTTATTGTCCAAAAACAACTTTTTTGTAAAAATTTCTAACGTTTTTCGTGAACCGTGACCTTGAAATTTGACGGATTTCCCCCAAAATCAATAGGCTTCTTACCAACCTGATATATAACAATATCCCTAAGTTTCATTCAAATCACATGCAAACTTTTTGAGTTATCGTCCGGAAACAACTTTTTTGTAAAAATTTCTAACGTTTTTCGTGGACTGCGACCTTGAAATTTGACGGATTTCCCCCAAAATCAAAAGGCTTTTTACCAACCTGATATATAACAATATCCCAAAGTGTCATTCAAATCGGATGCAAACTTTTTGAGTTATTGTCCGGAAACAACTTTTTTGTAAAAATTTCTAACGTTTTTCGTGGACTGTGACCTTGAAATATGACGGATTTCCCCCAAAATCAATAGGCTTCTTACCAACCTGATATATGACAATATCCCAAAGTTGCATTCAAATCGGATGTAAACTTTTTGAGTTATCATCCGGAAACAACTTTTTTGTAAAAATTTTCTGACGTTTTTCGTGGACTGTGACCTTGAAATTTGACGGATTTCCCCCATAATCGATAGGCATCTTACCAACCTGATATATGACAATATCCCAAAGTTTCATTCAAATCGGATGTAAACTTTTTGAGTTATTGTCCGGAAACAACTTTTTTGTTAAAATTTCTAACGTTTTTCGTGGACTGTGACCTTGAAATTTGACGGAATTCCCCCAAAATCGATAGGCTTCTTACCAACTTGATATATAACAATATCCCAAAGTTTCATTCAAATTGGATGTAAACTTTTTGAATTATCATCCGGAAACCAAATGTGGACGGACGAACGGACGGACGGAAGGACGGACGGACAGACATGAGGACCACTATATACCCCCGACTCTGTCGAGCGGGGGTATAAAAACCAATCTACGTACAAATTAAAGATGAAATGGGAGCTGGTGGCAGGCTTAGTAGTTTAGAAAGTTTAGAAATGACTCACCTGAATCAAGTCAACGAGTTGATTAATTTGTTAAAAAATATGAACAATCGTTCAAGGTCAACACTGATGAGAGTTATAAAGGTGTCATACTGGTAGTGACTTGTATAATCCCCTCTTAGTACCAGAGGGGTGCCAAGTTTTCAGACTACGAGAAGAATCGCATTGAAAGTATTGGCAGATCATTTTTATGGAGAAATTAATCAACTAAATCACGAGTTGCATTCATTTTTGGGACTGTTCAAGTCTGAAATACTTAATAACCCATTCTCGATAGTCATGCAAAAATTCATTTTGTCATTAAACGCGGATTTGCACATGTCTTCTGTTTGCGCTCAATTTTCTTATAAGACACCACTTTGCTTCTAGGGAATGAAAAAATAACAGGTTCCGCGTTTAGATGTGTAAAATTCTCCGAAATACAGTACCATATATTTCCGATCGATACCTTTCCATAATCCCCAAAATGTCTTCAAATTATAGTACAACAGACGGGTCCCATCTTTTAAACCAATTCTCAAATTTAAACAAATTTTATATGAATAAAATTTTTAATGACATTTTATGGTATTTTATTGTCAGAATCGCCCAATCTTTACGGTGTCTTTCCGACGGGTGTTTGGCTGACATTTAAATGACAGTATAAGAATTAAATGCAGTCCGAGTTGTCCTATTTTCTACGGGCCGAGCAGTCCTTACTACGGTCCGAGTTGTCTGCGTTCCAAGTTGTTCGGTTACCAATTGCAGTACATATATCAAAAAGATACGAAAGCCCAGAAGGCTCATTCGATATTCGAAATTCGAGATTCAAGATTCGAAACTCGAAATTCGAGATTCGAAATTCGAGATTCGAAATTCAATAGTTATAACCAATCAAATTGTGTGTAACATAATCGTCTACCAATCAGAATAATTCTTATATAAACGTAGCCACGTGCTATTATGTTTATTTGGTGTTTTAACAGTCGACATATTTGTCAACGAATGACTTGTTCAACATTGTTTTGTTAAAAAAATCAAATTTATAAACTTTATTTGTTATTTTATCAAATGAATTCAGTTTACAATAACATCTTGATTTTACAAATCAAGAAACAAAAATGTACATGTAAAACGGAATTTTTTTTTTGGGGGGGGGGGGGGCTATCAGGGGTGGATCCAGAGGGGGCCCTCCCTTTTGACGGAAAAATTTGGTTGGATATATAGGAAATCATTGAAGCATGACCAAAGTGGCCCCCCTTGGCCAGTCAGTGCCTCCCCTTTTCGAAATTTTGGATCCGCCACTGGCTTATTTTGGCCCTTTGAACTTAGAAATGTGCTGAAAATACCAATTAATTATCTTGTCAGCACAAATCCTCTGAAACTACTTAGTACTATACAAAATTTTATGAAACTTGGTATGTAACTAGTACACCATATATGTAGTGCATATTATCAGGAATTGTTGATTCCTAAATTTATATGGTAGTTATGGCTCTTTGAACTTAGGAATTTTCAGTAATCCTCAATAATCATGGTTTTCGCATTAACTCCCCTACAACTACTCAACCAAATTTTATGTAGTTTCGATATAACCAAGGAATTCTGATTGGTAGAGATTATGTCACACGCAATCTGATTGGCTAAAACTATATTGAATTTCGAATTTCGAATCTCGAATTTGGAATATATAAGAACTATTCTGATTGGTAGACGATTATGTCACACGCAATCTGATTGGTTATAACTATATTGAATTTCGAATTTCGATTCTCGAATTTCGAATGAGCCTTCTGGGCTTTCGTAAAAAGAAGACAACACATATGTATACAAAAAGTTGGTTTATATTTCCCATTAAAACAATTTCCTGTTTTATATACCAGTATATAAGAACAGATGCTATATTTTAATAATTCAGACATGATGAAAGTTTCCACAAGTACATGCCAGAAAAAAAGACTCCTCCCTGCCTCATAAAAAATTTTGAAAATTGGCCCAAGAAGCTAATGATTTTTTGTTACATGGCCTTATGATCCTTTTGTAAATCTCAGATTACACTTTTTGATATAAACAATTATTTTCCACAGTTAATTGGCGTTCTGAAATGCGGCTGAATTTTCATTTTGATATAGCGATTTTCCATATTAAATTTTGACCTTGTTTTGAACGGAAGTGTACATTAGGAAAATTCCATTTGTTGTCTATTCGAAATCTTTCGGGTAATTTCGTCGGCAGTTGAGTCGGGAAAAGTCTCGCGGTTTGTCCGAATACCATTGTACGTTACGAAAGCAGACGAACGTTTGTAAACAACATTAGACCCCTTTAGAAACAAAAATGGCCGACTTCCTATGGAAATTCGATCTATCAAAATGAAAATTTAGCCGCATTTCAAAACGCCGTTTAACAGTGGAAAATAATTATTGGTTTCAAAAAGTGTAATATGAGGTCTACAAAAGGACCATAAACTCGACCAAACGCGGTAGCAGTTTTCCATTTTGCAAGCAAAAACCCGTCGGACTGACACGTAACGTTTACTATAGCTAATTTCATATACATTTTCGAGAACTGGTGACGTAATGTACAATATGTCAAAAATTAGGTCGATTTTAAAAATTAGATTATCTTTGCAATAGGAACGACAGCACAATTGATGACCTTTGCACCTCGTTGTCCTCGAATGTAGTTCACCATAAAATGGTATATTTCTTTGTATTTTTTTTCTTTTGATTTTTTCTGGTTTTGGTTCTACTTTTGGGCTTATTGGAAAGGAGTTTTGAAAAAAATTAGAAATTAAACATTTGATGAAATATAATGGATAAGGAGTATTATAGTATAGTGGAATAATTGCCAATTTCCTGTTTTCGGAGTCTCTCAGACTTCATCCCTGAAGATAGGGATGCTTCCAGAGATAGAGTTAACATTGATCAATTTTTCTAAATTTTGGATGTAGTTTGGAAGTGGTATGGTACTTTCAGACTGCCAAATGGCATGCCAGAAGCATCGGTGGAATTTGTTTAAATTGACTTTATGTTATAATAGACAAAGAGGAAAAAAGAGGTCAAAACAATTGTGTTTTCGTTCCAATAACCGGACGCTTACCTGTAATGTTTTGCAAGTGTGTAGTTTAAGGAGTTTATCTATGAAACAAATAGGTTAATAAATAAATAATATCTATTGGATAAAAGTAAAGTTTTACTCCATTATATCTTAAGCCATCGAGAACCGGCAAAACCAGGTTATATAAAGAAAATGCCTACCAAAGGAAATAATTAAACCTATATTGGCTACAAAATCAGACTTGACACCAACTGTTATGTCGGATAACGTTAACTGACAAGATTTTCTCTTCTTCCTTTCAAACGACCCTTGGAAATTTGTGAAATGTGTATGCCTATGCCCTTCAGTTATGCGTGTCTCGACAGTTAAACGAGTTAAAAGTAGTCTACACACTAGTACTTTCTTAGGAAACGACATGCTTGGGTGTTTGCTGCAAGTTGTTATCAATTCACCGGAATAAGAGGATGACAATTTTGATAAGTTTATTGATGATAGTTGTTCAAAGTGGAAGCCAATCAGAAGGCGAAAGAGGCTTCCTTAATCTTGGTTATTTAGAGATCAAGAATAGCAACAATGCAGTAATTACTCCTGATGCAGAAGTTCCAGTTAAATTATAATCGGTAAACTTTATCAATTACCTCATAATTTTCCAGTGGCAGTCTTTTAATGCTCCTAATGTCTCATCCTTTTTACGTTTAGTGTTTATTGAGTGTTCGTTAGCTGAAATATTGCTAGTTTGATTAAGCAATCACTCAGTCAACCTTTTATTTTTGAGTTGCGTTTGTTTTACTGTTATTGCGAAAACCGTTGCTTAGTTGATAAAGTTACAGCAGGCTATGCTGAAGATTGTGACTGGACCTGCTGAGAGATTATTTAATTCTACTGCTGAAGGTGCCCACTAGTGTGTGGAGTACAGAACTGATAGCCGTCAAAGAATGTCCAACAGAAAAACTGTTCTTTTCTAAAGGAATCCAAGTTTGCGGCGATGGATCTGATGCCTGTATACAGAAAAGATCAGAAAACTGTACAAAGGTGTTTCTTTCGCTACAAAACGATTTTGCCGTTCAAGGAATACATTTGCTTGATACAGATACAAATAGCAAAGCTTTATTCCTTGCGATGGCTGCGAGAATACTTAGCAACCTTGCCAAATCTTCTTTGTATTGGATAATAACCGGTCAGTTTACTGTCACTTGCAGCCACCATCATGTACAAGTTCTGTGTTTCATAGTGTCCATTGGACAGGTCTAACTTGTGCATAGTAGAAATACTGTGACCATACTGGGAGGGTTCCCAGTGCTCGACCCACAGAGCAGTCCAGTGCGTCCCCAGGTGGCGAATAGGGGAGACCCTCTTGTTGGCGGTTGTCAGGTCATAATACAGAAAGCTTGACCGCGGACCGTAGTGGGTAACGTGTTTGGAGAGTGCCACGCTCCTTGCACGATCAAGACCCCTTTTGTAGATTTCGAAAAAAGAGTAGGCTTATTGTAGCCGCTACAAAAGGCTAAATTTTCCGCCCCTACCCAAAACTCCTTACTTTTACAGTGGCAATTGTATTCCCTGTGACCCATGCCACCCCCATTTTCCGTTGATTTATTGTTTGTTAACTTGTTCTCGTCCTGAATATAGCTGAAATACTGCTCGCTTGACGTAAAGCAGACATCCAATCCAACCCATAGTAGAAATATCAATGTTTCATAATTTTAAAAGTAGTTTTAATTATCAGCGTATTTTTGTTGGTGTAGTTACACGAAACACAAAAATTCTATTTTAATATTTTAACAATGTGCAAGTGCGTCATGGCGTCGTGAGCGAAACCAACCAAGTTTCTTGTTTACGAGAAGAATAAAAATTTTGGATTTGAAATGCCACTCCAAAGTAATTTTTATTTTCAAAATAAGTACAATGCTCTTAGCAACTTCAATATTATAGAGGTATGTTTGTAATAGACAATACAAATGAAAATGATTGGTGATCTATTTTGTGCAATTAGTGACTGTGTACATAATATATTTCATATATTTTTCACTTAAATATGAAAATTATGTGCGGTTAGACTTCTTTCAAATATATTAGTACTGGAACCATATACTGTAAGGGTTTACAGTGCTCGACCCACAGACATCCCCAGGTGGCGGATAAGTGATCCCTTATCGAAATATTAGCCCTCTGGCACATAATTGCAGCATTATAACAGCATTACTGCTGCATCATTGCCACAACATGTTGCGGCACTATTGCAGCAGCATCGTTTTTTGTATGCATAATTAGTTTTCCGGCACTAATGTTGCTGCAACATGTGTTGCGGCACTTGTGCCGGAAAACTAATTTGCACACTATTGCCGCAACATGTGGCATTGTTGCAGCAATAGCTTTTTTCGTATGCAAATTAGTTTTCCGGCACTAATGTTACAGCAACATTGCCGCAATGGTGCAGCAAAAGCGTTTTTCGTATGCAAATTAGTTTTCTGGCACTATTGTTTCAGCAACACGGCAGCAGTAGTCCAGTGCCTTTTTGAACAGCTTAATGAATGTTCTGTTATAATTATCATAACAATAGAGGTTTTAATATATTTTTACTAAATTTGCATATGTAAAAATATCATGAAAATGTTTTAAAAAATTAGTTTTCATTCTTAATAATATTTTTAAAAAGAGATGGATGGTGTGCTTCTTTAAATGAGATGGATACCATCATAATTTATACTGTCGCTGGTATCAACACTAGAACATTAAAAACAATTTTACATATTCATTTAATCCAGGAATAAACACAATTAAAAGTCTAACATTAACATAAATCTAGAATTAATTATATACATTAAATAGAAATTTATAGATAGAAAAAATATCTTATTAAGAATCAGTCAAAGTCAAAAATGACCGAATTTCATAAACAGGAAGTAGGTGTATATGAACCTAAATTGGATCCTTTGGTAGCCCATGCTGATCATGATGTGTACCCAATATCAAGTGGCTGCGTTCAGCTAGCTTGCTGAGAAAACTGTTCAGGAATTATAAATTTTAAATATTCTTAAAAGGTTTTCTTACAAGGCTTGATCGTAGTTTTATTAGCATTACTGAATATCCATGAAATGTCATATAAAGATACAAAAATATAAGATTAAAATATCAACATGAACAATACAGTATACTTCATCATCAGGAAAAATACATTAACTGTTGAAATTCTAAAAATGTAACAATAACACACAAATGTTAAAAATCTAACAATAATATACTTAACTATGTAATATATTTAAAAGGCTTGACAGAATATATATGAAGTTATAAAGTTCTAAGTCATAAAGTTCTTCGTTCTTTTTTTATATACCTCCTCATGGTGCCAACTTTGCTATTAAGTGCCGACATAAATTCTGAATCCTTCATCTTCAAAAAAATATGTATTTAAGCTTCAATGTGCAATGACAACCATATCACTAGATCTTGAAACACATGCAGTCATCTCAATTAGCAAAGGTCCCATTGAATAATTTACAGAATAATTAATTAGGTTAAGTGAATAACCAAAATATGATCAAGAGTGTGGTGATTCCATCTGCATGATTAAATGTGTGGTACTTGTTCAGCGCACAAATTAAAATTGTGTTCCTGCACGAGTGATCATATGTAGGTTCATTTTCTGTTTCCCCTACATATCTTACAATGATACCTGAAGAGAATACGGTATTACTTTTCTTGAGGTGTGCTAGTCTAAATATCCACACAAACTCGTTCATATATACATGAACTGTTACTTGGCGATACAAATTTATTCGCTACCAGAGTTAGAGTAGTGCTTTCTTGTTTTGTGATCAATTTGTATAACAACAACTTTATGTTGAGTCATTGTACCATTATTGTATTTATACTGCAAAATCTTTTTTTTTATTTTGTTCAAAGTATTTTGGCAAAATAAATAATTATCCTTTAAACCTTTCTTTTTTTTTATCAATATTGAATTTGAGCAAACAACAGAAAAGGGTTGTGACCTTGAAGCTATTTTACTGTTAAATTTCTGTATGTCACATATTGATATGTAGTCAGTTAAAGTTGACTGCTCAAATAAAACTATATTGCAGTTTCAAATAATATATGAGTGGTTGATTACATTTATGATTGATAAGTGTCAGAGTCTGACTTTGATATGAATTTAGGGGCTAATAAAACTATTTAACATTAATAATTAAAACTGCTGTTGCTGGAAAAGTTATACCTGTGTCGTAGCATTGCCAACAAAACATTTTAACTTCATGTAATAAAAAAAGAGGTAACAAAAACAATCATTCAAAACAATTGACTTAAATATAAGGCTATAGTTACATCTAAGACCCTTCATTAATTTAGAAGCTGATTTATCAGTAAAATCTTCCGGTTAAAAAAAAAACCATCAATCATCTTCTTTAAACAATATGATGGGGGTTTTCCCCTTTGATAACCCCAGAATGGAGATGATCCAGCTGCGTGGGACACACATCGGATGCTTCTGGCAATCGTTCATACCCTTCAGGAACATCTTGTCCCATTGCTATCACTTGCTAAAGAACACAAACAATTAATCTTATAAAAAATATTAACTTTGGTTAATCCAAAACACAGTTTTGTGTGGTTTTTTTTAACGCCACACATCATTAGATTCGAACTCAAACTATTATGAATATATGATAATAGTCTGAATCTAAATATGATCATGCTTTATCATCAAATAAACACAAAAAAATAATGGTCTTGCTTTATCATAAAACAAACAAAACAAAAAACAAAAACAACTCATTTGTAGGTTCAGATTTGTGTGTCTATTGTCCAGTGATTTATGCAATTGCAATGCCCTGCTGAACTCTTGAATCAAGGTGTGTTAGTCTCTAATAATAACGAAATAATTGGCTGTTTTGAGATTAACCATTTAATTCTACATTATCTGGTACAATTTTATAATGATTTTTGTTTGTTCATACCCTGATGTATATGTGTATACTTTATAGTGATCTAGCAATGATTATATGTGCTTATTTTTTCAGATTTACTATTATGGAAGACTTAACAGAAAATAATATGAGGTCAGTCAGACTAAAAAGATACAATACAAGGCTAAAACTCTCTTCTTCTGAAATTAATCAAACAAAAAACTGGTGAGTCTTCAATGGATGATGTAAGCTTTGGATTTGATTATCATAAACAGGATGAGGTAGAGACAAATTTGGAATCCAGTAAATTATGTCAAGATCAAGATGATGTTCTTATAAATGTTGATATTGAAAAACTATTAAATGATGTTTTATTAAATCATGACAATGACAATTGTGATGATCTACTAGAAAGTGATGAAGACATATTTTATGATTGTTCAGATGAATTAGAGATTGAAGAGGAATCTCTATGTTTCTCAGAACCTGATCTGAAGGATACAAATGATGAACCAATTTACTATGGCCATTCTATGCCTATAAGAGTGAGCATGCTTCTAATTTTAGTGTATTGCATAACTCATGCTGTTTCAGGAAATCAACTTGAAGATTTGCTGACTTTAATTGGTGTCCATTGCATGGAAAAACATCCAGGATTGAGAAGTTTTTTAAATTTCAAAACATATTTTGCAAACTTGGAGAGTCCCCTAAAAACATTATTATTGTACATTTTGTTTAACTTGCATAGAACAAAATATGGAGACCTGTCCAAATATAAAATGTTGCAAAGATCTTACAACACGAAACAAAAAATCATATTTCATTGAAGTTCCTATCGAAAATCAACTGGTAAATTTTTTCAAACGTGAGTCATTTGTAACAGCATTAAAAAACCGATTTGATAGGAAGAAAGAAAATGTTAACAACATAGAAGATATATGTGATGGAAGTGTGTATCAAAACCTTGCAAAACCAGGGGGTTCTTTTTCAAACCCCAACTAGTACAACTTGTCATTTACTCTAAATACAGATGGTATACCATTATTCAAGAGTTCGAAATTCTCAATTTGGCCAGTTTATTTAATGATAAATGAACTCTCGTTTAAAATGAGAAAAAGAGTGAAAATATGTTATTTTGTGGGCTTTGGTTCAATGATAGCAAACCTTTTATGCCAACATTTGCAAACCCACCAAAGCTTAAAAGATCTTGAAAGTAAACGTGTTACAATTCAATTAGGTGACATGAAATTGACTTGCCATCTAATATGTATTTCTGCGGACCTACCTGCCAAAAGTCTGTTAATGAACATAAATCAGTTCAATGAATCATATTCTTGCTCTTACTGCCTTGAAAAAGGGTGTACTTTTCGGACTAAAAAAGGGTGATCAGTGCATATATTTCCTTTCAACTCGGACTATCCATTTGGCTGTGAAAGAGATCATTTCAACTGTTTAAATGACGCCAAAGAAGCTGTGAATAGTCTGTGTACTGTCAATGGAATTAAAGGGCCCTCTTTTCTCATGTGCCTTGATAGTTTTAATTTTGTAAAATGTGCAAGTATAGATTATATGCATGGCACACTACTTGGTATAACCAAGTTGCTTATAAATTTATGCTTTTCTGGTACTTATAGTAAGGAAGATATTTCAATTGCTCATAGTAGTGATATTGACAAGCGCCTACTTAATATCAAACCACCAGCCTACATTTCACGGGTGCCAAGAACTGTAACAAACCACTTCAAGTATTGGAAAGCGTCTGAGCTTAGATCATGGCTCTTTTCTACTCTCTTCCTGTATTACATGACATCATGAGAGAAACATATTATCTATAGCTGAAATATTGCTGCTCGGGCGTTAAACACCATTAATCAATCAATCAATCAATCTACACTTCTGTGCTTTTGTACAAGGAACTTATTTGTTGTGCAAGAGCAGTATATCACCGATAGATTTACATCAAAGTGAAAAGTTTCTTATGTATTTTGTAATGGCATTCAAAGGATTTGTATGGAGAAAAGTTTCAAACTCTCAATTTGCATTCTTTAATCCATCTTCCGCAATGTGTAAAAAATATAGACCCTTTATGGTGTAACTCTTGTTTTTCCTATGAAAATGCAAAGTTAAAATATTTTCATGGAACTCAGCATGTAGACACTCAAATGTTAAGTTCAGTGAACATTGTACAGATGATGCCTGTTTTACTTCAAGATGTACCTGTACAATATAACCCTATTCTTCAACAGTTATACCTCTCACGTTTACCAAAAGTCATTGAATTTCATATCCAATTCCTGGGGAAAACTTTTGAAAGAGCTCTTTCCAAACAAGAGGATGAACAAATATTGTCAATGCTGCAAGGAGAACAACCTTGTTTATTTTTTATAACCGCATGATATTTAGAGGCGAAATGTACCATTCTTTGTAGTTAAAAGAAATACTTACATTTACACTGTTAAGTATTTCTGTCCACAAAATAATACAATGTGTTATGTTCAGGTTCGTTTTTTTTGTGCTCATAAAGGAAAAAGTGAAAAATATCTTGCTTTTATCAAGTGTTTCAATGTTGTAGAAAATCTCTACTAAAATTCCATGGGATTCATTACAAAAAACTTGGAATAAATATCCACCACATTACTGTATGTGAACAGTCCGAGTGTATTAAGGTAATTGACGTCGAGAATCTTATGGCAGTTTGCGTTGACAAAACAATGGTAAATTCCAAAGTTCACTATGTCGTTGAAGCCCGAAACAGATGTGAAAGTGACTAAAATATATAGTTAATTAGTCGTGTTAGTTGTAAGCATTTATAAGATTACAAAACAATGTATAACAAGACATAAAACTAAAGTATGTATTTCCTACTGGCACCATTGAAAACATTGATTCCTTGTTAAAGACATAGAACCTATCATTTTTCAAATTTTTAAAACATAATGGATTCACACTACATGGACAAGACTTGTTTAACACAAAGTATTTTTGTGATTATTTTATATAATGTTTATGTATGTGTAATTCATTCAGTTTAAAAAAAAATGGAAAATGATTGGTACTATGTGTTTAATTCTCATATATTTTCATTAATTTATAAACTACTTGTATAATGTACACTGTATGATAATATAAAACTTGAAATTTAACATTTCTAAAAAAAAAAAAAATCAAGTTGCACAACCCAAAGTTCAAAAGACATGAAAGATAACGATGCAGCTGTAACATTTTAGATCTGACACAACAATTAATCAAGCTATGACTTATATTTCTTGAGATGTAAAGGTGCTTAAAAGCTTTAACATTGTCATGATTGTTATTATATTTGTTGAAAATTGTAATAGTCACTCAATCAGAAAAACTAGGTCAAGGTCAAAAGATGGGAATTCAGTTGTGTGAAGCTACCACTGGGGAAAATGCATATCAAGTTTCATCATAGCTCATAATTGAGATATAAAGGTGCTTACAGAACCTTAATATTGCTATTAGGTACATGTATTATACATCATGAAAATTGCCAGTCACTAGACCGGAAAATTATGGTCATAAGTAATAATAAGATAGGGACACAACTGTCCTCAGCTACTTCTAAGGCATATGCAAACCAAGTTTTATCAACCTAAGACTTGAAGTTATGAAGGTGCTCATAAAACTGTAACATTTAAAGTTAACGCTGGTGGTTAAGTAACACCTGTGTCCCACTCTACTTTGTATGCGAGTCAAAAATACAAGTGTGTTTTTTTTTTGCTTCTTGACCATCTCTACTTATATTTGTGAGGCCCCTGTTCATTTAATATTTTAAATATTGTGCTACGTACATTATACACGATGTGTGTAGCTGTTAAAGTTGTTTTTGGCTCAGAAGCAGAAAACAATTACAAACATATATTTTATTGCATAAATGTATTTATAAATGTATGTTCATTTCTGTTTGCATAAAATATGATCATGATGATATAAATGTTGATTAGACATGTTAGATGTACAATGAATGTTAAAAGTGATAATGAGATGTGTGAACAATTATTTACAATAACATAAATATGTCCTTCTTGAACATGTAATTAATGCTGAATTTATTATATGCCAATGCTACATTTATGAATTAACATGTATACATGTAATTCCTGTACTTAATTTCTATAACAAACTACTAATATACAAAGGCATTTTTCAATCATGTTAACATTTACAATGGTCTTATATAATTATGGGAAATTAAATGTATCTAAAATATATACTTTATCAGGTGTATACAATATATATCATTTAAACGTACATATAAGCTTAATACTAAAAAAATTGTAGCAATTTTTTAAGTCAAAAGAAATGTTGTTGGTTTCCCCTAACCCGGCCGGGTCACTTTTTTGGTGCCTGGTCAATAAATTTTATTGCCATTAAAAAAATAATATGGCCTACCCGTCTTAGATCATAAGATTTGCCAATTTTTTGTTCTTTTAACATGTTGAAATGGTATAATTTAAAGTATTTTTAACTTTATTCTGTTTTTAAAATTAAACTGAAGTACAGAAAACTCATATAATTTATTCTTATACAATTAGCTTACAACATGTTTCATTACAAAAAATAAAATAAAATTATTTTCCTGCCTCCCATGTCTAAACAAATTGCCCATGTTTAGTAGAAACCAACAATATTTTTTTCATGTTTCATGGCCTAATGGAGCAGGCAACCATTGCTTTTAAGGGGGCTATGAGTTTTTTTTCTTTTCTTCTTATCTTTATTTATTTAGCCTTAATTTTTTGCTAGCATTATGTCATACAGAATGTAAAAATTCTTGATTTTCTGTAAATTTAGACCCTAGAACAACAACATGCATTATTATTTCCAGATTTTTGGCACCTACTGTCACAGTGTCTTTCAATTGCACCATAGCCCCCCCCCACCCCAAAAAAAAAACAAAAACAAAAAAACAAGTGTTCAGTATAATAACTTGTTGTATTTAAAAGGTGAAGTTAAATTGTACATGCACATTTACATTGTATTACTGTAAGGCCAAATTTTATTAATAAATCATCGATTTCTTTTTTACTAGAGCAAGGGGTGGGCTTTCTCTATTTGTTGGCAGGATTTCACAGAATGGGGTTATATAGTAATCATGCACAGCCTCTTGATATTTGGTAGGCAGAACAGTATGGGCTCCTACAATGTATAATCCTCTACTTTTTTTTAAAAGAAAATCTGTCATTTGTATTGGACCAATTTTTTTTACCTATATTTGCATTAAATTCCATCAAATTGAAAGTATTATTTTAAAATTCCAAATTCAAATTATGTATGTACCATTTATAAAATTGGGTCTGCTTGGGTTAAGAATATCTATATACATGTGTTAATTTAATGCGAATATCATATTTTTTAACTGTGCTTGAACGAAATTTTTCCACTTTCTTTTTATTTAAAAAAAAATTATCTGATGGATTTTTTGGTTTTCCCATTGTGCCCCCAATAGAAAACATAAACTCATATTTACATTTTTATGTACAAACACTTATTTCCAACATTTCTAATTCACAAGTAATGCAATTCCTCTTATCAAAGCTGAATAGAATTTCATGAAAGTTTTAAATTGAAGGTTTGTCCTGGTAAACCTTGAATTAATATCCCATTCACTGCAATGTGAATTCGGGTGCTTCAAAATGATTTAACAGATCCTGCTTGCTATGGCATTTATATGTCGGTCCCAATGCTAACAATCATATTATTAGAATTGGTCAGAATCAACAGCAACACTAAACTATCTGAATTAATTTCTGTTAATTCGATATTAAAATATATATGTTTTTTTTTTGTGGCACTATTCTGGCTATACAGTTTTGAAAATCATGCAAGTTTTTGTTGTGGCACTATTCTGGCTATACAATTTTGAAGTCGTGCAAGTTTTTGTTGTGGCACTATTCTGGCTATACAATTTTAAAGTCGTGCAAGTTTTTGTTGTGGCACTATTCTGGCTATATACATTTTTAAAATATTAAATAAAGAATTTATTCTGGCATCATTGTGGTGACAAATTAAATCTATGGCTATATTGGGGCAATAAGAGTGTTTATTGCTGCATTAGTGCTGCAACATGATTGTTTGTGGCGCGATCTGACTATATCTTCTGGCACACAAATCAAATTGCAGCAATACTGCCGCAACAGTTCCACAATGTTGCTGCAACAATTTCATTTCCATAAGGGAATTGCCTTCTCGTTTGGGGGGGGGGGGTGTTGGCCGGTCAAAATACGGAAAACATCATCACAGATCACAGTGAGTAACGTACTTGAAGAATTTTAACGCTCTCTTCATGATAAAGCCACATATTGTAAATGTCGATAAGCGGCCGCTACAAAAGACTAAATATTTCGCCCTTACAATAACTTTTCCAGTGGCATGGCATTCAAAATGTTTGTCCTTTGGTGCATTTTTACCGAATTGATTTATTGTTTGTTAACGTGTTCTCGTCCTGCATATAGCTGAAATTCTGCTCACTGTACGTTAAACACTACGGTCCACGGCCAGTCTTTGCGTATTGACAACCCACAACGAAAGTGTCTTACCTATACGCCAACCGGCGAAGCGCTGGGTTGCCCCGTGGGTCGAACGCTGGGAAACAACCTCGTATGGCACCATGGTTAGATGTGCATGGACTAATATTATTAACTTTAAAAAAAGAAATTACCCTGTATGAAAATAACAGTATCATTTTTTTCTGACTTGCGAAACTTACGATTTTTGTGAAGATTCCCCTCGTCATCCAATAATATAAGATGGTTCACTTATTTGTTATGGTAATCAGTCACATACTATTGCCATCTTCGATTCACAATATGGTATTGAAGTAAAAATAAATATACAATATTAGTGTGATGTCACTAATATAGCTAGAACATGTATTTGTTTGAGACTGATGGACTGGGAGAAAAGTGAGGCTACACCTGTTCCATAACAAATACAAATTACATGAAATTCATGTACTTAAGGGGCCGAGTGGTCAAGGTAGTTCGTCTACTATTGACCACGTGGTCTGTCAACACTGAGAGTGCGGGTTCGATTCTCACTGCAGGCAGGGTGTACTCGACTCCAATCTAAATTGACAAGGATTGCCAGTTTTCCTACCACAGGTCGGGGGTTTTCTCCGGGTACTCCGGCTTCCTCCCCAATAAAAACTGGACGCCATGATATAGCTGAAAAACTGCTTAAAGTGGCGTTAAACACCATCAAACAAACAAAACATGTACTAAAGATACAGCTTGTATTCGGCAAACTGTATTATAGTGATTGAATGATAAAAATTAAAGTACCTAACAAAGCGTTTACATTTCCATAATATCGGCACAACAATTTATTTCTGTTCTTCCCCATTAACACCTCATCTTATGCCATGATATCTTCCTCCTTGAAACAATTAATCTTGTCTTGTTGTTTGTTTATGACAAAAAAAAAGAAGATATCATTGTTCAGTATTCAAAAACGAATGTAACCAGAGACTATATACTTCAGTACTTAGAATCATGTTGTGCCCAATGCCACGAACACTAAAACATAAACGAATAATGGAGTGAATAGTAATAATATTGTCTGGCAGTTGTTCTGTGAAGTATTCTAAAACTGTTGTGTTCAATTTTGTAGAATATCTTGCA
This sequence comes from Limnoperna fortunei, assembly GCA_944474755.1. Classification (NCBI taxonomy): domain Eukaryota; kingdom Metazoa; phylum Mollusca; class Bivalvia; order Mytilida; family Modiolidae; genus Limnoperna; species Limnoperna fortunei. Next base: position 53,402,125 of record OX104111.1, on the reverse strand, counting down.
TTAAATTCTGCTTGTAGAATATCACGGTATATCTTGTATTAATGTCTATTTTGCGTATAAGCACACGCAAGTACATAAGCAGATAAGATTTTATATTACTTGTTTAACAACTGAATGTGTAAAATTTTTTATTTGTTATGTTTCCCAAATGTTGTCATGACGTCTAAATTTAAAGTAATTGAATGCGCTTCTAACAAAACAGCATTTGACCCATTAATGTTCTCTAAATTTCATTGAGGCCTACCAAATTTTCATTGATTTCTGACATCTTTTCTTCTACCTCCCGGTCAGAGATGTTCCAATTCCAGTAGATCGATAGAAAAGACCTGAGCACACCAGGACGACTGCACAAACTCTATATCCTCCTTAATCTTTTCAATTAATTTGGTTTCTCTGGAAAAGATATCAACTTTCTAAAATCGTTTTTGCAATTCCCTGGACTGTCGTTCAAAAGATATGAATTGATGTGCTGCATCTAACGAAAAATAACAGAAGCCAAATTGTAAAGTTATCTAGGTTACTGTATTCACAAATTGCCTTATCCTTTAAATCAGGATGTCATCGTTTACGCCTTCCCCACCCTTACCAACCCCTGCCGAGTGGTTAAGGTTGTTAGTTTACTATTGATCACGTGGTCTGTCAACACTGAGGTTGCGGGTTCGAGTCTCACTGCTGGCAGAGTGTACTCAACTCCAATCGTAATTGACAAGGGTTGACAAAATTCCTTCCGAAGGTCGGGATTTTCTCCGGGTACTCCGGCTTCCAAATATCTTACAAAACGTTCCACAGTCTTAACGTTTTTCAATGGAGAGAAATGTTCACGCATTTTAGATGCTGAATTAAAAAAAAAGATGTTTAATCAGTAATGAGTAACAAAAATAATGTTGACATATGGCTATACTTTTGTACCGTGGGAATTGCGAATTTCCGTTAGTGTGGACAGGACTAGCGATTAATATACCCTCAATACATATACTCAATAAGTATGGAACGCAAACAAATATCTTACAACTCATTAAATTTCTTAGCAATTTCTTAGACGGGTATGTGTTCTTTGCATTGGAGATGATATCTTGTAGAACATTTTAAAAGGAATATGCATAACAATTACTTAAACAATAATATAATTATAAGTGAATGGCACCTTAAATATTTCTCCCACATATATTTTGTGCAAACATTACCCATATAAACCAATAAAAAGTAGTCGCATATTTTATCTTGATACGAGAAGTTCATTCTTCCTCTCTGTCTATTGTTATAATAAAAACCCAGCAGTATGGTAACGGAAACCATTCTGAACTGAATGCTATATACAAGACAAATTTTTTGTGCTCGGTTAACATTTTTTTTCCAGAAAACTGATAACTAAATTTGTTTTAAAATAAATACATTAAAACCGTGACAAATATGTTTACGTAATATAATTTCCGTTTTGAGGACGTGTTGTAGGATGCAGTCAGCTGGAAGGTTTCTGTGAACATAAGAACATGATAACAATACATACATAACTACACAAAGCAATTAAACAATTGTTAAAAAAAACATTAGTACACACACTACTTGACCAGCAATTAGTTTACTATGAATATACATATAAAGAATTTATAAATTTTCTTTGGTAGAGACATTATTTGATCTCTCTGTGTCTTTAGTAGCAGAATTTTGTTTGACAGCAAGTGAATCCATCCACACAATGGCAATACGACAATGGGTAACTGATTGAAAGGATGTTTGATTTACGAGCAGCAAGCAGTATTTCAATTATATTTAGGACGAGAGCAAGTTAAAAACGGAAAAAGAAATGGGACATAGGAAACAAAATTGACTGCCTTTGGAAAACCTGAAGTAAAGATAGGGCGGAGAATTTTGCCATTTTTAGCGGCTATAATCAGCCTACTCTTTTTCGAAATTTACGGTCTGCAGCAAGGCTTTCAATTTATGACCTTACAACCCCCAACAATAAGGTATCCTATATCCACCACGGGGGTCGCGCAGGTCTGCTGTGGGTCGAGTACCGAGAACAATCGCAGTATGGACCTAGATAATAAGTAACTAATTTTGTTTTGTATTGTAGTTTGTTCAATGGAATAGGATGCATACAATAAATTAACTTACTTTCCCACATCTAAAACTGTTATCTTGTTTATCATTTTAATCTTATTTTCTGGTCTTAAGGCCCAAAGTGCGATCTGAACAATCAACAATTTTTAAAATAATAAAATAGAGAAAAAATATAATCACTAAATAATTGACAATATATTTACAATATGTTTCAATTTCCTATTTTTTGATTACGGACAAGTCTAAATATGTATAAATGTCCTTCCTTCTAAAGAAATCTTAGTAATGAAAATGATATTTGTCAGTATTTGTAGTAGTTTTAGTAATGGATTACAAAAATCTTGTTTATTTTCAAAAAGATATCCAATGAATTGGCACAAAATATACGAACCATGCCCGTCCATCTTGGTCCAAAAATGATCTAGTTCATCAATCTGAATCAATGTTAAGGGGAATGGTTAAATCCAATTTTGTCGCATGCCTTTAATTTGCTCGCTTTTTATAGAATCGGTTAAAAAAAGCTTTTATCAACAAAATTTAACAAGCAAACAAAAGGTACCGAAAAAAAGATTGAAATATGCTGGATATAAAACAAGTTTTCAAATGCGTACACATAAAATCATATGCTGGTTTATTACTTCAGACAAAATCCCACCAAACTTTTCTATCAACTATAATGAAAAAGCAAATAAAATGCATTAAAAGTAAATCATGAAATATCATGTCCGCAGCCAGGTTTCCATTAACCGCCACCTGAGGACGCGCTGGGCTACTGTGGATCGAGCACCGGGAACCGTCCTAGTGTGGACCCTGACAAGAAGTAATTAATTATTTTGTATCGCAGTTATCTTTAATGGAATAGGAGGTACACCATTAATTAACATATTTTCAGACATTGCGTAAAGCAGACATCCAATCAATCTATTGAATTGGCACAACATATCCTAACCATACCGGTCTATCTTGTTCCTCAGTGTTTGTAGTAGTTTTAGTAATTTAATACAAAGTAGGGGATGGCAAAGTTCTATTTATTTTAGAAAAGATATCTTGTGAATTGGCACAACATTTACTAACCATGCCATTCCATCTTGGTCCTAAATTGTCTATTTCATCAACCTGAATCAATTTTAGGGGACTGGTTAAATCCAATTTAGTCGCATGCCTAATCCTAATCTATCAGCAAGGTCTGGCAAACTAATATCATTGTCTGTTGAAAAACATTACTGTGTGTGCATAATGTGAATGAATTATCATTATTTTGTTACCTTTTTTTAAAGAATCGTATCGAAAAGGAATGTTTTTATCAACATTAATGAACAAGCAAACGAACGGAAGTGAAAGTTAATACCTCATTATGCTGGATATATTGATCAATCTTAAGATTTTAACAATCTTACGAAATTACTATTTCGCCCAATCCTACCTTTTGTAATCGAGAAAAAACTTGCTTAAAGGTACAACATGTTTAAGTTTAAAAATTGTAATCTGTTAAACAAGTTCGTAATAAAAATGGAGGTAAAAAACATCTAGTTTATAGCAAATGGTTAGATAAACCAACGTAAGTAAGTATATTTAGTTGCATAAGTTTATAACGCATCATATCATATATTTTATTTGTGTTCAGGTTAAACGAGTATCATGGTTTGTTGTCCAATTAACAGGACGCAATACGAAACCAAGATGCTAGTTTCGTAAGAGATTCAAATATAAGAACTTGGTTGAATTAGAAAGATATGCACCAAACATCTTGAAAAACGTTCGTTTCCCCAATCTTAACTTTTTTCACTGAGAAAAATCTTAACGGCTTTAGTTGCTGAATAAAAAAAAATTTAGATGTTTCACAAAAAAAAATTAAAATGTTTTTTTCATATAGCTATACATTTGTTCAGTGGGAATGGCAATTTTCGTTAATAGGTTGGACAGGACTAGCGCTTATTATACCCACAGGACATATACTGTAAAAGTATGGCATGAAACTATCTTGCTGCACTCACTACATTTCTTAACAATATCTTGGACGAGTATGTTCTTTGCATTTAAGATGATATTGGAAGATAATCCAAAACAGTATTTATTTAGTAAATATAAAAAGTAGTTGGAAAACGTTTTTTTAATTAGACTGTACAAAGTAATAAAAATGTCAGAAAATTTGTCCAACGCCAATCATCTTACGGCCATTTTGGCTACTTGGAAATATAATAATCAATACATTTGCACAAATAAAAAAAAAATGTTTTTATATAAATAGAAAATTAACCAAAAATATATTCACCAAATAATCGACAATGTACTTGTCCTATGTTTCAATTTCCATTCTTGTAGTTATGGACAAGTCTTATCTAAGACTGTCCTTCTAAAGAAATCTAATTAATGAAAATGACATTTGTCAGTGTTTGTAGTTGTTTTAGTAGTTTTATACAAAGTAAGATATTGATTTTTTTTTAAATTTATTTCAAAAAGATAAGTATTGAATTGTCACAACATATACTAACCATGCCAGTCTATCTTGGTCCTCGGTGTTTGTTATAGTTTTAATAATTTAATACAAAGTATATGATGGCACAAGTTAAATTTATTTTCAAAAAGATATCTATTGAATTGGCACAAAATATACGAACCATGTCAGTCTATCTTGGTCCTAAATGGTCTATTTCATCAAACTTAATCAATTTTAGTGTGACTGGTTTAATCCAATTTTGTCGCAGGCCTACTCCTAATCTCTCAGCCAGGTCTGGAAAAACTAATACCAGGCAGTTTTGTTCCGAAGAATGAGGTTACCGGTGTTCATGGGTATTGTTATCAAGTTTATAGTTCTAGTTATTATGTACATGTATAACAGACATCCCTTTTAATATATCGTTAACAGGAATTTAAAAGGATCCTTGGTTAAAAAAAACTCGTTGAAAGACGTGGAGCATGTTTACAACTGAATGTATAAAAATTATCATAATATCCTGTAACACGAGCAGGACTTTCTTTTGTATTGTCAAATAAATTAACCAATACGATCTACACTTTAATCAAATTAGTATTTCTGATAAAACCTTTATTCATTTTAAACAGGGATAAAAATGTAAAATACATTATCTGTCAATGTTTGACTCGTGTATGTGATGTAATAAAGCAGTAGATAAGGTTTTCATCCGTTCCAATTAGCAACTAATATTTTCTGTGTGTAAAACGTAATAATTGTATTTCATGCGATATTATGAACTGTATAATTTGTATTTATTGCAAAGAACATTCCAATAATCATCACTGCAAAGTTTCATTTAAGCCAAGAGAGGATAAGAGTACAAGAGTATTAGACGGGCGAATGGAGAGCAGTAAGGTTGTAGTTGGCCCTTGAACAAAATAGTATAAAAGTTAAAAAAGTAGATTCCAGTTTATTTAAACATCAACTCAAAAAAGAGCATGAAGCCCACTAAGGGTGGGTACTTATAAATTTCCCAAATACCATTTGTTTAACGTACCCAAAGAATATATGGTAAAAATACAACCCCAAAAACATAATTTTTTAAATAAGTTAAAATTTATGCACACCCAATAGTACCTTAATTTTTAACTAGTGAACATTAGCTTGTTTATTGCCATAAATATTTCTAGAATTCAGAGAATTTCTGTATATACAGTTGTTCTTATCTCAAGGTACTGTCACTTTTTATTTATCGTGTGCAAATTAACACTTGGGTGATACTTCCGTGCCTTACTGCAGGCAGGATGTACTTCACTCCAACCGTAATTGACGTATATTGGCAATTTTCCTGCATATCAAATGAATCTATATATCTGATCTAGAAAGATTCGTAAATATTGCTCATTTCTTTCTTTTAAATAAAACAAGTTATGATTACTCATATTAAAAATTATATATATATATATATATATAGCAGATATGCACATATAACTACTTCTCTATACTATTAAGGTTAATATTGGTGCCAATCAATCAAACGTTTGATACAAGAGCAGATAGAAATGTGATATCACTTAAAATAATAGTATATAGTTTTGTGTAAGGCATGAACACATCTTTAAGTCAGGGACAGTTCAACAATCTTTACACTGCCCCCTTCTTTAAAAATGTGTTAGTCCCAAAAAGTAATGAAACAAGTTATCATTATTATAAGACAGTGCAAAAAAGAAAGTTTTATAATTTGTAATTTACAGTCCGTTTATAATCTTTGTTACAACATTGTTTGCAATCACTGTCCGAACTTTCACTGTCACTGAGAGAACTCTTTTTCATCTTCACTGTCACTGATTTCAATTATTTCTAGTTTGACAATGTTCTCCATAATTTCAGTTTCAGTAGATGTTGAAGTGCTCTTATCTGCACATCCCCAAGCAATAAATGGCTTTCCTGCATAGGTGCTCTTATTATCTGTTCCCCTTGCACACGTCTGAATTACTTATGTTTTTAAATGATGAATCATGGGATCTGGCACCCAGGTGGCGTTTAGCTAGTATATAGTACCATCTAGGAAAAATGACGTGCTCATTCTTCCTCACTCCCGCATATCCATAAGGCAGCTTTTCTAAATTTTCTAAAACGTTCCCATCTCCGTTGGCTAAACATGCTTGGAGGGGGGAAATCTCAATTTTTTCCGGATATCTTCTTTTTGGGAACTACCAAGTGGCTACTGTCTTTTTTGACTGGACGATCCACCTTCCTTCTCTTGTGGGAGGGGGGAAAGGGAAACAGAACTTTTTTCGGCGTGGCGAAAAGTTCCATCAAGTCCCTCTTTTGGGCGAAACATTTGGATTGTCCTCCATACCCAATTTTATGTCGACTGGGGATCCCTCAGGTGTAAAATTCAATGCGGAGATGGGACCAAGAGCCGTGAAGTCAGTTCTGGGTGGAGGCATGTCTTAATGTAGTTAAAGTAGACACTACTGGGACCACCGGTCTTGTGACTTCTAGAATTTTTAAGTCCCATGTTTAACCTTTTTGATGTGATAACATTCTCTCCTCCAGATGCATAAGTTGCACGGTGTAAGTGGTTTTGGTTTTTAAGCCTTGACATGGCTGCCAGTGAGTTTTAATTGCTTACCCACATTCTCTGCATCGGAAATTTATCTTCCAATATACAAATGTTGATTTTTTTAAATAGTCTGACATGTAGACACTGGACCAGAGATCCCGCAGAGCTTATTGCAAAAATTGATTTGTTAATTTATAGTTTATCTGTAATTAATGCTATGCAGCAGCATTATGTTTTTATAAATTATACATATTGTGTATTTTGTATTAAGTATATATTGTTATTATTATAAATTCTCATGTTTCAGTTTATTTGTCCAGCATTGATGTCAGTACTTTGATTTTAGATATTTATGGAAAATATGGTTTCAGCCTGCCATGGTTGACAATTTGAAATTTTTAAGTTATATTTTTTTAATCTTGTAGATAACATCAGAATAGTACTGCCATTATGGTATATGGACCATTTCAGTGTCTCTGTAACTTAGACTTGTATGTTTTGTCCTAGAAAGAATGCGTAGCCAAATAGAATCGCCCACTCTATACGAATTCTGTTTAGCGTTTATGTCATAATTTCGCTTCTGCTTATCACTTGCTGAATAATATTTTAAGGTGCTTTATTTTGTATTGTCCACAATAATTCTTGTATTTCTTGAAAATACTCGTTACATCGATTTCGTTGGGAAATGAATCCCTTTGTGAATGTGGTCCATAAACCAAATCAACAGGGAGTTCTATGTCCCGCCTTTGCATAAGCATTCAAGGTGACATTTTCGTGGCGTCATGCTCTGACGTATCAGAGCTGGTCATCCTAGTCCTTAAATTTTTATTGACATATTTGCTGATTATATCTTCTATTGACCTATTTAGTCTTTCCACCAGACCATCGGATTGTGGTCTAAAATAAGTCATGATGACAGCCCATGCTCCCACCTAGGTATGTTTGTTATATAGACCACAATCATAATAACAGTCCATGCTGCCACTAGATTTTCCTGTAATATAGACCAACACACTCGTAATGACAATCCATGCTGCCACCTAGATTTTCCTGTTATATAGACCTCTTGTTTTATTTATTCCGAGTTTTTCCCTGTGCTCTTTGAACAACTTTAAGTCGAATTGTTGACCCTGATTGGTATGTAGTTAGCGGGGAACACAAAACCTACACACTAAGTCCATCATGAAGTTTTCCGCCACTGGACGGGCTTCTATTTAAGGCAAATGGTAACCTGCTGCCCACTTAGTAAAATAATCAGATAATATTATGGCATATTTATTTCCTTTGTAGGATATTGGTAAAGGGCCTACAAAATCGCAGGCTACTCTCTCCATAGGACTTCTGGTACGCCTGGCAGAAAAATTTGCATGAATTGGAAACTTACATTTTTGATCCGGTTATGCGTCTTGTTTATATGTATAAAACAGACTTTAACAGCCGCCGCCAGAATCATCATAATCATCAAGTATTGACTTTCGGGACATTCATTGCATCCGAGACAAAACTTTGTTTTAGCCTGCAAAAAGGATGTCTCCTCTGTTCAAAGGTCCATTACTCCTACAAAAATTTGAGGAGTATTATTTCCTGATAACATATACAACTACATATGGTGTTCTAGCTACATACCAAGTTTCATAAAATTCCGTACATTTGTTTCAAAGAAGTTGTGCTGACAAGATGATTAGTAAGGATTTTCAGCAAATTCCAAATTTCAAAGGGCCATAACTCCCACAAAAATTTGAGGATCGAAATTTCCTTGTAATATGCACAACTACATATGGTTTTCTTACTATATACCAAGTTTCAGAAAATTCCATCCATAGGTTTAGAGGAGTTGTGCTGACAAGATGATAAATGAGTATTTTCAGCAAATTTCTAAGTTCAAAGGGACATAACTCCAACAAAATTTGAGGATCAAAATTCCCTTGTAATATGTACAACTACATACGATGTACTTCCTACATACCAAGTTTCATTGAATTCCCTTCAGTAGTTTAAGAGGAATTGCGCTGACAAACTTTTTGACTGACAGACGACTAAACAGATGGACATGACAAAAACAATATGTCTCCTAACCAAAGTGGGGGAGACATAATTGAACAAGGAATACTGCGAGCGAGCTCAAAGGATAGCCTATGTTTTAAATTTGACTCTTCATTGAAAAATATCCAATTATTTCCTCTGAATGATATTCAAGACCAATGAAATTTCACTCATCATGCACATCTCCATATGATGAACTTTCTTCAGATAAAGTTTCAGCAAACTCCATCTAGTATTTCAGGAGTTGCATTTACGTGGTATTCTATTGTACACTGAGTTAAAATGTTTAATCACAATATGTCCCCTGAATGATATGTGAGAATGAAAACAAAATTCTTCATGCACATTTTTCTACAGTGTTCTTCCTTAATGTAATGTTGCGTCAAACTTAATCAAGCGGTTTACGAAGAGTTGCGCTTATGAAGTATGTGGGCAGACGGACAGACATGCAGACAGAGAGGATGATTTCTATATACCCCCAAATACTTTGTTTGCAGGGTTATAATTTCATAATAATAACACTTCTCAAATATTTGATAATTCTGTAAGTTTTCTAAAGTCATGTGCATCTGCCGCTGCATCCTGAACTTCTGTAAAATCAAGAAGTGTTGATTTTCTTTTCTTCAAAGCCAGTCTACCAAAGAAACTGGCAATATGACTAGGTGTTAAGTCTGATGGTCAAAATATTCCCTCTTGTTCAGTAGTAATTTTTTCAGGAGGTTCATGCTGTTGTTCAGTATTGTGTGCTTCTCCCAAATTTACTATTATAATATACATTACGATCTCTCTGTATATAAGCACAACTACTTCCGCCTTCAAATGTGTAAAATACGTTTTTCTGGATAAGGGTTCTCCTGAGGAACCTTAATTGACTGTCCTTCTCCTACAGCATGTTGCCTCCATACATGTATTGTAGTTGATGAGTTATTGTACAGTACATTATCGATGGACATGATATTTTTCAGCACACTAGATTTTTTCTTTCTTCGACTGTGGAGGTAGACTTACAATTACTGTGATGTTTGTTATCTTGGTTGCCTTGACTGCAATCATAAATTCTTGAGCAGACCTTACCTTCATTGACATATCTTCTTACAGCTGACTCGATATGAGCTGCTCTTCTGTCGCAAATTGATTTACCACCTTGTGGATCTGCAAAGTAGACTTGCTAAACTAACAATTTTGACCCGGGTAGAGAGTTCAGCATATTTATTCCAAAGATGGAACTATATCCATGAAAACAACCAGCATTATCTGATCTTATAGATGCATTGGACAGTCTAGGATTCATCACTGAGAACATTTCAAGAGCATTTTTCAGTAAAGCATTAGATTTAGCACTATCAAATATATAAACAAGTGTTGTTAACTTAGCTATATTATTATATTATACAAGTCCCAACAGTTATGTGCCAGTTCAGGCCACGTTTGGCAAATTATTTTGATTGTGATTTTCTGGAAAATAAAAAAAATGTTTTTTAATTTATAGTTTCCATTTGATACAGAATGTATTTTAAATTTGCTTAACATTAAAATTTTATTCAAATAATTACGAGAAATGTGTTTGTACTTGTTGTTTTTATCTTTTTTCACAGCCTCTTAATGCGTCTAATGAGACTCTGGACACGGGTACGAGACTTTTATAGTGAGATTATTCAAAGATCTCATTTCAATGCAGATTCATTTTTGGTAACTGAATCTTCGATGATATTAGAACCAAGGAGGCGATGTATCGCATTGTCGACGGCCTCGTTTTTGTTGCATGGTATTCGGCGAAGCGGTTGTTTAAACGGCTTAGCATTGTCTGTATTGATTTTGTGTTTTATACTACTGGCCGTACCTAAATCATATATACTCTTTGAAAATGTATTTCTATGTCTTTCAATAGATTGTCCAATGGTTCAATTTGAGTATCTGATAAATATTCCATACTTTTTTCTTCAAATCCACTGGCTGATGATAATACTGGTCAGATCGTTTTTGCTATTATTTCGGTTCTTTCGCTTTTTATCAATCATTTTATTGGTAAGATAGAACATACACTTTTCTGAAGAATATTAGTATTTGTTTTTTTGTGTTGTACTATGCTCGTGGACAGATATTCGACTTGGAAATATTGACAATGATGATAGTGACGTCAGTGTTCAATGATAGTAACGTCAGACTTTGCACCACCTTATGTGATGATTGTAACGAGAAGGATATTGTCTCTTCTATATAATCACCATATAATTTGAGTTTTTCTTAACATTTTTCACAAAATAAAAGGGTTCATTGATTAACATTTCAAGGAATACCCTGTTTTTGAAATATTAAAATGATATTGTGGTGTTCACTGTAAAACAACCAATCCGCGGTTATTCAGCGTGCACCAGGTGCGCGTGATTCCTTTATAGACAGAAAAAATATTTCCGTAAATATTGATATTTTTTTGTAGTTGGTTACCAGTGCTATTTCTGTCTGGTAGAATCTTCTACTGATAACATATTGTCACACACTATTACATCATAAACAAGTGGATAGTCAGTTTAGTATTCGGCAAAGAGAACTAGATGATAAATTAGGAACAATTGTGTGTAGATCAATTCATTTTCCCTAGATGATTTCTTTGCTTAAAAATTACAAGAAACAAAGTATAATCTTGAAAATAAACACTGACTAAAGAAAAATACAATTAAAAAGAAGACATACTGGCAATGACCTTATTGAAAGTGAGGAAAACCGGATAAAAATGTACCCACAACAAATGATGCGTCTATTCAGACTACTTTGATGGATACAAAAATGAGTCAATTGCTTCTAGATGTATTATTAATTTTAAAAGAGGCAGATTGCTATGAACAAAAACACCCCGATAAAATTTATAATGGCATATAACAACCAGTTTCGGAAAACTTCGCATCGCATCGCTATTTCAAAATAGTACAACAAAAGAAATTAATGCATTAGGATCCCTGTTTGGTAATCTCATGCCGGTATATTTTCCACAATTATTTTTTAAAGAGGACGGGTGCATCATTCTTCCATTTGGAGACACAAAAGCGGTAATAAGTGGAGACGGGACCGGTGTTAATCGTGAACTTGTAGAAAGAAGATTGCATTCGAATTTAAGTGGCCATTGTGAGGCAAAAATTTACAACAGATGTGTTCTTATGAGATACCAGTATACTATACAATACAGGTACTAGCCCAAATGGCAGCAAAAGAAACGTTCAACAAATGACATTTAGTTGTTATACACCAGAAAACATAACATTCATTTATTGTGATTTTGATACTGAACTGTGGGCAAGACTTTGAAAAATTACAGAAAAGTATTATGGAAAAGCAGATGCCGTTCGACCAAAGAAAGGGATTCTGAGGAACAAAATCTAGTGGCATATCTTAAAGAATATAGCAGAAAATGTTAATCCATACATTATGAACTAAGTGGATTCAGTTTGCCTATGATATTGGTTAGAAATATTCTTAATAAAATCGTTCAATCTGTAGAACAGAGAAATTTGAACATACAGGCTATTGTATTCGTATTTTATTCATGGAAATTGCAATTGCAGATGAATCAGGGAAAGCTTTGACAGTATCAAAATTCACAAAGCAGTTCTTGGAAGATGTCAAGTCTACCGATGAAAAAGTCAAACAAGATGTACTTATCAATTTAAATGAAATGCCAAAGATGACGGATATAATTGATGTCGTTCGTTTGTTTGATGAAAACCGGAACTCTACTGGATTCACCGTTTTGGTTAAGAATCCTTTTAAAATGAAAATCGTAGGATCACCAGGCCGGGGTTTCATAAAACTTCTCAAATTGAGGTTAACCTTAAATATCTGAGTTTTTCCTCAAATTTGAATTTTCAAGCAATCTGATTGGTCAATTTTTGAGTTGAGGACAAGTTGAGGAAATCCTCAAATTTGAGATGTTTTATGAAACCGGGCACTGGAAATATCAATAAAGTTTTGACTAAGAAGAAGGAGAAGGAAACACAAATTGAGAAAGACGACGCAGAAGAAACTCGGACGTCTGAGGACTTATGGAACGCCAAACTGGACAAAAACGCTTAAGGCTTACACGTAAAACAAAGAACCAATCAGAAGGCATTATAAGGCTACAATCAAACACTTCGTTGTAAGAATTTGAGATACAATGTCGGCCGATCTTGATGTTTTTGTCTCAAAACTTAAGACTGAGCTTGATGATACTATTCGTATGACAACAACTGGTCATGTTGACCTCAATGTATTACAAAATAGTTTGCAAAGGTAAATATCTCTACTTAAAATCTTTTAAAGCTGTTTTAAGTACTATTCCATATAAGGACCAGGCATAGGGACGCGCATTCTTATAAAAAATAGAAAATTAAAATTCCTGGAACAAAATGATGTAGAAAATGTTACTACAAACTTGCAAACAATTCTCCTATAAAGTGTACAAAGCGTGAACTGTATTCTCATCTACTTCCTGTTAAAAGAAATCGGGCCATTTCTGTCTTTGACCCATTTTATATACAAATATGAAGAAGGATCTTTAAATCCAGTTTTTAGACAGGTTTAAATGTACTATGGGTAATTAAATATTTTAATTGGAGAAAATTAAATGACCACGATGTAGATACAGTCATGTAGCTTTTGCTTTTGAGGCTCAGCCTTGACAAATTGCAAATGTTCACTTGCATTTTTGTCTAGCCATCCATGTTTAAAATGTCTAAAGTTACATATTTCATTTATGTGTGTTTTAATGCTCCATCTACGAAAGTAGGGGGCATACAGTGTTCGGGTCCGTCTGTCCATGCCAAATGTTGCGAGATGAGGCATTATGACTTTTGGACATATTCTTGTTAATTTTTTAATATATATAAATTAACTACATGCAGACTATTCATTGAAACTATACATGCTATATACATGCAGCACGTAAATGTGCAATATAAGTATGCCTTGTTGGCACACAAGGACACAGCACAAGAGAATAATAGATAATCAATTAAATATATATGTTTTTATGGTTTGCATTATAATATCATATTGATATGGTTTTGTAAAAGAGTTTTTTTCAGAAGGCAAAACAGTTGTATTTGAAAGTGGAAGAAGATGGGTGGTGTCATTAAATGATTTTTTTATGTTTGCAGCAGGCTCACAGGAGATGCCCAGCGAAGGATTTCCTTTTATTAAAATAGTAGTGAACTTTGATCACAATGATATAAATAGATACCCATTTGCAAAACACATGCTGGGGAAATAACTCTACCTGTGAGAGTGGAATTAACCAGTGAGGACAGGGGGGTATTTTTCATGAGTAAAGTTTTACTTGAGAGAAAAGGCTTTGGTTTTTGTTGACATTTTTCATGCTAGTTAAAAGGTTTTGTATGTAAATTTGATCACATTGTTTGTTTTGCCTGCAACAAAACAGGAAGACATAGGTATTCCTCACCAGCGGCGGCGTAAACTTTTTTGTTAGACTTTTGAGAAAATGAATTACATGAAAAGTATAGTACTTAGGTATCTGATTTCTGGTATACAGATTCTTTTGTTTATAGTCTACACAACTGTCACCATTCCATGTGACCTTGACCCCATTTTAATGATTTAACGTCTTTGTAAGTTAAGGTCTTTTTGGGTGGTGTAAACTTTTTTGAAAGACTTTGGCGGAAAATGAATTGCAAGTTATATTTCATGAGAAAAATATTTGGTAAGATTTCTCATCAACTACTTTTATCACAGCCTTTTGAAAACTCGATGCAAAGCATCATTATGGGGTTCCATAATGTGAGATTTGATTTTAGGTATGTTGCTTACTTACATGTATTTCCTGTTTAGTGAAATCTGGTCATTTGTCTTTCACCAATTTTTCTTTTTTCAGATGCACGAATCTAGTTATTTTGTTTGATATAAATTAAAAGTTTTTTATCTGTCAGCATGGTTAGGGTAGCTATTACCTGTATTTATAAGAATGATTAGGAATAGTTAATCAATTTAGTTACCTCTCCTAGACATATGTAATCTATTCATTTCACTTGATGCTGTATTTATTCAAACATCTGTTGTGAGTATACCTCTTGTTTTATCAAAACTGAAATCCATGCATGAACAGACTAGTCAAATTTTAAACCAATATTTGTTTATAGTTGGAAAACAAAGACTTTTTAAATTTTGTCTGTGTATTTGTTTGTCATAAACTGTTTGTCAAATAAAACTAAAAAAAATATTTTGTACATTGTTTTATCCCATAGTACCATATGGTATATAGCGATTGTATGCTCAAAGATCAGCTACTTACTGTTTATAATATACGTAAGTTTTTACTCAAGGCATAATTTGGGGAGTGAGGGTGTCACTAGTGAGCATAAGCTCACAGATTTACTTATTAATAAAAGTTCATTGAGATTGAGTAGTTATGTCTCCCCACTTTGGCGGGGAGACATATTGTTTTTGTCCTGATCATCCGTCTGTCCCGCCACAGAGTTTGTCAGCGCAACTCCTCTGAAACTACGTAGCCGAATTCAACGAAACTTGGTACATATGTATGTAGGCAGGACTTTATATGTACTTGTGCATATTACCAGGAAATTTTCATCCTTATATTTTTGTTGGAGTTATGTCCATTTGAACTTGAAATTTACTGAAAATCCTAATTTATCATCTTGTCAGCGCAACTTCTCTGAAACTTCTGAACATAATTCAACACAACTTTGCATGTAGTAAGGACACCATATGTAGTTGTGCATATTACCAGGAAATTTTTATCTTCGAATTTTTATTGGCGTTATGGATGTTTGAACTTAGAATTTTGAGAAAAGGGGGTAGACGTTGTTTTTGCAGTCAAAAACAAATTTTTATTAAAATGAGTTGTGGGTACGAGGTGTAGCAGGCAGTAGGATGGATGGGTATCTATATCACTGTATAGGCTTCGTCTTACAAGCAAGGGGTCAAAGGCATAAACAAACGACTATAAAAACATGAGGATGAGGATGGTAATCTTTAAAACAATACTTAAAAGTGTTGATAGACTACAAAATAGCTAACTTCATTTTATTATAATGAAAAATCTTCACTCGACATACGTTTTCGCTTCCAAAAAGTTTCAAATACCAAGTTTATTGTCTTCATCGCTAACAAACAAAGGATCAATGCTTTTTTTAAGAAGGGAAATTTTCTCATCTGTCAGTATATAAAGGTGTTACTTGGAATGTTGATAACGCTTTCTTCTGGTTGATCAGAAGCAGCTTCGGTTGCATCACCTTCTTGGTCTACACCGAATGTATTACAGTCTACATTAGTTGGTTCCTCAGTGTGCAAATATGTCCTGCACGGCTGTGTTGGTGGTCCCATACAACTCTAGACTTCTTTTTACAAACATTTGCAGTGTATTGTATTGGTGTTCTGTTCTTAACTGGTGACTGTTCCACTGTTCAATGAATTGTTCTATGCTTCTTTGTATTAGAGGTAAGAAAACACAATGAAGTAAAGAGATGTGTACTTTATTTTGTCTATCCAATAAGCCTTTTCTTGACATGAAATAAAATAAATCGTAGTAAACATTTATGCATCCATTTTAAAGATCTACCCAAAGTCGCTCAATCCTTTGATTGTAAACACTGCGTCCTCTAATTGCACTTCCACGACCCTCTCCACGTTTTTCCTCCATAAACGAGCATACTAACGTATTTTCTACACCCATATCACAACGTACACGTGATGGCAGTCCAAAACTAGCAGTGGCTTCTTTGAACAAATCTAGAACAGTTTCTGCTTTGTTGTTAATGGACACTTACATAAAAACAATCAGACGAGAAAATCCATCAATGCCTGCATGTACAACGAATCCCCATCTAAAACCTTCAAATTAAAAAAAAACCAAAAGTCTGATTTTGCTTAGATGTATAATTTCAAAGCTATAAATTTCTTACTTTTTTTCTAAGTCATAATTTAAGTCGTGTTTCGGAATTATTTGGTTTAAGTCTATACTCTTCAGCTAGAGCGCCCATGATACGCTTTATTGAAATAGAAACAAGGCGTGTCAGGCGTATCACAATTTATTTCACTGAGTACATATTTTACCAATGCTTGTTCTATTGTACATTGGATCATGATCTCATATACACCTGTTTTACCGGTTTTTAATAAGTTTGGATTTACATGTTTTCAACTATATTTTTATTGTTCATATGTTTAAAAATAGACAAAGGATATAGTATGTTGAAATTTTTTTGCTTGTATAAAATTTCATTTTTTATATGTACACTTTCATATGCCTTTAAACTGTACATGCAACAGGTCAAATATCAACCATTTTATTCAGATGTAACCATGAATCTTTTTTTAAAGATTCAGATTACTATGCTTGTATGATAAAGCAATACCTTATCAGTTTATGGTATCAGTCGAAATGCCTTGGCGAGTTGGGACCTTTCACTCTGTAAGCACGTCTACTTATTCGTGCTGCAGTTAGGGATCGAAGTGTATCAGCTCTCGGGTCTACCCTTTTCATCGACTCTCGAATTCGTCTACGTTGCACTTTTATTCCTAAGCCCAAAAGTCGAGCAGTTCCCGACTTTTCCGCTAAACGCTTGTTGTTCAATGTCGCTTCTTTCACTTTTATGTCCAAATCCTCATCAGTTATATCGGTGAAGTGTACTGTAGTTATGTTGAACTCTCTGTAATTAAATAATGTGTATAGATTCAAATAAATAATTGCGATAAAATGACTAATATAATTTGATTCAGGACCTCAAAAATAACAGATTTAAAAGAATTTAAAATGACCAATACATGTTTGCAGGCATTGGTCGAATTACATTGCAATGTAATGCATGGAATTAACAATACTTTGAGAAAACCTGCATTGAATAGCAATTACCATTACATCTATTTTAAAAAGAAATGCATTGGATTTGTTTATGTTATGATTAGTTTATATTTTATTTTGTTAATTTTTTAATGTTTGTTTTTATCTAGTTATCAAGTCTATCTACGGTCTGTTGAAATTGTTTATATCGAGGTTGTATTTATGTATTACAACTTGTTTATGGCATGATTATGGCTGAAATATTGCCATATATTAAAATTGTATACTAGATTAAATTTATATACCCAATTCTCTGCAATATTGTCCTTTCTGACACCTTTAGCTTATCCGCGTTGCTTTTGGCTGAAATTACACGACAGGAGGAAACGTATGCACTCTGGTTTAATATCGTACTTTGGAGTTCCTCGAGTTCCGTTTGTCCTGCTAGGCGTATCCAGATTTATCTTAAAATATACAAACAATAGTTGTAGACTTTTAGGATTTGTTTACAATAACAAAATTTATGCAAATTCCGCCTGTCGTGAAATGTTGCAATTTAAAAATTTACTGAATGAAACTGTTTATTAGTCAGTCAGACATTTGCATTTATTTATATTTATATTCATTTAATTATTAAGCATTAAAACTTTCGGCGTTGACTTCTTAGACATATTAGCATTTGTCTAGTACAGTGTTGGTTTGCCTGTTTACTAGGTACTGGTAGTATTACCTTTCTCCTTTACTCAGAATTAATCAGCCTTGTTATTATATTCTTCACCTGTGCGATCATGGCCCCTACTTCTTTTCCTAAATCGGTACATAGAAACGACTCATTTCCTTGACTTGCATCAGTTTCGAGTTTGTTTAACCTGTTAGAAACAAGAAGAGTTATGTCTGGAATGTATTTAGCATTATCATAGACCTGTCTAATCATAGACCTGAATATTAGAAAGGAATTTATGGTATTATTTTCTAACACCTACCCTGCTTTTATAAACTTCTGACTGCATTGTCTTTCATTAGAATAACAAAATGCATTTTATAATACCACCCTAATACAGTTCACGCTTTGTACACTTTATGGGAGAATTGTTTGCAAGTTTGTAGTAACATTTTCTACATCATTTTGTTCCAAGGATTTTAATTTTCTATTTTTCATATGTTCGATCTCTTCTTATTATCTCTTAATGATATATAATTGTTTTCGGGTAAATTGAGCAAAAAGGTAAAAACCATACTCTACAATATAGTTCATGTTGTAAGTGATAAAATGGCAAATTTAATATTAAAGAAAACATTTCAATTACAGTTTTTCGTATTTGTTAAATCCTTCAAGCTTTAAAATACGTTTTATTTTGTCCTGATCTAATAAGAAGAAGTAAAGATGTACATAATTGCATATTAATGCGCGCTTTACCAGTATCTCGGTAATATGAACAGATCCGCCTCAATTTTTATTTTTGGATTATTTTACTATCTATAGGGTAAGCCTAGTATTTTTATTAATGCATTCTATTCTTGACATAATAAAATGTATAAACTTGAGTTTCTTTTATTAATTAGTTATTTAATTTGATAAGAAAAAGGCATTTTAAAAATGTTGTTATGTTATATTACGTAATGTATTTCATCGCTTCAATTGTATTTCTTGCATGGATTATTTCGTGATTTATATGTCAAGCTTCGTAATTTTTTATGTATTCTTATTTTAACATGATAAAGTGTAAATTTTTCAGTTTCTTTTATTAGTTAATTAGATAATTTGACAATAAAAGTGCATTTTTAGATTTTGTTTAACGCGCTTGTGACCACTCATCCAGAAAACTTATTTCTGGATTATTTCATAATTTATAAGGTAGAAAATGGAACTTTTACGCAGAAAATTAGTCATCTTGAACATTAAATTTAATTTCCCTGGGTTTTGTTTATTGCCGGTTTCGAAATCCCAAACTCTCGTGAACGATTCGTGTGTGGTAGTGGTGGTTTTAGTGAGGGGGCAGAGACATTTCTGTGATGTAATTGTATATTAGATGTACTTTGTTTATTTGCTAATTGATTATTTATTACCTGACACTGAACTTTGATGAAAGGTAAAATGAAAGACCAATCAGACTCGCATAATAAGCCGCTAAAATGGCTAAATTAGATTATGATTTTGATATATATTGTATATAGCCTGTTGTTTTGTTTGTTTATTTGTTACTTTCTCTGTACCAATTGTATTATTGGCTGTGTGAGAAGAAACTATATATACCAAATTAGATTTTCAAACAGGCATGTTATTTAAACAAATTGATGTCTAAATCAGTGAAAAATGTGGTAGAAATTAGTAGGGAAAAGAAATTTCTCAATAATAAAAAAGCACAAAAGATATAGATTTTTATTTAATTCAAGATTTAAAAATTTTGATGTTAAGATATTTTAACGAAGCAAGTTATATATATATAATAATACAACAGAAAAAATTCAGTTACGTTCGAATAAAGGTCATCAACAGTTTATATTGTTGAAAATAATTGTAGAAGTTAATAATCTCATCAATTGTTTTGCAAAATAAGACTCTTCTTCTAATTGTTTTTTTTTATATTTTAAATTCTGAAAATTTTATAAAGTTCTTAGCAATGTTTATGCACATGAATGCTAGTTTGACGTTTGAAATACATTTAATTGCAAATCTTTTGAAACAATTTTAATTACAGTAAAATTAAATCAATAAAAATTGTAACTTGTCGGTATGTTTTCTTTGATTTTCCGAGGACGCGATAACTGCCGATCTTACATTCACATTTTCCTCCACAGAACCACTTGACTATGGTCAATGTATTTTTATTGGTAAACATATATTTGTCCTTCGAAAACTTTGCTTTTTTTTATTACAGTACTCTTCTCAAAGTTGAGATATTATAATCAAGATGATTATTTCTTGCCTTTCACAATCGTCTATATTTGCATCCCTTTACAGCATATGATGAAATTTTAAATAAAACAAATTGAAAAAAAAACTATTAAACCAAATGGGATACACCTATAACATATAAATCGGACATCTCTGGATATGGGTCTAACCCATATCTTTTCTTGTTATAAGAATGCGCGACCCCATGTCTGGTCCTTATGTGGAATAGTACTTAAAACAGCTTTAAAACATTTTAAAGTAAGATATTTACCTTTGCAAACTATTTTGTAATACATTGAGGTCAACATGACCAGTTGTTGTCATACGAATAGTATCATGAAGCTCAGTCTTAAGTTTTTAGACAAAAACATCGCGGTCGGCCGCTTTTGTATCTCAAATACTTACAACGAAGTGTTTGATTGGAGCTTTATAATGTCTTCTGATTGGTTATTTTTGTACGTGTAAGACTTACACGTAAAAATTCTCAAACGTAAGACTTGCACTTTAAAATTCTTACGTGTAAGACTTGCATGTAAAAATTCTTACACGTAAAAAATCTTACATGTAAAAAAAATTTAACGTGTAAGCCTTAAGCGTTTTTGTCCAGTTTGGCGTTCCATAGACTTTGGATTAATACAGTATCTCCCTAGCGAATTAATAGCCGAACTAGATGAAGAAGTAATCCAAATTCTCCTAATTATCGGGGAAACGTGAACTGATTACAACACATCAGACTGGTTGCTATACACTAGAAAAGTGTTGTGTTAATTTTGGACAAAAAAAGATTTATAAAGGACATTTGCTTCTTCATGAGAATTTATTTATTTATAAAATATTTGTTATCATTTTGTAAGAACTTTAATGTCTTCACCATTTAAGGTTCATTAGGACAGATTGAACTTTTTGGACGAAAATTTTATGGACAATTAAAGTGTAGTAGCACATAGGTATGGTCAGATCTTTTAATATTGAGATAAGTTTTTTGTTGCAGATGACGCAGTTTTTTCTGTCTTTTTTTTCTCCACTGAGATTGTTTCTTAAATACCTTTTGCTGTAACTCTCAAATAAAATTAAACGAACACTTTTAGTTGAATAATATTGAATGTCGCATGAGATTTGAGGCCAGATGAAATGGTGCAATGATATTAACCTAAAATTGACTGTTCTAAAAAAAACGGAAAAAAAATAATTTTTTAAAATATAGGAAGTTCAAAAATTAATCAAGATCAACTAGGAATTTATAATATCTATGTACTGCTACGCTTTATTTTTGA
Source organism: Limnoperna fortunei (assembly GCA_944474755.1). NCBI lineage: Eukaryota > Metazoa > Mollusca > Bivalvia > Mytilida > Modiolidae > Limnoperna > Limnoperna fortunei. Next base: position 53,380,078 of record OX104111.1, on the reverse strand, counting down.
ATTATAGATTATGCAGTTTTGTGCTGTGCATAAACTAAAAAATAGATCGAAAATTAGGCCATATAAAGGGAAAGGTACCTAATCCATTCTGTCATTTTTAAATGAACAGTTTAATCCTTAACTTGTTCATTTGCTGGTCTCATCAGGTTGATCTGGGCACTCGTAAGACCAAATTACCAAAACGAAAAAGTGGCCTTATATCGGACATGTACATATCTGCAAGAGGTGCATAAGGGGCCCGTTCGTTCAAAAAATTTAACAATGAGAACATTTTACCATACAGACGATAAGAAATAGCAGATGATGAACAATTTTAGACACAGAACGGTTTAACTTCATTTGAAGTATTCGTTGTTTACCTGCGTTACCAGAGTTGACTCTTGGTAGTCACACACTGATGGAACTTAAATTGTATAATCTTAAAATATGTTACTCAATAAATCTGAAACTGTAAATTTGTTTACAACACATAATAGACGTGCACCTTTATATCCTTTAAAAAAAATTTCCGAAATTGTAAAGTTATATGAATAGAGAGGGTCTTTTTCTTGTTAACCAAAAGGGGATGGTGTGAAATATTAATATAATTAATTACAATAAGAAAATCTGTATTTTTTTGAAGAAAATTTGTGATAAAAGATGAGAACAAAGATAGACAGATATAGCTTTTTATATTTTCTATTCAGTTTGTTAAGACGATACATAGGCAAAATTGATTCAAATGAATAATATGTGTATGATTCCCATTTATTTCAAGTTACAGCCCACGTCAACTTCATGTCTATTCGCGAAATTGGTGTGAATCATCACAGCTCATCACATGAACCAATTCTGTCTCTGCATAATCTTCACTCACTGAATTTTCATTGTTTGTTTATGCATATAAAAATCGCCTTTCTTGGTTAACACTTAAAAATGAAAAAAAAATTATCTTAATTTTAATGCATGTATAAATCTAACATGAGTGCTTAGCTTTGTTATGTCTATAATAATTTCATTTATATTTGAAATTGCTCTACAATAATAGCACACAAAACATTTTCCCGTCACGCTCTGCAGCCACGTGTCTCATAAGACCCTCTTTATAGGCAAAGAACATTCATTACACTTAAGGGGCCTCGGTGGCCGAGTGGTCAAGGTAGTTCGTCTACTATTGATCACGTGGTCTGTCAACACTGAGATTGCGGGTTCGATTCTCACTGCAGGCAGGGTGTACTCAACTCAATCTTAATTGACAAGGATTGCCAGTTTTCCTACCGCAGGTCGGGGGTTCTCTCCGGGTACTCCGGCTTCCTCCCCCAATAAAAACTGGACGCCATGAAATAGCTGAAAAATTGCTGAAAGTGGCGTTAAAACACCATTCAAACAAACAAACAAACATTACACTTAACGACATCTTCTGAGTGCTTTGCCGTCATGTGGCCCTTCAAATCCTTATTCTGGGACCATACTGGGAGGGTTCGCATTGCTCGACCCACAGAGCAGCCCAGCGCGTCCCCGGGTGGCGAATAGGAGAGACCCTCTCGTTGGGGGGTTGTCGGGGCATAATACGGAAAGCCTGACCGCGGACCATAGTGGGTAACGTGTTTGGAGAGTGCCACGCTCCTTGCACGATAAAGACCCCTTTTGTAGATTTCGAAAAAGAGTAGGCTCATTGTAGCCGCTACAAAAGGCTAAATTTTCCGCCCCTACCCAAAACTCCATACTTTTCCAGTGGCAGTCAAAATTGTATTCCTGTGACCCATCCCACCCCCATTTTCCGTTGATTTATTGTTTGTTAACTTGTTCCCGTCCTGAATATAGCTGAAATACTGCTCGATGGACGTAAAGCAGACATCCAATCAATCAATCATTAAAATCCTTGTTTTGGTAAACTTTACTTTGTGCATTAATACTGATTTTTTTCTGTAAAACATTTGTTAGATTGCATTCGAGCGTAATAATTTTAATTTTAACGCGTAAAAACTACTATTAACGCGTTAAAAAAATTTTTAACGCGTTAAATATAACACCAAACCGAATCAAAGAAAATAATATAACATTCGACATAAATGAAATTTAAGTCGTCGAATTTTACCCGTAAGTTGTAGATTTAGTTGGCCAGAAGTGTTATATATTTGAAATTTAACGCGATAAAAGAGCATTTAACGCGTTAAACATTATGTACTATTGATGGTCAGCAAACATTATTTTATCCATTAAAAGTAACTTTTAACGCGTTAAAAAAATTTTTAACGCGTTAATTTTTGAAACACGCTTTTAGCGCGTTAAAAACTTTAATTGTCTCTTACTTATCCAAAATGTTCATGTACAGAATAATGACACTTAATTCACCCTATGGGAATCTGTACATCGGGTTGGCGGGTTCCGAGCAACCGTACGGCGGCTAGAGAGCACCTGTCAGGTAAAAAATAAAACGTCATCATGATTTAGGAAAATGTGTACAAAAACCTATTTAGTAATGTCGTATGCAACATTTAAATGAATTTACGATTAGGATAGTAATTAAAGATGCCATATTGCTTTTTTACGAAAAAAATGTCTAAATTGACTATATAAGGGACAAAAGTAATATTTGTACGCTAAAACGGCGGGGTAGCGAGTCGAGTACAAAAAATTGCGAGCAATCGGTACGGCGGGTAGTTTATTTTTAATGTACTGAATATGATGCTTTCCTTCTATTATTTGATCTATAATTACGGTTTTTTACGATTTATAATACACAATCATACGTTCAGCATCCATTTGGGATTTCGATGTCGTTTTTTTATTTATATAAGATCATATAAGATTTATTTTAGATTTAAACTATAATAGAGCCGTAAGCTCTAATGGGTCATATTAATCCAATGCAAATGTAGCTGGTTCTTCGGTAATTTTGAGATAATCTTTCATTTTCTCGTAATTTTTTCCAATCAGATTTAAAAAGGTATTTTTAAAGAAAAAAACCAAGCCCTCGCTTCAGGTTCAATGACCGGTCCTTAGCTTATCCGTATTAATAATATATCATTTTATCACTGGTAACAGAATTTTTTTTCAATAAATATGACATGCATTTATTATGATCATACAAAGTCAAAATTAAGACGTTTGTTTTAGACATATATCTACTTTATTTTCCAGGTACGGACCAAGGATTTTTTCCATTAAGGAAGGAGGGTGCAACGACTATCATTTGATGATTTTTGCCTAAATTTTGCATGAAAATCGCAAAATTTTCCAACGAAACTGGGGAAGGTCCGAACCGCTGTATCCACCACTGTGTTTTTTTTTTAACCATGTACGTAAAAAAACTCCAAAAAGTTATACCTGTAGAACACGGCTCGCTACTCGCTCAAAATGCGTACAAACAATTATTTCATTAAATAATAAACACATACGATGTCTATTGCGAAAATAACATGCAAAGTGAATTTCTAAGAACTTGACAGTGATTGTATATATCAACAATTTAAAGGAAAACGACATTACAAAATTATAACATACAAAATATTATAACCGAAAACACGTCACAGGTCTTACCTGTGGTCTCTAGTCTCCGTACAGTTGATAGCAACCCGCCAACCCCGATGTACAGATTCCCATAGGGTGTAATTCATTCACTACACACTCTTCTTATTTAATATTGAAATATTAACCCATATACACGAACATGTGTTTTTTTAATTCAAACTTTCAGAAAGGGCGCAAAAACAACGGGTCTATAGAATGTACCTGTATACCATAATGCAATAGACATGCATCTTCTACAGGTCTCATTTAACAAAATCAGACACCATGATAGCGCATGTGGGTGGTCGTAAGAGTGAACGATGTCTGTCTGTCTTTACATGTATGTCATTTGTCACGTTGTTTAAAAAAAAATCTGAGATTAGCAGGTGAAGAATCCGAAGAGACAAAACATTGCTTATGCCCCCTCATTTATGACTGATAAAAATATTTGATTTCATTAGAGAAATAGATTTTCCAAAACGATGTATGTTTCGTTTCACTGATACTGTTTAACAACATGTGTCACTCTAAAAATAGCATGCTTTTTTAGGAGACAGACTACCTAATAATCTAGTTTTTAGGTATGACAACAAGACTTTACAACATTTTTACACATTTAGGAGTTTTATTCTCGAGGACAGACAGTTTCGTTAAAGAAAAACACTAATGCGGATACAGCAACATGGACTATACATGATGTATTAAAAAATGGAAGATTACATAATTTATGTATATATACATCTATTAAATCGTAACTAGATCTACTTGACCAAGCTGTTCAATCGATTCTTTTATAGTATATGAGTGTGAGGTTTGGGGTTCAGGTAACAATTCTCTTATAGAAAGAGTACACCTGAAATGTTGCAAGATGAATGTTCAACTCAACAACTATACATGGAAGGGTAATCAAACATTGTATATGGATGCATTAGGGATGGTAAGTCGGCATTCAGGTGGAATTAGGTCATTGTGACTCAGATTTTCCGCTTGATAGAAAAACAAGGTGAACTTTGTAATAATTGATTACCTAGTAGATTGAAAATCATCATTACAATTGATCAATTCGATCAATGGCCAGTTGAAATGTTTTTGAGTTGTTGCCCTTTTTGATGAATCCGGTTTTTCACTGCTTCGAAATGTATATATAACTCTACCACATTTTAACGCGTTAAAAGTTGTTTTATTGCGTTATACATGTATATATACATATGAACATAAACTTATATCTCGTAATATCGAAGCCCTTGGCTACATCTATATTGTCCCTCACCATACCAGGCTGACTCTCTCCTGCATATTATTGCTATATGTGTATCTGCTTTCGTTGGCTTTTTCCAATTATAATACGATTAATGTTGAATGATGCATGCATGTGTTATTTGTATGTTAGAAATTTGATTGAATGAATGATGTGATTTTATATGCCCGTCACTCGCGTCAGGGCAATTTGATTAGGTTAATGAAATTCTTGATTCTATACATAATAGGTACCATGTAAGCACCGATGAATCTATTCTTAAAAACCTATGGGGTCCGTACTAGTCCTCTACCATTATTCTGCACGGTTAGATATCATGGTCCCACTTTTGTTTTAATAAATCGCCAATAGTCAATGTAGTTTGAGTTATTCTGAGTGTATTTCTTTATGCCACAAACTTTATCAGCGCAGCTCATCGTTTGTAATGTTTTTGTTCAGCGCTTACTATTCACAAAGAAATGCAAAGTTTGTTGAACTGGCTTGGCCTCTTTATTTTGAATATCATTGCTTTAAGTAAGCAATACATAACTTTAAATGCCAGGAGTATTCACCTAACCCCTTTGGAACAAAGTATACGAAAGAATAAATAGACATGATCTAAAACAAGTTCATCAGAATCATTATTTGCGGTTTTCTAGAAGGAATTAAATGTAACAAATTAGCAGATCGATGATGCTCAAAATGATTATTCTCTTCTTGGAACCCTGGTATGATGCTTTCAACTGGACAACCCTGAGCATCGCACAAGTTGTCAATCCACGGCGGGTGGGGACTGGGGAGCAAAAGAGTAACCTTCAATAATATATTTTTCTATGAGGCTACTCGTGCGATTTGGGATTATGGATTATTAAAGGCTTTTTAAATGGATTATTGGATTATTTTGCCTCGATTTTTTATTTTTGGATTACCAAATGAACTGAATTTTGGATTACCACATGAAAAATACAAGGATTATTGGATTATTAAGGCAAAAAAGAAGGGATTATTGGATTATCCGGTACCAACCCTAATTAGGAGCCTCTGCTATCAAGAATACCGCTAATGTGCACGCTAGGCACCTTCTCGATCTCGCTGGAGTGCGTGACCACTGTTCACCTCTTGTTGAAGACCCTCATGCGACATCAAAATGCAGACAGGAATAAAACCAATGTCTTTGATAAACTTGAGTTTTTTTATTTATTATGTGCGTTTTTGTCACGTACAATCACTCAATATTTTTCCTTTTTCTAGAGCAGATTTATTAACTGTGTATAAAATGTTGTAATGGGAAAAGAGGTGGGTAATTACACAAACTATTCAAACAACTACCGAGATTATAATTTACGAATACATAATTTATATTTTGTGAAACCCTCTTGATTCTTTGATGGCCCGAACCATCAACGAAGTAATGTCAGGATGCCCGACGTTTCTCGGCAGACTAATTGTCATCCCACATGTTGATGCCGATGGAAATCGCTGTTCTCCCTCCACTGGAGAAAAAAATTCTATATCATGCTTCTTGTCGAAGCCAAGAGGGGGTATATTATCAGCCCCTGTACTGAATATCAGCAGGTCAGCGAAATAGACATCTTCCTCTCCATCTGTAATGGATACAAATATTATATCGTTAAATGAGTTACTTGTAAATCACGCCCCAAACTCGGTTAACAGAGAACTGGGACTGTTGATTTACCTGTATTGGTAGTTAATAAGGAGTTTGGTCTGTTGATGGTTAAAGTGAGTTTTTTCGGTAGAGAGTAAGATTGTAGTTTTTTTCACGAAAATACAGTTTTATAAACAAAAATTCTGAAACGAAGACTGTCTGGCAAAGTCGTTATTTTTTACGGAAATTATGTCCGCAAATATATTTATTTTCACTGAGACACTTCATTGAGAAGGATCAACTGACCAAACGCATTAACCATTAACAGACCAAATCCCTTATTAACTTCAAATACAGGTAAATCAATAGACCAAAGTCTGGGCCGAGTATCGGCCGTGTAAATGAACGCCAAATTCACATCGGTTTTCCAATACCATGGTGGAGCTGTGGAGCACCTTTCATCGAATCATGCTCATTGGTTATTTATTTGCCAACTTTATTTGTACAATGCGGGATTTGTTGTTATGTGATCATCCTAGGGGGTACTCCCACTATTTTAGCCATACATATAGGATAAAGGTTTTATGCTAGATCTTAATTAATTGAGCAACTTTTGTTCTTACATTGATTATTTATCTCCGGTCATTTTCAAAATATACCTCTAAAAGTTAAATTTTGCAATTAATTGGCATTTCCAAGGGCAATAACTCTAATATAGGTTTTCCGATTGTGATTATTTATCTCCTTTCATTTTAAAAATATAGCTCAAAGAGTGAAAATTTGCTTTAAAAAAGGCATTTCCAAGGGCAATAACTTTAATATAGGTTGTCCGATTGATCTTATATTTTGCACAGTCATAGATCTCAAATAACTGAACAACTTATGTTCTTGTATTGACAGACGACACACGACGACGGACGCAAGGTGAGCTAAAAAAAGCCAACAGACCAAACTTCCTATTAACTACCAATACAGGTAAATCAACAGTCTCAGTTCTCGGTTAACCGAGTTTCGGGCGTGTAACTACTCCTACTACCGGACTTGAATACTTTTTTGCCATGCAAATAGTTTTATTATGTCAATTTCGACGCCCCAAAGAGCAGAGTAATTTAGTACAATAATTAGTTATTATCATTAAAGAATATATGGCCAAATTACCCGAATTTTCAGTGGTTTGAGATCAAGTCAGGAAGGACCCCTTTAATAAGTGCATCAAAGATGTACGTAGATATGTAACATACAACCCTGTTTATATCGAAATTATCATGAGACTGTGTAAAATTTCAGATTTAATTATCAGAAATGAATTAATGTCTATAGGATTATGGTAACATTAGAACTAGGGTTCGGCAGGAACATACAGAATACAGTGTTCTGTATGTTCCTGGATTCGGATTGATAGACGACATGACTAAGTGAAAACTACAGGGTAATGCGTCTTTGGTGCAGTACCCTAATTCATAATATAATCTGCAATAAAAGTAACATAAACTTATATACATTTCAAATTATACAACATCTAACGATATGCAGTTAAGTATGAGTTCAGTGATCCAAAGTTCCATATAACCCTATATACAAAACCGATCACCGAACATTCGGCCCGATAAACAGATGGACAACCGTATAGAAGAAATAATTGTAAATTCATGTATGTTATGATAAGTCTTCTAACCTCAGTTTAAATGACCATTTAGAAACCCAGTCAATACTTCAAACGTGTCTCAAGATTCAAAAGGGAATACTAGTAAACTTTCTGCTTATGAGAAAACTCATAAAATTGACCTTTGTCCAGCTTTAACAGTAAATCATCGAGCAGGCACCGGAGGTCATAAACATGTTTTGTTAAATTGACTTGATAGAGGCATTCAGTTTGTTTATATTCATTACTTTAAGACCATTTGTAGTAAATTATATCCCTCCTCAACGAGTTTTTCAATTAACAATGAGGGATCAACAATGGATTTACGAAATTCGGCATAAGCCACTGTCATTCACTGTGTTGTCGAAAGAGGTCGATACTCTATATAAAAATTCGAAAGGAAAGACTTCAAATATTTCAAAGTAGTAGAAGGGGACTAGAAGATGAGATGACTTCATTCTAAAATGTTCCACAAATTTGTGTACCTGTAATATACTAATTGCTTGATAAGCTGTTTTAATAGGCTTTCCTTTCCATCAGTTGACGGCACTAGCCCGTAGACATGGGGAATACCCTGGTCAGCTATCCAATCTCCGTGAATGGACAGAAATTGATCACGAGTCTCGTGATCGTTTACTTCATTTAGCTATAAAAAAACCACATAGTAACAAAATAAAATAATTACATATCTCCAACACGGCATTCAAACGGTTTATTGAGAAATATACTCGTGTAGGACTAAATTAATTGTGCCAAAATGAAAAACAAATCAATCAAAAACTGTCAAATTGATGGTTAATAATAGATGTTTAGACGCAAATACATATGAATATTTGCAGTTTTCTGCAAAAATGCATATGAATTCATTTTAGATGAACACTATTTGGACATATGTTCACTCTATATTTCGATGCTATTTTAATATTTTGTAACATTGTTATTCCATAACAGATGCTACAATGATCTAAGCTAAATATTGCTGATCAGATAATATGAACAATTTTGTTCATGAAGGACCTGGTCCATTTTGCGTCAGGCCTAGGAATATTGAGTTTGTGAAGGATTTCGTAGTGTAAATTGGCGGTTTTACTATAATTTTAAGTTTGTTTGTACATAACCTGCCCCCCTCTTCAGATACATTGTATAATGTATAATTTTCTTATCGTCGGTGCCATTAAATGCCTTCCTCTTTAAAAACCACACACCTATTTAAAAATTTCAGTAGTCCGGGGATCCTGAAGACATGATCCCTGAAATTCTGTTTGAAAAGCTTCAACCCCTAAAATATGAAAATAAAGCCTTTCGTTGAAGCAATGTAGGCCAGGTCCACCCTGGACCAACGATATGGCTGCAAGTGTGCCCGCCATCTTGTACTTCCCTTTCTCCATGGCCCCGATATTGTGGGCGATCATTTTGTTGTTGTCTGGTCGTTCAAAAATGTTAGACTTTTGCAATTCCATCATTAAGATCCTATAAGAAAGTGAGGTGCATAAATAACAGAGATAAGATAATTCGGTTTGATTGGTAAGTTTAATGATACTTGATAGCTTTACAAAAGATAATCATCGCCAATCAATTAAGGAAACAAGATGACGATTTAGTAGAGTATTAAACAGATTGCTAGTCAAGGTGGTAAAGGTAACGGTAGATGAACGGTTAACATTAATGTTCGACTATTTCATGTCAAATTGCCAATCATAGAATATGGCAAATCTAAACCTTCAGCAGTTAGCAACGTTAAAATTGGCACGTCAGTGTTTGTTTGCAAGGGAGATAATTTAAAATTTTCAAATTTCCAATTTTTCGATACTTTAAGTGAAAAATCTCCAATTTACGAAAAAATATAACGACGTCTCGCACAATGTTGGTACCATGCATAATTTTCTTCCGCATTTGAGCTAGCTTTCACACGGAATGAAATCCTCATATATTATGTATCAATAAAATCGTTAATGACTATAGATTATCGGAAAATGGTCTGTTTCAGTTAAAAATCGAATATTTTATCTCCGAACGAAAAAATATTTGCCAAAAATGCATTTTTGACGTTGTAGACGCGTAAATTCAGAGACACTTTTCAATGCGGTTTTCGTCATTAAGAGAAACATAACGACATTCAAAGAGTCATACTTGGTGATAATATATTTAGATATCCATATAAGAAAGTAGCACAGAAAACTGACCGAACAACAAGAGCCAAATACCAAGGGACAGTTACAAATCCGGATATAGACAAACACAACACAAAAATCAAAAACATAAAACACAGAAAGAGAGTAACCCGAACCCAATAAAAACCATGGGTGCACTCAGGTGCTCCGGACGAGTAAGCAGTGCCTGCCTATAATTAGACACCCGTCGAGTTACTCATTGTCTTGTCTAAGGAAAAGTCAAATCCAGGAATAGGAAACACTACCTTTGACTCAGCGAAAATGTCAGATCGTATTTGAGACACTGATTTCCCGTAACGATCAATTAAGTCGTGGTGCCGACAATAGAACTTCTGGAGAGATAACATCAACCTAGGTACAACAAACCCTTGCTTGAGTAGTTTAGCAGTCAACAGCAGTGATCGGTCTAGAAAATCTGAATAACGATCGCAGGATCTAGAATAACGTATAAGTTGCGAAATGTACACACTATACGCTGGAGCTGCTGGAATGCTGCTGTCGATGAAAGGGAATTTGACAATTGGAAAGTTGAAGTCATCACGCTTGTCGTATAGCCTAGTTTGTAGTTTTCCTGAGTCTATTTCTAGAAGAAGGTCTAAGTAAGAGGCTGATCTTAGTGTTTTGGTGGTGTCTTTAATTTCAAGCTCGCTAGGGTAAATTGAATGTAAATAGTCACCAAATTTAGCATTGTTGAGGGACAAAACATCATCAATATAGCGGAATGTGAAATTAAAGGTCTGGGCCAGAGTCTTTTCTTTCTTCTTCAGTAGGCCTTCTAGGAACTCATCCTCATAGGAGTACAAAAACAAGTCGGCGAGGAGAGGAGCACAATTAGTACCCATTGGAATAACAACAGTCTGTTGAAAAACATGTCCTCCAAACATGACGAATATGTTAGAAAATCTAACATGTGACAGATTTGGTCTTCAGTATATTTAGTATTAGCTTTGTAGTCATTGATGACGATGTAAGATCTGTCATGACTAATTACCAGGTATTTATATCGTCTCTTTCCGTTTTTCTTGAAAAAGCAGCGTTTTATAAGATCTTTTAGCCTGGTTTTAAGCTGCGTATGAGGGATGGCCGTATAGAGTGTCGAAAAATCAAATGTTTTAATGCTGTTACAATGGGAAAGAGATCCAGACCTCGAGATGTCTATCAGGTCTTTAGAATTTTTTTATATCCACATTTCATTTATTCCACTTCTGGAGTAGAAAATGTCACTGTATTTTTGAAGTCCCGTTTTTACTGTTGTTAAAATAGTGGTCAGGAGTTGCGATAGTGTTTTGGTAGTACACTTAGACGATCCTGCTATGAAACGCTGTTTGTATGGATTTTTGTGAAGTTTAGGAATCCAATACAATAAAGGAGATCACAATCTTCGACTCGGATTTTGAGATCAAAGGATGCCAATACCGATTTGTGATTTTCAATAATCTCTTCTTTTGAAAGCGCATTGTAATTAAGCAAATTAAAGTTTTGACTGTACTCGTATTATGTTACCCGATATCATTCCGTCATTTTGTAATTTATTTTAATCAAAAATAAAATAAATTCTTTAAGTATCACCATATTTTATGCAGAACAATGTTGTGTCACACCGCGTCGTGTAACGCTTCATTTTAATTTTCAAAGAAATACAATGAAGTAATTTGAAAATTTCGATGTTTTCATGCAAATCCTTTTATGCATATGTTTTGTAAAGATTTACGAATAAAATGTTTAAAAAACTGGACTGATTCGATCGAAATCGCAATCGAAATAGAAGATTTGCAAACGGTGGGTGTGATGACACAAAAATAAAACGTTGCCGGTTTTTTTTGTCTTCGGGTTATTCATTTTAGTTTTTAGGTCAATGAGGTTAATCTATATTAAAACTAATTTAACAACCATTCAGTTTTTGCAAATGTGTATTTAATGAAAATTGTTTTGCTAACAAATAATATCGATTTTTAATTGTTTTTTGCCTAAAACTTCGTGTTTTCCGATTTCTTCAAAAAATTTCACGCGCAGTCGAAATTCATCGTTTTTTTTGGGGGGGGGGGGGGTGTTCTGAACGCAATATTCAGGAAGCCAAACACCAAATACCAACCCTTGCATTAACAATCGGATCAGATATACGTTCCGAACCCGTACTGAACGTTGAGCGTGAAGATATCTCATGCAGTTTCACACTGATAATTCACATTTTTTGTCATTAAAGTCCATTTTTAAATAGACATAATGATAAGAAATTTCAGAACCAAATAATTTGAAGCACGTTATTTTTCGGTTTAAAATATAATTATACGGTAATTCGTGATGCTTGTTTATTAGTATTAGTCGGGAGACTAAAGGTTTAACTGTTAATCTGTTATTTGATCAAATTGTTGTACATGTTACTTGAACCCTTTGTTAGCTGTTATCTGTTTTGACTAACTTGAGAGTTGCTATGTGTTAACGTTTTAAAGCTCTTACAATTGAACTTTACACCTGAATGAATACCAATACCTAGGGTAATTTGTTACAAACTTCTAGTATCCCATTTTTTGTAAAATTATATAAGTTTACTACACATTCATACTACATAAAAAAGTCATTTGACTTCTTCATTATAATATAAAAAATGACATATACATCTTCAAGATGAGCAATTATACCATGAATACAGCTCCTAGAAATGTTCCAGTTTCAATAATATGAATATGTAGATCTATGTAAAACTCATCCAGTTTATTCAAAATGCATGAATAGGAATTAATTACACCCTTGGTATAAAATGAGAGGAATGGTTAAATCTCCCAGCAGATTAGTTTAGGTAAATGTGAAAGAGGAAAGGTATTACAAATTGCCCTAGGTATTGGTATTCATTCAGGTGTAAAGTTCTATTGTAATGGCTGTAATGTAAAATAAGTTTCCTGTTACGCAGTGCTCATCCTTTAAACATATTTTATTTGCTCAAACATTCAAATTGGATGACACAAGTTAATCAAACTTATGAAGTCTTCTCTAGTATACAGTATGTTACAAAAATATATTGATAGAGCAGCGTACATTGTAATACAATACAAATTATATTATGTTTGTTGGAGACATAACAAAGCATTTTATGACACATATTAAGGATAAATAAAAAAAAATTAAATAGAGAAAAATTGATGTGATAGATGAGATGGATGTGATGATGATGAGTGTGATTTCAAATCCTTGTGAGTAATGATTCAAACTATGGGGAACCTTTCTGACCCTTTGATATACTCAAATATATGCTTAAAGACTTGTTCATTCTGCTCATTAGACAATTGCGAATTACCAGATGTAATGAGTTCTAGATTTATTGGACAGTAGATTGGCAGCCACTGAAGGTTTCAAATAATCTATTTCTAATACTAGCATATTTTGAACATTCAAAGAAGTAATGATTTGAGTCTTCGCGGTCGGATCCACAGCGACAAGATGGATCAGACATAATAATTTAATGCTTTGGAACTCTTCTATGTGGGTTCAAGTTCTTTAGTTCAGATTTAAACTTTAAAATAGAGTTAACATTACGGATTGATAGATCTAAACGGTTCCACTGTCGTATAATTGATGGTATGAAGGATTCTTCAGTCAGGGATAGTCTACAGAAGGGAGTCATAATATTGTTGCCATTACGCAAGGGATAAATTGTCGTGCTTTGTATTGTAGGCGGAATTAAGTTACAGATATATGCTGGTGTGGAGTCGTGCTGTATATTATAAAACATTTTAGGCCCGTGACAATTCGAGCAGCCTCAAGCTGTAATTGTTCAATCGGATTAATCGGATGTACGAAGGAATATTTAAGCAAAACTTACAGGAATGTTGATAATTTGTGAAAATTCCTGATAGTTTTACTTTGGTAATTTTGTATGGCGGAAATTAATGTATGTATAATACCGCTCTAGTCTTGCAGAGTTGAAACTATTGAAACACCCGTTGAATATCTCGGTCGTCGTCATCCGACACTTCTATCATGTCGTATAGATTACCACTCTCTTCAAACTGTTAATAGATATAAATGGCTTACTTACAACAATAAGAAACAAAGAAAATGAGAAGTTTCGATCTTTTGGATCTGGTACGTAAGGAGAGGGGAAACAAATGATTTTTTTTTTTTACTTAAAGTGGCCTAGTATACACTGTAAAAAATTTGTTTAGGGCCTAAAAAACATAGGTACTCACGTTGCTATCAATAGCTTCATAACTTCGGCCCCTGCTCTATACTTTGCTTCGTACATGTGGTCAAGACATGACATCAGACCGGCTTCTGTAGTTTCTGAAACCTAAACGACATATATATTGTTAGTAACACATTAAAACACTGTAGTTACAATAAATTAGCATGAACACATTTGCTCGTCAATCTTGAATGGTGCAAGGACATTTGCCCCCCCTTAAACCCCCAACCGCAAAAAAACCCTGTATCTTCATATATCTTTCATTAGTAAAAAAAAACTTGCGACTCAAATAAAAAACATCATCTGTGAAGCTTGCGCATTTCGCTTTGTCTATTTAACTTTTTAGTCTGAAGTGGCTGTTTTGCATCTATGACAATTATTTTAGTTCTTTGTAAATTGCGGGCTGCCATGTTACAGATCATGTGAGTCAGTCATGGGATTATGTTTAATAAACATTTTTGTTTATTTACAAATTACGAATTTCATAAATGATTTCGGCATTAAATTAAAAAGAAAAATAATTAATAACACACACACACACAAATAAATATCATTACTATATCTTATAAAATATCTTACCGTGATATTAATTCTTATTCCGGCTTCCTGTTTTTAAAATGAAGATGAAAGTTAGATCTCTAAAGATGTGTAATACACGTCCTTTGTTTTGAAAAAATAAGCATATCTAAGCGTCTGGCGGGAAACATGTGGCCACTCTTATCTTAGTATCTACAACCCGCAGCGTCATTAAATGTTTAGGCTCTAAGCAGTACATTGATTACATATTTAATTCTAAACATGTTTACAATGACGATGCTACGTATACTAAACTACATATGCTTAGCTTCTAAACATTTTCCTTAACATGTTTAGAGTAAAACGTGTTTAGGCTCTAAGCACAATTTTTAGAGTGTAAGGCAAATTATCGCATTTTCTGTTAAGTAACAAACCTTTTGTATTTTAATCAAAACAGAGAATAAAATTGACATATTAATCAACACACTTAATTGGAGACATTCATGAACTTACCAAAACATCATTAAAACGTTACTTTTGAATATTTCTTTATTTTGGAATTTAAGATTAAAATACATGTACGTCACCAGTATTTTATCAGCAATAATGTATACTTAT
Organism: Limnoperna fortunei; assembly: GCA_944474755.1. Taxonomy (NCBI): domain Eukaryota; kingdom Metazoa; phylum Mollusca; class Bivalvia; order Mytilida; family Modiolidae; genus Limnoperna; species Limnoperna fortunei. The sequence goes on along the minus strand of OX104111.1, from coordinate 53,364,616 downwards.
TTCAGTTATAGTCATACATGCATAGTCGTCTAATGTATCAATATCTTGATTAGGTGGTTCAATATTCAAGATTTTATTTCAAACTCAGGCACAGTGTGCAACATGAGAATACAACAAATATTGAAGATAACATATATACATCAACATACAAACAAATATTACAAAAAATCAACACACAAAGAAGAAAAAACATAGTGGATTACAATGGTACATGTACAGCTTGTTACTTCAATAATTTACACAATCCTTTTATAAAAAGAGATATATTTTTTAATAACTCTACATTGCATAAAGATAGCATTAACGCCATTATTTCTATACAACTGTATTTAATATAATATTTTGGAATATATTTCTCTCTAAGAGACGGAATTTCTTGGTTTGAACAAATGAAAAGATAATGATATTCGTCACCTGTATAATTGCCTGAACATTTATTATATATATTAACATATATTATGCCATCGACCGGTTTCAATTGGAATTTTTAGGTTACATAATCTTAATTTTGTGATAAATAGTCTATTTGATTCTTGCAATTGTACTAAATAACTTTCAAAACAGAAATTCTGCTTAAATAGTGAGTAAAATTGACCTCGAGATGTATTGGATATATCATTACGCCATTTTTGAGAGAATTGATCAATAAGTACTTGCTTGACTTGAGTTTTTATCCATGCAATGTTAACATGAATTTGATTTTGAAATATATATGTCATTCCAATGTCATCAAAAAATAGTTGTGGTATAAACCCAACTTCTGCATGAGGGTTATTTTACTAAAACATACAATAGTAAATCTTATACCACCCGGCGAAGAATAATGGTTCACATGAGTAAGAAAAATGAGTAAGACTATTTATCGGGATTCCCTATAACTTTTTTGTAAAATAAAGTATCAACTCAATAATTATAACCTAACTTACTTATAAATGCATAATTATGTTATATCTTTTCATATACATTTTTGTATTTAAAAGACGTGAAAAATTATCATTTTCCTCGCTTCGCTTGAATATGTACATAGCTGGATTATACAGGACCAAAACTAAAATGAACTATATATGTTTGACTATAATTTTCCTGTTTAAATATTATTAAATATAAAATCAACGTGTGCATCGATTGCAAAGTGCGCCTCCTTATGGCACGTACAAAATTACCTGCCTTTCTTGAAGCATTTCAACAGCAATAATATATATGTTTTGCTCAAAATGTGAGATGTGTTAAAAAAAACTTACAAAATTTATGTACCAGTAATAACTTATATGAAATAATAATGTTACTAACAGATGTATACTCAGTTATGGGATTTAAGTACATACATTGGCGTCCATAATCATTTCTTGGTCGGTGGTTTCAACTTGAGGGCGGTTTTGCTAAAACACAAAGGCGAGTACATCTTACACGTAGCTTGATATAATATCATAAGGCAATTATCATTCGATAAAATGAACTTTGTTTGCCCATTTTCCTTTGATTAGGTATAGTTACATTTTGTCCATATAAAATCGCTGTGTTTTTCAACGTACGGCGGGTGAATCTGCGTGTTTTAGCGTGTTTTCTCCCCACCTTCTCAAAATGGATACAATTGTTATACGGCCTAATTATACCACATAATTAAAAACTATTTTGTTTTATTTTATAATAATAGTTTGAAATATCCCGAAACTCTTACTTCGTTCTCGGCTTCTCCGGATTGCACACTCTCAGAATCTTGTGCGTTTTCATATTTAAAGTTAAAATGTGAACATGTATAATAGGATTCATCCATAATTGTCAATCATTTACCAGGTGCACAAAAATTCTAGATCTCCGATTTTTATAATGCGTTATAGACAAGTTTTTTCAATCATCCCCCTTAGTTAAGATAGCTGCCGCTGAAGATCGTCGTTATCGCGGCCGCCATTACATTCATGAAAGATGACATTTCTCAGTGGGATATACATGTTTACAAATAATGTATATATTAACTAAATTACCATAAAGTCCCCACATTTGCATACTAATTAAAAGGATGATAATTATTATTTATTTATGTGTTGTTTTTTTCTCCATTTTTAAACTTCTGTCTTATGCACTTGTAAAACAAGTTGAACTTGTATTCCACATTTTCCGTCATGCTAGTACTGTGTTACACCCATAACCAATTATTTTCACATATTTAAAATGAAATACAGAAATAATAAAAAGACCCTAGACATTCAACAATATTAAATCATGCACATCTACTTCTCTTATTAGTTAAGTCACCACGTAAATTGATATTGAAAAAAACAAATTACTAAAATGTCGAAATGTTTTAAAGAAGAAACGAGCACTGTTATACTTAATATTTTATAAACTTTCCGTGTTCTTATAGATCTTTTTATAATAAAATGGGCGATTCAATGACATTTTCATTCGAAGTTGTGGTTTTCATTTAGTAAATGAAGGAATATTTAGCTTAACTTAGCGAGGGAAAAGTAAATCGTTAATTGTAAACCTCCTGTCTGCCATGGCCTCGTCGCCGGGTAGTAGGTTATCTAAAACTCACTTTTTTCAACAATAAATTTGTCACCTTCCCGTCCTTTTAATGCTATACATGGAAACTCTGTCTATGGGTACTATTATTACAAGATATTTTAGCGGTAATGTGGGATTTTTAGTTGCTAAAAGTTTCGCCTCTAGTTTTCAAGTTGGAAGGTCTTGGAATAAATGTTTCAACACAATCTATGATAAAAATAATACTGGGATCATTCTCCCTACAAGATTTAGGGCAACAAAATCGAATTGTTACCATGAAACTAAGTTCGTCAATTTCTGTGCAAGTACCAGATGTATCCAGTAATTGAAGATTTTACAGGCTAAATACCATACCCACGGGCTAAATCATAAAACAACAAGTTTAGTCTTAGTCGCATCAAAACTAAATATATTTCATCAGCTATACATCCATATGAAACGAATGTCATGGCCTCTGTTCATGTGAAAAACAAATCTTTTGTCACCCCTGTCTACACGAGCGAGTCACTGTCAATTTGTATGCTGCCAAGTTCAGTCAATGTTCCCGTTTCTGTTTTAACCTAAGCTATTTTTTCGGTCGTAAGTGTGAGATTTGTCTGCGGACAAACAACATGTTTTTTGACTCGCGTACGTTTTCTGTGCAAGTAGATGCATTTATTTCAAAATCTTTTTTCATGTCCGTTTCCATAGAGGAACATGCTTCATCATCTAATCTACGTCGTTTGCGCGGCACTTTCTCGAAGTTTGGGTCGGGGGCGCCGTCTGAGAAGCCCACAAATACTGTGTTTTTTCTGTTTAATGCCTTTGTCCAATGAAGCCTGTCTTCATCATTTCGGGCATGACATGCAATTTGTATGGAACCAAATAAGCAGTCTGTATGTTTTAAGTCTGCCGTCCAACGCTTTTTAGACTTTGCATTGGACGGCAAAGGATTCTCTGACTTCATGTTTTTGTCCATGTAAATTACACAACGTTTAATTTACGGCGATTATTTGTACAACTATTAACGGCACAAGATATACCATCACCATCATTTTAAAAACAAAAATATACTTTTACTTATGTTTGTTATTGATAATCAATATAGCACGAGCAATTTATTCATGAATACTATGGCTGACGCACCACGTGACTCATTAATGGCAGCGCACATGCAGCGAGAGATAAGCGATTGATAAACCCGTCTATATGTGAACAGTATACTGGTGTCTCTCTGTAATAGGCATTTTTTTAATGGAAAATGCTGATTTATTCACGGGTATTTGATTTTGTAATGCACAAAGCCGGTCATTTTGGAGGAAAGGAGAGCCTCACTGTATCGCGAAATTTGCTTTCACTATTTTCGTTTGTTGTTTCAACCGTATAACTTACAATATCTTGTTCCATGACTACATGTACTCTACTCCTAGTGTTGTTTCTTGATCAAGACTGCATGAGTCTACAAAAGAAATTTTAATATGGATTCTCTGTAAGCATTCCGGTTAACCGAAACTGACAATAAAGAATAGTTTGCAGTGTGTTGTCTACACAATGTATGATATTGGTTACAGTTTTTTTGTGAAAAGGTATGCATGGATTGTAAAGAGCTACACAACCGTGTCGTGTAAAAGTTTATCGCTCCTAGGAGACTAGAAGGGTGTCTGTTTCGCTGAACTTTAATACTCTTTATTTAGGGGCCGACTCCGACCTACCGTTAGTGTGGGGTCTCCTCATCGTTCATTGAAGATCTTATGATGGTTTTGGGTTATTTTTTTCTTCCCCCTCTTTGGGTCGTTGACTCTTTGACGCATTCCCCATTTCCCTTCTTTTTTCTATCATGATATCGAAAAAAAAGTAGATTAAGTCAAACATTTTTGGGAGGGTTTAGAATTGTTTTTACTTTTTTAACTGTTGTAGCTTTCGTGTCCTACTGAGTTGTTGTCTCCTTGACATATTCCCCATATCCAATCTTTCTAATATTTAATATAGGCCGATATATGACATGTCGCAGATTTAGTTGATTTTCATTTTGGAGTATGAACTTGACCTATGAGTCACACAATTTTTAACTGAATCATGCGCAAGTAAATATGAAAATTCTGGATTAAATAAATAAGGGCATAATCAAACGATAATTACCACAGAATGAATAAGATTTAATGCATTATTGGCTGCATTCCTCCAAGGTCGTGATCTCTATATGTAAAATATAATGTATATATCAATGACAGTGATTCGTCTTCAAAATACGTGCTCACGGCACCCAAACGGTTTATCAAGAAAAATATGCGTGAAGGACTATAAGTAAGTGAGGTCAAGTATTGTATGCGATTCGTGAAGGATCAGAAAATTTTTTTTCTATGAATGGTGAGTAGACCCCACACCCAATGGTACACTTAGTCCATAACGCACATTTTTCTCGATAACCGTGGTGCTAGTAATGACATTTTGATTTCATTTTTTCAATCCAAAAGAAACTACATGTATATAGTCATGTGATAGTCCGTAGTATAATTCGCATTTGAACATATAAACCTGATCAAGACGGTAATTATATCAAATTAGCTCTTTTAAAAAGGAGGCAATTAGCACCTAATGCATGTGTGACTTACAGTCCATGCATTCCTTGGCGACCGCAATGCCAACATTCGAGTAGGCCTTCTTCCTCTAGTAGAACTATAGAAAGCGCCGTGTTCCGCTCATCGTCGGTTCCATTTTGTGGTTGGTTCTTAAATATATGGCACAATGCGTCAATACACTTGTATTTCATGATATATTAAAGCCTTTAAATTTTTGCTAATAATTACTTTTCTTTAGATTTTCAATAGACTATCAAGATGCAGACAGGAATAAAAGCCCTGTTCTTGATAAACAAGGTTTTTTTCACGTATTGTGTGCGTTTTTTGTCACGCACAATCACTCCATATCCTTATTTTTTCTTTTTCATTGCTAAAACACATTCAAAATGTATCTCAAAATAATTACAATTTTCATCAGACTTCGATGATAGACTTCTCTGTGTGTAGTTTTTAATTACAAAATGAAAATTGTGGGTTTTAACTTATAACCAGTAATTCGCACATACAGTTTATTTATGAAAAGCTCTAAAAACATGACAAAACCTACAACTGTAGCAGCGGGTTCTTGGTTAGTTCGTTGACGTTGTCTAGGTCTTTGTGAACGTTCAACTTCCTAAAATACGTTTTCACAGTTTTTAACATTTCACAAAAACAAAAATCATGTAGACGAATCTATAAATGCAATTTTGTTTATGTATATTACCGCTATATATGTTAACATTTTGTATTTATACGATTCTTAAGCAGTATATTGATTCGATCAGCAGGCTTTCAAGTTTCAACAGGTCCTTATTTCCCCCTTTTTAGGCAGCCCTTATTTTCCTAACAAATTTCAAAAATTCTTTTAAATTCATAATTTAATTGGTGAATTCCTTTAAAAAGCCCTGATAAATTTTTCCTTAAAATTCCAAATTTTTGCCCAGAGAGAGCGTGTATTGTTTATAATGGAGCTTCAGACCGGAAATTATACTCGGTAAAGATTCCAACGCTATGGATAAGAATGAACAAGTCAAGATGGTAGACACTAAGTTGAGTCACGAATTTATCATTTTCTTTGGAGATTCATTATCATCTCCGACTGTCATACTATATATTCGAATTTACTGCACATTTACCTCTGTCTGATCTTGATTGCGTACATCATTTTCTGTATCCTGCAGATATACATATATATGAATTTTCTGTTTACTTTTTTTTGGAAAAAATACTTTATATATATTGAATTATCTTTAGATTTAATAAACATAGTCTTGGATATCATAGGATTGTCCCACACTGGTGTGTTGTGGACACCCATCTGACGCACGGAATTAAGATTATGTCAATTAGTCATGGAGATCTTTCCGTTTATAATATCACTGAAACATAATTATTAACACGACATAAAGTTAAGACTGCAAGCAAGTCTCTAAATGTCTCCCAAATGAACCCAAGCAGTCCCTCTTGCAGCATCACCACCCGTTTTATTTCTTCGAAAATACGTTCATTTGTTCATGAGATATTGAAGGGGTTATGGAAATGACGGTAATTTTGAAAATTATAATAATAAATCTGTAATTCTTTATTTTATGCTCTTCTACCATTATAGTAAGCGTATGGCAAATCTTTTACCAGTATGTTGGCTGATGCGTTTAACTTGATGATTTTCAAATAACTTGGAGTTCGATACCAACATGTATTACTTATACTGTCACTCATGTAAATTCTTGTATAGTCAATATAAGTATTTACTTTTTACCAAAGTAATTCACTATATCAAGTTAAACCTACCAGGGGAGTAAATACAGAAGTTTGACGCCGTTGCTCTTGTACGGGCGAGGTGGTGGAATTTCCTAATTTAGAAAAATTAAAAATTACCAGTTTTATTTGGACTGCTAATATGCACTGTATCTTCACACGAACACACTTGAAACTGTATATGTAAAGTGGATGGCCATGCAAAATCTACATGTATGAAGGATAAATTGTATGGTATTTTGATCCGGACTTGTATCATATACTAGACAAACGGGCAATAATAGCCCCTACGCCCCACCCCGAGTTCACCATTCTCTTCGTTTATGTTGTTGATGTTGATTCAATGTAATGGGACACATAATTTGCATGTCATTTGCATAAACTTGCAAAATGTCGAAAATGACAACTCATAGAAAAAATCCCTGGGCACTAGAGGGTTAATTACAATGCCATGATTGTATTGTTGTGTCGTGCATATTTTTGAACCAAAACATAACGACAGCATTTAATATACCCGATATAAAGGGATGCTTTCTTGTTCTGACGAATCTGAGTCATTATCCTCTTCTTCATTATTAATCTAATGAATTATATGTACTTTTAATAAAAACTTAAATTGTGTAAATTATGTGCATAGTGTAGAGTTTTATAGTTTTTAATGTAATGATAAAAATATGCAACTGATGATTTAAAGAAAAAACTTTACTGCTTTTCAGTGTGAACTTTTCGGAACACACTGGTTCTTGAAGTCTTCAAATTGTAATATATGTGTTGGATTTATATAGTTTAACAAAAGATACCTAAGGTTTTTTCGATTACTAGATTGGCCATGAAGCTCTACATGATGTGTTGTCACATTGTTCAAAAATTGTAAGTGAATACAAGAAAAAATGCCTCTAAAGCATACTGAGGTAGGAAGTGTGCTTGCTTGTTCTTACCACAATCCACACGTGTTTATTTTTCTTTGTTTTTCTTCCTATAATGATTCTGACCAATTTGACGCTTGATGTAAAGCATGGATCTATTGAGATTGTGTCTGATGGTTTCCACTGTGCCCCCTTCAACCTCTTTGAACTCTAGACTCCGCCTGTGCTGCACATTACCACGGTAAACGTTTTTCCCGCGAGGATGGGGAAAGCAGCGGTAATTTTTTCTAGCAACTTTTGTTTTGATGCCGATCTGCGAACTTTGATGTATTGTTTACCTATGCATACAGTATAATATATAAAATTGAGAAGTAATATTCACGATATCAAGGGAAATCATGTATGTACACTGTAAAAAGGTGTTTAGAATCTAAACATAATCCCTAGTACAATTGGTGTACAGTTTTGAACGCGTTTAGAGCTAAACGTGTTTTGAAATTAAACGTGTTTAGATTTAGGAATATGCTTATAGTCCAGTCATTCTACACTTTAACCTGCAACAAATTGCAACACAAGAGATTTTGATTTTATTTTGCAGTTTTAGGTCTGTTTTAGAAAAAATATAGAAAAATATAACTTGCGGAACACTTTCAAAAATTGATTTTAAATTTTCAATGGGAAAGGGGAGATAACTGTCGTAAATCATGTAAATTGTCTATTATTCTGGCAAATTTTCTTTATTTACTTTACAATGTAAAACTTTTAGAAACTAATTTCAGGGTTTTGAGAGTCCTAATGTTGTCTGCTTTCAGAAATAGGCAGGTTTTTTGGCTTCAACAAAATTTACTCGCTGTTTTGAAAATAGCAAAATACATAATTTTTAGCTAGATGAGAGTTTTAGAAACCCATTAAAATATTTGTCTCATACTAATATGTACAAATTATGAATTTATTTACTCTACAGTATCAAATTCATTTCTTACTTACAAAGAAATAAAATTATATTAATTTTTAATAGCCAAAATTGACAATTTTCTAGAGATATCGGAGAAAAATTGAAAAATCTAAGACTAAAATTTCTATGTAGATTTCATTTTTACTGTAAGAATATACAAAAATCTTTTATTACATAGCCCGAAGAACTCATATTATTAGAAAAAACAATCACTTTTAAAAAAACTAATTCACCCAACAGACATAAATTAAGATTTTGTTAAAAATAATTACTGATTTCTACCAAATTTGCGGAGTTATCCCCCTTTTAAATGCATATTCCCGTAGGAAATTTCTTTTGGTCCTAAAATTTTTCGCTTTCATTATTTTGGTTTAGATTTTTTTGTGGTAATTCCAGGTACATTTTGTGATAAATTAATGTGAAAATATCTTGTGTTGCAATTAGTTGGAGGTTTGGCCAATTTTTTGCTAGAATGACTGGACTATTAGGTTTTAAACACGTTTAGGATTTAAACATGTTTAGATTTATTAAAGTGCGTAGGTCTCACATGTGTTAAGACCTTTAAATATGTTAAATATGTTAAGACACAGCGCACATTATTGGAGCTAACCGCCAATATACAGTCATTTTTTTTCAATAAAATAAAAATAGAAAAGAAATAAAGAAATAAATTAAAAACACAGACTGAATTGGACTATATTGAGACAGCGTGCATCAAAACAGCGACTTTTCTATCGTTAAAGGCCTCCTAAAGCCCCCCCCCCTCCTTTACACAGACGCGAATTCAGTCCAAGAATACTTGCGAATTAAAATTGATATGTCTCTATTTTGAAAAAAAAATGAAAATGTCTCTGTTGCGAACATCACGGACTGAATTTGTATTTTACAAATGACATTGTCGTAAAGTTTGGAAAATAAGAAAAAAAAGGCTATTTTAAAAACATCTTTGAACGTCGAAAAATACACGTATAACTTGTGACATGCAAAATGATAGTAATAAAGTCTTATTAGTGCATGGACTGAAATCAAAGACGATATAGACGATATCCTAAAAGTGACTGAAAACTTTCAAATATCAAGTCATTTCTTCAAGAACAAGAACGAGGCGAACGGGGGAAGAACATTACACGTGTTTGTGGACTCTAGTAAAAAGGGTATATTGAGCGACAATATATACCAGTCAAGGAGTGACATCAGAATTTGGCATAGACAAAAACCGTGTTGCGATAACTATGCCGAAATTGGAGCTAATGGCGCCAGTTATCGGTGCACGACTTGCCAGATATTATAGAATTCGACAAAGCCGTATTCTGGATAGTCCAAGATTGCTCTGACGTCCAGCTGATTGATAGTCCAGGCAAGCTGGAGCCGTGGCACGTCAGAGCGCGCTCCATATCAAAAACACGGAATTTTGCACCCAGAAACGTAGGTGCAGCTTCGAACCAAATTACAAAAACAATTTAATGATTTCTGTCAAGATATACACATAATTGAATTCAATGTTCATTTATCTTCCATTGATACCAATTTTATGCACAAAATTATTTATTTTACCATTTTCTTAAACAAGTATTGTGCACCACCATTACTTGATATATAATTTTCTGTGATCTTGAACTTCATAATGTTCAAGATCAAATGACTGAAGAACATAATTTATTCTCTATATAAGCACATTTAAATGACATTAAAGATGAATCTGAAAATGATTTAGCATGTATTCCATTTTATTAAATCATTTTCGAAAAAAAACACCCACAATATTACTGAAATCGAATAAATTAAGATTTTGCTTTCCCCTTTGATGGCCCTAATTTTCAAAATGGAAATTCCGCGTTTTTGATATGAAGCGCGCTCTGACTATCAAGCCGTTAGACGTCAGAGCAATCTCGGACTATATTCTGGAGTGACAGTCAAATTGTGCTGTCATGGCTCAATTTCATTTAACAAGTTCGTAACAAAACGCGTGACGGAAATTAAAGAAATCACGGGCCAAAACGAGTGGAAATATGTGCCGACAGAAATGTCTAGTCTGTTTTGTCATTTTCCGACGTCGTGATATAGTTTGTTTTCTAAACGTGCATAGGGGTAAATACGTTTGTTTTGTATACGGTTAGATTTAATTAAAACATGTTTAGTTGGTATATGCTTAGATTCGAAACAATCCTAAACATGCTTAATTTCTAAACGTGTTGAAGGTTAAACACGTTTCATTTTTTTATGCGTTTTGGAATGTGTTTAGGTATTAGGATTGTGCTTAGATTTTTAAATTAGTGCATATTTATGACAAAGTAAAAAAAAAATCTAAACACGTTTATTTTCGAGGATTAAACACGTTTATCTTGTATATGCTAAAGCCCCAGTCACACTGTCACGATTCAAGCACTACGATTAGACTGGTACGCCTGTCAAATAAATTTTACATTCAATCATTTTAAAATTATCCTGTCAACTAAATTTCTGAATTTTAAGCCATGATAGTACATCTTTTAAAACATATCATTTCAACTATTTGCTTACATCAAACAAACATTTTAAAGGTGGCCTAAACTTTTATACATATCCAAAAATTCCGTAGATATTTTCTGTTTTTTACATGATATTTTTACTGATGTAGGGAAGAAACCTTTTTTTGAAAGAAGCTGTGTTGTGCTAAAAAAAATGTGAGACGGCGCAACCTGTTTGAGGGAGGTAAACTTGTGACTTGTACATGCATAGAGACCAGAAGCCACCACCTGGATATTCTGCCTAATATCAAGATCACAACGAAAACAAACCAAACATTTGAAATTTTTGTAAAAAAATGTTTTGCAAATAATGAATAGAAAACTTTCTAACTAATCTTAATGAAACTTTGAGATATTTTAACATACTACTACAAATGAAGGAACCCAAACAGTGACTCTATTATTTATACAAAATACTAATAAAAAAACCATAGACATGTATATTATTTGTACGAAACCTAATATTGATTGACGGCATGATATCAACATAAATTTTAGATTTAACATATTTTATTAATACAGTGGAATCCCCTTAATTGCATATTTCTCTTAATTGCATAATACTTTAAAACACCAAACCATTTCCTATACTCTCAATGTAAAAAGTTCTGTTAATTGCATGAAATATATTACGAAATTATAAAATTCCTGTTTATTGCATAAAACTATCCAGAAATAGACCTATTACTTGTTAAAAACATTACATTTTCCTAACGAGGTAATAACAATGTCTTCCAAACATGTTTTGACGACATTCTTTTATATAATAATTGTTGTTATACAAATTAAGGTATTAGAAAAGAGTAACCTGAATTGTATTATATATCAAGACAGATTTCAATTAGACAATTAAAATGAAAACTTTATATATATACACAATAACTCATACAAAGAATAATACATGTACAGTTGTCAAAAATAGACGGGAACAAGCAGAGTCAACAAAAGGAAACAGCCAATTGGAATAGAAAGGATGAAATAGGATGCAGGAATGCAGATGGCAGAGGCGTTTGCTTTGAACAACATATTTCTAAACAAAGATTAAAGACATTAATATTTTCATGTTAAATAATCTGACCCATACAATAAGTCAGATAGTCAGATAAGTTGAAATCAGTTGTATAGGTATAGTATTATTACAAAGCTGATAACATCGAAATAGAAAATGATTTGCTGATTCGACATGATCACACGGTTTTGAGAGTGTAGAAGGTTTCGTAGAAACAGATGCTCATTTGGAGAACTAGTGTGCATACTAAAGAAAGTAGACTTCGATACCTATAATGGCAAATTATTTCTCACGTTGATTTTTTGTTTGTTTTAATGTTGTTTTAACGCCATTTTTCAGCTATATCATGGCGTTCAGTTTCTTTTTTTTTTGGGGGGGGGGGGGGGAGGAAGCCGAGGTACCCGGAGAAAACCGCTGACTTTCGGTAAGAAAGCTAGAAATCCTTGTTAATTGAGATTGGAGTCGAGCGAAACCTGCCCGCAGTGAGACTCGAAAGAGCAATCTCAGTGTTTACAGACTACGTGATCATTAAGTAGACGAACTACCCCACATTGATGTTCGAAAGAAGAAAATATACAGAGTATAAGAAAGGCTTGTACACGAACATTAACAAAATAATGGAACAAGGTTATATGATTATTGTTATAATCTTGTATAACATAAATCGATGTTTGTCCCTTCTAGCTGGAAGTGTTTCTGAACCTGTCTCATAATATTGTTTATCTAACGACTTTAGTTTTGACCCTCCCATAATAATACGCATAGCTTCTACCTTGACACTATATAACCTTTTAACTAGTTATCCCATATGACATCGCCATAGTAAAGGATACGTCTATTATAAGAAAAGTACGTTCACTCCAGGATATACATGTCTAGGACAAAACGTACCTAACGAAGGAAAGGAACTCTGTTATAGGCTTTCCAAGTGCTTATAAGAAGGAACTTCTTTACAATGTGTACCTTAATAAAATACATTTTCCCTCCATAGTCAATAGGGGTACGGTGGAAGACATCCGTTTTTGCAGACAAAACAAACTTTAATTTACATTTTTGTTGGGAGACTTGTTAATATCGTGGCAAACATTGGGTCGTACAAAGTTACATATGATATCCTGAAGTCCTGCAGAAAATCTACACCTTCAGTATACCTAGTGTATGGACATTGAGTGTTATGGTTGGGTTAACAAATAAAGAGTAATATTCTCGAATTTTAAAGTGACATTTAAAACTAAACACTTAAAATGTATAAAGTTTCTTATTTCTTATTCATTAAACTGTCTCCGCAGAAAGTAACTGATCTGGGTGTTAGGATAAAATTAAATATTTTTACACCATAAAGTCAAGCTTAAGATGTAGTTATTTTGTACAACAGTTTAAGCACATTTTAGGGGGAAAATTACTCATCAGTCTCAGGGGAGATCAGCTAATTTTTAAAAACTTCATAAAATGTGCAAGATTTTATTCCTTTGAACAACAAAAGAATTAGATAGTATATACAGTTGACAGTTCTACAATTGTTATCAGTACATGTAAAATATTAGACACACGTCAATTGGATTACTAAATATTTGATGTTTACTAAACTGATAAGTGGATAAACAGATACAGTCCACTGCAGACCGGACAGTCCATCCAAGAGATTAAAAAGGAATCAGTGCGTTGCCAGAAATGCAGAATTTAGGTAAGAATTATATACTTATTTTTTTAAGGGTTGTCTAGTTTGTAAATACTTATTTACACATTTGCTGTTCTTGAATATAGCTGAAGTGTTTCTGCTAGATGTTAACATCAATAAACGATTCATTCATAATGTTTGACAGTTTATTTAAAGTTTATTCCGATTAAAAATACCACCCCCCTTTTCCAATCTAGAATTCAGTTTGAAAGACCAAGATATACCAGTTGTATATCGGAAGTCAAAATTTCAAATTCTCTAGACTCTAGAAACGATATATTTGGTGTAAATTAGACAAATTTTAGAATATGCATGTGACGTTTGGGACAATGGTAGTGCAATTTATATAAATAAACTAGAAAGAATTGAATTAGAGGCGGCTAGAAATGTAACAGCGTTACGCTTTTTCACTAAATTTGAACGAGTTTATAATGAAGAAGGGTGAATGACTAAAAGACAGAAGGAACAATAGAAATGTTTTATACTGTTGCCCAAAATATTGGCTCTCCATACCTATATGAACTTATTCCCCCTCAATTCAAAACATGACTGACTATTTTCTAAGAAACGTAGAAGACATTATTGTTACATTCTGTAGATTATCTCTTACTATCGATTCTTTTATTCTATTCCCTCGACAATACGAGAATGGAACAAACAAGAATTTTCCATCAGAAATGCAGACTCAGTTCAAAATTTAAATCTATTCTTAAATGTACGTGTTAAAAAACAATATACCACCTCATAATTATTTTGGCCCCAAAAAACTCAATACTTTATTAACTCAGATGAGATGTAATGTGTCCTTCTTAAACTATCATTTGTACACAGTTAACATTATATCAAATCCTTCTTGTAAATGTGGCAACAGCCAAGAAACCCAGTATCATTTTTTACTGTGTATATACGGATTAGACAGATACTTATTTATTAGGCTTGAACTGGTTACCAAACAGTACACCAGTCAACCTAAATCTCTTGTTAAATGTTTACAATGAACTTTCACAAGCCAATAATGAACTGATATTTACTAATGTTTTTGAAATAAAAAAGAAATTTAAACGATTCCTTGTTGTCTAAAAGAGTAAACATAACACCGAGCGACAACAAAACATGAAGCGTCATCAATTCTTCTATATCTCTTTCACCTGTCGTTGTTCTGATTATTATTTCTTTGTTTTTGTTTAATTGAGTCTTTCTTTGTTTTTTGTATTATTGAATGTTCATGTTATGTCACCATGTCCATTCAGTACTTGTATTATATTGAAAACGTAGAAGACTTCATAAGTATGTATTAAGTGCGTATTACTTGTTTCTGATCCTGCTTGTTCATAGCACATATTAAATATGTTTAAACTGAATTGAATATGTATTAAATGTGTTGGGAATTAGACAATTAACATTAATCAATCAAACATGTTTGACATTAAAGAGTTTTAATTTTCTGCAAATAAATCGAGAGTTTTTGACTACTACTGTTATAAAAATGAGATGTAGTTTTAACCTTAGGTATGTAGTTATATAAAACTTATTAACTTGAATGATCCAGATATGAATTTAACTGTAGAGGAAATAAAATAGATAGTAGATATTTAGGATTTCAATACTTTAGGAGGAAAAAATGAGAAAACGATATCTTGTTTTTGGTCAGTAAATAAGTGATGAGAACAAAGTAAACTAAATAAACACAATAAAGTGTATCTGGTTTGGTCAGTAAATAATTACTGAGAATAAAATAAACTATTTTTCAATATGATATATGTATTATTTTATTTACTGCGCTGCAACTTAATTAGATTAGTGTGCCTCCTACTTGTATTAAACGAAAGTAGATCCGTCGTTTCAATGTGTATTCGTCCATTACTTCGGAAGTATTTATCCAAAAGTTTTTCACAAATGGAAATCAAAGGCTCTCAAGCGCATGTACCGCTCATCTGATTTATATAGACAATTAAGATGGCATTTCCCTGACGTTATACAAAGTCAATTTGCTGTTGGCATATCTTGCTGTTTGGTTTCAACTGGTTCAATAGTTTCAGATAGGAAGCCATTTTATCATGTAACTACAGGTTCTGTGTTATATTATTTTCTACAGTTCCAACCTTCATTGATTTTCGCTCAAATGAACACGCATAAACTTTCAAAATAGCCATCCTGTAATTCACATACACTATGACTTGGATCTGCTTCGCAGTTTCAGAAATGATGGCTTTCAAAATTATTCCTATATAGTCCCCTGTTAAACATAGTATTTTAATTGGTGGCCAATTTTACTGTTTTATTGACATGAAAAATGTAGAGGACCATCCAATAAATATGTTTTAATAACAATCGCATTTGAATTTCTTATTGTCCAAAAAAACGTAAACCTTAGCGGACCATCCAGTGAATACTGGTGATGGTTTGTTTCATTTTATTAAGCAGTTTTAGAGAAGTCTTTTAAAACTTTTTCCTTATAGAGTCATATGTTTAACTCAGTCCCGCGTTGGCGGCTTTTTTTAATTTCTGATTAGAGGCCATCCAAACTATATTGCTAGTGATGCGAGTGTACGTGGGACCTACTCGCTACTAATTTTGTAAATACTGTAATTACACCAACGTATGTTAAACTCAAAATGCATGTTTGTGTTGCATATATGTTTTTGTTTGTTTGTTTGTTTGAATGTTGTTTAACGCCACTTGCATCAATTTTTCAGCTATATCATGGCGTCCAGTTTTTTTTTAGGGAGGAAGCCGGAAAACCCCCGTCCTTCGGTAGGAAAACTGCCAATCCTTGTCAATTACATATGTTTTTCTGATCTGTCTTTTTTTTTAAATGTAATGAATTTAATCTTTGACCTAATTAAACTTAGAACCATTTATTTGTGTTAGCTATATTTTACTTGAAACATGCACACACATTTTTTCATTAGCAGGTCTATCATTTTACTTGAACATTCTATCCTTGTACTCTCTCACTCTCTCCCTCTTATGATATAATAATACATTGCTACGACATAAGTATCTTGACATATGTACATATATATTATAAATACTAATAGGTTTCACACCAGATTTATTGGACAAATAAATTAATTTACCAATGACCGCTAACCTGAGATGTAATACGTTACTAGTGTCCGAATTCAGGTGTGGAAAATAAACAATTATTGTGTTCGTTGTTTTGGAAATAAACTAAATCATGTAGGTAATTTGTCTTCCGTGATGCATGTAAATATGAAGATTGATAATCTTCTCCATTTTGTGGTTGCTACTCTGTACAGGATTTTGTTCATAACTATCGTGAAAATTACCTATGAAACCACTAAAACACATCTATATAGAAGGTAATTATTGCTGAAACATATGACTTTATTTTCACGGCTTTTTAATATTTTGTCATTATTGTTATTTTGTGTATTCCACTACTTGGATTGTAAATGTACTGACCTTTCGTACAATAATTTTACACGAATGTCTCATTTCCGGTATACACAATATTTGTGTAAAAAAATTGCTATCTTCGGAGTGTTACAAATACAAAAACATATAGCCCTATTGCATAGGCAGAGAAGCATTCAGATAAAAGGAATTATATTATGATAAGAATATCATTGATATGTTAATATTTTACAGGAAAACCGAAAATGAGAGAAGACGCCGAGCTAAGCGAGTCTTTGATAGACGTGAGGGATGGTCAAGTTCTTATAGACCGACCAATATTCAACCAACAAAAGCTTGATGAGGGATTTGGAACTAGGTCTCGTCCTCAGGGCTCCATAAAAGCTACATTTCAGAATGCCTTGTCCAAATTCACCTTCTCTAAGTCTTGCGGCAAGAACATACTGTATAGTATTTTTCCCTTTATTTCGATGCTCCGAACTTACAATATTAAAAGTGATCTTCCAAATGATATTGTTTCTGGTTTAACTGTTGGAGTAATGCACATTCCTCAAGGTAAGTTTTTGTAGTTATATTTATCAATATATAAATATCATTCATTTAGCACCATGTATTGCTCAAGTAGAAGAACAAAAAAAACCAAGATATTTTCATCATATTTGTTTATGTGCAAAAATGTGTAATAGGTGTAATATGTAAAATGGATAAGAGAATTATTGCACAATGTATGTTGCCTACCTTCCATTTAATTTTTACGTGGTTATTCTTGAAATTAAAAATCTAAATAGACATACAAAACTATATAATTAAGGCAATTTCCACTTTTCGACTTAAAACGTTACGTTTTATTGCATGTTTATTCTTTTTTCGCCAAGTTTTCATTTCCAATTATACATGTCAATACATTTTGTACCGACTTTCGCAGTTAAACCATGGCAAACATAACGCGTTTTCTTTACTGAGTTACATTCTCTGTCAAAGAAATATTTGTGTGTAGATACTCTGTACAACCGTAGTTACTTAATGAAAGTTGTTCCAACATGGTCAG
Organism: Limnoperna fortunei; assembly: GCA_944474755.1. Taxonomy (NCBI): domain Eukaryota; kingdom Metazoa; phylum Mollusca; class Bivalvia; order Mytilida; family Modiolidae; genus Limnoperna; species Limnoperna fortunei. The sequence continues at coordinate 53,346,372 of OX104111.1, read as the reverse complement.
TAATGGATCGTGACACTTTGTAGCATATAGTATTAAGTAACTTGTAAAGGAGTTATTCCTTTATAGGATAATTAATTGGGTGGAGTGAATATCCAAAATATGATCACGAGTGCCGCATAACGCATCTGATTAAACGAGTGCGCGGAACTTGTTGCTCTATTTATTATTAGATCAAAATTGTTTTCTTAAAATGTTAATGCTCAATCCTAAATTTTATGAACGGCGGATGAAAATCTGTATAGTACAAAATTTTGGCGGGAAAACACCCGAGAGTGAAAATAAACGATAATTTTCACATGTGATTTACCGTGATTTCTGTCACTCGGAAATTTCGATATTTCATCTCTATCTATATAATAACTTTATTTACTGCAAGTTGAAGATGTGCTATTGTCACTCTTGGAGACTTAGTGGTTTTCATTATAGGATAATTAATTGGGCGGAGTGAATATCCAAAATATTATCATGAGTGCCGCATAACGCATCTGATTAAACGAGTGCGCGGAACTTGTTCCGCGCACGAGTTTAATCTGATGCTTTATGCGGCACGAGTGATCATATTTTGGATATTCACGATGCCCAATTGATTATCCTATTTATTATATAGATCAAATATTGTTCTCGTAAAATGTTCATGCTTAATCCTAAATTTTATGAACGGCGGGTGAATATCTGTATAGTACAAAACCATTGTGACGTTTTGGCGGGAAAAAACCCGAGAGTGAAAATAAACGATAATTTTCACATGTGATTTACCGTGATTTCTGTCACTCGGAAAATTCGATATTTCATCTCTATCTATATAATAACTATTATTCATCACACAAGGTCAAAGGTCGAGGTCTTAAAAGTGGTACATTTTGAATGACCTTTTTTTAGTTATCCCACCATGATTGATGAAACACAATTATAAATAGCCATATCTCAGTAACTAGTAGACCATGAAATACTAGTAGGATCTTCACTAACCTTCAGCACTGTCAAGTTGACAATAATAGAGGCCACGGTCCTAGTCATATGTTTAACATTATCCATGTAAGTTAAGTGGGTCGGTTTTATAAATGCTTTTTGCTGAAAATTGGTATTCTCGATTGATGGGCTTTCTCTTATTTACCCTGCCAACACGTCCTTCGTATAATTCGGGAGTGGCAAGGACACCCCGTGAAAACATTTTGTGCGGATCTCCTAAAGCACCGAAAATGGTACAATAAAATGGATGCCGAATCAATATGGTATCGATCTTATCAAAGTGTGGATACGTAGGAAATTGTGCGCTACGAGAAAAACGTTGCAGGTCGTGAAAATCCTACACCTCTTTTTTAAAAATGTGGCAATTACCAGAAAGCCATTGCATCTCAACTGTTTGAAAACATCGTCATTCGCTTTAAAATTTCGACAGATATATCAGTCTAACAAATCTTTCTAGACAGTGTAATCGCGAGTAAAACATCCTTTAATTAAAACCAGATTGAAATACGAAACTTACGCCCTTCACTACCATGTAGATTTCGTCTAAGGGTCATTTCAATCAATGACAGTGTGAAAACGTTTTTTAACAAGGTTAACGAAGGACGACGTACAGCCCTGACATGAGATGACGAGAAAATGCATCGAGTTTCATAAAACGTAAATAATCGTGCATTGTTGTTTTGTAAGATTGTGACGTCACAGTGTTACTTAACGACGTCTTGACAGCGAGCTGAGATAGGCCCATCTCAAGCTAGAACAGTGAGATGGAATAATATCGCACACAAAGATCAAAGGAAAATACTGCAAAATAGCGATAATTATAGATTATTTACGTTTTTTTAAACGAGATGCGTTTTCTCGTCTATATCTTATCGAAGGGCGACAGCCCTGAGATGAGATGACGAGTAAATGCACCGAGTTTCATAAAACGTAAATAATCTGTTTATCGCTGTTTTGTTACATTGTGACGTCACAGTGTTTTCTTAACGACGTCTTGACAGCGAGCTGAGATGGGCCCATCTCACGCTAGTAGAGTGAGATGGGATAATACCGCACACCAAGATCAAAGGAAAATACTGCAAAAATAGCGATATTATCTTATATTAGGTCTGCAAGTGCCTGTGTAACAAATATACATCCTACTGACTGTTTTAAAACAAAATATGTTTTATTATGTGGGCTTTAAGGGGATGCAGCTCAATTTCACTGAAAATAATTTGTCAATGAATTTTCTTTAAATTTGCCAAAAAGTTAGTTTTTTATACAAGTTATCATAATTCAAAATAAAAAATAGGGGTTTCAGAGCTTATTTCCGAGGAGTTGAGCACTGAAATTTTAAATTTTCATATAGATTATACAGAGAAGAGAATAAAAAAGCACAAAAATTCTGTTGAATGAAATTTTCTGAATTTTTGATATAATGTCAAGGAATTGGTATAAATTTAGTGATGGAAAGAAAAATAGGGGTCTCTGAGTTAAATTTTTGTCATTTGGGAAAAAACTAGTCAAAAAGTGCTAAAAAATGGTATTTTTTGGTCAAAATTACCTCCCTTGTTAAAAATTTCATTTTAATTTTTTTTTTGCCAATACCGTACACATTTAAACAAAAACTTTTTTATTTCAACCATTAATAAATTAAAGTAATATTCTAATGCAGTTCTTGATGTAACCTCAATTCTGATTGGATAACATGAATAACTTCATTGCATCATTTCCACGATTGATGCCGTCAGAGTTTAACGCAAGCGCAGACGTTATTTCCGGCAAATAATAAAATTCCAATTTTAATCAGATAATTTAGTTTTTTATTGCCGTAGCATTAGAATGGAGATAACTGTATTGTATTTGAAGATTTGCCGTCATCAATTGGTGATTTGATGGTCGGAAATAACCGTTTACTGAAGCGCTAACGCGTCGCCAATAAACTCTTTTTCCGACCAACAAATCACCAATTGATGCCGGCAAATCTTCAAATACAATACAGTTATCTCCTAAATATAGTTACAAGACTTATTATTATTTTAAATTTTATTGAAATTAAAAGTAAATAATGAAAGAAATTATTATTAAATTTACCATAAATGTTCTATCTATTTTGAAATTTTCACAAAAAATGGCGGATGGTGTCCTGCATCCCCTTAATGTCGCACTGAACGCTAACTCTAACCTACTTGACTGTGTTTGAAATCTACTAAATATGGGGTCACCATTTAACGTCAATCGGCCAATCATGAACGCAGATACTTACATGTGTAAGATATACATTCATACGGGACAAGTGCTAGCTACAATAATGTAGCTGCTTTTTCACCTAGGCGGAGATACAAAATCAAAGGTGTTACATTATTGTAGCTAGGCGAGTGCCACCCAGAAAGCACAGTTACGTGACTCGAGCTATCAAATTTCTCTGTCTTTCAAATAAATCTGTTTTCTGTTCTCCTAGAAATAATGAAAACTCGGAAAAACAATTCTGGATTGTCTAATCTGACCAATCTTTGAAGTGGACCAGCTCGACTGCCCTGACCTGTCCACAGTTGGTGAGGCATTTCTGGCTTGTCTACCCCAACTAGGTATAGGGGACGTTTCCACAGTGTGTTGGGCTTTTCTAGGTTGTCTTCCCAGAGATGTCCGCGGTGGGTAGGGACATTTTTGGCTTTTTTCACTGACCAATCTTTAGAGTGAACCTGTCCCCAGTGGGTAGGGGCTTTTCTGGCTTGTCAACCCTGACCAATCTTTGGAGTGGACATGCCCATAGTGGGTGGGGGCATTTCCGGCTTATCTGCCATGACAAATCTTGGAGTGGACCTGTCCGCAGTGGGAAGGGGCATTTCTGGCTTGTCTACCCTGACCAATCTTTCGAGTGGACCCGTCCGCATTGAGTAATGGCATTTTTGGCTTGTATACCCTGACTAATCTTTGAAGTGAACCTGTCAGAAGTGGGTAGGGGCATTTCTGGCCTGTCACTACCCTGACCAATCTGTAGGGGACACGCTGTATCGTTTGCTTTATGACAAGACTTGCAATTATACTCCATTGAAAAAACCAGATGAGCATTTCTGTTCATAATATTTACTTATTAAAGAGTGGACACTAGTATAGGCTATTATGATGGGTGATAGTCACAATTCATGTGAATAAATATATTCAGTAAACACACATGTAGTTGTATACAAGCATTGGCTTAGAAAAAATCCTAGTAGTATCATAGATTATAAGTTATTACACAGCGATTTTATTTGTCTTTCCACACTGTTATAAGATTAATATGAAATGATGGTATGTAAAACTCAAGATAAGGTAATGTGATAATGAATTTCGTTGTATGGAAAATTTCAAGAAAATTCCGATCAATTTCAACAGGTCACGCCTTTTTTCTCCTAATACGGAAAGCTATACGAAATACAATTAACGACGTAAATCTTGGCCATGTCTTTATCTCCATGATGGAAAACCGTTGAAAATTACACGTACTATATATTCATCGATCGATAAAAATTTGTAGAAAAATTTGCTGAAAACCATAAAAATAGAATGGTTAAATTTTGTAAAATGTATAAAGTACAAAGTATAAACAGTTTTATAATTTTTTTATGAATACAAATTTTTACGGTAAAATATTATTAGAGTACATTATATGTGTTTATATTTAGATTTAAATTACCTGTTCTTGAACTTGTGTGAAACTTATGAATCAAATAAAATTAGCATGTTCTTTGTTATACAATTTGTACATGAAATGTCGTAATAAGCCACAAACATCACACTGAATTTATCACTGCAAAACGTAACAACAAATTAACCAAAAAATTAATAAGAAAAAACTAACATAAAGGAAAAATATAAGTGCATAAACTACTTATGCTACTGACTTGGTACTGTAACATACAATATTACAGTTTGTGGTGCGTAATGTAACGATACATCTGTATATTGGCAAAAAATGATCCTGTGAAAATATTTTAAGAATTATATCCAATGGGGACCCCCGACAGCCATAGGCATTATTTCTAAATAAATATTGCATAAAATTAGCTTGGCAGTTCTTCCGAAAAACACACGTTTTGGCAATAAAATTGGAACTAGTCATTGTCACTGGATGGACCCCTCTTTAGAAAGTAACCCGGTAATGGCAACTTAAATAAAGAAAAAATAGTAAATGATTTATCTAATTAAAATTCAATCTTTCTCTTGCTCCCCCTTTTCGTAGTACACGCGGTGACAATAGAAAAACAGGCCGGGGGGGGGGGCAGTGGAATATTTAATTCTGATTAGATTGGTAGATGAGTGACAGTTAAGTCAGTGGTCATTTTCTTATTAAAAAACCTCTTCTGTTATTTGTAAGGGACAGACCATTTAAATGAAGAGGGGGGCCTTGGTTTTTTGTTTTGGTCAGAAAATTTTTTCCGCGGACAAAATATTTATTTTTGAAGGCATCGTGACAGAATATGTTTTTTTCATTATTAGCATTAATTTATATAACAGAAATCCTTCTTCTGAATTTTTTTTTACCCTCTGCTTCCAAAATATTGTTTTTTCATCACAAATCATTTTCATAATATTTTTTAGTAAAAAACCAAGGCCCCCCCCCCCCCAGTTAAATGGTCGATCCCTAAATAAAGTATTGCATCTAAGTATAATAAGTGAATATCACGTTGTTTTGTGACAAAAATCTTAAGTCTTTTACAACGTTATTTGCAGGTATGGCTTATGGTATGTTAACAGGCTTGCCTCCAGTATACGGACTGTATACCTCATTTTTTCCAGTCATAGTGTACTTCTTCTTTGGCTCATCAAGACATGTTTCAATGGGTAGGTTATTGTGACCTGCACGTGACCTCTAGGTAGACCTACAATAATGTGATGTCTGCAACAATGTTTATAAAATTGTGATAAAATGTTATTACTCTGTAAAACAAAAAATACAATTAAAATCTTTGTAAATTTGTCTGAACCAAATACAAAAATATCTATTCAGTCCAAACATCAAAGCCATACAAAACCAAATATACCTGTCTATTCAATCCAAACATCACAGCTATACAAAAAATACCCGTATATTCAGTCCAATCACAGCCGTACAAAGAAATACCATATAAATTGTAAAGCTTATGTTGCTCAATAAGAAATTGTATTAATGAGATGTGATAAGAGGTATCATATATGTATACCTGTTAAATGTGCAATAAAAACAAACCGATTTTTAAAGTTAATAGTGTTTTTTCACACTTAATACACAATACACAAGTATATACACATTTTTTTATACCAGAACATACCCTGACAATATTCAAGATAAAAAGACATTTCATTTTAAACATTGTCTTCTAGGTACTTTTGCTGTTGCGTGTTTAATGGTTGGTTCGGCTGTTGATAAAGGGGTAGCCACTTTTAGTTCAACTCTAAATCGAGATTGTAACGACACAGTTTTGTCCATCCAGGAAATAAATGGAACCAATCTATCATTACCTTTTAGTAGTGGAATTTGTAAAGCTGAGTTGAAGCAACGTGAAAATGATTTGAAGTTAGAGGTTGCTATGGCAGTCACAATATTGGTTGGAATGATGCAGGTATGTTTTATAGAAGCTTTCATGAGATAAATATAAGACGACAGCATATTTGAAAAGGTCAAAATAACTTTAAAATATAAATTTTGAATTGTTTTTAAGATTGGTTGGTCTATATAACAGGAATACTTAGGTGGCAGCATTGACTGTCATAGTGAGTGTGGTGGTCTATATAACAGAAATACCTAGGTGGCAGCATTGACTGTCATAGTGAGTGTGGTGGTCTATATAACAGAAATACCTAGGTGGCAGCATGGACTGTCATTATGAGTGTGGTGGTCTATATAACAGCAATACCTAGGTGGCAGTATGGACTGTCGTAGTGAGGTGGTATATATAACAGGGATACCTAGGTGGCAGCATGGACTGTCATTATGAATGTGGTGGTCTATATAACAGAAATACCTAGGTGGCAGCATGGACTCATTATGGGTGTGGTGGTCTATATAACAAGAATACCTAGGTGGCAGCATGACTGTCATATAGGTGTGGTGGTCTATATAACAGGAATACCTAGGTGGCAGCATGGACTGTCATTATGAGTGTGGTGGTCTACATAACAGGAGTACCTAGGTGGGAGCATGGACTGTCATTATGAGTGTGGTGGTCTATATAACAGAAATACCTATATAGGTGGCAGCATGGAGTGTCATTATGAGTGTGGTGGTCTATATAACAGGAATACCTAGGTGGGAGCATGGACTGTCATTATAAGTGTGGTGGTCTATATAACAGGAATGCCTAGGTGGGAGCATGGACTGTCATCATGAGTGTGGTGGTCTATATAACAGCAATACCTAGGTGGCAGTATGGACTGTCATAGTGAGGTGGTATATATAACAGGAATACCTAGGTGGGAGCATGGACTGTCATTATGAGTGTGGTGGTCTATATAACGGCAATACCTAGGTGGGAGCATGGACTGTCATCATGAGTGTGGTGGTCTATATAACAGCAATACCTAGGTTGGAGCATGGACTGTCATTATGAGTGTGGTGGTCTATATAACGGCAATACCTAGGTGGGAGCATGGACTGTCATTTTGAGTGTGGTGGTCTATATAACAGGAATACCTATGTGGGAGCATGGACTGTCATCATGAGTGTGGTGGTCTATATAACAGCAATACCTAGGGGCTGCATGGACTGTCATAGTGAGGTGGTATATATAACAGGAATACCTAGGTGGGAGCATTGACTGTCATCATATGTGTGGTGGTCTATATAACAGGAATACCTAGGGGGCTACATGGACTGTCATAGTGAGGTGGTATATATAACAGGAATACCTAGGTGGCAGCATGGACTGTCATCATGAGTGTGGTGGTATATATAACAGGAATACCTAGGTATGTATCTTAGGAAACGAACTCTCAGATAAACTTGCAAAAGCAGCTTTAAAACAAGAAAACATAAATATAAACATAGCCTATAGTACATCTGAATTCTACGAGATCGTCAAAAATATATTTAAAAAGAAATGGCAAGATATTTGGGACACACATCTAAATTCATGGTACTACCGGCTTAATCCATCAGTTATTTCAAAGCCATTTTTCTAGGAAATCGAAACCATGCAAAAACTTTAACTAGGCTCAGACTTGGCACCACCCTTCTACCGGGTCAAATGGGGCAACACATCACAAATATATCGCCGCTCTGCAGTGTATGCAACACCAAAGAAGACGTCGAACATGTCATTCTGCACTGTGTAGCCAACAACAACGCGAGAATAAAACTTAACACAGCGCTCACTAAATTTAACATCAATGCCATTGATATCAAAATCTTGTTAGACCCTCCTAAAGAATTTAAAAACCAAATATATAAAGAGCTCGTCGATTTTATTACGGAAATTGACTATCACAAATGTATAACCACTGTATGGAAAGTGTCACGGTAACGGTTCAAGTGTACGTGTTTGGTAACCAAATAATTTTGAACAAAACCAAACACGTACACTTGTTACAGACCCCGGTGGGCTTAAAACGGCCCATTGGCCAATAATATTAAGATATATGCAAGGTAAGTGTTAATTTATGATGCCAATGAATATAATAAAAAAAAGGGCAATATATGGAAATGAAATCATGTCGATATTATTGTGAAAAATTGACGTTGAAGTCGAAAAGTTATGCGGAACGATGTAAACAAGTTGCATTGTTTTTGTCATTTTTGAAAAGCCTGTTGGTATGCTATGTTGGAAATAGCTCTGTATCTGACACAAATTATGTCCTTAATAAAACCTTGCTAACTGACATTCATCAAGGTTGCAAGTTTTTAAGAAAATAGCATTTAAAGTGACCTACATGTTGTGTTGTCTTCACATCTACCAAAACCGGAAATAATACCAAACAACCGTTACCGTGACACTTTCCATACAGTGATAACTGTCTCTTTCGTTTCTTGTATACACCACTTACCTAGGTGTCTTCTGCGACGGTCGCGCCCTACAACAATCTAATAAATAAAAGTAAAATCCTCGGTACAGTAAGCCAAGAGCTTCGTCTCGGGGACACGAGGGACATAGGAAATTCCAAAATAACCAACCCCTATAACTTATTAACAAACCTACTCCTCAGTAAGGTAAGCCAAGAGCCTCGTCTCGGGCACCCTATGAGGAAAACGCGTAATAACGGCAATAATAATCATGAAAAAGTTAAAATTACACCTAAGTAGGATATGACAAGAGCATCGTCTCGGGCAGGGGCCTACTTCCGATTACAAATTAAAGTCAAATCTTCGGTAGAGTAAGCCAAGAGCTTCGTCTCGGGCTGTTACTGAGGGACATAGTAATTCATAAAAACCCAATCCCTATAACATGTAACAACCCTACTCCCCAATAAGGTAAGCCAAGAGCTCGTCTCGGGCACCTTATGAGGAACACGCGTAATAACGGCAACAATAATAACGAAAATGTTAAAAATACACCTAAGTTAGGTACGCCAAGAGCAGGTGCCTAGATCCGACTACAAATTAAAATCAAATCCTCGGTAGAGTAAGCCAAGAGCTTCGTCTCGGGTAGCTACTGAAGGACATTCATAAATACCCAATCCATATAACATATAACAAACCTACTCCTCAGTAAGGTAAGCCAAGAGCTTCGTTTCGGGCACCATATGAGGAACACGCGCAATAACGGCAAAAATAAGTATTAAAAAAAAATTATTAAACCGAAGGAGGGTATGCCAAGAGCATCGTCTCGGCGGTTCCCTACTTCGGAATACAAATAAAAGTCATCGGTAGAGTAAGCCAAGAGCCTCGTCTCGGGCACCTATACTGATGAATACGCATAATAACGACAATAATAATAATAATTAAAGTAGGGCATGCCAAGAGCTACGTCTCGGGCGGGTGCCTACTTCTGAACAATAAACCCTGTACATAATGTTTATAGCAATCTTGTATATATTTAAAAAAAAACAAAACAAAAAAAAAAAACAAAAGAAACGAACAAAAAAACCCCAAATAGAATAGAATACTTTAATGGATTTCTTAAAAATAAAAAAAAAAACATCAGAACATGTATATCATTCTTATCTTATAATTTACAAAAATATTGTACATTAAAAAAACCTAGTTAGTGAAAACTAACAACAAATATAATACAATTCCACATTGAAATGTATATAACTGAGCTACTTTATTATTTTCAAATTCAAATTAATCATGCAAGGCCATAGTAATGTATATATACATGTAAATAATTTTTTTTTTCCGTCTGTCAGATGATACGTAAAACTGGTGCCTCGTGTACAGTATTCCATCAACTTGCACGTAAAAGATCCCATTGGCAGTATTCGATAAGAGTAGGCGCACGCGCCGCTGCCATGGCACGACCCGTACTTGCTGCTAGCGTCTTGGTTCTCAAGCTGGATGCAGCTTGATAGATAAATCTACTTCCACTAAGTCTTTTTGGTTGCGGCATTTCTGCCCCCTTTTATCATTTCACTTATAATATTTATGGCCTATAAATCTCCAAAAATACAAATAAATAGTTTAAAAAAAATTATATAAAAGCCATTAGGCAATAAGTCCGTGCGAGACCGTTTTACGGCAGTCAAGGACGTAAAAAAAAACCCATAAGTAAGTGGGAGCATGGACTGTCATTATGAGTGTGGTGGTCTATATAACAGAAATACCCAGATAGCAGCATGGTCGGTCTTTATAAGCAATATTCTAATATAATTAATAAATTTGTAGTTGCAGAAATAAGTCACTTTTTGTACTTAAACATGTTACTTTGTCCTACAAAAAAACAAAGTGTGACACAATTGACCTAGAAAAAAAAGAATTCTAATACTAATTTCAACAAAATGATGGCATGCACGCAAATTTCACTTTAATTTAAATGTCAAAATTAAAAACGACCAGTTCTTTTTTGTTCAGATGTTTTTGTCATGTAAACCTGATCTCTTAAGTACAGTATATAAATATTACATGTCTGACAGGGTGACAGTAAAATTGTCAACTTGAGGAAATACTGTCTACCGAGGCGAATGTTGACAATTTTACGGAAACGGAAAACGGAATAAGTGTTTTATGGGGCTTGTTGAGGGCGGGTGTTACTAAAACGCGGAACGCGGAACGGAAACGGAAAACGGAATAAGTGTTTTATGGGGCTGGTTTAGGGCATATTGGGATATGAGATATTCACCTATTTGATTCATGGTATATAGGATATTTGAGGCAAAATTTACTGAGATATGGGATATTTAAATCCATTTTATTTACAGGGATATTGGATATTGGAAAACACTTTTTCGGATACGGTATATTTGATGAAATTTTTTTAAGGAGATATGGGATACTGGTACCCCTCAAACAAGCCTCTTTTTGGATTTGCTAGTGGTCAGAACTTATCAACAGTACATGTTTAATATAAACTTTTTTAACGTAGGTGTATTAAAATAGACGTTTAAATGCACATTTCCTTTTTCCATCAATAGCAAACCTTGATTTTTCAATCATAAAATGTTTCCGGCGTATTGTAAATCGCAGTGCAAATAAGATATAGCGCTAATGTTTTCTCAGACTTCATTTTTGCAAATATAATTAGATCGACCCGTTACGTCTTTTTGCATATTTTCATTAAGTGCAACCCTTAGTTGCATTCAATTTTAAAATAGCCTTTATTTGTGATTATTTTCAAAAGCCTGAGCTAAGAATATTTGAAACCATGTACTGCTTACTTGTATTTTCATTTTGATAACTAATAAGTGACTAAAAATAGATGGCTTCAAAATGCAGTAGAGAAAAAACTGAAAAAGGAAGGCACGCGAGAGTTGACAAACCGAATAACTAAGAATTGAAAAGAAAGCTAAAAAGAATTGGAAAATCAGTGGCGGATCCAGGGGGCGTACGCCCCCCCCTTTAAAAAGGGAAAGGGAAAAAAGGGAACAGAGAGGATAACAACCAGCGCAAAAGGCAAAAATGTAATCCCTGCTCGTCCTCGCCATCCATTAATGCATTAACGGTACTAATTCGATTATTATGATATCTCTGTTGTATACTGTACCAAATAAAGGATACTGAACACCATAACAACCTTGTGTTAAATAAATTCATTTGTATGTTTGAAAAGTGCTAGAATGCAGGATTTTTCACCATTTTTTCGAGTGCTTCCGGGGTAAGGCCCCCAGACCCCTTGCCGTCAATGCGCCTCTGCCATGCGCGGGAGGACCACTTCATGGCCATCCTTTCCCGATATCACGTTTTTACGCCCCCCTTTTTCAAAATTCTGTTTCCGCCCCTGAAAATTCTGAAGACAGCCGAAGACTTGGGTTCAGTTTTCATAGACATTTATAAAAACGCAAATAATTTTACATTTCTGTAGGCGTAGACAAATGGTGCATTTGATGGATTTCATTGGACCAGAGTCAACATAAAGAATGACAATATAACTACAAGTTTATGACACTCGCACAAAATGTAATATTACTTTTAGCATGTGCCCCTGCAAATATCAATATAAATATACAAAAGGCTACGAAAAGAAGTTTAAAAAAAAAGAAGATTTTGGTAGTGTTAGGTATTAATATATAGCGTTATTAATTCATTGGCGTTTTTTCAATAATAAAATAGGAAAAAAATTTTCAAACGCGAATTTTTTTTAGCAAAGATAAGATAAGATATTCTCAATTCCTAATCATAGTGGCCTTTAAAGGACATAACACTCAATTGCACACAATATTACAATGCAAAACAATACAGTATTCTATCGGGGTTTCGGTTTCGTTTAAACAAAGCACCACTAAAACCAGACCCTTAATCGATAGAAACTATATAATTTTGAGGATTTCTTTTTCAATGTAAAATTTATAAAAACAATCCATTCAGCAATATTAATTTCAAATTAAAAAGATACTATTTTTATAGTGAAAAAAATTGTCCGTGTTCATCTCTTCTTTGTCAATCGCCCACACATAACCCATATAGTGTCGCTAGGCATAAAACACCACACCCACTCACTCCTTTCAAGGAAAAAAAGGTTGAGTAAAAAGATTTTCGTTTTCTTTTGAATAAAAACATGCCAAAGCAGTGGTAAAGCTAAAAGGAACTGTTGTTCGGGGAAAGGAATACCTTTTCCTGATTCTATTAAATTTAGTAATTTTCGTGCATATTTTCCGCAATAAATTAATTTGCCTTCACCCCCTCAACTTTTTCCTAAATTCCGACCCCTGGCAATCTCGCGTCATCCCATTTTAGGTGCGCCGACAAGGTCGTTAAAACACTCACACACACACACACACACACAACTATCTATTATTGATTGATTTAATTATTTAATTTCATATAAGGGCGGGATTAAACAAGAAAGTTTGGAAGAAAACCTTGGCTCAGAGGCTGAGCTTGTTATAAAATGATACGCAAAAAAACCAGTTCGACCAAAGCATCGCAGCTACGCTGAAGGCAATAAGGAAGATAATTATTCTTTAAAAGATTTCAAGACTCAGATGGTGTCAGTCAAGTACGATTTTAACCCTAGTCGGTAACCTTTGTTCCTGATAATTCTTTCAGCCAAAATCGTTCAGTAAAATTAAGATTTATTACATGTCAGATTAACTTTTTGGTATATAAACTTATATCTCGGACATCGGTATTAAATTCCACACAGCCTTGAAGATGTAACAAGCATTTGGCCAGAGTTGCGTTGCGGATTGCAATTATTCTTTAAATTTGTTGTGCGTTTCTTTGTATGCCCGTGGTCTTGACTCCATTGCTTTTTTCAATGTCGGTGATCAATAACATTTGATATGAGAGAAAACAGTTAACGTATGTTGTGATGCATTTATGTGCTAGTTGCTTAACCTTTCCCAGGCATGGCTGTATCATTCTGCCCAAAAATTTAATTTTTATGCTGTGCTATCAAGCGGGTACAGTAAATACTTGGTATATTCATACACACATTATTTCATTCTAAGACCAGTTGTACATGTTGTACAAGTTCCTGTCCTTAAACTTTATCTGTATGTCTGTCTATCCGTTCTTCCTTCTTACCGTCCGTTCGCCAGTCCGTCAAAAAAATTTTTGTGAACGCGTTAACTTGAAAACTATAAAGGTTACCAATGATTTGAAGTTTTAGACAATGATTTTGTATCATGCCAATTTATCAAATGATTTTAAATCTGCAAAAAACCAACAAAAATAAAACTCATTTCTATCCGTCGTCAGAGGAGAATGCATTATCGCTGCTTAAATGGGGAGTATAGACCTTTGTTTCCGGTCGTAACTTGGGATATCGGGATCAATACATGTAAGTCAAAGTTCAAAACAACAACGAAACATGCCCCAGTTGAATTTGCATCAAATGAAAATACAAATTTTATTTTAATAGTATATATGATTACTTACTTACCATGCATTTCCAGTCATAAAACTGAACAAGTCATACGTTTACGCATGCATAAACATGGCACCAAACTTGTTTTAATAATGTTACCTAGCGGTTTTATTGAAATGACAATTAATATCACATACCTTTATAAAAATATCAAACAGTCATATTTATTAGGTCGAAATATCTATCTATCTATTTATTCATGTTTCCGTTTTCCGCTCCGTTTTCCGTTTCCATTCCGCGTTCCGTTTTGGCGTTTTAGTAACACCCATTTTTTCCGACGCAGTCGGTATTATATTCACTTTTTACCCTTTGACCTCATGACACTTCACCTCTCGTAATTCTGTTTCTTGATTGGTTAAAAACCAATTGGACGGGGGTTCGGAACAGGGTGGTAAATTGGACAGGGGCTCGGAACAAGGTGCATATTCACCTTTCAAATTGTGTACTATTATTATTAGATTTTACCGTCTGTTTGTGTATAAAATTATTTCTCAGTGCAATTTAAGTATAAAGAACGATAGAGATGGGCTGCAGTTTGTAAAATTTTATATCAAACAACTTGTACAAAAATGTTAAATATTTTTTATTTGAAGTACAGCGCAAATTAAATGCATATTAACACGCTGGATTTTAGCGGGCTTTTATGGAGGATAAAAAAGACGAAGAGACGAAATTTTAATTAATTTCTAAATACAAATTAACAATCATTTTATATTCATGTTGATATTAAATAAATTGTATTATTGTTCTTGGGCGTCCGTCGTAGTACACACATAGATAGAGAGTTGTGGCTCTAATTGTAAAGTATACTTTGCTTATTCAGTAAATTTTAAACTATAAACATTTTATTAAAAAATTTCTAATATTCAATTTGTTTGCATTATTGTATAACTGCTTTGGTGCTCGCAGAAAAACTTCATTTCTATATCTTAGGCATTGGGTTTCAATACATAATAGCAATAAACTTTCTGGAATACATGTACATGTACATCAAAGTACATGTAGTTGTATGTACATTATCAATTTTAGGTTAACTGTATGCTTGGTAAATCTGTTAATATCGAAAACACGTAAATAAAAGGGGGCACACATGTATAAATGAATAATTTCAAACTCGTTTCATCTGGGACTAGTGTTAATTTATAGTTCATGATTTCATTCACGTAGTAATAATTGTCCGCCAGTACTTCCCCCAAAAAATTTCCATCAAACATTTCTGGTTTATTGAAACGGGGAATTTGTATGACAATAAAGGCGATTCGTAGTTCAATGCATAACTCAATTTATATCTTTACTGCGTCGGTTATCTTTTTTAAAGATAGTACTTGTTTTCTTTTCAATTGTTGATGCTTGAATACACTGTACAAACAAAATTATAGCCTTACACATCTCAATGTCAGTAATGTTAAAACTCGGGTGTCAAGGGATAACTTCTTATATGCAACAAGTTTCAGATGGCTATTTTGGCCCTCTCTGTCTTCAGCTATTGATCACGTGGCTGTCATTACTGAGGTCATTTATTCGAGTCTCATTGTGGGCAGGGTGTTCTCAACTCCAATCTTAATTGACTAGGATTGCCAGTTTTTCTACCGAAGGTTGGGGGTTTTCTCCTGGTACTCTGGCTTCCTCAATAAAAACTGAATGCCATATATAAAATTACTGAAAGTGGCTCAAAACTATTCAAACAAACAAAAACATGTACATGGGGCAACAAAGAACGAATAATCGTACTCTCGATCGCTTTTTTTGGCGAAGGTAAGAATTAAGTCCCTTTACTCGTAATGTATCAGAGCGGGAGTGAATCACTCCACGCACTTTGATGTCCAAAAGAAGTTGCATATATGGTCGATCTTGATATCTGTCGACAGTGTCACCATTTTTTGTCGGTTTCGTGTTTAAAATCGATTATTATTGATACGTGATGATAGTTTAAAATGTTTTATTACAATTCCGATTATTATTAATCATTTACTAGAACTAGTAATCGTACCATCCCTCTTTTTTCTTTTTTTTTTTTTGGTAATCCGACAAATTACAAAACTAACTTCGGATTATAACGGCAGTAAAATTCGGCCTAGGGGCAACAATAAATATTCATTGACCTGTTTTGAAATTCAACATTTTTTTCTTCCTGAATGCATGTATAGCCAAAATAATGCTAATCAATCAATTAATTTAGACTACTTTTCCACATATGAAATTCAAGACCATGTGACTGTATACAGCTTTGCATCAGAATACAAATATTTAGTGGGTTCACGCTATTCCTACTATATACTCTGGCTATATACTCTTACCATTCAAAAATATATGGCCTTCTCTGTAAATAAAACAGTCACAAGATAACATAGCATCTATAGGTAGCTTTACACCCGATTTGATCAGTCCTTTTATCTATTAACTTTTGTTTAATTAATTCTGAATTTTTCCAATAATTTTCAGATTTGTATTATCTTAAATTATGGCAAAATTAAAAAATGTGTTATATCTATAGAAATTCTATAGAATATACAGACTATAGTATTGACTATATTGACTGCAAAAGAAAGAGAAAGGAGTTTTAAGCAGACTGAATATAAATGAAAATGTGATAATGTAAGTATATGACTTGTAGAATTATATTCAGTATGTTTTAAAATTTATTCATATTACAGATGTGTTCATCCTTTTTTTTTCAGTTAGCCATGGGTATTGCAAAGCTAGGCTTCATAACAATATATCTGTCAGATCCATTAGTGAGTGGCTTTACAACAGGGGCAGCTTGTCATGTGTTTACTAGTCAGATTAAGCATGTTTTTGGTGTGAAGACAGATAAATATAATGGTGCTTTCAAATTAATTCTGGTAAGAAACTACTATTTATTTATGTTCAACTTGGCTGTGATTTGAATTTTTTCGTAATAGTAATGGAAGTTAATGGTAATTGAGCTACCATGGAAGAACTTTCTTCATTCTTTTAGTTTTATGTACCAATACATAAAGCCATTGTTTAGGGAAAAAAGGGGGTCTGCAGAAAATATGTGTGTGGATAACAGGGTGTGAATTTGAAAATGTTTGCAATTTTTTTTAGAAATTTATATAATTTACAGAAAAAAAGGAGGGAGGGGTCCAAGCTTGAATACCACTGCAACTGAAATATATGGTTCATGCTTTATTTTACCAACTTTTTGTGCATGATAGCATACCTACATCTCATAAAAAAATTTTGAGAAAATTTAAGCTTGTATAAGTAGTGATTCCTGTGAAAAACAAATTAAGAGTTTTAAATGACCATTATTTTAAAATTAAAATAAATAGATTTGTGCTTGAGTTGACAGTCGAATTATTGTGAATGCAGATCATGTCCTGTTCCTGTCCCCATTTGATTATGTGGTTCTAATTACTAATAAAAACATCAACGTAATAGATAAAAGTGACATTAAACTCCAGACTGTTTTAGTATACATAATGTGATTGTTTTCAGACATACAGAGATTTCTTTAAGAACTTACCTGACACTAACCCTGTGACACTTATAACTGCCGTTCTTTGTATGGTATTCTTGTACATAATAAAAACCTACATCAACCAAAATCCAAAATTCAAAGGAAAATTAAAGATGCCAGTTCCTGTTGAATTGATAATAGTAAGTTCTTTATTATGTGTAAGCCGTGAGTATATTCATTTAGTTTTCAATAAGGTATTACAAATGTAGAAGTCTTTACAAATTCCAAGAGTTATCTCCCATGGTGCATGCAAACAACATTGTTTTCTGATAGCTAATTAGCATATAGACACCAATATTGAATACATATGTAACTCATTATTTCTTAAGCAGCTTCTTATCTAAACTCCAGAAAATTAATGGTCTTTATATTGTTTATATTATTTGATTTTCAGGGGTTTTTTTTGTCATAGTTGTAATTTTGTCTATTTAGATATTGTTGAAGTTAAATTTAAAATCTAACATTACTGATTGGTGTTATCAGGAATGAATTACACTATCATTACATACAAAGGTATATATACATGTACAAATAATTTTTAAGGTGGTTTTGGGCACCGTGGTTGGATTTGCAGCAGATTTGAATGGTTCATTTAAAGTGGCAGAGGTGGGAGACATACCTGTTGGGTAAGTTGGTACATTTAAGTGGCAGTGGAGGACATAATTGTCAGACAAGTTGTGGTACATTTTCTAAATTAGAATATTTATTTTTGGTTTTTAAATTGATTGAAAATTTGAAATACAAAATTATATTATTTTTATTTAGATCATGATGATGCCAAGGGAGATAATTATTGTCAAAAAACATTGCAAGAAAATATTCCAGTATAATCATTTGT
Organism: Limnoperna fortunei; assembly: GCA_944474755.1. NCBI lineage: Eukaryota > Metazoa > Mollusca > Bivalvia > Mytilida > Modiolidae > Limnoperna > Limnoperna fortunei. Next base: position 53,327,675 of record OX104111.1, on the reverse strand, counting down.
GAAAAAAATGGGTTTGAAATTTGAACCTAACTTTGGACAAGGTGTGATTATTTGACCAGTTTACTGACATAGGTCAGTACACACTTATTTGACTTGCTGTTGTATAAAACTTGCTGTGGTTGTATCAACTGCATTATTTTATACTGAGTCTAATGTTGGACAACATATTATCTCATAACTTTTTCCAACTTTTTCCAATTCTGTTTTTTTACTTGTAGAATGCCGGTTCCCAAAGCACCAAATTTTGCGATGTTACCAGACCTTATAGCAGATTGTTTTGCTATCAGTATTGTAGTATTTGCCATCTCTGTCTCCATGGGCAAAATATTGGCCACCAAAAATGATTATGAAATTGATGCAAATCAGGTAATTAATTAAGTTTTTAACAGGTGCTGGGGTCAAGTTTAAGTTCCAATTTAATTTTAAAATTGTGATTTTATATACATGTATATGTATATGATCAACTTCTATTACATGTTGGTACATGATTTCCCTACTTCTTTTTAGCTGTCATAATTGTTACTTGAAGGACTTCTTTTCAGTAAGTTTTAGCATTAACACTTTGTAACTCAATACATCTTTACTCTTCTAATTGAAATAAAAGGAATGAAAACTTCCATCACAAGATTTCTGCTTTCTTGTAACACTGGTGTGTGGTTCTAGTTATTAGGTTGCTCACCTGCTAATTCTATTGATGGTTTTGTAGATGTTTTCTATTTCAACATTTCTTACTGTGTTTATCATTGTAGTTATTGTTAAACACAACAATTTAATATTTTACAAATTTAGTGTATACTATTTTTAAAAGTCCCCCTGGCACTGGCTAATATGTATGCTATGTTTAAAAGTCCCCCTGTCATTGGCTAATCTATATGATTTTTTTAAGAGTCCCCCTGTCATTGACCAAGCTGTATGCTATGTTTAAGAGTCCACCTGTCATTGGCTAAGCTGTATGCTATGTTTAAGACAGAGTCCCCCTGTCATTGGCCAAGCTGTATGCTATGTTTAAGAGTCCCCTTGTCATTGGCCAAGCTGAACATCCATGGATCTTTTGTCCTCAATTTGCTAACAGGAGTAGAATCGAGTACAAATTTGGTGTCTACCTTACACTAAGGATACAGTTCTCTTTGTAGTTTGGCTTTTTTAACAAAAATTAAACTATCAAAGTAATGTTTAACAGCAATGATCCTTTCATTTTGTTTATTTACAGGAGTTATTAGCCAATGCAGCTTCTAATATAGTAAGCTCATTTTTCTCAGCTTTTGTAACGTCTGCATCCCTATCCAGGAGTCTTGTTCAGGAAAATGTTGGTGGTAAAACTCAGGTAAGGAAACATATGGTATTCTGAAAACAAATTAATGCCAAGTTTTTAGCAAAGTAAAATAGTGGATTTGTGAGAGATTGTTTGGTCACCTGTCTTGATCATGAATTAATATGTCCAAGCAAAAAAGTTAATAATATTATTTAGCAACCATTCTTTCAAATTTTAAAAATAGTGCTTTGGTATTAGAACATCGGAATGGACCTTTTAAAATTTTGTTAATAACAGAGGCTGCATGGTAGATTCCAATGAGGCCATCTATTCTAAACATGTTGAAGTTGGTAAAATAAAACAGATGACAAGCAATTATTTCATAAGTCTTTGCATATGAATATGAAATTGTTAGAAGAATATATCAATGTGGAGAAGGCATGAAAATGAGTGTATAGGACAGAATATTTTTTTAACTGCAACCACATTTCCAGTTTTTTTTATTTTATTAAAAAAAAACAAAAAAGGTGACAGCTAGGATTTAGAAACAGATGCACTGAGGTGCCTGAAAATCATACATTTTAATTTTATTTGCCTAACATTATCATTGTTTAAATATGTGGTATTTTCTATATTTCAGGTGGTGAGCTTAGTTTCCAGTGCACTGTTATTGCTTGTCTTACTGTTGTTAGCACCTTATTTTAAAACATTACCAAAGGTCAGTAACTCTTGATTCCCCGTTTATTTATTTATTGAAGTGTTATGCCAATTTCAGCAATTTTAAGCCATAGCATGGCATCCATTTTTAAGAGACGGAGGAAGCTTGAGAGCCAGTGAGAACCTTGACCTTGAACCAAATGACACATATATTATTTCTGTTGTTCCTGTTGCAAATAGTCTTTATCTTATTGGTTCTTTGAACTTAGCTATCAATTATAATAGGCTGTATTATTCAATCGGAAAATCTAAAGGCCATTTAAGTCAAAGGTCAGGAAAGTGACCTCGGAGGTAAGTGATCTCCATTTTGAACTATTTTCAGTAATTATCAATTAATCTATTGCTTTGTGATGTGGTTCATTCATTTGATTCGTGATGGTTAGCTCATTGTTATGAGTGAATTCAGATTGTAAACAAATACTTCTCTATCAAAAAGTTGTAAGAGAAGTAATTTTTTTTACTTTTTAAAAAATTTAGGTTTAAAAAAAATTACAATGATCCATTATCTGATATTTAGTTGTGCTAAAATATTATTTGTATATTTGACCAATATAGGGGTAATTATTACTCACAGTTAAATTATGTTGCTGTGTAACGATTAACATGCTAACTGAATCAAATTTGAGCTGATTTTTTGTTACTTTTTGACCACAGGGGGAAATAACAGAGGTGATCTGATTGCTGTATAATTGTTTCATATGCTATATATGTACAATAATGTATCACAGATGATCAGTTCTGTGGTGTAACTTCCTGGTTTAAACATCCATCAGTTTGCATCAAGTTTTAATTAGGTTCTGTAGAAAATATTTAATTTTATATTTTGTTTTATGTAGAAATTGCAACCTTTTAATGAACCAACAATAAATACAAAAATCAATCAATATAAATATTTTTAAAGTCAAGATTTTTAAAACATGTTTTTTCTCATTCAGTGTGCCTTGGCAGCAATAATTATTATAGCTTTACAAGGAATGTTTAGGCAGTTTTTTGAGTTGCCTAGGATATGGAAGCTTTCCAAAATAGATTTTGTGAGTATAGAGTTCCCTTTTTAAGATAAAAATATGAAATATGATATACTACAGTATAATGTAAGGTATATGTACAGAAAATCTCTAGTTCTGCTTATTGCAATTTCATTGAATTCAGATTTACTGTTGAGGTACTTGTAGTTCCTTTAATATAGACCAACTCATGATGATTAAAAATGTACTAAAATTATGCAGATGGGATTAATTGGCAGACATGATAGACCCTGCACCCAATATGACTCCTAAGACAGTGTGACAAGTTCCGTTACATAATGTCATGTAAATACTCTATTGGAGAACGACAACAATAAAGAATCGTGTAATGTCATAGAAACCAAAATGTTCTTAAATTTAATCAACTATTCTCCTCTTGTAATGCTGTTTTTTTTATAGAAAAACTATGCAAATCGATGTATAAAAATGATAAATGTGAAAGTCCGTCCTGGTTAAACATTACTCTTTATCTCACATATGCTTTAAGTTACTAATTTGTTTCAATGTATTATTATCTTCTCTATAACTGTTTTAATGTTATGAGAAGAAAGTCACTCAGTCAGAAGACATTTTTCTTCATTTAAATAGCAGACAACATTGGATTTAATTTGACTAGCTGAATCAATGTGAGTTAATTAAATACTACACAACATTTTATTTCATTTGACCAGCAGAAAACATCACCAGAAGTTAAAATAACAAGGAGAAGACAATTCAGTTAACTTAAGGGTCATCCATAATTGTCAACCATTTTCTAATGTGCAAACTGCACACCTGAGTGGACGGGTTGTACATTTTAAAATATTTGCTTACCTTGTTGTATTTTCCGGAAATGTTTGTGTCTGCATACTTCAGTTTTATATTACTGTAGAAAAGACTATGAAGCTTGTGTGCATTTTAAAATAATGTTAATTGCACTATACAGTGTCATACCTAAATTAACTGTAAACATGTGCTTACAGATATTTTTTGCAAATACTGACAACACTTTGCATTCATACTGAAGCATTTCCTAAACTTTTCCCAACTTTCTGCAGTATACACTACAGGAAATATTTGATTGGTCATTTGATGTTTAGTTCAATATTTAGATCACATGTGATCGTTTACATTTCGATACGATCTTCCAATTGAAACAATATTTTATTTGGAAGTACTGACTATAATCCTGGAAAAAATAAAATTAAACAGCCAGCACTGCCTCTTCAGAACACAATATAAGAAAAGGCAATTCAAATTGTCGCAGTAATTTTCAAAACATCCGAAAACTGTGTATGCTGATACTTGTGTTCAAGAATTGATGGAAACTCAAAGGTTGCTACACTATTAAACCTTTCTCAATCTGCTTAATCAGAGCTGATATTGCTAAAAATGAGGAAGTTACTAACTGAGAATAGATTAGGGTCCCATTTTTGAAAATCTCTTCTGTTGACAATAGATAACAAAAACGCAACAGAACATCCACAAAAATAAAACAAGCAAAAAAGATATTAAAAATCAAAGCAATATGTGAACCTAAACCTTATAGAGCATGTTCTGTACAATTACAATATGTCCAATGTATTTAGGTACTACAACTATTATTGAGATTGAAAAATTCTTGACCCCAACTGCTATAGCCACTGCTATAATAAGATGTAACCTGGATACAAAGTATGAAAATGTTTGACGTTCACTTATTGAGGGGTGGGGGAGGTTTATATGAAAAAGTGTACATGTTAATTGGAAAAAGGGTTGAGAGTAATGGATGACCCATTTACCAAATACCAGTAGTATTTCAGTTAATATAGAGTGCAGAAGACATTTCATCATTGAGTTTATTTGGAAAATGACATTGAAGTAAATATTTTTAATGAATAAAGTTGAAATATTTTGTTTCTTAAAGATAATATGGGTATCTGCATGTGCAGCCACAGTGATATTGGATGTTGATATTGGACTCATGGTTGGTGTAGTAGTTGGTATTTTTACAATAGTGTTTAGAGTTCAAAGGTAATTCTAAATTGCAAATTTGATTAATAAATTATTATAGAACCTGCCTTTTCCCATTCCAGTAAGATTCTAGCAGGAGAATCGGACATTTATGCTTTTTTCAGGCAGTGGCACAGGTTAATTAATTTTGGTCTGCAGTAATTGTTTATTTACTGTACAATCAGTAGTACTTATAGATTAATATATGTTCTTTTCCATATCAGGCCATTTATCATCCTGGGACCTGGTGTCAATCAGTGGGCTTTATACTGAGGGCTTATATCTTGGCCCAATAACATGTAATAATTCTTATATGATTTGCATATTTAGAAATACGTTTATTTCATTGGTTGAGATTACTTCCGGGAGAGGTTTTCAACGGAATTTATTTTTTGATAAATCAATTGACTTAATTTATTTTTGGATAAATGACGTTGACCAAACTATTTTTAGCGTTACCAACGTAAACAAAGATGGCGGCTTTCAATATTACAAATTATTTGTATGATAAATTATCATTAATGATTTGTTAAATTTAAAACTTTCCTTGTGTTCGATACATAAAAATAAGTTATAGATTGATATAAAACTTAGTTGTGTTTATTAAAATCAGAAAATGGTTATGGAATAATCGTACGTAAAAATAAACAAAATATATTTATACGTTCAGTAAATCCCGCTACCAAATACACAAGAAATGTGAAGTTGAGAAGCACCTTAGATAAATGAATTTCTAAATGCAATTTTAAAGAATTATAAGGATTAAACACTGTTTTCAATGGATTTATCGGTATATCAACAAGATCAACTAACCTGGTCTCCTGTGCAATATTTTTCATTGACGCAAGCTTCACTTCAAATATATCCGAAGGCCGCTTAGGCTAATGAGGATATCATCGTCAGGGTACCATAATATAAGACCAACTCACTCACAAACATATCATTTCGGACTTTTATTTGTTTGTGAGTGAGTTGGTCTTGTTGATGTACCGATAAATCCATTGAAAACGGTGTTTAATCCTATAATCAAGCCAAGATGTTTTTTGTGGGGCATTGGTTTTTTGTGCAAATAACAAATGTCCACATTTGCACAACTGACTGCATCAAAAATAAAGATGTGATAAAGTATTTTACATCAGCCCAGAAAAAGAATAATATGTGATATTTATCTCAATGTATCGACTCATTAGGATTAGTTTGTTAGCACAAAACATTGTCCAACGTTTTCTCTAAATAAAGCAAGTCAGTGTAGAATATACATATACGTTGTTAGAATAAAAATATTATTCACTATTTAAGTGAGGAATTTTTCACTTACAGTACACTATCCGGAATACATTGATGTTATTTCCAATGCTTTTAGAATCACCAAATAACAACTAATTTGGGGGTATTACAAAATGTTTTTATTAATATTCTAATTTCTTTAACTTTTGTTTCTATTTTCAGGCCATATGCCTGTCTTTTAGGCCAGATTCCAGAAACAGATATTTATAAAGATGTTAACGTTTATAAAGAAGTATGTTTAATATCAATTGCAAATGAATAAGATAATAGTTACAAAAATACTAAACAGAAACAGTATACAAGCTTTGTTCAAATTTGAACATTAGAAATTGTATGGCTTTACTGTAACGGATACCCACCCCTAAATTTTCCATAAGCATGAGCCCACTCAATATAATTTTTTAACGTTTTGCAGTTTGTCACTTATTAATTGAAAACAAAAAGTTGTCACAGTAGATGCTGAGGTTTCAGAAGCTTCTGGGGGCTTTATCACCACCCTTGGGGCTCGATCCTAGACCCCTTGCAGAATCATTGCAATGAATAACAGTGAAATTCTAGAGAATTCATTAAATTTGTTGAGATAAGTTGTAATACATCATATTTTATGTTAGGTTAAGACAATATATTCTGTAAGTCTAAGTAACTTAGAAAAATAATGCATCATAACTTATGTTTGGGGTTAGTCAATGTATTCCAGAAGTCTAGATAACTTACCGAAAAAGATGTATTGTAACTTATGCTTGGAGTTGGGTCAATTCCCTAAGTCTAGGTAACCAAGCAAAATAATGTGTCATAACTTATGTTTTGGGGTGAACTGTAAGTCAATTGAGTATAAGTTGCTGTAAATCAGTTGATTTGCTGAACATTTTAGAAGCAAATTGATCCTAATTGGTCTTAATTATAATTTCTTTAAGAACTTGCATCTTTAATCTATTCACAGTTTTAAGTATCAGTAGAGATACTTAATAGTATAAAAGTTTTCTATTTATATTGTCACCAATTGACACCACATAAGAAACAAAACCACCAGGCTACATTTAAAGTTCATTGTGCATGCATATCTGGTTAGAATGTCTACAAAGGTTTGATATTCCGCAAAGAATATATTGTTGCAAATTGGGAAATTTTATATAGAATACTGGGTAATCCCAATTTGTGTTGAATATTGTATATTATATGTATTTTATGTAATATTATATTTGTGCAACCATTTTGCTTATTTTTCAGGCCAGACAATTACCTGGAATTAAAATTTTTAGCTTTGAAAATGCAATATTTTTTGTTAGTGTTGACCATTTCCGTAACACACTTTATGAATTGACTGTTAATCCATGTAAATTGAAAAAAACTATTTCTAAAGCTAAATTAAAGGCCGCTAATCAGAGGCAGAAGGTAGAACATGAGTTAGCAAAGCGGGTGAGTACACATAACTATATTGTGATACTTTGAAAATTTTACTGTAAATTGTTTGCAGTGGTTTTAATTTTGCAATAATGCAATTAATCTTCAATGGCAATTATTAAACCTCACATTTCTATTTTTGTTACTCAGTTGACTTCAATTGTACTTACAACATTCCCTGGGGCATTTTAAGGGCTATTTCCTGTCTAATGTATCAATACATGAATGATTTTAACAAAGATGTAGGCCTGATTTATGTCAAATTTGTTTTTGAATGTTAGAAATTTTTTTATGTTTCATGAATAGATGACAGGTATTGTCACTTTCAGTTTTGCAGGTGTTATCTCCCATTGAACAGGTATTGTTAATTCCAGTTTTGCAGGTGTTATCTCCCATTTGGCCCAGTATTGTTACTTTCAGTTTTGCAGGTGTTGTCTTCCATTTGGCACAGTACTGTTACTTTTAGTTTTGCAGGTGTTGTCTCCCATTTGTCCATTTATTGTTACTTCAGTTTTGCAGGTGTTATCTGGCTTTTTGCCAGGTATTGCCTTCAATTTGAACAGGTATTGTTATTTACAGTGTGCATGTGTTATTTCCAATTTACAAAGTGCTTGTTACTTCCAGTTTTGCAGGTATTACATTCCATTTCTTGGTCACCAAGCTCATTTTTGATTATTAGGTATATTGAGTGTATGTAAAGTCTTTCGAATTCTTTTTATGTAATTCTTCAAAACTGCTCAGTGGAGTTCAATAGATTTTAGAATTTGCTAGGAATAACATAAAGCTAATACTGGGACAAATTTTGTTTTATTTGTTGAACAAAAACATCTTTAAATAGTGTAACTTTGTAACTCCTAAAACAGATATGATAAAGACTTGGGGTATTCACTGTAAGTCATCATTGACTTTGACATTAAAAAGTTTAAGGCCAAGGTAACATTCTAGTTTTTGACATTGGTTGTGTTAACATCTTAACAATAAGAGATTAAAACCTATTATCTTGACCAGAAAAGTAGATCTTGTTAAGGTCTTCCTTTGTCATATATTTTGATTGACCATTTTTAAGAGTTCATATATTTATTCATGTCAAATTTCATTAACTGTAACAGATATTGACATCTTTATTATTGGTCATCATTGTTCTTGACTTAAACTAGGTCATAAGGTAAAAAATAATGATCATCTTCTAATTAGGATTGGCTGTGTGCATATCTTCTACGTAACCATAAGAGATAAAAGACTCAGACCATAGCCAAAATATAGATCCCTTTAAGGTCCTCAAGTGTATTACCCTTTGTAAGAGTTATCTCCCTGGGATTAATGAACTTAAATTTATGCAGCAGTGATTCATTACTATAACAGATATTGAAATAGGATCTTTACTGTTGTTCATTGTTAACATTCATCATGGTCAAGGTCACAATGTTAGATGTCAAGGTCAGAGGCTTATTATTTTTTTCATTTTTCTTGAAAAGGAGATGGTTCATAAAAAGTAGTTGCTTAGGTTTCAATCAATAATATATGTGAATATCCAAGGTAAATGGTAAAGGGCATCTAAGTCCCAAATATTTTATTTAATGACCCTTTTGTATGGTAAACTTTCTGAATGGTGTTTCTTTTATTTTCTATGCTGTGATATAGATTAAATTTTGCAAAAATAAAAGTCAAGGTCAGTGTCATTATTCTCCCTAATTGACTTTCTCTTTTTTGACTGATAGCTAAATAGTTTATAATTAAACTTTGTTTATTTCTAAAGTCAGATTTCTAATATTGTATAGAGGTTAAATGTCAAGGTCATTTCAGTTGTATTAATTGGAAAGCCTATTATTCATTCCCTGAATGAACTTATATTTATACTTGAAATTACAGACAGAAAATGGTAGTGTTGATTTAACTCCAATTGAATCAACAACTATCAACATTCCAGAAGTTCCTTTTAAAATTGTGATACTGGACTGCTCCACTATGAGTTTTATAGACTCAATGGGAATCAAGGCTTTAACTTCAGTAAGTAACTTATTTATGTCAGGTATAATGATATAAGATATAATGATCTTCTTGTTATAATATCAATTCCTATATTGCATCTTTTAATGCTTTGAGAACTTTTTGGGGTTTCTAAAGAGCATAGAGACTGCTGTGATGTTCCAGTGAGAATTCCTACATCAGTTCTGAAAAATTCACACTGAAACATGAGTTTTGTTACGATTTTATAAATTTTTATGATTAAGAGAAACATATATTCAATAAAATTATAAGCATATACATGCCGTTTTAATGTATCTTATTTAGTTTAAAAAACCAATGTGGCAGGTAAAAGTGTCCCCTAAGAGCCACGTCAAAATTTTAAAACATTTGTTAGACATATAAGAATCAAAATAGATTATTGCAAATGGGCTCTATGCGAAAATACGAACATGGTGTGAACTTGTTCTAATTCACATAGAGCCAAATTGCAATAATCTATTTGGATTCTAATATAGCTAACAAATGTTTTTATAATTTCAAATCGGATTTAAGAGAATGCTTTCAAGGGCAATATTGGTTTTTGAAACTGAAAGGATATATCCCAAAACAAACATGTTAAAAGCAAATAAAATTGACATAAAAATATATGGTCATCATTTTATTGAATATAAGTACCTTTTAAGAAAAAATATTAAGAAATCCAAAATTGCATGGTTCCAGTTTGAAATTTTTAGTTCAGCTTATATGACGTCGGAATTATAATTGTGACGTCATAGCTGGCTCTATGCTTAATAGTACCCTAATTTGTTTCCAAAGCATATGAAGGATGGCATATTAGAATCCTTAATCAAACACACCTTTATGTTTTATAGTACATGTATTTTATTTCCTATATTTGGTGGGTATTGATTTTACTTGAATAAATCAAATGCAAGCCATTTTTCAGTCTGAAAACGTTTGGAAAGCATGATTTGTATGTAATAAACATACACTAGATAGATAAAAAAAATCTAGAGAATTACAGAATGAAATATTTATTAGGTTTCATTGTATTATGTGTTCTATGGAACATCTCGATGCATAATTACTAAAAAAAGAGGTGTTCAGTAAGTCTTAAAATATTTAGTGAATGTTCTCACATCAAAAGTAGGTTAACCAGTACAAATTATTTTATATTATTATAATAACACACTATCATATTTTTTCCAGGTTATTAAAGAATATAGAAACGTGGAGATTGAGGTTTATTTAGCATTCTGTAAAGGTACTTGTGTTATCTTCTCTAAAATCTGTGCAGTTTTTGCAATACTCTTGTGAAATTGACAAGATAACAGAAATAAAATTCAGTAGTTTTGACAGAAATATATCTTGACTGACATACATGTATATTTCATCAGTATTGACAGAATAATGTGAATATATTGCACTAGTCTTGACAGTCAAATATTGCAATAATATAGTATTGCATACATTCTCCTTATACATGTAGTAGCCTGACCGCCATGTATTGCAAAATGACTTTTATATTGTAAATATTTTTCTATTTTGTCATATTTAATTTCACAAGGGAAATTAGCATTATCATTTACTATTGCTGGTATGAGCTTTTTAGGCAAAATTTTTAATAACAGCAATTTTAGCTAAAACTTACATAATTTAATCAGAAATTTTCTTTAAAAAATGTATGGAATGTTTAAAGAAGCTATATTTATTGATGAGAATGATGTGAAACTTTAAATTGTTTTCTTCAATATTTACAGTAACCTTAAAGAATTTTCAGCATGTATATGCTTGGTAATAAATAACCCCTCATTCAATCACTAAGATTTTGAAGGCAATTCAAGTTGGCCTTACTTTTAAGATATGTTTTTAAGGTGAAATGTAATTGTGACATTTAATAATGAAATAGTGTTTACTTTTATTTAGAAATTGATTGATTTTTATTATTTCATTTTAGCTGGTGTAAAAGAAATGTTTGAAAAAACTGGATTCTTTGATATACTTGACAGAGAAAAGTTATTCCTTACTATTCATGATGCTGTATCGCATGCATTACAAGTCACAAGAAAGGTAACAAACTTGAGAACAAATCAGATGTATTATATTATTGGTTTTTTTCTTTCAATATTAATTCTTCATTGAATGGGTAATTGTTTTTATGCCCTGTGATGAAAGTCAGACGGGGGGCATATTCATTTACCCTTGTTCATCCATGTGTCTCTCTGTCCTGGTTTAAAGGTCCAAAGGATTTTGATTTTTGTGAAAAATTCTAAAAATAGGAGATAGGTGTGAATGTTCACTCTGAAAGATTAAGTAGTTCATGCCTGTTGACCAAACCCATCATGTCATTGGCAGTAAACCAGACTTATACCTTGATATTTACACATCAGTCCAGACTGAGTTTAAGTAATTATTGTTAAACACCATGCATAGAAATATGAAAAAAGTTTTGACATGTTTTAATTTCCAATACTCAGATAGTGATATTTGTCTTTACTTTGTATAAATTAACTGTCACTAATAAACTACATGTACCCTACTTTTTAAAAGCCGGGCAATACTTCTTATCTTGTTTAATGACAAACTTTGTTTACTGATTTTGTCTAGTTTAATGACATAAACTTTATATCTTTATTTACTGATTTGATCAACATTCTAAATTTTATATTTTGAGGTGTCCTGTATAAAGCTTAAAAAGTAGTAATTACTGCATATATTAGTGATGCAGAATCATCCATTTTTTCAATTTTCTATGCGGTGGTAGGGTGGCCTTAGTGGTCAATTAGTTAAAGTAGTTATTTAGGTCTTTCAACACTGCACCACTGAAGTTGCTGTTTCAAGTCTCACTGCAGTCAGGGTGTGCTTGATTAAATCTTAATTGACAAGGATTGCAAGGTTTTTTCTGCGGAGAGTGAGGGGTTTTCCCACCCTCCCTCACCAATAAATACTTTACACTAGTATTATAGCTGAAAAATTGCTAAAAGTGGCATTAAACACTATTCAAACAATCAATAAATTGTCTAGTTATGCTGCTATTGTTAGGTTAAGTTATCATTAGTGTACTACAAACAATTTTTTAATGCTGTAGTACTTTAGTTTGATGTGCTCATATTACTTCACACACACGCATAGTATATTTAGAATTAGGTAACATAGACAGCTGCAATTTATATTGATAAGTTTGGTAAATAATTACAGTTTTGACTGCTTTACTGTTTTGTTATAGGAGAAACTAAATGGAGATTTAGTGGTAGACGTGCATCCTAAGAATGGTCACAAATCTGAAATATCCAGCTCCAATGATGGATCACAATACCCAGTAAGTATTTTTTGAATTGTTCTTTTTTCGGTACATCGAAAGTGTAAAAACAACCCGAAAAGTGTAAAAACAACGTGGAATAGTGTAAAAACAACCATATCTGTGGTGAAAACAACTCAGAAATGATAGATATTACCATATATTATGATAATAATCCAATATTTGTGAAAAAATAATTACGCTTTATCCCACAGAATCGATTTTTGTAACCGCCCGATACGTCCTATATTAGGTCAAATAGCTAGGGGAGAGCACTCCAATTCATTGCAATAAAAGTACTAAAAGTGCTGTCAGTAGGAATTATATTGAAAATGGTAATACAGACAAATGATTTATTTTTGTTTTTATTTAATTTTTAATTTCAGAATGGACATTTCAACAAAGTTTCATCAATTTAAAAAAAGAAAAACTGGTTATTATCACAAAAAGACAAAATAGAAGACTGCAGAGACATATTTCTTATTATCAAACAACTGTAATAAATTTTCAGTCTATGTACATTGAAAGAGTTGCAATTTTTTGTTTATGAATATATGCAAACAAAGAGCAATAAAATTTAATGACCTGTTGTCTTTGTTGGGATCTCTATGTTTACTGTGTTATGAAATAAAAATGTTCTGGGATGTTACATCTAAATAAGGAACAATTGAAAAATCTGGAAATAATACATACTAGAACAAAAACACAAGACACAGTAGAGTGTGTCTCTAAACTGTTGACACTGGACATATTTTATCTTTAAGATTTCTGCCATAATTGTTGGCTTTACGTCTTCCCAAGACTGACTTGGCCGAATCATCTTGCCTAATGCTTTCGCCGTCTTGGCATCCTTCGCCTGTATTATTTCAGCTGCAAGGACTGTTTGCTTGTGGTAGAGTGTCAGGTAAGATGTTGAACGTTTTGATACTAGGGCATAGCTTTGTAGAGAACGTGAGAATGTTGTGCGACAGCAATGGGAAACCACACAAATGGCAGGATCCCAACAACTGTCGTGGAAAGGTCTCGGTTCACTTTAATGGCTACCCTGGTGGTGCTGTCAGTAAGTTGACTACTGCAGTGGAAGCAGGCCTTTTTCTGCATTATTTGCCTGATGTGGTAATATGTCAGATAGGCGGCAACGACTGCAAGCAAATTATTTGACAGTTAAACGTTTGAGAATGAACTGGATCGCTTCATTGCAATATGCCACTAATGGAATGTTGCACTGATATTCATGTCAGTTCTCAAACGTTCAAAGCCGCGTCATTGTACGGCCGATGTATACAGTAAACGGCGAGACGAAGTAAATGAAATTTATAAGAGAAAAAGCTCTCAGTATAATTTTGTTTACTTTTTCAAACCTATTAATGTATACAGGCCGGACCATGAAGCGGCAGACGGTGTCCATTTCAATGAAACTGGATATCTTGCTTTTCTCGTTGCCTTGAGAAAGGCACTTAGTTGGTTTATTAATAAAATTAAAAAACCAATTAAGAGCTAATTTCATAGCAACGCATTCATAAGGACGTCAATTTGCTGGCAGTGTAAAGAATAATTCTTTTACTTTTCGGTTATTTAAAGAGTGTATTTCACACAGATTATTTATTGACTTTTTTTTGTTTCATGTTGTACATTTGCTAATATCAGAGCAACGCATTCATAAGGACGCAATAATTGGCCGGCAGTGTAAAGAAAAATTCAACATTTTACTTTTCGGTTATTTAAAGAGTGTATTTCACACAAATTATGTATTAATTTTTCTTTTTTTATTTCAGGTTTTACATGGGATAATTTCAAAGCACTGCATTCATAAGATTGGCCGGCAGTGTAAAGAATAATTCAAAATTTTACTTTTCGGTTGTTACAAATTCTCTAAACATTTTGGTGTAATATTTTTTTCTTTTAATCATGATAATGAAACTTTTACTTTAGTGGTGAATAAGAAAGCAAGCGGTGACACGAATTACCGGAATCGCCGGAATCCACTTTGATTTACCGGAATCCACTTCAAAAATTGTTATTCATATGATATTTAAGTGTTTAATCACTTCAATTTGTTATTATTCATGGTTCTCACTGTTTGTCATAAAAAGTAAAGAGATATACGTTCAAATTGAGAAATTAAATCGAAGAAAGTCGCTCTATACAGGGACAGTCTATTAGTATAGACTGTCCCTGTTCTATACGAAGAGAACGGAGATAATCTATTTAAATACATTTATTTTATGTGACAATGACATAAATGGTCGTATGAGGACATACATAAATGAAGGAGATATTAATATTTACTAACGTATATAATATTATATTCTAAAAATGAAAAATAAAGACGCTATCGATTAATTTGTCGGCACGTGCCAGAAGTTTGGCTACCAGTTGTTAATTGACACCCCGCAAGGCCAATAACAAGTGTTATCAACATAAACAATTACGATTAATGCAGCGAGAGTTAATTCTTGAATTAACACAATGATTGAGCTGTAATAAGTTGTAATAAAGATTTTGATTACAATTATTGATGTATTAATTGTTGAACCCTGAGTAATTTATGTTTTATAATTACCAGACAATAGTTTGAAAATAGAAAATAAAACAGCAGATTGATATAGTAAATTGCAAAAATGATCAGCAAGACAATGCAAATCACTGTGTTGGTCTAAATTGAATGACAATTTATGAAATATCAATTTTCTCCTTTTAAATAAAAAATCACGAATTAATTTTAAACTAATCAAAATTTTACTCTAAATGTAAAACTATTAAATGCCGCCTGTAAAATAAAGTGTAGAATAATGTTAATCTTACATGATAGTGAACACAGTTTTCTAAAAGTTTAAAATACAAGATTGTCCTATTGTTAAAGAATTTCTATTGTGTTTCTTATTCAAACTACACCGAGACAGTTAACAAGAGACCATAAAAACAACGATTAATTGTAGTTATGAACAGAGAAATGTTATGAGAAAGGAGCTAGGGGGGAGAAAGGAGCTGTAGGGAGGGAGAAAGGAGCTGTAGGGAGGGAGAAAGGAGAAAGGTACCCCTGTCCACCCCATCATTCTTTACAAAATCGTCCAGGTCATTTAAGCATTTAAGAAGTGGGGATAGATTTACCCCTTGACAAACTCCAGAAGACAACAATCGAAAGTTGAACTATATGTTATTAATGATTTTTTTTTAAAGCGTTATCAGAGAAGTTGTTTAATATATCGATTAATAATTGGTTAATAATTGAATTCTTGGTTCTATGTGATTCGGCTTGCATTTTACTCCATTTACTCTTGGAATTCAGAACAGCAGCTGGTGTTGCGAAACCCATGAAAAGATTGTGCTTTCAGTTACACAAAAGTATGCAATTAATGTTTAAAGATATCAAAAACGATAAATGCAACTCAAATTGACTATTTCCTATATATATTTCCTAGTGTCCATGTCAAATGGCAACTTGTTTTCTAATAAGTTAAGTAATTCCTCAAATTAAAAATGTTTCAGCATAACCGGTGTGTTTTTGTTTCTTATTATCAACAATGAAAAGAAAAGTGCGACACTATGGAACAAAGGACACAGACATTATTTACGAAATTTCACAGGTATTTCATAAACAAATTAAAACCAACTTTGATTGAACATCGGAAAACAGTTGATCACATTGGTTACTTTGACAAATCATGTTTTGAAGCGAGCCATCGACTGTAAATCACAACCGTTATTGGATTTAGTACAGATTATAAGAGATATTGTGGACACCCAATATAAGGATTTACTCAGATTATTGGTTTCAATTGGACAGTACCGACTAGCGGACAGCCATAAACAGTTCCAGGTGTCGAAATCCCTATGGATGACCAAAACAGTTGACGAAAGAGAACGTTTCTTTAGAAGATTCCGCAACCATTTGCCGCCAGACCAAAAGACCGTTACTTCGAAAGACGGACTCATGACTGTCATTAAACCGAGAACCCGTGGAAGGAAGAAAGGTCAACTGAAGAGGAAAATCAACGAACGGACGACGAGTATTAAGAAGACAAAGAATTGCGATTTAGATTTTGAGTGATATTTCAATGTTTGTTCAATGTTTATTCTCTTTTTTTTCAAGGGCAAGACACGTAGTACGTTAGCGGACAACGAAAATTGACCCGAGACGTATGCAGGTATCTTAGTAGTTTAAAAATTGAAAAATAAAGATTTAACTAATTGTTACGCGAACTACGACGGATGTCCCGAGCCTTGTGCAGGATGTCTTAGTAGTTTTAAATTTGAACATTAAAACTTAACTAATTGTTACGCGGACTACAACGGATGTCCCGAGCCTTGTGCAGGATGTCTTAGTAGTTTTAAATTTGAACAACAAAACTTAACTAATTGTTACGCGGACTAAGACGGATGTCCCGAGCCTTGTGCAGGATTTCTTAGTAGTTTAACTTAAAAAAAACAAAAAAACTATACCTTGGTCTACTTCTTTGCAATATTATAAGCAATACCAAGCTAATAATAATAATAATAATTTGTACTTTTCTAGAAATAAATTATAACTCATATAGTTATAAAACAAACAGACTTAAATGAATAAATATATAAACACCCCTGACCCTCTACCACATGCTCATAGCCTTGACATGGTGTGGGGGCTCTTAATTATTTACAATTATAATTTCAATTGTGTTGACTGAAAGGTCAATTAGCAATTCATTGTAATTGTAACTAATTTTGTCTAATATGAGCTACTAACAAGGATGACATATTTAAAATATTTTAATAACAACAGAGACATATAATTACATGTAATACCAAGAATGCAAAGCTTTGAATGAAAATATATATATTTAAAGATATATATATATTTAAAAAATATCATTATAAAACTATAGACATTATTTTTATTTCACACATTAAATCATTTGTCTGTATTACCATTTTCAATATAATTCCTACTGACAGCACTTTTAGTACTTTTATTGCAATGAATTGGAGTGCTCTCCCCTAGCTATTTGACCTAATATAGGACGTATCGGGCGGTTACAAAAATCGATTCTGTGGGATAAAGCGTAATTATTTTTTCACAAATATTGGATTATTATCATAAAATATGGTAATATCTATCAATTCTGAGTTGTTTTCACCACAGATATGGTTGTTTTTACACTATTCCACGTTGTTTTTACACTTTTCGGGTTGTTTTTACACTTTCGATGTACCCTTCTTTTTTAAATGCTTTAAATTGTTCTTTTTTTATTGTGGCACTTGCCTTTCAACCCGGCTATTTCAGACTTGGAATTTTTCAGTTCTATGATAGCATTTAGTTTTTATTCAGGAGGAAGCTTGATATCCTGGTCAGAAAAATAAACCTTCATAAGAAAAACTGCCATTCCTTGGCAAACCTTGCACCAAAGGCTTAAACTGACAAGACCACTGCTACAGTGCCAGGATGAAAATAAAATTGAATAACATATTTGATATGCATACAAGTACTGGTGACTTGTAACTAAAAATATTAATAAATAAACAGAATAGAATTATTCACATCTTACACACTAACAAAAAGTCCCAGAATAATACAAAAATAATTACACTCACTGTCAGAAAATTAAAAATTAAAACACATTTTATTGACAAACAAAAGGGATAAATGTTAACATAAGGAATTAGATGATAAAACTCAAAAAAATCATTGATTGAAAGAAGTTTCTTTTTGAAGTGTTTCTAGGTAGTTGAACTTAGAGATATACATGTATGTCTTGTAATAAACAAAAAAGGATTATTTATATTATAAAATAGTAACACATAAAATCCCCGCACTATATCCAAGTCACTGTCAGAACATTTAAAAACACATTGACAAACAAAAGAATTGATAAGTATAAAGTTTATGAATGAGATGATTCGTATCCCAAAACAATTGTCTGCTTGCAAGTAGTTTTTTTTTTAAAGTGTTTCTAGGCAAAACAGGTAATGGAACTTGCATAGACGTTGTACATAGCAGTTTTTGTAGGCTGCATTGTCCTTTACATGTTATTCTCAAATGCTAAATTTTTGTTCAAACTGCACTTTTTGTTACATTTAGACAGGTGTATAATACAGGCTCCTGATGGTCACTGATTTTATCTAACTAATCATCAATCTAATTAAAATAAGATTGACTAATCATTTGCACAAAATATGACAGTTTTAAATATTGTGATGAATAAGAATTTTTTCTTTTCTTATAGAGAGAGAACATATACTGAATAACTATTTTTTTCTGTTTTTGTTATGGTAGTTATCAATCTAATTAAAGTTATATCTTCATTTGGTTCCCCCTTTTTGCTATTGCTTCATGGCGACAATAGCAAAAAAGGGGGGAGCTAAGTGAAGATATAATTTTAATTAAAATATAAATATAAATAAGGTTATTATGAAAGTAAAGACAGGAATATGAACCATTTTTTAAATTAATGTAATCCACTGTAGAAACATGAAAACAAATATTAATAATATTTATTAAGTAATAAATTCTTAATTTGGTTGTGTTTTCCACATGTTTTTTTTACTTTATATGTCCATCTATTTACCATTTGTTTAAATTGGTATATTATGTTTGCATGAAATCGAGAAAAAAAAGATACAAGATATCCTAATTGTTGGACACATATTTCTAATTCTAAGAAAAGACATATTTTCAAATTAAAATATACATTTCGAAAAAGAATTATTTATTAAGCAAAATTAAACCACAGTGTCAATTCAAGAATGGAAAAAAATTGTGGAGAGGGCGCAAAATGAGAATTATTGATTTATTGATTTATCTTGAAGAATTTATACATTAAAAACTGAATAGTGCCATGCTAAAAATTGAAATTGTCATTCATACATGAAAAACATGGTAGTAAAAGTTCTTTACCAAATAATTTTAGTAAATAAATTTTAGTTTTAGAAATATTCATACTACCTTGTAAATAATATCAGGATTTTAATTCATGTTTTGTGGCTGTCAAACACTGTTATTTTCATACAAATGAAATGCACCTGTACCAATTAAGTTTGAATAAATTATCTTGTTAAAAAATTTGAACTTACATAAGATAATTTGTTAGCAAGTTTTAAAAATTTCATTTTTTTCACTGCTTATAGCATAATAATTAAAAAACTCTTTAATGATTTTATTTAACTGTGCTTATTTTGAATATTTTATAGAATGCTTCAATGTTGTATTATGTGTGTGACTTAATATCTTTCTTATTTAATTTTTATTGACAGTTGGAAGATGAGTTGTGATACTAGCTGACACTTATTTTTCAACATTGCTTATTACAAACATGTGAGTGACAATGATTCAGGCCAGAGACCACAGTTATTGAGGCCTAATTGTTTATTAAAACATTAAGTTAATTAAAATAATTCAACCTTTGCATTTGGAATGGCATTTGGTGATCTGAAAGTACCAGACCACTTCAACAATATATTCAGAAATTGACCACATCTAACGTTTTTAAAACTTAAAAATATAGTTCTCGTCACTAGTGAATTTGTTGTTCTCAGCAGTTGATTGGTTTAAAATAATAACGTCACAATAAGAACGTCATGACGTCATAAACAAAACACCTTCCATTTACCGCGTATTCATGTCATGAACGTAAAATAGCGGTTGGGAGAATTTGTACTTCATTTCGCAAATTTACTACTTTTTTTAAAATTAGAGAAACAGAATCTTACATTAGTACTCTTGTATTATCGGATTCCTCCTATCTCGATAGTTACATTATGGAAATTTAAGTCCTCGCCAAGGCTCGGACATAAAATTCCATAATTTAACTATCTGGATTGAAGAAATCGGATAATCCACTCGTACCAATGTAAGATCCTATATATTCATTATTTGTTATTAAACTTTCGTGACTTGGGAAGTAATAGTTTCCAATATTGTATTTATACATCCTTTGCCCCCAAGAATGTACATTTGTATTAAAGGAATAATTCATTGTGGCACAAATATATAGTGATTTTATCACGGATTCAGGCCATTTATTCGAAATATTTTACCCTGAGCCCTGAGCGTTAGCAAAGTGTAAAATGTGGACATAAATGACCAACCTGTGGTAAAATCAGTACATATTCTTGCCCCAATGAATTATTTTGATTCTAATTGTATACATTTTTATTAACTTTTATCTAAAATTATGTATGCATTTCGTCAAAATCTGGAAAATTAGCGATTGATACAACCTATGTGATACAAAACTTTGTATCATCTATATATGTGATACAAGATGTACTTTTGTCGGAACTACTTCTTGACGTCACAATGAATGGTATAACCAATGATTCGGTGAATGACTTTCATTCTATGAATGAGATATGACGTCATAATACGTGTGACGTTAAGGCCTATATTTTATAAACAAATGCTTCGTTGAATGTTGAATTTTATATTTTAAACATTCAGTTTTGTTCGACCCTTTTAATACTTCTTAATTTTAGATAAACTTATTACATACATTTAAGTGTAGGTACAACTACCTGTATCACGTCTCGACAGTTGCATACATTCCGCATCACAACTCGACGCTGCGCGTCTTATAGTGATACGAATGTACACAACTGTCTCGACGTGATACAAGTAGTTGTACCTACACATAATGTATGTAATGTGTATTTATCAACAATCTAACCTTTGAGTTGCAAGCCATTCAGGACAAATCTTGCCATAACATGGCTATAAAAAGTGTTAATCGTTTACATGGTTTATGACGTTGATAAAGAGTATATACTCGCTTTACCACACATGTGGACTAAAAAAGAGTCAAATAAAAATTTTGGGTTTTACCCTGCAGGCTAGAGAAATCTAGGTCCTGTTTTCCAGGGGGGATAAATAAAAGATTTTAATAGAAAATAGTCTTAAATGTTCAAGCTGTGAGCTTAGAATTTAGCATAGATCCTAAAATATTAAATATAAAAATACAGTAGCCTGGCTTTTCTAAAATTAGAAACTGATTTTATGTCTATTTTACGATTGTTCATTTCAGCATGATGGAAGTTGAAGAAGTATTCATTTTAACAGCAAAGGAGGCTAGCAATATGATCAATGGAGGAAATGAAATGTCAAGACAAAATACTGATTTTATTGCTGATATATTATGTAAAGTGACATAACATTATTCTCGATTTAACATTTTTATAACATTTGTAACAAGTATTTTTCAGAGATAATTGAATGGTAACAATTGTTGACAATCAGAATTGCATGTATAGTTTAAAAAACAAAACAATAATTTGTATTATTCCCACTTCAATCCTCTTTATTATGTTTTTTTAATAATATTTATGTACCTTGAATTACATGCAAATGATTACTACAACTCTATTTGATGTAAGTATGTACATGTAGGTTTATTTATTACCAAAGAATGAATAGGGAATGTTCTAAACATTGGTTTCTTTTTGTTTTCTTATTCCAGTCATATATATCAAGATGTCTGTAATTTATATAAAGTTAGGTAGATTATTGGAAACTTAATTAATAGAGCATGCAAAAAGAAATTGTTTTCATCTGTAAAAAATCTGTTGACTGCATAGCGAATGTGTATGGCATCCAAACGTGTTTGGCATTCCCATTGTATATGTTAGTGTCAAGTTTTATATATGTAAACAAATTGTTTTATTTTAACATATACACTGAGGGCATAACACAAAATTACATGAAAGTTACATTTTTGGAGGAAACGATGGTATTTGTCCCTAAAAGATTTTTAGGAAATCAAACAATAATAACTGAGAAAGTTTTTTTTTCTGCTATTAATTCTGCTTTTGGTACACATGCATTATATACATGTACACTGGCTGCACTGTAGAACATTACATTAAAATGTATTTGTATTAATAAATGTGAAAAATTGGAACTGTTTGATATTTGGATATGCACCAGCAAAAAAAGTTGTTTTGGGGCTTTTTTGGTTTTTGTTTATGTTTTTGTTTTTTGTTTGTTATTGATGCAAAAACCATTATATGTAAAATGAACACGTTTTTTTGTGATATTTATATGCATAAACAATTGTGTTTTCATACCAGTGTATATGTATAGCAGATCAGTCTGAATACACAAAATTATTGACTTGTGAACTCTCCACTTTTGTGTTTATACTTGTAAAGTTGAAGTTATTGCAGGCACAAGATGGATGTACACTATTGTAAGAACCAATCTTTTTTGAATTTCCTTCCAGTTAATTATGTTCTCTAAATTTAAAACATTCCATTAAGAGAACTCATATGTAAATATATAACAAGGTTTTGAAATATTCCTTTTAAACATCTGATAAAAAGATCATGCTCTAGTATGGATTAATTGGTTTATGTTATGATTCAAGCTATCAGAAACCAGTGAAGTGATTGAAAAGTCAATTTCTTTCTTGATGTATGATGGTCATCAACCTTCTGCATGTCATTTTGTCAGTTGAAGCTTCTTGTGCAAATTTTCAATCCTTTGAAATCCATCAATCATCTAAAAGAAAAAAAAAACAGTGGCGCATTTTCCGGGGTCTTGGTAGAAAAGGGTCTTAATGGATTACATATGAAAGCAAGAATACTAGGAATGTTGCTGAGAAATATTGAGTAGATTAGATACAATGTAGTTTGTTCAATCATTCATTTTCTCTGGATTTGTATGTTTTAGTACACAAATGAAAATGAGATACTTGAAAGTCATTATTATTCATTAGGTAGGGTCTTAATACATTATATATGAAGAGTACGAACACTTGGAAGGGTGAAGGACAACTCGGCCCGACTACGGAGACAACTCAGACCTTCTTTTGCATAGCTATATGCAACTCATTAGAAAACAAACGAAACCAAAGGAAAAGGAGGAAATTTTTTTTAATTATAATATTTGAAAGTTTATATTCTGTAATCAGTACTACACAGGTAATACAAATAGATAACAGCAATAATAATAATAGTTTCAAAGTAAATTACACATTTTGCTTAGATAGTGGCGAAACATAGCATACCGAAATTGCTGTGAAAACCATGCATAATTTTAAAGTTGTATTTAATACGTCGTATATAAAAGTCCTGATAGGTAGAAATAATCATTAACAATGATAAATGTGTCATCGATATAACATGCATGGCTTTACACTTCTTAGGATTTCTAGTTGAGTGTCAGTAAATATAAAATGTCAATTGTTTTTTTTAAATATTTGATTGAGAATTGACAGCATGAAAATAAAGGCACAACCACATTTCTTCACTATATCTCACTTTTATTACAAAATATTGCAAACATGTACGGTCCGAGTTGTCTTATTGTATTGTCTGAGTTGACTTCTTGTACGGTAGGAGTTGTCTTCATATACTGTCTGCCCAAGTTGTCTTATTACATTCATTGAAATTGTTGAGTATATAAGATGCAATTTAGTGTGTTCAATCATTTAATTTTTCTGGATTTGTATGTTTTAATACAAAAATGAAAGTGAGATACTCGAAAGTCTAGCAGATGAGAAAATTGTTTCCATTGAATGATGGATACTTTCACTATATACACTAATCCTTTGTACAGTTGTGTACCTTAAGGGTATTTATAAGAACAATTGTGATAAGTTAGAAATTATTGTTTTGTTACGTACAACAAAATGTGTTATTTTTCATTTATTTCTGTTGTTGTATATAGTACATATATTTTTATTCTTGACAAATGTTAAATATAAATATATTTTATACATGATTTACTCAGAGAGATATACGGATTTATGGTCAAGTAAAAGTAATGTTTTGGTTCTCATCCCCCAGATGGGTAGCTACTGCAGATGTTATAACATTATTATGAAAACTTTTTTATGGAGTTGCAAGTTGTATCAAAATACTAATAGTTAACTTATGCTATTATTTATCCTTCAACTATAATTTGTTTCTTGGCTGAAGGATGAGAATCAAAACTAATTATAGTATGGTCTCACATTTGAAGTGGCTAAAGAATTAAATGTTTTTTATTGACTTTATGTTTGAGCCAATGAAAACCAAGGAAATTGTGCAAGTAGTGTCGTATTTTGCATGCCTTTTTTCTGGCCCTCGCTTATGGCAAACATCTGAAAAAGGAATCATGTAGACGAAGTTTTGACCCCCTTCTTCCGTCAGTCTGTTTACAGTACAGATATGAGGTTCTAAACATTAAATTGTTTTACTCATTAGATGGTTTCAAAAAATGTTAATGCACTGTAATGTCATTCAAGACAAAAGATATTTGGTTCAATAGCCTTTAAGCCTACGTGTATTGCAATAACTTTTTGTCTGTCATCCAGCTGTAAACATTTTAAATCTTAACTCACTACCTCTAAAATCACTAGGCTAGTTAGAACCCGGTATATATGTTGACGATTGCACAAATCAAGAAAATAGTATTTCATGTATTAAGGATTAGTAGATGATTGTTAGAAGATTTTCCATGTATATCGCTAGTCCTGTTTTTAAAATTTCCTTCCTGATAATTATGTTCTTTAAATTTAAAACATTCCATAAAATAATAAAATAATATATGTAAATATACAACAATGTTATAAAATATTCCTTTTAAACAAGAGATCAGAAAGATCGTGAACTGTTCTGAGTGTTTCTTAGAAATGTTCAGTAGATTAGATACAATGTAGTGTGTTCAATCATTCATTTTCTCTGGATTTGTATGTTTTAGTAAAAAAATGAAAATGAGATACTTGAAAGTTAGTATTTTTCATGAGTGTAATTTTTCTTGAATTTCCAACTGCAAATTTGGTTATCTTAATAACATTACATGCATTAAAACTGAACCAAAATCACAGATTTTATGTACCATTAAATCATGAGTTTTTTACAAGTCCATAGAAGTTGTAAAGTATGGATATCTAGCAAATGAGAAAATAGGTTTCAATGAATAATGAATACTTTCAAGGTATACACCGACCTTCATACAATTGTATACCTTAATGTTATTTATAAGAACAATTGTGATCAGTTAGAAATTATTGTTTTGTTACATACAACAAAATGTGTTATTTTGATTTGTTTTTCTTGTTGTTGTATATAGGAGATATATTTCTATTATTTAAAAATGTTAAATACAGATTTATTTTATACATGATTTACTCAGAGAGGTATTCGGATTTTGTACTGAAGGTCATTTAAAAGTAATGTTTTTATTCTCATCCCCTTGTGGGCAGCTACTGCAGATGTTATAACATTATCATAAAAACGTCTGTAAGGAGTTGCAAGTTGTATCAACATACAAATGGTAAAAGTGAACTAATGCTGTTATTGTTAGTTTCATCAGGAAGAGAAATTAATTTCATTCCACCTCATTTTTTGGCTGAGGGATGAGAATCTAAAAGATTTATAATATGATCTCAATTTTGTAATGGTAAAGCATTAAATGATTTTTATTACCTTAGTTGATTTATTTATGTTTAATCCAATTAAAACCAGAAAAATGATGCATTTTTGCACCAGTTTTTTCTGGTCCTTGCTTATTGAGGAAATGATCATATAGACCAAGTATTTCCATCCTTCCGTCGGTCTGTTTACAGTCCAGTGATGGGTTTCTGAACATTATATTGTTTTACTAATTACATTTGAATTTAAAACATTTAGTGCACTGTACTGTCATACAAGAAAAAGATATTTGATTCAAAAACATTAAGCCTCCAGGAATTGCCATCACTTTTTGTCTGTCATTCATTTTTAAGCATTTACATCTTAATAAACTACTTCAAAAATCACTGTGCTAGTTAGAACCCGATATATATGTGGATGATTGCACAAATCAAGAAAATAGTATTATAGCTTTATTAAGGATTAGAAGATGATCCGTTGAAGGTTTTCCAAGTATACCCGCAAGTCCTACAACAAAAATGACTTTCAGAAATATAGAATATTATGTATTCACGTATTCTAGTTAAAAGACTGCAGATGTTTTTATTTTCAAGAAGAGGAGTATTTCAATATTGATAATATTTTTCTGAAGTTTTTGGCAAATATGCATATCAAGCTTATTCCTACTTAAACAATATTGAATTTAGACTGTACCTCTTGCATCTGTAAAAAAAACCTCTATTAAATTATACACACTTAATTGTGTACACATTCCCTTTTTGCTTGTCTTTTAGATAAATGGTTTTGTTTGTTTGTTGAGATTTGGTGCCACTTTTAAAAGCTTTTCAGCATCATAAGGCATCCAGTTTTTACAAGAAATTCATATTACCAGTAAAAAAAACAACTGACACCTGACAATTGACAGAAAAACTTCGAATTCATTCAAGGATGAGTCCAGCACTAATTATTTGCAAAGTTATTTGATTGAAAAATTTTTGTGTTGTATTATTGTATGGGTCTGGTCATAAATGTTAAGGCACGGTGTAAAAGATCGTTGAGGTTTTGGACTCGGCATTTTGATCTATATGATTGAATGTTTTAACGTTATATCAATATGGTTCCATGTACTAAAAAAATGTTTAAATAATTGGACATCCTGGCTACACTCTTTTTGCAGTGATGGTTTTTTGTCTCGCCTGCGACTAAAGTCGCTAGAAGCGAAACTTATATATGGGTATTCTGCGGTGGTGGCAGAGGCGTTACCACTTGACATTTTACTTTACAGCGGTCAACCAAATTTGGTCCCGTGGTAGTTTATGATGAGTTCCTGTCATTCGGTCACTTGACTACGTTAAAGTTAGTGGATTAAGTCTATTCCTAATGAACAATACATTGAAGGATGATATTATTTGGTATGCAGGTTGCTGATAAAAGGTGTATGCCAGTCTGTCACCTGTGACCTTAATCTCAATTTCAGGGTCCATTAACTACGTTAAAGTTATTGAATTGATGGGAGATACTCGTCCACCGCCAATATGACGTCATTATAATTTCAACTGATTTTCAGGATCTTTAACAACAATATTGTCTAAAAACATATATTAAAACTTAGAAAAAACAAAATTAGTCACATCAACTCGGTGAATGTAAACTACTTACTTTTTCTTCTGTCCAATTTCTTTGCAATAAAATTAATTTTGTCAAAGATAGTTTTTGTCGTTTGCATATACCAGTGTCAAACAAAATATACACCGGTCAAAAAGTGATACAATTTCAGTTCTTTTCTATAAAAATGTGTTTTTATGGATGTCAGGAAGATAGTTATGAAGAAAAATATAAATCTGGATTTGTACCGTATAGTCTTATTTTAAAGCACCCCTTTGCATTTTCTTATTTGTACAGTGGCCACGGTGGCAGAGTGGTTAAGGTTAAGGTCGATTGTCTACTATTGATCACGTGTTCTGTCAACGCTAAGGTTCCTGGATCGAGTGTAACTGTGGACAGGGTTTACTCAACTCCAATCTTAATTGACAAGGATGGCCAGTTTTTCTACCGAAGGTCGGGAGGTTTCTCGTATTGTAATTTCGCAACCACCAAGCAAAATTAAGAAAAATTTGAACTAAAAACGAAGGCTAATTTTTATGGAATGACTGATCAATGAACAAGTTCCTAATAGCTTAGTAGTGCTTATAATGCCAATTTTTATGACCCAAAATGTAACAAAAATTGGTAACAAAAACACGAG
Organism: Limnoperna fortunei; assembly: GCA_944474755.1. NCBI lineage: Eukaryota > Metazoa > Mollusca > Bivalvia > Mytilida > Modiolidae > Limnoperna > Limnoperna fortunei. The sequence continues at coordinate 53,299,206 of OX104111.1, read as the reverse complement.
ACAAATAAAAACCAATCTTTGAGTTGGTGGTCCTTTTGTTACTTAATATAAATTTATAACCTGGATTATTAATGCAAAATGACCACCATTTCTTAAAAAAGTTTTAACAAAATATATCTTTGAATGGCCAAAATAGTTATAAGTTTTCTCTAAACTGATCTTGCACAGTAAATGTAAACTCTATATGTTATCTTCTGTTTTAACGAAATACACAAGATGTAACTGATGACCACATACATTTTCTTGGAAGATTCATAATGAAGGTAATACAAAAATACCGAACACCAAGAAAAGTGTCAAAAAAAGACAAAACACAAATCAAAATCCTATAACCGGCAAACTTTAGAATCCACAACCAAAAATGTAGCAACTACAGAAATGGTCCTGAATTGGTACAGACATTTCAAAGAAAATTGCGAGTTAAAACAGGTTTAATAGCATGCCAAACTTCGCGCCTGTTGTAACCTAAAACTGCATATTTGCAGGCATATGTGGATGCGAAGGTTTTATGTATGATTGCTTTAAGACGGGATTTAATTTTCTCGCAAGGCAAAGTGGTATAAAGAGTTAAATAGTCAAATGTTCTAATAGATAAAATGTTAGATATAGATCTTGATTTTTAATTGTCTAAAAGTTCTTTAGAATGTTAATCATTCACACATGGTTAACATAACTACGCAAATAAACATTTTCACAGTACTTTTGCTGTCATTCTTTCACTGCAGACTAGTTAACCGTTTGGCAACTCTTTTGGTTAAGCACCTAGATGAGCCGGCTACGTACCTTTCATTGTAAGGATATTTATGTAACTTTTTAATCCAATGGAAGTATGGTAAGTCTTCAGACTCTTTGTCGTAAAAAATATTCAAAGAAGTCGTGGACTTATTGTCAGCCAGGATTTCATCTTTGTCAAATGTGGTGTGTTTTATGCGGAACTACCCGAGTTATCCTTGATGCCTAGCTCTTTAATGAGGCATTCATAAAATATGACTTACATACCAACACAATGTTGTTAGAAGACATGTTAATGTCTGCAAGGACAACAACACATTTGTCGTAGAGGGAAGTGAGACACCTCATAGCATCCTTGTCTTTTAATACGGATTTCGGTCGATCATTAATGCAATGTCTAAAATTCTTAATACAAAGTTGTACCAAAGACCTTATTGTTCCTACCTAGTTAGACAGTGCATCTAGTTCTGTGTCTTGCTACCTTTCTCTCTTCATACATTCTCTGGCATAATCTTCGACTACATCCATAATAGTTTTGAAATTTACATTCCAGTCTACTGGTTTAGGTTCTCTGAATTTTGGATCACTAAAAAATAATGTTTCTGAGATTCTCGTGTTGGTCAATGATGTATAGATCACCAGTAATAACATGACCAGAAGAATTGTATTTAAAATGAGACTGAAAACAAGTGCATTTGGTAGGTGGCTTCAGGTGCGTTTCAATGTCTAAGTCCTGCAATGCTTGTTTATAATTGAAGATTTCACGGGCAATGTTGTTAGTATATTTTTAGACACGATTTGAGTAGATTTACTTTTAAAATATGGAAGGATCTGGTATTTCACTTCTTTTCTATAGAGAATATTGCTGATCTTAATTGGTTCAATTTCTTTATTACTGAATTTCATGGGAAAAAATTTTCTATTCTTATCTAGCAGAGGCTCTGTCCGCAAAGGTTTGAAAAGACGGAAAGAAGCTTTGTCGGCAATCATGCTTGTCAATCTATATTTACATACAAGTATATCTATTCCTCCAACCTCGCGTGAATAATCCCTAACAAGTTTTAAACAGGTGACAGGCGAAGAGAAATGACTGGTACGAATGTATTATAAACCCAGCGGTTGTTTACGATGAGAAAGGTCATTATACATATCGGAGGAAGAGTTTACACTCCGAATTTGCTTTGATGGTAGGACATTTTTATATTTGTATGACCATGGCTTCTTTTGTATCTCGAATGGATGCATAACGAATCATTACATTCACTTCATTTCATGCTGGACTGGATAAATTACCAAAACATTTGATCTTAGCATAGCAGCCATTAGGCATTGCCGTATCTAGTTCTTTGATCCAAAAATCGTCTCTAGGTTTGAGGAACGGTTTGCTGAGCGGGACTATAACTATGATGATAAATTGTTTCTAAGATGCGTTCTTTCGTGTACAAACACTGATAATGGCTTAGCTAATTAAAGTGATTGTAACGAATCCTATATTGAGGATCTCTAGTTTCATATCTATGTTTGTTCATTCTGTTCCTCAAACTTTGTTGGATTTTGCCTACGTACAAAACTACTCAAAGCAACCTTTCCAGTCCTGGTTGCAACAGTGTGAATGTGATATGCCTTCTTAATCACAATCACAGGAGACAACGTAGTCATGGTCAGCATCTCTATATATCATCTATGTTACATGATGAATCTATAAATGGCCTACTACCGTTTGTTCAGAAAACACTGACTTCAAAATAATCACACTACATTGTACTCTATTCCTCTAAAAAAAACCTACATTCTCTTTATAAGGCATGTCTCCAGTCATTTGCAACAGGCCCTTCGTCCACTCTGTATAGATTAGTAGCTATTATTTTAGACATTGAAAAACAGATTCTTTAAACCGGTCAACACATACAAAGATGAAGAATAACCTCGTTCCTTTCTTTCTTTACTTTTTGCTAACAAAGGAATGGAAGCTAACAATCTTGGTAATATCTTTCATCACAAATCTGTTAACTACAGAATTCTACCATTCTTCCAAAACAAATCCTTTCCTATTATATCTTATACCTCTACCACCCACATCGCACCCAGAATCTTTATTTACAAACGTGTACTGCAGGATCATTTGATCAAAGACTTCAAAACCAAACCTGCGACTGTTCTTGTCACAATTCCTTATTCATATAAAGTCCTTCTGGTCACGTGAAAACTGGAGATCTGAACATTGTTTACAATGAAAAACTCCACAATATGTTTTCCAAAGCACCTAGATACCGTGAACTTAAATTAATCAACTGCAGTTAAAACTTTAAATTATTAAGGATTCAATAGATGACTATGCCAGAAAATGGGCTAGGCAAGAAGAACCCAAGGTTATTACCTTGTCAGTTTGCCAGCAGATAAGGCATTATACAACATTATTGTTATCTGCAAAAAATTATATGTGTTTAAGAAAGAAGTTATGCATAGGCAGTTTACTTGGAAAAACTACTTCACATTTACTACGCTTTCAAAAGAAAAGATTCTTGAAAATCACAAATCGGTTTTGGCCTCGTTTGGTCTCAAAATCAAAGTCGAAGATTGTGATCTCTCCTTCTAGTATTGGATACCAAAACTTCACAAAAAATCATTCAAACAACATTTTATAACTGGATCGTTTAAGTGTATTTTAAATATTGTGTAGGTTTGAGCGCCACTGTTAAGTCTTGATTAGATGAAACGCGCGTCTGGCGTAGTAAATTCTATTAACTTTGGTATCTTTGATGACATTTTATGTACCACTTTCGCAACTCCTGGCTATTTTAACAGTAATAAAACAGGGACTTCAATAATAAAGTGATACTTTCTACTCCAAGAGTGGCATAAATGAAATGTGGATATTAAAAAATATAAAAAAATCCTGATACACATCTTGAGGTCTGGATCTCTTTCCCAATGTAACAGTATTAAAGCATTTGATTTTGCGACACTACACGTCAATCCCTCATATGCAGCGTAAAACCAGGCTTAAAGATCTTATTACACGTTGCTTTTTCAAGAAAAACGGAAAGGGACGATATAAATACCTGGTAATAAGCAATGACAAAACTTACTTCGTCATCAATAACTCTAAATCAAATACTAAATATATATTAAAGACCAAATCTGTTATATGTTAGATTTTTTTTATTGAAAGCATATTTGTCATGTTTGGAGGACAGACTGTTGGTATTCCAGTGGGTAGTAATTGTGCTTCTCTCCTCAACATGTTTTTGTACTATTTTTAGGCTGTGTTCCTAGAAGGCCTGCTGAAGAAGAAAGAAAAGACTCTGGCCGAGACCGTTAATTTCACATTCCGCTATATTTGCTGATGCTTTGTCCCTCAAAAATTCTAAACTTATTTGCATTCAAATTTACCAAAGCAAGCTTGAAATTAAAGACACCACAGTCTCTTTCTTAGACCTACTTCTAGAAATAGACTCAAGAAAACTACAAACTAGACTCTACGATAACCTTCAAATTTACAATGGTTAACTTCCCGTTCATCAACAGCAACATTCCAGGCGCTTCAGAGTATGGTGTGTACATTTCACAACTTATACGTTATTCTAGATCCTGCGAATCGTTATTATGATTTTCTAGACCGATCACTGCTACTAGACTACTTAAACAAGGTTTTGTTGTACCTAGGTTGATATTATTTCTAAGAGTTCTATGGTCGTCACCATGACTAATTTCTCGTTATGGGAAATCAATCTCTCAAATACGATCGGACTTTTCGCTGAGTAATAGGTAGTGTTTTCTATTTCTTGATTTGACTTTTTCCTAGACACGACAATGAGTTATTAGAGGCAGGCACTGCTAACTCAACCGGAGCAACCGAGTGCACATATGGTTTTTATTGGGTTCGAGTTTCTCTTTTTCTGTTTTTTGTGTTTTGGGGTTTTTATTGACGCTTTGTGCATGTTTGTTTATATCCGGATTTGTAAGTGTCCTTTGACTTTTGGCTTTTCTTGTTCGTTCGGTTTTCTTTGTTATTTTTCTTTAAAATTTCGTTATTCATAATAAATAAAGGTAATAACAAGAAAACCAAACACCACGGAAACTTTCAAAAAAGACAATCCAAAAATCAGTCAAAGAAACTACAGCAACTGTCCTTAGTAACAATCACTGTGTACTGAATTCAAAAATTGTGGAAACTATCTGCAATCATTTTTGCAAAAGAGATATTTTTCAACAAGGAAATGATATCTTTAGTAAAACTAAATAAAGCGCAGACAAGTCATAGTTATGTTACTCACATAAAAACATTATGTTAGCAGACTTGTCTGCAGGGACGACAGCATATTATCATGGAGGGAAATGGGCACCTCATAGCGTCCTCGTCTTAAAATACGGATTTAGGTCGATAATGAATGAAGTTTCTAAAATTCTCAATGCAACTTTATTCCAAAGTCCTTATTGTTCATACGCAGTTAGACAGTGCATCTAGTTCTGAGTCGTGTTCCCTATCTTTCTTAATCCACTCTCTGGCATAGTCTTCGACTGCATCCATAATAGTTTTGAAAATTTGAATTCTAGTATACTGGTTGAGGTTCAAAAACTATTTCTACTGTCTAGTTATTGAAAAATTATAGTATTTTACCTTAAACAAACATAACCATTATTTTTTTATTATTCCCAGTTCAATCCTCTTTATTATTTAACTATTGCTGCTGTCTGGTTATTAAAATTTTTATGCATTTTTAATCACATGCCAAATACTACAACTCTCTACTGAATATAAGTATGTAAGTGGCTTTATTATTAAAATCCCAGTAGGTAATGTTGTAAATGCATTGCCTTTTGTTGTTATCTGTTATATATCGAAATACCAGTAAATTATATGTTTAATCATTTTATTGGGAATAGTTTGGTTTTTCTGTGAGAAAGAATAAAAAATAATTAATTCACGAAAGTTGGAATAATTAATTGTTTTCAAAGACATGTGTTTGGCTTTTTGTTTAAAATACATATAAAAGGGCGTAACACAAATACAATGAAGATCACATTTTTTAATTCGTAAACAATGGTAAGATTTTCACGAAATTAAAGCATGAATATTGAGAAAAAAATCATATTTATATGTCTCCTTTTGGTACACAATACACATATTGGCTGCACTGTAAAATATTACATCAAAATGTATATGTTATTCACCAACAGATATTTGAAATTGGTTGATATTTGGATACACACCATAAATTATGGTAATGTATAAATTATGCAAAGTTGAGAGTGTATAAAAGCAGTTTGCTACCTGTAGAAAAAATTGTTCAGTTAGGTAAGGCAAACAGTTTAATGGTGGGCAAATAGTTATATAGTGTTATTTTCTTGTGTGAAAAAATCTGTTATATTCAACCGAACATGTATTTTATGATATTCATATGCATAAGCTAATGTGTTTCCATACGAGTCTATATGCATTGCACAACATCCCCAAGGTCGTAGCCAAATGAGGTGCACGTCCCCGATTTTGCCACAAACAAAAAAGACTTACAGAAGAAAATAATAACATTTTATCACCTAATGGTACATGTATTGATAGAGTAATAGTGTGAAGAAAGAAGTTCACTCACAATCTGTAATCTTGCATATGGCCCTGATCTCGAAAACAAATTTTATTTTACCTGTGTACTCTCCACTTTTTAAGGCATGCATAACATGTACAATTTTGTAAGAAAATTCTTCTTTGAATCCTGTTAATATGTTCTTTAAATTGAAACCGTCCATAAGGAATACTCATATACAAATACATAACAAAGGTTTTCAAATATTCCTTTTAAACAACTGATCAGAAAGATCATGCAGTGTAATCTCTATTCCTCAAAAACCTGTGAAGTGATTGAAAAGTATTTTTCTGTCTAAATCTTAGATAATTTTTCTGCTGTTACAATCCGATTTTAGTCTTGTGATTTGACGGATTAACAACAGAAATATTCCTATTACCCGTAATCTAGCAAAACTTCGATCTTTTAATACCAATTAAAACATGACATATCCGGCTTCCTCCCCCAATAAAAACTGGACGCCATGAAATAGCTGAAAAATTGCTGAAAGTGGCGTTAAAACATCATTCAAACAAACAAACTTTATGTAATTAAAGCTTTAGATATTGAGAAATAACGGGAAACGATCCTTATTGAAGAAATGTCTTTAAAAATGCTGTTTTGTAATGGTTACCGAACTGTAGTAAAATCGTGCTAATTTGCATTATACAAACATTCTGTTGTAAGAATTACTAAATATAGAACGTAATTAACATATACGACAGTTATTAAAAAACCGAATTATAGTTCATGCTATGATGTCTTGGTAAAAAGTGGTCGTAATGGGTTACATAATGAATAGCAAGAACACTCAACTTTGTAATGAGTAGATTAGATACAACGTTGTTTGTTCAATCCATCATTTTCGCCAGTATTGTATGTTTAAGTACAAAAAAGAAAATGATACACTTTAAAATCAATATTATTTATGATTTCCAGCTTCTCCTGCAAATGGTGTCTATATTTCTAAATGATCGGGTATTCAAGTGTTTGCATTGAGTATACTGATTTTTGTAACTTCTTCGGGATAAACTTATTAAAAATAGGCCATTTAATGGGACATTATATGATAACCCGCCACGTTGCATTGTTTTTAATATTCATGAACACATTGTAATGAATTACAAATCATCCTACAATAACAGCTGAGGATGATAACAGTCAATCTGAGAAAACAATTATTAACTTGACCCTGGACCTATAAAAATTACTTCAATTTGGCACAACTCAAAAACTACATATGGGATTGTGCTGAAAATTCAAACTGATCTTCATTTTATAGTACTTTACAGCTGTGCAAAGTTTTTTTTTTAAATCTGTTGACGCGTTCTAAGTTATCATCTGGAAACTGCCAATTGTTGACAAAAAAACGTAGCATTGTTTTTAATATACATGAACACATTTTACTGAATCCCAGGATCATCCTACAGTAACAGATGAGCATGATAACAGTCAATCTCAGAAGACAATTTTACCTTGACCCTGGACCTATAAAAATTACTTCAAATTGGCACAACTCAAAAACTACATATTGGATTGTGCCAAAAAATTCAACCTGATATTTATTTTATAATACTTTACAGCTGTGCAAGGTTTAAAAAAAAACTGTTGACGCGTTCTCAAGTTACCTGGAAACCGCCAATTGTTGACAAAAAGACTATTGAATTGGTCTAAGTCAAAAACTACAAATTGGATTGTGCTGAAAATTGAACTTGATCTTCATGTTATAGTATTTAATAGCTGTGCAAAGTTTAAATAAAATCTGTTGACTCGTTTTCAAACTATCATCTGGTAACCACAAACTGTTGACAAAAAACTTGAATTGGCCCAAGTCGAAAACTACAAATTGGATTGTGCTAAATAATAAAATTGATCTTCATTTTATTGTATTTAATAACTGCGTAAAGTTTAAATAAAATCTGTTGATGCGTTTTCAAGTTATCATCTTGAAACCACAGAGGTACGGACAGACGGATGCGTGGACATACGCAAGGACGGATACTCATATCCGTACAGAGGGTATCACATAATACCCCGCCACTTTGTAAAAAAAGGTTACAAGAAAAAACGACTCGTCCGCGCTTTAAATACCGTTCACTACAGATACCTAGATACCATTTTCTTGTTGAAATATATCTCGTTTGAAAATACGATTGTAATTAGATTTAACAATTTTTGAATTTAGTACCTAGTGAGTGTGCTGCGATGATTATTGAATACAACTGACTAATGGTGTATGATATCAAACCGTTGCTCTAGTTTTGGTGTCGGTTTTAAAGTTCGCCAGGTTTCTTTGACTTCGATATGCTGAATATCTTTTTGACAGTTTCCTTGATGTTTGGTATTTTATTATTACCTTCATTTTTCGATTTTCTTGAACTCGTACTGGAAATTTTGTCATCTCGATTCAAAAAGTTAAGTCTAGGAGCATGAACAAAATGAATGCCCACCCTTTTTCTCTTCCTTAATTCAGTCCAGAAAGAGTTTTTGAAGATTAAATTGTTCTGCTCATTAGATGCATAATAACAGAATGCACTGTGACATTATATGAGACAAAAGACATTTGGGTTAAAATTCTCTTTAGCTGTCCACACTGCAAGTCAGGCTATTGGTATTGACTTCACTTTCTGTCTATTGTCTATTGTCTATCTGTAAAAACATTTCACATGTTAACTCACTACCTCTAAAATCAATTGGCCAGTTAAAATATGGATAATTGCACAAATCAAGAAAACAGTGCTTTAGCCATTAATGCAGTGAGTGGATGATCATTGGAAGGACCCCTTCTTATACTGACCGCATACCAGAACCACAAAAATGACTATAAAGTATATTGACGGTGTAGTGTTTTGGTAGAAAAGGTTATACAAAAGAGTAAGAATACTTGGAATGTTGCTCAGAAATGTTGAGTAGATTAAATACAATGAATTGTGTTCAATAAATCATTTTCGTGTGGATTTGTATGTTTTAGTAAAAAGAAGACAATGCGATACTTAAAAGTCATCATTATTGATGAAAAATCAATATTCATGAACTTTAAACTGAAAACCGGTCGGTAAAAAAACCTATTATTAATAAGAATATTTCTACAAAACCATGTAATATGTAAATTTTGAAAATTTCCTAGAGAGTGAGAAACTTGGTACCAATAAACAATGAATACTTTAACAATATACGTCGTGTGCCTTGGCCAATTTTATATGAAAAATTGTTATCAGTTTGAATTATTGTTTTATTTCATACTATTCAGTGTTTTAAATTGCTTTATTTTGTTGTTGTTTGCAGGAGATATATTTTTACTCTTGACAAACTTCAGATATAAATATGTTGATTTATTGATTAACATAAGATGTTCTGATTTAGTATTGAAGATCATATAAAATTCACGTTTCGAGTCTCATCCCCTTGTAGTTAGCTACTGCAAATGTAATAACGTTATCTTGACTTCTAGGTAACTATAGCGATGTGGTAAGTTGCATGAAAATACCCATGGTTAAGGTGAACTCATACTGTTATTATGAGTTTAACTTCCGTTAATATTTTTGGCTGGAGTATGAGCTCAGCATCGAAAAAATTGTTTCATGTATAATGGCGTCACATTTAGAACGGTCGTGGCTAACCTATTAAATGGTTTTGAGATGCTTAGCCGATTTATTTATGTTTCAACCAATAAACCGGAAGTATGGTCCATTTTGTGTCATATTTGCAGTATTTTATTCTGGCTCTCGCTAATGGTAACATTTAATGAATTCCTCATTAAAAGGCAATAACTCTTATAAAGAGTAAATTAGGACTAAGTTATTATTTGTAGGCCTTGACTTGCTGATTATTTTTGCAATTTACAATTTCACTTTAGCTGTTTTTGCATTAAGTTACAGGCCAAAAAGTACAAATATATAAAAAAATATTTTTATTAAAGGGCAATAACTCCTATAAGAAGTCATTAGACAATTATCAACAAAATTATTTGTAGGCTTGTCCTTCTGATTATTTTTGCAACTTACAGTTTACTCTAGGTATAACGGTTATTAAATTTCTAAAGCAAACTGGCATTTTGTCTAAAATCGTCACTGATGGGCAATACTTCCTATATGAAGTCCTCTGACAATTTCCGTTTAATATAGTCGAATGTAGGACTTATATTGTTGCAATTTACAGTTTCTATCTAGCCGTTACAGGACTTAAACTGAACATTTCAAAAACAATTGTCATATAAGTAGTGTTCAGACAATTTTGGACCAGTTATGTGCTTTCTAGGCATTAATTATTTTGCTGATCATTTAAGCAATTTACAATGTCGATCTAGCACTTATAATTTTCAAGTCATAATAAAAAACCTTTGAAGTTTTGTCAACAATCGTAATTAAAGGGCAGCTTCTCCTACAGTAAGATTACACAACTTCGGAATAATAGAAACTTTAGTAGAGCTTAATGTTCTGATCAATTTTAGGTAGTGTTTATCTGTGGTTATGATGAGTTTTGAGATATTAACCATAAACTTGTTTTGATTTAATATTTTCTATTTTTAGAACCACCCTGGGTACAAATTTAAACGAGATTCGCAAACAACGATTGCGCCAAGTTCGAAAAAGAAAAAGGCCATGGAGGTTTTAGAATGAAGATTTGAAAAACAAATTGGCAACAGTCGACAGCCGACGGACGAGATACGACGTACGACAATTAATAGCAAAAGCTAACGTCGACCTTTGGTCCATGTTAGTTAAAACTAAAAGTAGAGTAATTTTACATTTCTTAAAATTTTCCCAGAAGTACAGGTTGTTGTTAACAAATAAAGTTTAATATTGATTTTTATTACTCACTTTTGTTCCAAATCACGTCGTGATTTAACGGAAGTGTAAAAGGCACATCGTAGGCAATAAAACAGAAACTTTAACAGAGTATGAATAAGTTTCCTTCGACGATCAAAAGGTGCGTATAAATGCCCACATAAATGGTTTGATCTTTTATATACTAGAATCAATCTTTAAAATGAAAGTTGATACGGAAAGCTTGAATTTTAAATAAATAATGATTGTTTTTAAACGATGAAAGTCGAACATATCAATATGATAACATGCATGGGTGGAGTGATCATAATGTTTAGGTAAAACGTTTATTAACACAATTTCGTGATACTTCTATTATAATTTTAAAATGCAGTGCAAGAAATTGTGTTAATGCAGTGTGCATTTTAGAACTTTTAAACTAGTTTTTACTTTGTATTTCTAATGAGTGTTCATTTATACGTTAAAACAGATGCCAAGGTAGCGTTAAACTAGCGACAAAGTCAAACGTCTAAATGACATTTGGTATATCAATAACATGCCCAGGAAGTTGAATTAGATTTTAATACAAAGGTATTACAAATACTTATAAAGTGCCCATTTATCTTACACTTTAGCTTCTTTCCAAGCAATTTAATGTTTTAAGCCGTATATCAGTTGAACGCTAGCATGCAGTGATGAAGATCGTGGCAAGATGTTCTTAGGAATAGATAAATATTTCCTCTTGAATGCTAATCTCAGTATGCAAGTACAGGTCGAAATCAAAATAATGTGTGGAGTTATTTGACTGCTATCCCAGTGTGATAAAACCACCATACAAGTTCAAACATGTGTGCTGATTTGGTTTAAAACATAATTATTGTTCCATTTGTTTATTAGATAAATCATATTGTTTGCTCAATGCCCAGCCAGATGTATTTGAGCTATATTCAAGAGAAACCGTTTACAAACAATAAATACACAGAAATGTAGGATGACAAATGACAAGAAACTGTAAAAGTATGGAGTTTGGGTAGAGAAAATCTAGCCTTGTGTAGCGGCTTCTATGAGCCATTTATACATCTACAAAAAGTTTTTTTCGTGCAAGAAGCGTTGTACTCTCTAAACACCTTACCTACTGTTTTGCTTTACGTATTATTATGTGACAACCCCTCTCCCAACGTCAGAGAGTCCCCTATCTATCGCTTTCGGGACGCGATGGACAGGGGTCTGGGTGAAGCACTTGGATTAATGGTCCCATATTATTGTGTTTTATTTATACTGTTTAAATCACGCATAACCTTTTAAATTTTGCCACATGCAAATTGTGTATTTTACTAGGTGTAATGAAAGGTAGAATTTAATTTTATAAAGATTTTGTACAAGTTTTCAACTTTAAAAGTCTGATAATTTAATTTGACTTTTTTCCAAATGAGCACCGTGAAGCTCTTAAAGTGCATGTCAATTCTACTCGCCTTAAAATTTGGCTCACATTATTCGCATGAATTTTGTGGTTAATTCAACCGCTACGTTGAAATGTAGAAAAAGAACAAGATTTGAAGCTTGAATTCATCATAACGTTAAAGAACTTCCATACCAAGATTGATTCCTGCTACTCGTCGTCGGTCATGTAAAGGCCGGAGTATCCAAAAGTGAGATTTCGTGAGCTGAAAACGTAAGCCAAATCACAATTTCTCACCTGTGAAACGGGTTCCAGCAGGCTGACTCTACCAAATATCGCCCAAGAAGTGGCTACCTTGCATAACAACTCCTGGTTAAGATCCCCACATGTGGGTCTTTCATCTACAAAATCTAACCGATGCCCCAACTGCAGACGAATTACCGTGATTGAGAAGAATCAGCTCGCAAACAGTCCGCAACCTACTTATACAATAAAGTATTAGACACAGAAGGCCATAGTTTGAAGCATTTCAGAGAGCCTTTTAAAGACAAGGAGTCCGATGGTGCAACACAGGCCCCACAAGCGTGCTAAACAAGGGAATTTCTTGAGCAGAATAACATTAATTTGCTACCATGGACTCCCAAATCACCTAATTTGAATCCGATTGAACAGCTGGATAATCATATGCGCAAGCGTCAACCTCAACCTCAGACCCTCAATCAGCTGAGTCAAATGTTGCAACATGCATAAATGGCAAATAACTGCACGTAATAACGTAAGAACATTGAGTGACTATGACAAGGAGATGCTTTGCAGTGTTGCTGCTCGAGATGGTCATTAACGTTACTTAAACGTGAGGAAGCGTTTTGTATTGTGATAAACTTACCGGTACTTTTATTCACAAATCTCTAAGAAATGGACTGTTCTATTTTTTAATTAAGACCATTTATGTAAATATCTATATCTGTTAATGTAAAGCACATCTTCTAAACAGTTTTAAAATCCATTTTGAGTTTCTTTTTTTTTTAAGAGTATAGCTGTACTACACAGTATATACGAGAAGAACATTTGTCTCATCACGAACGTTTAAACTAACAAATTATCAAAACAAAGAATCTTTGTAAAGGACATTACATACTTCAATCGTTCCAAGATTTCTTGCTTAAAAAAGGACAAGTGGTGTGAAGGTAAATTATCTATTACAAGATTTCAATTAATGGCAATCTACCGATTATCTGATCTATATCACTGTCAAAATTATAGAAAAACTGAATCGAAATATATATTCAAAATATTCAAATTTTAAATATTTGCCAAACATTTTATTGATATACAGACCCTACTCGTTTTCGTATAAATGCATTGTTGACAATTTGAAAACTAATTTTAAGTGGTTAAAAAATGATGGAAACTCACTTGGTTTATGTTTTTACTTAAGTTTTGGTGTTTAAGAAGCAGAGTACTTTTTAATAGTCCATACACATAGGGACAAACAATTCTGACAGATAATCGGTTTCTAAATATCTCGAACAATTAATCACGTCTGGATGGCCATCCACCCGAGTTGATACTTTAATCGATCATCAGAAAACAACTAATGACAACATTGCTAAAATAATTGCAACGACTTGTACATGAAAAATAATTAATACAGTTGAGCTTGAAAAATGATTAAATGCAGATTGTATAGCTCAAAATTTTTTAACTTATAGTCAGGTACTTTTTATGTTACATGTGTTTCTTTTCACATCACATCTAATAACAACCCCAAGACACCCAAATGAACACGGGAGCTTTCTCTATATGGGTTATGGGGTTGTTATGGGATGTTATTTGAACAGACACATATAGATTCTGTTCGTAATATGTTTCAACCATTATTAATAAAAAATTAAATCCTTTGGTTGATACAAATCTATGGCTTATTATATGATGCAATAAAACAACAGTGGCACATTCTGTTTATAAATTACTACATTTAATATTTATTTATATTTTTATTACATGTTGATTTTGCATTTGTGTTCAAGCCAGACACTCGTAATTTTTTTTTGTCTGTCCAACTTCCTCATACATATTATTTTAATGTATTGATCCAATTATACATTTTTTCAAAGAAAAACCAAAACTAGCACAACTAGTAACAATTAATAAATTGTCTTTTAAAACTATCATTAAATCCTGTCTAAGTAACCTATAATTGGTTCTATATAGTGCTTTAAAAAAATCATCGGATGGAGTTTTAGACGAGACAGATGCGTGCGTTAGGACTTACAATTTAGACACGCAATCGGTGTGAATAATCTTTTTGCAAAAACTCATTGCGAATCAAAGCAATAATATTGCGAATAAACGCATTATTTATTGCGAATAAACGCAAAAGTATACTATAACATGGTCTGATATAATAGAATGTGCGATTAAGGGGTTCGATTCTCATGCGTTTCGGTAATCGCGAAAACAGTCTTAATAAAAAAACATAAACTCGATTAAATTAACATTTCTTCAAATGAGGGTCTTGTTAAAACGCAAATTAATTTGTTTCCACATACCAATTATCAGTTCGAGACATTATGAACGGTTATTTTATTTATTTTTGTTGTATATGTGTTTGTCGATATTCACGCATTCGTAATAATGACAAAATTATTTTTGTTTGTTTCTTGTATGAGGCATAGTTACAGCCAAGCAAAACATACCTTTTTTTAGTTTACTAGCGGACTGGCTTTTAGTACATAGATCCCCGGTTCGATACCCGTTGGTGCCACTTATGTTTTGTTGTACCGTTACATTCATTTTAAAATGGGCGTTTTTGTCGCGCAACAAATTATTGTCACGAAACAAACCACTTCAAGTTTGATCTTTGGTATAGACGTCTGGAATTTTTATCAACGTTGACACTTATTCAACTTTTATTACAGAAGCTTCATAAGTTACATATGATTTATGTTTATGAGCAATTAAGTTCGTTTAAGAGATCGATATATAAAGGTGAATATTACGTAATTGAAATAAAAAAATGCGAACAACGCAGAGTTATTAAAAAGCACATCAAATAATTCTTTTAGACCAGTTTGTGCATGTTGTACGTCGACATATATATGGACGAAAAATGGAAAAATTGTAGAAGAAATAGTATTAGCACCCAAGTGTGGTATTTTCATTTTTGTAGGGTTATTTCATAGTTGATGTAATATTTTGTATCAGGTTGAATATATAACAACAAATAAATGAAAATGTTTCAGTAAAGTGGTTTCTTAAATTGTAAAATTCAGTTAATTGTTTTTGTCTGTATAGTATCTTTCCAAACTGGGCTTCAAAAACTTGCCATTTTTGTAAAGACCGTAGGCCCTACATTTAGAAGGTTGCTTTTGAAATATTAAATGCTTTAATAAACAGACAAAACTAGTTAAATGAATATAAAACTTTAGGAAACCACTTTACCGAAATATTTCTATGTTCCGTTGTTATACACTCAAACGTATTCAAAATATTATAACAACAACAATGCAATAACCCTAAAAATTAAAATTTCACATATACCATTCCAACTGCAATTTTTGTATTTTCTGACCAAACCTTAATCCGTAAAATGTATAATAAATTTCATAAAATTATTCAACTAATGGTTTGAAAATACACAAATTGTAAATTACATATAATCATTTATATCAGTTTTAGAAATGTGTGCTTTATTTGGACAATTATCACTTATCACCACCTTAAATAGTACATATTTTCCTCTGCAACTTAACTGTGTATACAACAAATTAAATGCTAGATATCTAATGCTATACCATTTTAGAAAGCTTCAAGTATCATATTTACATAGATGTTATCCTTAGAACAATAGCTTTTAACAAAATACAGGTAATTGGCTTTTTATGAAGCAAACCTGATCATTCCGTTCTCAGGTCACATCAGGCTGGTTTTTTATGGATATTACCACAATTTAGCATTTACTATATTTAGTATTGTCAAACTGTTTAAGGTTTTAAAGTTAAGTTTACTTTTGATAATAAAATATACCATTTTAAGATGATTTTAATACATTAAGGGTAATTTGGTAGAGCCGCAGGTCTACCATTTTTAGATTATATTAAAAATTTTCTTTGTATTGTAATCTTCAACAATCAAGATTTATATTTGAGCTGGTATATTTTAGTCAATTAAAAAAGACAAATAGAAAGAATTGCTCAGAATTTGAAAGAGTTGTTAAGCTTGGATGTACTACAATTAGATAAACACAATTTAAATCAATATTAATCTATGAGCATTTTTTTCACCAAACATTCCATTTTGTACATTTAATACCAACATTTCACAAATTTCAAGTAAGTTTTAAAAATTAATGTAAGATGACAGTTTAGAAAATATGATTATCAAAAATGTATACTTGTGATCCTGTTCTACGTTGAGTTCTTAGTCCCATTTATCAGCCAAACATAAACCCATATTATCAACAGCTTGAACAAACCTGAACATAACATCTACATACGTCTTAATAATACGTGTACTAAGGTTACGTGTACACACGGTTCAAACGAAAACAACCTGTCTGTAAAGAAAATTTTACTTTCTGCTATAAAAAAACAATGTCATCCAAGATTTTGTATATTCAAGTGAGTGTTCATTTAAACCATATTGAAAGAATATCTAATGTAAATCTGTTATCATTTGAAGCTGGGAAACAACGACTGTAAATTCAATTGCTCAGAAAAGGAAGCAAACGTTCTGGACTTTTCTCCCATCTACTACAAACATTTTGTTCACTAGAATTTCTGGCACTTCTATTTGTTTTGTGAAAGGAAGAAAAGGTTGGGATTTTTTATTTGATTTTAGTTGATTGATTACTAAATAAAAAGGATTTATTTTTTCTATTTTTCTTTATCTAGAGTTGCCTTCATTGCCTTTACACATTTTACAACCCTAGTAATTTAGTTCAATGTGATTTACTTTTACTTGACTCAATAAACCAAAAATATTTGTAAATGTTAGTAGTTTGACGAAAAGTTTTAGAAAGAGAAAGTATATAGAAATGATCTTGCATAAATTATATGTAGTTTTTTTCAAGAATGTCCTTTGAATTGATATTGGGTCGTAATATAAAGTTATGAACCAAATTGGTGATTGATTGGTGAACGTATTGACTAAAAACTATCCATTCTTTGAAGTCAGGCAATTCGTTAACTTTGTGGGCTAGTTATTACAAAAATTCACATGCACATGGTTATAAGCAGTTGAGCTTCACGGAATATAACATAAGCAGTGATTATAATATTAAATTAAAATCCTTGCAACCAATCGAAAGTCTTAGTAACATCTAATATATGAAAGGAAGTATCAATTCGATATGAATTAAAATAAAGTGCATTTAATAACAACAAAGGCATTTTTGACATTTGTTACTTGTCTCCTGAAGGTTCCATGATTTTTTATCTGCAATCTTTGGCTTTAGTTTCTATTACTGCAGTTTTCAAACCGTTTCTTTGTTGATAAAGCGAACTTTTTGACAATCGTGACAGGAACTGCAGAGGAATCAAATAACTTTTTCCAGGTTTATGCCAGCCTTAAAAAAGTTCTGGTCGAAGTCAAATTAATATGAGTGACATGTCTGACTGGACTGAGTGCGCGAAAACTATATAAATGCAAGCAGGTGCGTTAATAAGATATAAATTAAGCATATGTATTGTAACGAACAACAGCTGTAGGTAAAGATGTTACCGTTACGTTGCTACTTGTTTTACACAAAAGGAGTAAATCTGACCAGAGCTCCAAGAAAATTACTAAACACCTTTATCTTATTAGTTATCCATATGTACCGTCAACTCTCAATCCTTATGAAAAGGGAAAACATATTCAAGTTCTGACTTTTATTAATCTAGTAATGAATACATATTATTGACTGTACCACAGGAAGAGCAGATTAATTACGAAGATCTTATACAGATACACAAATATAATAATTGTATAAATTATTTTAAAAATATGATTTATAAGTACTATGCTTTAGAGTGACAATTGTACTTGATACACTACTAATAGCGTATGTATTTAATTACTATATCAATAAATACACTGTATGCATTAAAAGAATTGTTCATCTTAGTGTTTGTTCTGTAAACGTTTGTATTATAACCTAAAATGTTGTATGTTTATATTGTAAATTATTTTTGAGTGTTATATGGTTAAGCAAAAAAATGCATTTTAGAATGTTAAAAACATTTGACCTAAATGTAGATGAATTTTATGTTTTTCTTAACATGAACCATGTAAAGAATTAAATAATTATTTATTGGTTGAAGTAAAGAAGAAGAACTAGATAACCGCGTGGCAGAGCGTCAAATTGTTCAGAGTTAACAAGTTTGCTTCCTACCCCCTTGCTAGAGCGTATGTTTCTAACTAAATGTTTAGAATTTATACTAAACTTGAAAGCCTAATATAAATATAATCCAAGAAAGTGTGCTAGCTGTCCTCTTGATTTAAAGAAGTTTAAGAGACAATTGTACTAGCTGGGTGAGCATGGGTATGCCTCCACATTTATTTAAAAGAGTCAAGTATACTAGCTGACCCCGTGCTAAAGTGTATACAGGTTATTCATACACTAGTGCATTTAAATTAAATTTTATTATACGAGAAAATCTACTAGATGACCCTGTGCTAGAGTGTATGCCTCTGCAATTATTTTATTACTTTATTTTATACCTTTTTTGGTTTGTTAAATTTAATGTACAAAATATGTACTTGCTTATTTAGTGTATAGAGGTAAACCTATTTTCCAATATAAAAAATAACCTGTTGCATATTCTTGAAGGTTTTATTTTCTAGTTAACTGAAGAAATTCCCTAGAGAAATAACTTACTGTTTATACTTAAGAATTTAACTTAAAAACTAATTTCTAAATTATTAATAAGACAAATTTCTTGAGACATTACTAGTATTGTTTGCCTATCTTAAAAAGAATGAACAAATGTTATTTTTGGGAAACGTTGCAGCACAACCCTTCCATATGCTTACGCTCAGATACAAAGAAAGTACTGCGAATAAAGTGTACCTGTCAACGTACGCCTGTGATAAAAAAACACAATTCATATTTGGAGAACATATTGATTTCATGAAGCAGTATATAAGTTTCGAACAGATCTTCTGTACATCTGTTTTTGTTTCTGTTTCGTTATTGGATGCCTTCAAAATATTGAAGTTTTCGACAATTTTGGTACTGCGCTAGACATAAGTAAAAATTTATTTAAGATAAAACTATACATCTCGCCATAAGTTAAGCAACACCCTATTATTTTCCAGGGATTCATTTAAGATTTTATATATTTTAATATTTTGTAAAGAAATGCCAATTTACTGAACATTAATGACAAATGAACATACAAACAACATGTTTACAGTCGCTTTACTTATTGTTTGATGAAAAAATGTTCAAAGCAAAAATATTAAAAAAAAACAGTGCAAAAATAACTTTCATTAGTCAAAAAATAAGTTTGATTGCAAACTTCAATTTCATGAACTTAAAGTAAACACATCATCACAGGTCGACGTTCAAGGAAAGTAAAGTCACTTTGAAATGTGTTAAACGCAAAAATACTCAGTAAGTCGTGTAACCACCCTTTCGGTACAGTTCATTAACTCTCCTCCTCATGCTGTTGACTAAACGACAAAGTCTAGCATGTGGTAAATTATATAATTCATTTTGAATGGCAACACGTAGTTCTTGGACATTTTGACAAGCAGGTGCTCTTTTATTGATTTTACAGCCAATGATATCCCACAAATGTTGGATTCATATCGGTTGACATGGATGGCCATGGAAGATGCT
Source organism: Limnoperna fortunei (assembly GCA_944474755.1). Taxonomy (NCBI): domain Eukaryota; kingdom Metazoa; phylum Mollusca; class Bivalvia; order Mytilida; family Modiolidae; genus Limnoperna; species Limnoperna fortunei. The sequence continues at coordinate 53,278,917 of OX104111.1, read as the reverse complement.
CAATAGCTTCCCTTTCGATAACATCACGCACAGTGCATCTCGGTGAGGTCTTGCGTTGTCATCTATACAGATGGGTCTGTTACCAAGTGTATGATTGTCAAAATGTGGCACAATAATAGCGTTAATGACGTCATTCCGATATTTCTGCCCTGTCATTGTCCCATCAACCACATAGAGATTCAATTTACAGTCGTATGAAAAGACTCCCCACACTGTAACACCACTACCGCCAAACGCTGTAGTGCCTAGGGTGTTGTGCTGGTTATACGCACTGCCTCGTTGTCTCCAAACACGCATGCCCTCATTAATATGACGAAGAAGGAATCTGCTTTTGTCGTTGCAGTGTACTCGTCTCCAGTTTCAAAACTTCCAATGGCGTGATATCATGCCCACTCTAAACGTGCTTGGTGATGTCTCTGTGTTAACATTGGACGTTTCAAGGGACGACGAGGTCTCAACCTTGATGGGTTAGGCGCCTGTTAATTGTTCGAATGGAGACTCTGGTTGCAATGATCCAATCGTCTCAAAGATATCTTGCAGTAGCAAACGGTTGGCGTTTGGCTACACGAACGAGTGCTCTATCCTCCCTTTCAGATGTTGGACGTTCCTGGATAGTTCCATCATCTCGATGACGTATTAGTAGCCGGGATACAACACTAAAGTGAATACCAAAGTATTGTGCTATCTGACGCAAGCTCTGTCCACTATAACGCATTCCAACGAGCTGCCACTTCTCATCTTCACTTCCGTCTATGCATTGTAAAATGTAAAGATGAAGTCGAAAAAGACCAGGAGATGAACACTAAATCGTTGAGGAAAACAAGGCATTTAAGCGTGCTCGACTACGTATGACAAACTGGTTTTGTTATTTAAAGATTTACCTGAGGATTAATTAAAATTAACTTTCCCGTGCTCAAATGATGGCTTTAGTACATTAAAAACACAAAGTTAATATTCATTCAGATTTTTGAAATTATAACAAAATAATTGTAGGTCTTGCTTAACTTATGGCGAAGTGTATATATGCAAGTTACTTTAATGATTTAATAGTGCTCAATGTGAGTTATTTTACGAGGAAAGAATGACTGTTGGCGTAAAAAAGGCGGGTATAAAAAATTTGGAAGGAAAGTGAGTGCACGTCCAGGGAATTTCTTAATGGGGCTATAAGTCTGTTTTGGGACGGTGTCATTTGATGTCTACGGTTATAGAAGGATGAAATATATAGTGTTTAACTACTTTTTATTTCAATTTTAGCCCATATTATCACAATCATTACCTGGTTGTAATTTCTCTACTTCATCACAAATGAAATTTTTAGTGATTGAGATTACACCACTACCTTGTTTTTGTTTACCCTGATCCTTTTAAAATAGGTTGAATTCGTCTGGGAAGACCTAAGCATTTGTATAGTTGGGTCTAACCAGATCTCTGTACCTCATATGATGTAAAGGTTTTGTTCTGTCTATGATATTCTGCAGTAGATGCAGTAGATTTTTAGGTAAAAACTTATGTTTATTATTCTAAGAGGCACTTTTTATTTAGTTTTCGATATATTCACATATAAGTGTTGATCAGTAAGCTGTTCGATGTATGTTGGTAGGAGTTTTTAGCACATTACTTTCACAACTGGTGAAGATCAACTGACCTACAGCTTTTACATGTATTGCTGGTTTGTACAAAAATAATTTTTATTAACTATTTACCACTACTTTCTCTATTGCATAAAACAAGGAGAGGGTGTGATCTAAGCTTGAAAACACAGATTTTGTTACAAATTTTAAAATCTGTAATGTTCCATATATGAAGATAACGTTCAATTTTCAGCACAATCCCGTAAGAAGTTTTTGAGTCAGGCCAATTAATAGGAGTGACAATTTTTAAAAGATTACATGAAAATGAATTTTGAAACTAAAATGCACGTCAGTAAAGAACTCTAAAATGGAGAAAAAGTTGAATTTTTATTTGTTGTTTTATTAGGCCAATTAAAATTTTTTTATTGGTTCAAGATCAAGTTAAAATTAGTTTTCTGAGATGTGCTGTTCCTACAGTAAAGGATGATTTTAAATTCTGTAAAATGTGTTTATGGATATAAATAAAAATGCAACGTTGCGGGGTATTATTTAATTGTCCTCTGAGATGCCCTATGTTTGAGATTAACGTGATTTTTGCATATATACAGATAAACATACATGTATTAGGAAAACTGACTGTTTAGAAAATAAGCTAGAACATAATGAATTTAAAGATTGCCTGACTTTTTGTTGATATTGAAAAAGTATATTAAAAATGTAGGAACTACAAATGTCAAAATTATATATCCATAGCTATCTCTTTGACTTTTCTTATCGAAGATAAATTTCTTTACATTTAGTTCATTCCCGCTTTCTTATTTCTTTATTATTTGTTGACATGATCTCCTCATAAATATACCTGTAATACAACTCAACTTGAACATAAAACAATCATTACATCAAATAATCATTGAAGCAAAAAATAATATATTACAACAACTAGAATCTGAAATTTTGAAAGTATTTTAAACTATATTTGACTGCTTAAGATTGTTCATCTTGAAAACTAAACTTAATTAATGCAAAAACATGTTAATGGAGAAACATCTAAGTATATTGTGAGGAATTCTCAAGGTTTAATACAGTTACATCATTATCATTAGAAAGAGCAACTGAAAAATATAATTCAGATTATAAGTTGATATTGTGAATGTGCTAACCAGAATGGAGTTCTAAGCTTTACCTTTTGAACCAAGAAGAACATTAGAGCAGTGTATTAATTGTTTTCCCCTTATTCTGATCTTATATATATATTGATAATGTGACCCAGTTCTGAGACGTGCCATTTATAACCACACTATTAATTTGCACAACAATATTGTGTTGTAAATAAAACACTTGTTATTTGTAAAGCAATTGATCAACTATCATAAATAGTTTTACTCTAGATCCAAAATCTTAACTAAATTAGTAAACATTAATAAAATAAACACAAATAAAAACGTATATCCTTAGCGTATGTGTACATGCATTTATATAATAAGTTTGCATACATCACGTGACTTCATTTCTCAGTTCAACAAAAATTGGTAGATAATAACAGTCCGATAATCATCTGCCGTCCACCGCTATTTTAAGACTTTGATGGGATCGTTGGACGTCAGAGAGGTGACCATTTGCAAAAAAAAACGGATTTTGCAACACGGGTCTGAGTCGGCACATTACGCTTTCTCCTGATATTATAACAAAATATATATATATATATATACATACAAAGAATCTACAATAAAGCTGCGAAACCAGCACACTTATTTAGTATCGGATCGACAAACATGACGATACAGCATCAACAAAAAAAATTATTTGCAAGTCTAGAAGATTATGCAACGATACAAATGACGGTGTTTCTTGTCAAGACTTTAGACACAGACTGACCAACGAATGGCCTTAGTCATTGAGTGTCAATATAAATAAATAACATAAACAATCATAACATATTGATCTTAAACTTTCTCATTTCAACTGAACCCAAAACTTTTTTATATTTGCTTCTCAGTACGCTAACCGCTGACGTGCCGTGCTGTTACTTGGCTTTGCTCAAATATTCCAACAAGATGCAATCAAAATTACCAAGGTGACAAATTCATTACGCCAGACGCGCGTTTCGTCTACTTAAGACTCATCAGTGGCGTTTAACTCTAAATGTTTAAGATATTCTTCATTTCTTCATTGGGAGATGGAATAATATAAGTCCACTGGCGTCTGGCGTAATGAATTTGTCACCTTGGTAATTTTGATTACATCTTGTTGGAATATTTGAGCAAAGCCAAGTAAGATTATGCAACGATACAAATGACAGTGTTTCTTGTCAAAAATTTAGACAAAGACTGACCAACGAATGGCGTTAGTCATTGAATGTCAATATAAATAAATGACGTAAAAAAGTCATAACATATTGATCTTAAACTTTCTCATTTCCAACGTGCCGTGCTGTTACTTGGCTTTGCTCAAATATTCCAACAAGATTGTAATCAGATGCTGTATCGTCATGTTTGTCGATCCGATGCATAATAAGCTTACTGGTTGGTAGACTCTTTAGACTTTTTATATAATATTTTAAACTACCTGCATTTTATTTTTACACGATCCCAGTGGACTTATATTATTCCATCACCAAATGAAAAAATACTTTAAGCATCTAGAGTTAAACGCCACTGATAAGTCTTAAGTAGACGAAACGCGCGTCTGGCGTAATGAATTTGTCACCTTGGTAATTTTGATTACATCTTGTTGGAATATTTGAGCAAAGCCAAGTAACAGTAAATCTCACGATACAGCATGTGGTTCAGATGACATCCATTATCAACTTCTCACACGTCTGCCACAACCTTCTCTCTAATGCGTTTTAAATCTTAACAATATTTGGTAAACGGGTGACTTACCATCTATATGGAAAATGGCAACTGTTGTCCCTATTCCAAAACCAGGAAAAGATCACTCTGAAGCGTTCAACTATCGGCCTATAGCCCTCACATGCTGTCTTTGTAAAACCATGGAAAGGATGATCAACGATCGCCTTTGTCTGGCTGTTAGAATCGAACAACTTAATCTCAAATATCCAATGTGGATTCAGACAAAGGCGAAGTACCCTAGATCATCTTGTACGTTTCGAAACGTATATTCGAAACGCTTTGCCAAAAATGAACATGTTGTGTCTATCTATTTCGATTTAGAAAAGCATATGACACAACATGGAAATATGGTATTTTAAAGGATCTTTTTGATATGGGGTTGAACGGTAGACTTCCTACCTTTATTTCAAACTTTTTATCTGACAGAAAATTTAAAGTTAGGGTAAATTCTACTCTATCTGACCATTTTGAACAGGAAATGGGTGTTCCCCAGGGAAGCATCTTTTCTGTCACTTTATTTAGTATCAAAATTAATAGCCTTGCTCAAGTTTTACAAGATAATATTGATGGTTCTCTATATGTTGACGATTTCCTCATATGTTACCGAGGAAAAAACATGAATAATATTGAACGTCAACTGCAGAAATGGGCAATGGAGAATGGTTTTAAATTCTCCACCGCAAAAACCGTGGGGATGCATTTTTGTAATAAGAGAAAGATGCATCCTGATCTCGAATTAAAATTACATAATAATCCTATAAAAATTGTAAAGGAAACTACTTTTCTTGGCCTCATATTTGATTCAAGGCTAACCTTTCCACCCCATATCAAAATGTTAAAAAATAAATGCATTAAAGCATTAGATATTTTAAAAGTCGTATCCAATACGGACTGGGGTGCGGAGTGCGATGTTTTACGTAATTTATATAAAATGCTGGTTCGATCTAAATTGGATTACGGATGCTTTATTTATGGTTCTGCTCGCAAGTCATATGTCAAAATCCTTGATACTATACACCATCAAGGATTGCGACTATGCCTTGGAGCTTTCAGAACCACGCCTGTTGAAAGTTTATATGTAGAAGCAGGCGAACCTTCTTTGTATTAAAGAAGAATAAAGCTCGCTTTGCAATATGCAATCAAATTAAAGGCATATCCTGGCAACACCGCCCACGACTGTGTTTTCAAACCTCTTTATCAAAACATTTTCGAAAAACATCCAAACAAAATTCAAGCTTTTAGCCTCGAAATTAAATCTCATTTGGAAATTCTGGTATAAATTTAGATGAAATTGCTTCAATCAAATTCCGCATCATCCCCCGTGGTTAAACCCAAAACCGATATTTATATATGATTTAAGAAAACATTAAAAGTCCGACACAAACCATTTAATAATACAACAACAGTATGCAGAAATTAAATCTTTACTATAGTACTATTTACACAGAAGACGGAGATAAAGTCGCCTCGGCCGCTGTCTTCGGAGAGCGTGTTGAAACTCGCCGCCTTCCGTCTGCCTCGTCTGTTTTTACAGTAGAAGGCGCAAGCTATTCTTCTTGCGATGAAAATAGTTGCTTCGTCAGACGAATGCAAATTTATTGTCTGCTCCGATTCCCTGTCTTGTCTACTGGCTATTGAAAATTTCAAAATTAAAAATCCTTACATTTTAAAAATTATTCAAATCTACAAATCTCTTGTTGCTTTGGGAAAAGAGATTATCTTCTTCTGGATTCCCAGTCATGTCGGAATCCGTGGAAACACAGTCGTGGATCAGGAGGCTAAAATGCCCTAAAGGATACTATCATTAACTGTAATATTCCTTTTACCGATTTTAAAGCGTTGATTTTTAAATATATTTCTAATTTGTGGCAGAGTGGTTGGGATCTCCAAGTTCATAATAAACTTCATGAAATCCAGCACACAAATAATTTTAAATGTTTTAAAGGTCGAAGAGACCAAGTTGTTTTAACAAGATGTCGTCCTGGTCATACCAGGACGACACATAGTTATTTTTTAAACAATGAGCCACGACCCAAATGTGTGCCATGCAACAGTCCATACGCCATTAAGCATGTCTTTATCGACTGTGTGGACGTGGCCCGCATTCGGGAACGTTTCTATAGTGCAGATACTTATTTTAATTAATATATAAAACTGCCGCAGGCGACACAATTTTAAAGTTTTTAAAAGAAATTAATTTATTTAATAAAATTTAATTTCACTACTAAGTGTGATGCTTCATATCTATTGTTGTTTTAAGTAACATTTTTATTTGTATATATTCTCATATTATTGTATGAGATCACGTTTTAGTATAAAAGGGATGCATGAAGTACTACTAATTTAAAAATTGTAATTTTCACGTCCTGAATACAGCTGAAATATTGCTTGCTGGACGTTAAACAATAAACAATTAATCAATCAATCAACAAACTATGCACAAATAACTACTTCACTATACTATTAAGATTCATATCGGTACCAATCAATGAAACGTTTGATAAACTTAGGAATGTGATATCACTTACAAAAATACTCACATAAATTGTGAGTACGGTACGAACACATCTTAACGTCAGGGACAGTTCAGCAATCGTTACAATATTTATAAACTATAAAGAAGTCTCCTGGAGTTATGAAGAAACAGTTTATAGGACCAGTGGAATTCAGAGGAATGAATCATTCACTATATAACTACATTATTGTGGCTAATCTTACACTAGATTGGATGTCGTTCAATGTATATTCTTGTTAATAGTAAATACATATCGTTGAGATTTCGTATTGGATTTTCTTTAGTTCTTTCTAAGTTCATTGCATTTCTATATAAACTCATTGTTTAATATAACATGTGATTTAAAAAAAAATATATGTTGCAAAGACTTCTGTGTAATCCAGCCTTTGCAGGGATCAGATACTGTCAAATTCTTTAAAAAAACTATAAGTATATTTGTAACAAGCCAGCAGCCAAGTGCATTTTAAAAAGGGTCAGATCTTTTGTTTTTAGAAGTATTTAAATGTGACGTGACAAATTTAAAATACATTCATTGATTAAAATAAACAACATAAGACGATCATGCATTCTTTCAAAATATTACATGTATTCTTCCAATAAAGTGTCATGGTCAAAATAGTTTACATTTACAATATTCTTGTTGCACGATTGTCTTTACTGTGATCATATTAATCTGAACTCAAACAACAATTAAGTAACAGTAATCTATTTTTAACTTAAGGTTTATTTGATGTCTATGGCTATGTTTAGCAATTTTACCCCTATACCATGATGTCTGAGTAGTTCCAAAAACACCTGACTGGGAATGAAAGTCAGTAAAGTTGGAGGTCGAGTTCAGCATGTCCAATCAGACTTGAACTCAAATCTGTTTTATGTCCAACTCATGTGCTTTGTTAAGAAATGTTGTAAGCTTTCACAACTATGTTTTACTTTTGTAGAGGTGCAGTAGCCATATCAGTTCTATAAATGCCAGTACAGTTCACTTTCACGTCTTTTTATTGACATTACATGTATAACTTGCAGATCAGTAATATGTACTTATGCGTTTAATACGTTCCTCGGTCGGCCCTGAATGGTTTTTCCCTTCTCGAACATGCCTTTCGCGTTTTCATTCCCCGAAACGACCCTGGCTTACCAGGCTTTTTCTTCTTTTAAAAGAGTGGCACCAATTAGATTGTCATATTCTCTATCAATTTTTTTCCGGATTTCCGTGGGATTTTTTATACCCCCGCTCGACAGAGTCGGGGATATATAGTGGTCCTCATGTCCGTCCGTCCACATTTGGTTTCCGGATGATAATTCAAAAAGTTTACATCCGATTTGAATGAAACTTTGGGATATTGTTAAATATCAGGGTAAGAAGCCTATCGATTTGGGGGTAAATTCGTCAAATTTCAAGGTCACAGTCCACGAAAAACGTTAGAAATTTTAACAAAAAAAGTTGTTTTCGGACAATAACTCAAAAAGTTTACATCCGATTTGAATGAAACTTTGGGATATTGTTATATATCAGGTTGGTAAGAAGCCTATTGATTTTGGGGGGAAATTCGTCAAATTTCAAGGTCACAGTCCACGAAAAACGTTAGAAATTTTAATAAAAACGTTGTTTCCGGTCAATAAGTCAACAAATTTACATCCGATTTGAATGAAACTTTGGGATATTGTTATATATCAGGTTGGTAAGAAGCCTATCGATTTTGGGGGAAATTAGTCAAATTTCAAGGTCACAGTCCACGAAAAACGTTAGAAATTTTAACAAAAAAGTTGTTTCCGGACAATAACTCAATAAATTTACATCCGATTTGAATGAAACTTTGGGATATTGTTATGTATCAGGTTGGTAAGAAGCCTATCGATTTTGGGGGAAATTAGTCAAATTTCAAGGTCACAATCCACGAAAAAAGTTAGAACTTTTAACAAAAAAGTTGTTTCCGGACAATAACTCAAAAAGTTTACATCCGATTTGAATGAAACTTTGGGATATTTTTATATATCAGGTTGCTAAAAAGCCTATCGATTTTGGGGTAAATTCGTCAAATTTCAAGGTCACAGTCCACGACAAACGTTAGAAATTTTAACAAAAAAGTTGTTTCCGGACAATAACTCAAAAAATGTACATCCGATTTGAATGAAACGTTGGGATATTGTTATATATCAGGTAGGTAAGAAGCCTATTGATTTTGGGGGAAATTCGTCAAATTTCAAGATCACAGTCTAGGAAAAACGTTAGAAATTTTAACAAAGACGTTGTTTCTGGACAATAACTCAAAAAAATTACATCCGATTTGAATGAAACTTTGGGATATTGTTATATATCGGGTTGGTAAGAAGCCTATCGATTTGGGGGAAATTCGTCAAATTTCAAGTTCACAGTCCACGAAAAACGTTAGAAATTTTAACAAAAAAGTTGTTTCCGGACAATAACTCAAAAAATGTACATCCGATTTGAATGAAACTTTGGGATATTGTTATATATCAGGTTGGTAAGAAGCCTATTGATTTGGGGGGAAATTAGTCAAATTTCAAGGTCACAGTCCACGAAAAACGTTAGAACTTTTAACAAAAAAGTTGTTTCGGACAATAACTCAAAAAGTTTACATCCGATTTGAATGAAACTTTAGGCTATTTTTATATATCAGGTTGGTAAGAAGCCTATCGATTTTGGGGTAAATTCGTCAAATTTCAAGGTCACAGTCCACGAAAAACGTTAGAAATTTTTAACAAAAAAGTTGTTTCCGGACAATAACTCAAAAAGTTTACATCCGATTTGAATGAAACTTTGGGATATTATTATATATCAGGTTGGTAAGAAGCCTATTGATTTTGGGTTAAATTCGTCAAATTTCAAGGTCACAGTCCACGAAAAACATTAGAAATTTTTTATTTTAGAATACGCTGCATTTTGAGCTGTCTTTTGAGAAATTTACATTGACGCAGATGTCTGCTGTAACAAGAGATTTTGCAGATGATAGTAAGTATAACATAACTTATTATGTAATTATTTCTTTTAATATAGCATAATACTTTGAAATTTCTATCCTTTTTGCACCAACAGTATTTCAGCAAGCTGAAAATATCATCCTTTTACCACCTTCTGCTATAGTAGTTGATCATAATGTATTTTAATAATCAAATGAGACCATGTTGAAGGTTCTAATTTATTTGCTTTAAATATATATAAAGGCTAAATAAACACTAACAACCTCTGCCACTCTGATAAAGATCCCATCTGAAGTTCATATATATATATGTGCCAACAAACGAATTTGAGGTATTCACAACCAACAAATATTAGTTTGGTAATTTGTCATATGTAACCTTATTATGTGTAGGGAATTTGTTTCTATAGAACTTTTAACAAAAAAGTTGTTTCGGACAATAACTCAAAAAGTTTACATCCGATTTGAATGAAACTTTAGGATATTTTTATATATCAGCTTGGTAAGAAGCCTGTCGATTTTAGGGTAAATTCGTCAAATTTCAAGGTCACAGTCCACGACAAACGTTAGAAATTTTAACAAAAAAGTTGTTTCCGGACAATAACTCAAAAAATTTACATCCGATTTGAATGAAACTTTGGGATATTGTTATATATCAGGTTGGTAAGAAGCCTATCGATTTTGGGGAAATTCGTCAAATTTCAAGGTCACAGTCCACGAAAAACGTTAGAAATTTTTAACAAAAAAGTTGTTTCCGGACAATAACTCAAAAAGTTTACATCCGATTTGAATGAAACTTTGGGATATTATTATATATCAGGTTGGTAAGAAGCCTATTGATTTTGGGTTAAATTCGTCAAATTTCAAGGTCACAGTCCACGAAAAACATTAGAAATTTTTTATTTTAGAATACGCTGCATTTTGAGCTGTCTTTTGAGAAATTTACATTGACGCAGATGTCTGCTGTAACAAGAGATTTTGCAGATGATAGTAAGTATAACATAACTTATTATGTAATTATTTCTTTTAATATAGCATAATACTTTGAAATTTCTATCCTTTTTGCACCAACAGTATTTCAGCAAGCTGAAAATATCATCCTTTTACCACCTTCTGCTATAGTAGTTGATCATAATGTATTTTAATAATCAAATGAGACCATGTTGAAGGTTCTAATTTATTTGCTTTAAATATATATAAAGGCTAAATAAACACTAACAACCTCTGCCACTCTGATAAAGATCCCATCTGAAGTTCATATATCTATATGTGCCAACAAACGAATTTGAGGTATTCACAACCAACAAATATTAGTTTGGTAATTTGTCATATGTAACCTTATTATGTGTGGGGAATTTGTTTCTATAGAATTTTATTGTTATTTTACAGATATTTTATCTTGAAATACCTCAAGTTTTTTTTCTTGGTTCTAATATTGAGAATTTATAAGTTTATTTATAATGAAACATTTTAAATCTACTTAATTGTTTTGAGTTCTTAAATTGGAAATTTTTTTTCACTCTATTCAATAATGTGATTCCAGGAAAAACATCAAGCATGACACTATATTAATTTGCATTTCTATGTACTGTAATTAATTGCTTTTCCAAAACTTTATCACTGCATCAACGCTATCATGCTTACCAGTTATCACATCATTTATTCACTTCATGTACATAATGTGATTCCATGAAAAACATCAAGCATGACACTATATTAATTTGCATTTCTATGTACTGTAATTAATTGCTTTTCCAAAACTTTATCACTGCATCAACGCTATCATGCTTACCAGTTATCACATCATTTATTCACTTCATGTACATACATATTCATATAGCCTCCTCGTTGGTGTTGGCGGTAACATGCAGCAGTGTAGTTTTTTTTAATTTTTAAATTTGTTGAAAGAAATCTTATAACAAATCTACACAGTGCTGGATGGCTAAATGTCATGCTTTTATTTAAGATATTTATTGTGTTTATTAATTGTGGGTTCACCCAGTGGTGAATGGTTCCTACCCAGTGGTAGAGATAATCTATGATTAGTGGAAAAATGTGTTAACTAAATGTCCATCTGATCAAACTTATTATATTTTTCACTTGTATAAAGATTGTTATATAAAGAGTCTCTACTGCGGGTCTCATGGTCAGCAGGGTATTCTTGACTCCGGTCTTAATTGATAAGGATTGACAGTTTTACTACCAAAGATCAATGGTTTTCTGAAAGCTGAAAAATCGCTGAAAGTGGAGTTGGAACACTGCAAAATGGCTTAGGACTGTTCCAGAAATAAATGTGGGAGTGTGACAGAAGGCACCCCTCCTTGCCAAACATGTAAACAATTCTTTCATATAGTCACTTTATACAAAAAATGCCCTACTTCCCATCATAGTTAAAAAAATGCCATTCCTGCCACAATTTATTCTGGAAAAGCCGAGATCATTTTCCAGCATGATAAAAATGAATGATTTTCTTTGCATTAACAGATAATTAAAACAACAATGGATAAAGTACAAAGGATGGAAAAATGTGTAGAAGACCTGATTAACAAAGCATATATTTTACAATGCTGTTTAAGCAATATGGGTATTGAATGTAATCAGCAGGGAAAAGATGGGCTTTATTTAAAGAAAACACTAGATGAGATCCGTGGATTAGGAGAGTTAACCATACAGTGTGCTATTGAACTAAAATCTGAAATTTCTATCATGAAAAAAGTAGAATAGAGCTGGCCAATACCAAAAAGGAGAATTATAAAATGAAACAAAAACTAGCTGAGCTAGAATCAGAGCGTGAAATGTTCTCATTCGATGAAGATTCATTGTTGTCCTCACAGGATAACCGTGATTCATAGCGTGAACAATCTTCTGGATCTGAGAAGGAACCGCGTATGGAAGTCAGCCTTAAACATCCCCAGGATTAGAATAAAGGAGTTACATGGATTGTCACTATTCCAGAAACTCATAAACATTTTTCATCGTTTGTGTTCATATATATAATTGTATTTGTATTTTTTTTATGTTTAGATAAAGAATCTTCATTGTCACAAAATTATGTAGTTATGTGTAGCGTGAACAATCCACTGAATCTGAAAGGAGACTTTGTACGTACACCCGGCCTGGAACATCTTCTATAGGATTAGAATGAAGGACTTCCATGCAACGCATTATTCCAGACATATAAACATTTTTCATCGTTTTTGTTCACATCTATATACTTTTTGCGTATTATTTCTTTATGTTTAGATGAAGAATCCTCATTGTTACAACAGTATGTAGTAATGTGTAGTTATCAATGTGTGTGTATTATTTTGATTAATAAATTATTTTTTTTAGGTTTTGGGGTGAATAGTTATTGTACTTAAAATGCCAAAAAGTAAAACGAAATCATCTGATCAGCTTAGAGCAGAAGATAGAAGAAGAAAGCAAATAAAAAAGTCAGAAGTAGAAAAGGTAACTCTATTTGAAGTACAACCAACAAAATCAACATATTTTTATTCATGAAAGCTTTTTATAGTTACTTCTAAAGTGTGTCATTTAGTCAAACTACCAAGAAATTTAGGGGTATTTCAATTATTGATCAATCCTCTCAAGTTGTGTAGGAAAACCAACAAAATCAACATATTTTTATTCATAAAAGTTAGGTTTTTTATAGTTACTTCTAAAGTGTGTCATTTAGTCAAACTACCAAGAAATTTAGGGGTATTTCACTTATTGATCAATCCTCTCAAGTTGTGTAGGAAAAAAATAGGGAACATCGGGTCACCCTGTTCCCTCCCCTTACAACTAGATACTACTTAAATAACTTTTTAAAAAGGATAAATTAGAATGGTTTTGTATCCTTCTGCCCAGTAAATTTAAGACAATAAAATAAATAACTTTTAACGCTTGTATTCTTTTTTCTTTCTGTAGTTTATTAATGTAGAAGATTGCAGTGAAGCCACTTTGCCAAGCAAGCAGATTAAACCACCTATAAACAATGAAGGGAATAAAAGAAAGCATTCAGCTGGTATAGAAAGTAATATAAGGTATTATTTATATTTTGTTTTGTAAAAGAAAGGCAATACTTTGAAGTGGAAAACCTAATTCCAAATTGAAGTTTTTTTATAATTATTACTGGAAACAGCCTAAGAATAGGTCATGTGACGAACACAAGTTATATTGTATAATATGGGTTGCTCTATTTAAAATCCCGATGCGATTTCAGTTTGCAAAACAACATATCTTTGTTATAAGCAACTGATTTTTAAATAATTTTGAGTCCAAAGAAACTAAAGATTGGTGAAACTTGTGAATTTCATCAGCTTGATACTTCAAGTGAAGAACTCGACCAGCATGAAAGCAGCAAAAAACGGTATAAACTCTTTAATAATTATATCCTTTAATGTATTTGAAATAACAGTCTATTAACAAAGTAATGAACAGACTTCTGTCTATTATATGATTGTACAATTATTTTATCTTATATATTTGATTCGTTTTGTTTATTTGAATGGTGTTCAGCAATTATTCATCTATATCATGACGTCCAGTATTTTGGGTGAGGAAGAGGGGGTACCGAGAGAATTGATTGCGGTAGGAAAAGTGGCAATTTCCTTGTCAGTTAAGATTGGAGTCAATTTACACCTGCAGTGAGACTCGAACTTGCAACCTAAGTGTAAACAGACCACATGATCAATAGTAGATTAACTACCTTATCCAGACCAAAGAGCTCCCTCTTATATTTGAAACTATTTGATAGGATCATGAACTCATTGCAATTCAAATGTACCACAGCTGGGAACAACCCTGTCATATCTTGCCAAATAACACTTATGTGACATCATTCCATATAAAAATGGAAGAATATTGGTTAGTGATAAAACAGATATAAACTGTAATATAAAAACATTTTAAGAAAGATTTGTTTGCTTGCAAAAAAGATCCAAACCAAATGATGTCAGTTCAGCTTCAAAAAGAAATCAGTAAAACAAATTGAAAAGCAAAAGGATTTTAACACATCCTATAGAATAAAAAAAAAACAATGTCAGAAAACATTACAACGCCAAAACAGGACAATTGAACAAATTCAGGCAGACATGCTAACAGATAAATTAAGGAAGTCAAAGGAGCGTGAAAAAAAGACACAAATACAAATTGTATATGAAAATGAACAAGCAAAAAAGAGAATGAGAGAAAAACGCAGTAAATGAACCCCAAAAAGAAGTTGAAAATGAGAAACAAATAGACAAATCAAGAAAATTTACAGCAGAATAAAGAGGACTGAGGAGGAGAAAATTCAAAATGATAAACAGACAGACAAAACCAGAAAATATACAAGAAGAAAAAACCGAACAGAGGAGGAAATTAAAATTGATAAACAGATAGACAAAACAAGAAAATCTACAAGTAAACTAAATAGGACACAAAACGAAATTCAAACCATTAAACAGATGGACCCAATTAAAAAATATACAAGTAGAAAAAAGAGGACAGAGAAGAAAATTCAAAATGATCAACAGACAGACAAAACAAGAAAATATTCAAGAAGAATAAACCGAACAGAGGAGGAAATTCAAATTGATAAACAGAGAGACAAAACTAGAAAATCTACAAGCAGAATAAACCAAACAGGATGAAATTCAAAATGATAAACAGATAGACAAATCTAGAAAATCAACAAGAAGAATAAACCGACCAGAGGAGGAAATTCAAAATGATAAACAAATACTTAGTAGTCAAAAGTAGGAAATTGACAGAAAGATGTGATAGTTAAAGACAGTATTGTCAGTTTACAGAGGGTATCAAAATGGGCACTGAATTCCCTTATTTAAAATGTGCAAGAATGCTTTACAAACAGAGTGTGCAAAAATTAGACAATACTAAAATAAAAAGACTAGACCAAGAAATTTGGCAGATATGAATCCCTGACTGGAATCGTTCTTGTGATAATAAATGTACTTTTATATGTGCTACATGCTTCAATGCAATGCTAAAGAAGAAAATTCCAGCACAAGCAACAGTAAATGGAATGAATGCTTGAAGAACCATTAAAAAGCTTATCAGACTTTGAAGCTAGACTGATTTTTCAGAGGCTCATTTTCATGAAAATTGTAGCTTTACCAAAGGGAAGCAAAAAAGCTATTTTTAGTTCTGTAGTTAATGTTCCAGTTGATGCTACAAATACTACTAATCTTCTTCCTAGGCTACCATCTAATGCTGGATTAATACCTGTTAAGCTGAAGAGAAAATTAGACTATAGGGGGCATGTCCAATTTGAATACATATGCAAAAATAATTTCTGCTTTACATTATTTGCATTCTGTTAACACTTTCTACAAAGATGTTCAAATTATGGAACAGTGGACAGAGGCTGCAGCAGCAGATGACAGTGATTTATGGCAATCTTTGACACAAACTACCTCAGATACTCTTGAAGATGACCTTGACAACAACATTGAGATAGAAAAAGGTGGTGATCAGAACAATGAAGATGAGAGTGACAGTTCTGATCATGAAGATGACAGTGCACTTGATAGTGAAACTAATAAATTGCGATCAGTTACATTTGATACATGTCTTCAGAATTCGGATTTCAATGGAAACCAAATATCATCCATAGCACCAAGGGAAGGAAAAATACCAAAGTCTCTTCTAACAGATGAAAACAATGGACTTTTGTATTTTCCAAAGCTTTTTCCAGATGGGTTGTATGGCATTGATCACAAAAGAACAACTGATATATCTGTATCCAGATACTTTAATGCACGTTTGCTTCAAAAAGATGGAAGATTTGCAATCAATATAGATTATATATTTTATGCCCAACATTTAAGAGACTTGCTTCATATAAACTCATCCATCAACATAGCAATGAGAAAAGCCAAAAGTTCTAAGTTAATAGCTGGACAAATTAAAGATGCTAGTCAGATGAGATCATTCATCCAAAAGGACCATGCCTATAAGTTTTTATCTCAGATCAGAGGATCACTTGCATATTTTGACAAAATCTTATTGGAACTTCTAGCTGCAGTGAAACAATTGTGACCATTCACTTGGTTTTTGACCCTCTCTGCTGCAGATTTGCAATGGCACAAAACAATTCAAGTGATTGCAAAACAACAAGGTGTTAACTTAAGTGATGAAGATGTTGATCAGTTATCATATACAGATAGATGTGACTGGATAGAAAAAATCCGTGAACAGCAGCAAGACACTTTGATTATCGTTTGCAACTTAAAACATATCCTATTGAACTCAGAAGAACCAGTAGGCATGTACATGTATCGCATTGAGTTTCAACATGGGGTTCTACGCATGCACATATGGCTATATGGATTAAAGGTGCACCTACATTGGAAAATTCCTCTGATGAAGACTTAATACGGTTTCATGACAAGTATGTTTCAACTAATATTCCAGATAACAATGAGGATGCCCATATGGCTATATGGATTAAAGGTGCACCTACATTGGAAAATTCCTCTGATGAAGACTTAATACGGTTTCATGACAAGTATGTTTCAACTAATATTCCAGATAACAATGAGGATTTGAAAGGCTTAGTTAATAAACTCCAACGTCATTCACATTCTGCATCATGTAGAAAAAGATCAAAAAGTTGTTGATTTATATATTCAAGACCACCTGTCAACAATACATTAATTATACGAAAAGATACAACAAATGTTGACAATCAGCCTGACATGTTGCCTGCTTTAGTAAAGAAAATACTAAGTAAAGTTTATGAAGTATTAGATGACAACAAAGAAAATGAAACATTAGAAGATATATTAAAGACAGCTGGCATCACAGAAGAACAATATCTTACTGCTACTGCTCTAAAATGTTCAAGGAAAACAAATGCAATTATAGTGAAAAGAGCCCCATTAAAAAAACATCAACAACTACAATCCTACAATTCTTTCTTTATAGAAAGCAAACATGGATATACAATTTGTTTGTGATGCATATGCATGTATTATGTATATCTGTTCGTATATCACAAAAGCAGAAAGAACATTAGGAGATCTTCTCAGAAATGTTAGTAAAGAATGTGCAAATATGGATGTTTAGAATAGACTAAAAACAGTAAGCTCAAAGTTTCTCTCGCACAGAGAAGTAAGTGCCCAAGAGGCATGTTATCGAGTATTGTGTCTCCCACTATCAAGATTTTCAAGGAAAAGAATATTTATACCATCAAATTTACCATCAGAGACAGTTCAGCTTTTGAAACCAATGTCTCAGATTAACAACATGGATGATGATGATGAAGATATCTACCTTATTGGTTTACTTGGAAAATATCAGAAAAGACCAAGCCCTTTAGAGAACATGTGCCTAGCAGAGTTTGCTGCTACATATGATGACAAAAAAACTGTGAAATCATCAGAACACTCAACTCCAGATATCTTAGAGGAGGAAAATACAGTAGAAACTCCTAAGTATATAATTCTTAGAAACGGAAATTACATGAGAATGAGAAAACAGCCAGCATTTATAAGGACACATAGTTCTTCAAAACAAAAAGATCCAGAAAGATATGCTTATAGCATGCTGTTACTTTACTTTCCATGGAGAGATGAGGAGAAAGATTTAGGACAAGATAAATTTGTAGAAGAATTAAAGGTTGTATCAGATGTAGTAAACAAGAATATGGAGTCATTTGAGAAGAATGCAAATTTGATTGATTCAATAGTTGAAGAAATTGAAGTAAACGGTCTTTTGGATAATGAAGACGCATGGAATCTGGTGGCTTCAGAGCAAGCTCAAAAAATATGGATGCAGTTTCTGAAGGCAGAACAGTTCATGAAGATGAACATTTTATTGATCCAGACTTTTAAATATTTTCTAGCAATACTGATCCTTCCTTATCTTCAACAGCAAATGCAAGATATGAACTTCAGTCCAGTTTAATGACTGACAGCGAATGGAAGGAACATGTTGGATCTTTAAATGCGGAACAAGAAAACGTTCATTCTTACATTGTGTCTTGGTGTACAAAAACTGTGCAGAGCAGAAAAAGTTCCTCGAAACCAGATCCTTTATATATCTTCATTACTGGAGGTGCTGTAACCGGAAAATCTCACCTAATCAAAGCAATTTATCAAACGTTTATAGCTTATTACATCCACTTGTGGAGTCCCCAGATGCCATAACAATAGCTCTTGCAGCTCCTATAGGAACTGCCGCTATTGATGGAAAAACCTTGCATGCAAGTTTTTTATTGCCAGTCATGAAAAGTTTGACCAGAATACTACCACTTACACCAGACAAACTAAACACTTTGAGATCCAGACTTTAGAATCTTACAATACTTGTGCTTGATGAAGTGTCCATGGTCAGTGCAGATATGCTATTAATGATAGACAGTATGCTTAAGCAGATAAAAGGATGTGACAAGATTTTTGGTGGAGTAAGTATCCTTGCATTTGGTGATCTATTTCAGCTACCACCAGTTGCTCAAACCTCTATCTTTGCACTGCTTAGTGATCCAATGGCGAGACTGTATGGTTCAATATGGCAACAACATTTTCAGATTTTTGAACTTAATCAAATTATGAGACAAGCTGATGTCATCCACTTTGCACAGCTTCTTAATAGAATACGGATTGGAATCCACACAGAAGATGTTTTAATTCTGAAATCAAGAATTTCCCAAAATCCACCAATCAATGCTCTTTATGTGTTTACAACAAAGGCAGCTGTTGATAATCATAATATAGAAAAACTTCAGTCACTGTCAGCACCTGGAATAACAATTGAATCCAAAGACTCAAAAAAGTCTTCAACAACTGGAACTATTTCTGTTTAATTGCCTGAGAAACATATGGTCTTAGGAAAACACTGCAATTATCTGTTGGAGCAAGAGTAATGCTAACATATAATGTTAAGACTGATGATGGATTGGTAAGCGGAGCAAAAGGCACTGTTACAGGGTTTTTATCAAACTGTGAATTTACCCAAAATTATACTCCAAAATTTGTTTTAGTTAAATTAGACAACTGTACTTTTGGTCTTAAATGTCGTCAAGCTCATAAATCAATTCTTCGAAAAAGATCCGTATGATTCAGTGCCAATACCAGCCATAGATATCCTTCTACAGTTAGGAAAGCATTCCAAGGTACATGCCACCAGACATCAGTTCCCACTAACTCTGGCCTGGGCAACAACTATTCACAAGGTGCAAGGGGAAACATTAAATGAAATAGTTATTCATGTGATGGTAGATTTCAGCCTGGACAATTATATGTTGCAATAAGTCGAGTAAAAAGTTTGCATGGTCTTCACTTCATTAAGTTTTCAGATGCAAAAATTACAAAAAGCAAAGCAACAATAGAAGAAGTTGAAAGGATAAAAAAACAATGCTTTTTGCCTATTCACAATCATTGAAAACCAGACTTGGGACAAAACACAGCAATCAGTCATATTAATGCACAGTCATTAAATTGTAATCAACAGGAAGTTTCTCGTCATTATATCACTCGATGTAGCCATGTATTGTGCATTACAGAAACGTTTCTGATGCTTTCGATAGTAATAATAAACTATACAGAAAAGGTTATAAGATACATGTATTAAGGAAAGACAGAAGCCAAGCACTTCCTAATCAGTTTATTGTCTCAAACAGACGACAGTATGCAGCCCATGGAGGAACCTTAATATACATTCACGAAGACTTACATTCTGAGGAAATAAAATTAATAGATATTGAAATAGAGGCAATCGCAGTTTTAGTACAGAACCGTTTAACAAATAAACGTTTCTCCATAGTGAATATTTACAGACCTCCCGATTATGACATTCTAATATTTTTACAGCATATGTACTCTTTAATGAACTGTATTCCACATATGAATGTGCCTACAAGAGTAATTGGTGACTTTAATGTTAACTTTATTGAAAAATCAAGTGCTAACTCACATTTGTCAAAATTTATGTGTTACTGTGGATTTCATCGGCTTATAACTCAGCCTACACAAAGATTTGGATCACTTCTTGATCACCTGTATATAAACTTTCATTTACCTGAAGACATTATTCATGTTGTTACACCAGTTCATTTCTCCCAGTATTCATTCATTTCCTGTGTGTTTCCTTCACTATTCATGTAAATAATGAACAATAGGCAGATATGAAATATTTACTTTGTTGGGGAATAAATTGTTTTTGCTGTGTACAATTTCCCTCTGTCTCTTTGTTTATAAATTGCAAGACAATTTGTCAGCACAGAAGCCTTTTGATGCTGGAGAAATTCTTTTAGACACCACGTTCACCAGTTTACAATAAACGTTGAGATTTGTCACACAAAAAGTTAAGCGGGGGTATCATCGATCGCTAGATTGACTTTGTCTAGTTTTAAATGCTGAGCAAAGGTAATTAACTCCAGGAAAAAGTTATTTTTGTTATTGTCACTTTTAATATCTTTAAGAAATTTCCAGAATTCATTGCTTTCACTGAAGATAGATTGTGGTTCGTTTATGTTCTTTTTTCCCACCAAGACGTTTGACATTCGTAATTTATGATTAAAGAGAGATAACTTCAGTTTTTTTTGCTGCTTAAATTCACCAAACTTTTAAGTAATTATTGTGAGTTTCTTTAAAAAGAAAAAATGTTTAAAGAAACATTTTTCATAAATTGTATGGATAATTTTAAATAAATATTTTGATAGTTGATCATTTGTAGTGTTTACTCCAGTGAAAAATAAGAAAAAATGTTTTAGTTCGTTATCTCGATAAAACAATTGTTATATCGAGATCTCGATAAAAACAGTATATCGTTATCTCGAGAAAACGATATTGTTATATCGTGATCTCAAAATAAAGATATCGTTATTTCGGGAAAACGAAACTGTTATATCGAGATCTCCATATGACTACAAGACACATGTCCCAATGACCACAAATAACAAGAAACCAGAAAAAGACTTGTGTGCTATTAGAAACCTGACATGGGTTGTCAGTTTTCCTACCGAAGGTCGGGGGTTTCCTCCGGGTACTCCGGTTCCCATTACATCTTTACTATTTAACATTCCATTCTCTGGTAAATGTAAAATTAAAGCAAAAAGATATTAGAATTACTTGTAGCAAGTCAAGCTTTTACATGACATTGTTCCCACATTGTCGTCGCTGTGACTCCTCAGAAAACTACTAAACAGATTTTTATGACACTTGGTATCGATTGCCGGCACAATATTTAGTTGTTCATATGAAAACAATTTGTTTATCTGGTGAATTTTGTGGGAGTTACACCCCTTTTAACTTAGATACTACAGAATTGTATGAAACTTGGTATGGATTGAGGGTACAATGCTTATGTAGCTGTGCATAGCATATTACAACAATTTTTTTATCCAATGAATTCTGTGCGAGTTACGCCCTTGAACAGAAATTCCACAATATATACCACATAATCAGCTTGTGAACACAATTCATCTAAAGCTACTAAACAAAATTTGTACGAAACCTAATATGGATTAAGAGCATTATACCAACTTAAATTGTAAATTTTAGATTAAACACATTTTAATAATACTGTGGAATCCTCTTAATTGCATAATACTTTAAAACACTATACCATTTCCTATACTCTCCATGTTAAAAAGTTCTGTTAACTGCATGAAACATATTAAGAAATTCTAAAATTCCTGTTTATTAGCTCACCTGACCCAAACTGTTCCACACAATGAAGCCAAATTATGAAGAAATGATTAATGGATATTTATCTAATTATTTTGAGTGTTTTTAGCCAATTGCAAATTGAACATGGCTTCCAGGGCAACTAATGGGTTCTGATTGGCTGAAATTTCAAAAATCTTCTTTTTAAAAATCGCTTAGCAGTTTGATTTGAAATATTGCACAAATGTACCTTAGATGCTCCTCTACTAAATTTGAGTTTTTTGTGGCGATCTAAATTCCAAGATGGCCACCACGGTGGAACACAGTTTAACATAGGACCCTATGGGAAAACCATACAAACAGCTTCTTCTCTGAGATTTTAAAATTCGTTTTCTCACAAACAGCTTGGCAGATTTTAGGATATGAGATATTGTTTGGTCATCTACCAATTTTGAGTTTTTTGTTTCGATCCAAAATACAAGATTGATGCCACTATGGAACATCACTTAATATACTAACCAATGAAAAAACATAAAAACTGCTTCTTCTCAGAAACACTCCTACTGCTGATTGTAAATTCAACATGGCAACATTCATAGAAACAGCATCTTCATATAAACTCTTTATCAAAATATCAAAATTTGCAAGAAAAGTCTTGTCTTAAAAAGTTTTTGTGTAAGTCAGGTGAGCGATACAGGCTCTTATGAGCCTCTGGTTGCATAAATCTATCCAAAACATGACATTTTCCTAACGAGATAATAGCAATGTCTTCCAGACATGTTTTGACGACATTCTTGTATATAACAATTGTTGTTATAAAATAAAGGTATTAGAAAAGAGTCACCTGAATTGTATTTTTATATCAAGACAACTTTCAATTAGACAATTAAGTGAAAACTCGTTTAATTTTCCCAAACTAAGAGCATGCTTAGCGATTCAATACAAATACATGTACAGTTGTCAAAAAAGGACAGGAAACAGTCAATTGGTATATAATAGAAAGGATGAAACAGAGGAATGCAGTTGTCAGTTGCGTTTGCCTTGAACAACATATTTCTGAACATGATTAAAGACATTAATATTTTCATCTAATGTTAGATAATCTGACCCTTACAATAAGTCAGCATCAACAGATAAGGTGAAATCAGTGGTAGGTATAATATTATTACGAAGCTGATCGTTCCTATAACATAGAAATAGAAAATGATTTGTTGATTCGACATGACCACACGTAAGTTAAAAAATTCGCAGAACCAGATGCTCATTTAGAGAACTAATGGGAATACTTAACAAAGTAGACTTTGATGCACCTAATGGCAACTTATTCCACACGTTGATTTTTTCTTTGTTTCAAAGTTGTTTTAAAGCCACTTTCAGCACTTTTTCTGCTATAGAATGGCGTCCAGTTTTTTGTTTTTTTTGGGGGGGGGGGAGGGAGCCGAAGTACCCGGAGAAAAATCCCGACATTCGGTAGGAAAACTGGAAGTACTTGTCGAGCGAACCCTGCCCGCAGTGACACTCGAACCCGCAATCTCAGTGTTTACAGACCACGTGATCAATTTGTGGACGGACTACACCACGTTGATGTTCGAAGGAAGAAAATATACAGGGTATAAGAAAGGCAGTAACACAATACGTCGATCACCAACTGAACTAGGAACAAGCTCTTATACATGTTGTTATAATCGTGTGAAATAAAATAAGTCGATGTTTGTCCTTTTTAGCCGAAGTGTTTCTGAACCTGTTTCGTGATAAAGTTTTTCTAACGACTTCAATTTTGACCCTCCTGTAATAATACGCATAGCTTCTACCTTGACACTATATTACTTTGTAACTAGTTATCACATATGACATCGCCATATCCAAGGATACGTCTATTATAAGAAAAGTACGTTCGCTCCAGGATATACCTGCCTAGGACAAAACGTACCAGACGAAGGAAATTAACTCTGTTATAGGCTTTCCAAGTGCTTATGAGAAGCAACTTCTTTAAAAATGTGTACTTTTATAAAATTATTTTCCTTCCTAGTCAATAGGGGTACGGAGGGAGACATACGTTTTTGCAGACAAAACAAACTTTAATTTACATTTTTCTTGGGAGACTTGTGAATATCGTGGCAAACAATGGGTCGTACAAAGTTACATGTGGTATCCTAAAGTCCTGCAGAAAATCTACACCTTCAATATACCTAGTGGACATCGAGTGTTACGGTTGGGTTAACAAATAAAAAGTTATTCTCGAATTTCAGCGTGACATTTAAAACTAAACACTATATAATAATAACAATGACCCGTACATACCAGATTGTTCTTGAGCCCCAGCTGGGATGATTTGATATTGAGAACTACATAATTTGATACGTAGTGAAATAAAAGCAGTTTTTGGTGAGAAAACAAAACTATTTAAATATTGTTCACAGATGAGATGTATCAAGCCAGTTAGAACAGGTTACGAACTGTCTTGAAATTAATATTAGATGAATGTATACATGTATAAAGTTTCTTATTTCTTATTCATTAAATTGTCTCAAAAGAAAGTTACTTATCTGCGCGTTAGGATAAAATTAAATATTTTTACACCGTAAAGTCAAGCTTAAGATGCAGTTATTTTGTACAACAGTTGAAGCACATTTTACGAGGTAAATTTCTCATTAGTTCTAGGGGAGATCAACTTATTTTTAAAAGCTTCATAAAATATAAAAGATTTTATTCCTTTGAACAACAACAGAATTAGATAGTATATACAGTTGACAGTTCTACAATTGTTATCAGTACATGTAAAATATTAGACACACGTCAATTGGATTACTAAATATTTGATGTTTACTAAACTGATAAGTGGATAAACAGAGACAGTCCCCCTGCAGACCGGACAGTTCATCCAAGAGATTAAAAAGGAATCTGTGCGATGCCAGTAATGCAGAATTTAGGTAAGAATTATATACTTATTTTTTAAGGGTTCTTTAGTTTGCAAAATAATTATTTATACATTTGCTGTTCTTGAATATAGCTGAAGTGTTTCTGCTGGATGTTAACATCAATCAATCATTCAATCATAATGTTTGACAGTGTTCTTAAAGTTTGTTACCGGAAGTCAAAATTTCAAATTAGTAGAAAGACTCTCGAAACGATATGTTTAGTGTATATTAGACAAATTTTAGAATATGCATGTGACGTTTGGGAGAATTGTGGTGCAATTTATACAAATAAGGTAGAAAGAATTCAATTAGAGGCGGCTAGAATTGTTACAGTGTTACCATTCTTTACTAAATCCGAACGAGTTTATAATGAAGTGGGGTGGAAGACTTTAAAAGACAAGGAACAGTAGAAATGTTTTATACAATTGCCCAATGACTATTTTCTAAGAAACGGAGAAGACATTATTGTTCCATTTTGTAGATTATCTCTAACTATTGATTCTTTTATTCCCTCGACAATACGAGGATGGAACAAACAAGACTTCTCCATCGGAAATGCAGACTCAGGTTCAAAATTTAAATCGATTCTTAAATGTAACAGTGTTAAAAAACAACACACTCATTATTATTTTGGCCGATGAAAGAATATTTTTATTAACTCGGATGAGATGTAATGCGTCCTTCTTAAACTATGGTTTGTACACAGTTTACATTACATCAAATCCTTTTTGTAAATCAAGAATCAAGAAACCCAGTATCATTTTGTCTTACTATGTATACTCTGACGAGATACTTATTTATTGGCTTAAACTGGTTACGGAACAATACAACAGTCAACCTAAATCTCTTATAAAATGTTAACAATAAACTTTCACAAGCCAAAAATGAAATGATATTTACCTATGTTTTTTTTAATTTAAGCAATAATTTACTTGTTGTCTAAAAGAGTAACCATAACACTGAGCGACATCAAAAACACGAACCGTCATCAATTCTTCTAATACTCTTTCATTCCTTTTCCTCTTTCCTGTCGTTGTTCTGATTATTATTTCTATGTTTTTGTATAATTGATTCTTTCCTTGTTTTTTTTGGTACCGTATATCGGGTTATTTTAGCGTGATGGTTATTTTTGCTATATTTTTCTAGACGATAATTACCGGTATTTGTTGACCTTTAGAAATTTAAATATGTAAACTGACCGACTGATACCTGACACTACACTTATTATTGATTGTTGTTGTAAGACGAAGCGTGTAAAACTGATCTCGAATCAATTTAAATTTTTACTGGTTCAGTTTGTACAGCTTTGGACAAATAATGTCGATTTTGAAGTATCTATCGAGGGATTCACATGTTGTTGTTACAACTTAATTGAATAGTATTTCAATTTACCTGTTTACATCTACCTGAACAATACACTCAAAACACTGTCATTACATTCATCGATTGTTACGTAAACAAACTATAATGAAGGAAGTTTGTATTGAATTGATTACCGAATAGGTTTTAAAACACAATGTATGAATTTCTATTCACATATAAATATGCAAGTCTATTAATTGTTAATTAGCCGCTGTTATCGATCATAAAATTAACACCTTCATGGTCATTAAATCAACATGTACTACTTGAGGGCATAAAGGATTTGTATTTAAATACCGTTGAATATTTTAATTTAAACATCTTCATTTGCTTTAAATATGAACATATTGAAAATAAAATACCGTTTCTTGTTCTTATATTGGTGGTAAAATTTGAAAAACACCAAAATAAAAACGCCAAAATAAAACCTGCTAAAAAACAGGAAAACCACCAACATTTCCAACCACCAAAATAACCCGATATACGGTATTATTGAATGAAGTACATGTTATGTCACCATGACCATACAGTACTTGTATCATATTTTAAACGTAGAAGACTTCATAAGTATGTATTAGTTGTGACTGATCCTGCTTGCTCATTGCACATAAAAATATGTTTAAACTGAATTAAATAATTTTATGTGTTAAATGTGTTGGGGATTAGACATTGAAAATTAATCAATCAAACATATTTGACATTAAAGAGTTTTAATTTTCTGCAAATAAATAGAGAGTTTTTGACTACTACTGTTACAAAAATGAGATGTTGTTTGACCTGAGTTAAGTAGTCAAGAAAAAAGTTATGTAAAACTGATTCACATGAATGAATGTTTGTTTGTTTGATGGTGTTTAACGCCACTTTCACCAATTTTCCAGCCATAAAATGGCGTCCAATTTTTATTGGGGGAGGAAGCCGGACCCGGAGAAAACCCCCGACCTGCGGTAGGAAAACTGGCAATCCTTGTCAATTAAGATTGGAGTCGAGTAAACCCTGCCTCGAGTGAGAATCGAACTCGCAATCTCAGTGTTGACAGACCACGTGGTCAATAGTAGACGAACTACCTTGACCACTCGGCCACCAAGGCCCCGATTCGCATGAATGATCCAGATATGAATTTAACTGTCGAGGAAATAAAATAGATAGTAGATATTTAGGACTTCAATGCTTTAGGATGAAAACATGAGTAAACGATATCTTGTTTTTGGTCAGTAAATAATTGGTTAGAACAAAATAAACTATTTTTCTTATACATGTAGTGTTTTATTTACTGCGCTGCAACTTAATTAGATTATTGCCTCCTACTTGTATTAAACGAAAGTAGGTCCGTCTTTTCAATGTGTATTCTTCCATTACTTTGGAAGTACTTATCCAAAAGTTTTTCACAAATGGAAACCAAAGACTCTCAAGCGCATTTTAACATTCTCCTACAGGTTTCTATGTTAAATTACTTCCTACAATTGCAACCTTCGTTGATTTTCGATCAAATGAACACGCATAAACTTTCAAAATAACCATCCTGTAAACATTCACATACAATATGGCTTGATCAACTTTGCAGTTTCAGAAAAAATGGCTTTTGATAATTACTCCTATAGAGTCCATGTTAAACTTCATTGGCGTCCAATTTTACTGTTTTATTGACATACAAAATGTAAGGGACCATCCAATAATATATTTTAATAACCATTGCATTTGAATGTTCGATTGCCAACAATAAATAAACCTAAGAGGACCATCCAATGAATACTGGTGATGGTTGTGTTTTATTTGTTTAAGCAGTTTCAGAGAAGAAGCCTTTTAAATCATTTTTCTCGTAGAGTCCTATGTTAAACTCAGTCCAGCGTTGGCGGCCATTTTGAATTTCTGATTAGCACTCTATAAAGGCCATAAAAACTATATTGCTAGCGATGCGAATGTGGGTCCTACTCGCTACTGACTTCGTGATTAATGTAATCACACCAACGTATTTTAAAGTCAAAATGCATGCTTGTGTTGCATATGTTTTGTGATCTGACTTTTTTTTTTTTAAAATGTAATGAATTTAATCTTTGACCTAGTTAAACTTAGTACCAGTTATTTGTGTTAGCTATATTTTACTTGAAACATGCACACATATTTTTCCACTAGCAGGGATATTTTTTCCATTAGCATGTTTATCATTTTAATTTAACATTATATCCTTGTACTCTCTTTCTCTCCTCTGATGATATAATACATTGGTACAACATTATTATCTCGACATGTACATATAAATTATAAATACTAATATGTTTCACACCAGATTTATAGGACAAATATATTAATTTACCACTGACCGCTAACCTGAAGTGTAATACGTTACTAGTGTCCGAATTCAGGGGTGGAAAATAAACAATTATTGTGTTCGTTGTTTTGGAAATAAACTACATCATGTATGTAATATGTCTTCCGTGATGCATGTAAATATGAAGTTTAATAATCTTCCCCATTTTGTGGTTGCTACTCTGTAAAAGAATTTTGTTCATAACTATCGTGAAAGTTACCAATGAAACCAATACCGCCACTAAAACACATCTATAGAAGGTAATTATTGCTTACACACATGACTTTATTTTCACTGCTTTTTAATGTTTTGTAATTATTCCTCATGTGTATTCGACTACATGGATTGTAAATGTACTGACCAAGTATGTTCTATTTCCTTTCGTACAAACATTTTACACGTATTTCTCATTTCCGGTATACACAATATTTCTGTGAAAAAATTGCTATCTTCGGAGTATTCCAGATACAAAACCTATAGCTTTATTACATGAGCAGATAAGCATTCAGAAAAGGAATTCTATTATGATAAGAATATTATTGATATGTTAATATTTTACAGGAAAACCGAAAATGAGAGAAGACGCCGAGCTAAGCGAGTCTTTGATAGACGTGAGGGACAATGGTCAAGTTCTTATAGACCGGCCAATATTCAACCAACAAAAGCTCGATGAGGGATTTGGAACTAGGTCTCGTCCTCAGGGGTCCATAAAAGCTACATTTCAGAATGCCTTGTCCAAATTTACATTCTCTAAGTCTTGCGGCAAGAACATACTTTATAGTATTTTTCCCTTTATTTCGATGCTCCGAACTTACAATATTAAAAGTGATCTTCCAAATGATATTGTTTCTGGTTTAACTGTTGGAGTAATGCACATTCCTCAAGGTAAGTTTTTGCTGAATTAAAAAATTAAGTTATATTTATAAATGTCATATCATTCATTTAGTAACATATATTGCTCAAGTAGATACTATAACATTTTTTTGTAAAACAAATTCATGTTTCAGAGACAACAGACCCAAATTTTTTCCGTGGCTATTGTTGAAATTAAAAATCTAAATAGGCATGCAAAACTATAATTAAGGCAATTTTGTAAAACAAAATTCATGTTTCAGAGACAACAGACCCCAATTAACATATTTATATGAGCACCAATAGATGTTACACACACTGTTCTAGAAAAAACACAAGTTCTTTTCATCATTCTTGTAAATGTGCAAAAATTTGTATTCAGTGTAATATGTAAAATGGATTAGAAAATTAGTGCACAGATGTATTTTGTAGACCTGCCATTTAATTTTTTCCCGTGGCTATTGTTGAAATTAAAAATCTAAATAGGCACGCAAAACTATAATTAAGGCAATTTCCACTTTTCGATTAGATACATGTCAATACATTTTGTACCATGAACCGACTTTCGCAGTCCACCCTTGCACACCGAAAGCGTTTTCTTTACAGAGTTATCTTCTTTTTCAAAGAAATGTTTGTGTGTAGATAAACTGTACAACCGTAAAAGATGTCTCAATGAAAGTTGTTCCAACGTGGTCATTAATGGATCGTGACACTTTGTAACATATAGTATTAGGTAACTTGCAAAAGAGTTATTCCTCCTTATTTATTGCAGGTTGCAGATGTATTATTGTCACTCTTGGAGACTAGGTGTTTTTCACTATTATTCATCAAACAAATGTCAACGGTCAAGGTCTTAAAATTGTTACATTCTGAATGAACCTTTATTTTGAGTTGTCTCATCAAGATTGTTGAAATAAATTGTAAATAATCTCAGTAACTAGTAGACCATGAGATACTAGTATATGATCTTCACTAACCTTCAGCACTGTCCAGTTGACAATAATAGAGGCCAAGGTCATGGCCATATGTTTAACGTAGGTTAAGTGGGTCATTTTTATATATGATTGTTGTCAATCAATCTGGAAACGATCTTATCAAAGTGTGGATACGTAGGAAATTGTTGTGCGCTACGAACAACGTTGTAGGTCGTGAAAATCCTATACCTCTTTTGTGCAATTACCAGAAAACTTTTGCATTCCAGCTGTTTGAAAACATCGCCATTTGCTTTAAAATGTCAATATATCAGTCTAAAAATCTTACCTTTCTGGACAGTGTAATCGCGAGTAAACAATTCTTTAATAAAAACCAATTTGAAACAAAATCTACCCCCTCAAATTACATGTAGATTTCCTCTGAGGGTCATCGTCAATCAGACAGTGTATATCGTTTATCAACAAGCTGTTCTAACTGTTTGCAATGTATTGTGCCTTAAAGGAAAAAAAATGAAACACTTTTTGGCGTGAATGTTTTGTGGATTTAGGTCGTCTGCTTGGACCTCGTTTGTTGAATTCATAAAAAATAATGTAAAAACGTGTTCAAATAATCGTCGGCATGCTTCCGTGTCTTGAAATATACAATCATTCTGAAAATTGATCATGATTGGCAGTTGCTGACCTAATACAAGATATTACTATTACGTTTATTAAATTTTATGAGATGTAAAATGTACTAACTGTGTATATCTTATATTAAGTCAGCAACTGCCTGTGTAACAAATATATGCCCTACGTACTGACTTATGTTCCGTTCTGTGGGTTTAAATGTCGCGATGAAGGTCAACTCTAACTACTTGACCGTGTTTGAAATCTACTAGCCGTGTATAGAAAATATGGGGTCACCATGTGACGTCAATCAGGAATGCACTTGTTTACATGTGTAGGATATATGTTCATACAGGGCAAGGGTTAGCTACAATAATGTAGCTGCTTTTTTACCTAAGCGGAGATAAAAACTAAAAGGTGTTACATTATTGTAGCTAGGCGAGTGCCACCTAGAAAAGAAAGAATTCGTGATATTATAAAGCAAAGTTACTCGAGCTATCACACTTCCATGTCTTTCAAATAAAAACTATTTGAAGTGGACCAGTAAACATTGTGCTGGGCAATTCTTGCTTGACTTCCCTGACATGTCCATAGTTAGTGGGGCATTTCTGGCTGGTCTACCCCTAACTAGTCTTTGTAGTGGACGTTTCCACAGTGTATGGGGCGTTTCTGGCTTGTCTAGCTTAAGATGTCCACAGTGGGTAGGAACATTCTGGCTTTTTCCCCCTGACCAATCTTTAGAGTGAACCTGTCCGCAGTGGTTAGGGACATTTATGGTTTGTCTATATCCTGGCCAATCTTTGGTGTGGACCTGTCCGCAGTGGGTAGGGCATTTTTGGCTTGTATACCCTGACCAATCTTTGGAGTGAACCTGTCAGCACTGGGTAGGGCATTTATGGCCTGTCACTTCCCTGACCAATCTTTGGAGTGGTCACGCTGTATCTTTTGCTTTATGAAAATACTTGCAATTATACTCCATTGAAATAACCAGATGAGCATTTCTGTTCACAATATTTACTTGCTAGAGATTGGACACTAGTATAGGCTATTATGATGGGTGATAACTCAATTCATGTGAATAAATATATTCAGCCAACAAAGATGTATTTGTATACAATTATTGGCTTAACAAAATCCTGGTAGTATCATGGATTATACAGTTATTACACGGTACCAAGGGATATAGCGATTTTTTTTTTCCTTTCCACGCTGTGTTATAGGATGGTATGTAAAAGTGAAGATGAATTTGGTTTAATGGAAAATTTCAAGAAAATTCCGATCAATGTCAACAGGTCATGCCTCTTTTCTCCAAATACGGAAAACTCTGCGAAATACAATTAACGACGTAATTCTAGGTCACGTACTATATTCATCGATAGATAGAAATTTGTTGAAAACCCTAGAGTGGTTAAATGTTGTGAAATTTATATAGTACAAACAGGACCCTATACTAGTCCCAGTTACAAAGTATGAAAAGTTTTATAATTTTTTTTTATAAAATGTATGAAAAGTTTTATAATTTTGTTCATAAAATGTATGAAAAGTTTTATATTTTTTTATAATCTGTGTGCAGACTTAGATTTAAATGACATTTTCTTGACTTGTGTGAAACTTATGAATAGAAAAAAATTAGCATGTTGTTTGTTATACAATTTATATATTAAATGGTGCAATAAGCCACAAACAATTTATATATTAAATGGTGCAATAAGCCACAAACATCACACTCAATTATCACTGCAAGATGTAACAACAAATTACCAAAAAATTTATAAGAAAAAACTAACATAAAGGAAAAATATAAGTGTCTAAACTGCTCAGTTTTAATTATTACAGTTTGTGGTACGTAATGTAACAATACATCGGTATTGGCAAAAAATGATCCTATGAGAATCTATTTAAGAATTATACCCAATGGGGACCTCAAGCAGCCATAGGCACTATTTCTAAAAAAATATTGCATAAAATTAGCCTGGAAGTTCATCCAAAAGCACATTTTTGGCAACACAATTGAAAATAGTCATTGTCACTGGATGGACCCCTTTTTAGAAAGTAACCCGCTAATAGCAACTTAAATAAAGACAGTAAATGAGTAATCTATTAAAATTGTATCTTATTCTAGCTCCTCCCTTTTCCTTTTACACGCGGTGACAACAGAAAAGGGGGTAGGCAGACAACTCGGCCCGAGGACGACTCGGACCGGGACAACTCGGCCCGATATTTGAGACAAGTCGGCCCGGTTTATAGGACAACTCGGACCACATTAAGACAATTCGGCCCGATATATGACAGCTTGAACCATAATAATAATTGAAATAAATAAAAATGATAATAGAAAAAATACTATCATACTACAGAAAAAAATTATATCTGACAACTTTTTTTATTACAAATGTTTAAATTTTTCGCCAAAATATGAGAAATTACGTTGGTTCTATAAGCTTAGTTTAAAACATAGCCGACGAGGTGTTTCCAAAATATTACAGAAACCATACCATTTTTCCAAAATTTGTTATTAAATATAAAATAAATAAATTATTGTAACTGATATTTTGAATATTTTAACAGAAATAGTAAATTATATATTTAAATGTTAATTACAATTAGTTGTGATTAGTTAATTGGATTACTGTTTAAATTTGTAATTTATTCAATACTATTATTTAGAATTAATTGCAACAAATCATATCAAAATAACAACAATTTACTAAGTAGAAACCGATTAGCTAAATTAAATGTCATACGTAAGATAATTTTTTTTTAAATTATATTTATTTCTTCTGAATAATACTATTGTTTCTGTTAGCTGTTAATGTAATAAATGCAATAAAGGATATATATAAATTAAAACTTATAA
Organism: Limnoperna fortunei; assembly: GCA_944474755.1. Lineage (NCBI taxonomy): Eukaryota > Metazoa > Mollusca > Bivalvia > Mytilida > Modiolidae > Limnoperna > Limnoperna fortunei. Next base: position 53,244,612 of record OX104111.1, on the reverse strand, counting down.
ACTTTATTTACTGAAGCAGCTGCACCTTGTTAGAAAAACAAAAAAGACACTGACTCATAATTAAAGACATCACATACATATTTACAAACATTTCAAGATTTACTGGTAAAATCAGATGAAACTTCAAAAAAACTTCATATTTGATGGATGTTCCGAGATGTCTTCTATCGGGCCGAGTTGTCCCATACACCGGGCCGACTTTTCTCGAATATCGGGCCGAGTTTTCTGGCATTCGAAAGGGGGGCAGTGGAAGATTTAATTCTAATTAGACTGGTAGATGAGTGACAGTTAAGTCAGTGGTCATTTTCATATTAAAAAACCTCTTCTCTTGCACCTTTAAGTATAATAAGTGAATATCACGTTTTGTGACAAAAATCTTTAGACTTCCAACATTATTTTCAGGTATGGCTTATGGTATGTTAACAGGCTTGGCTCCAGTATACGGACTGTATACATCATTTTTTCCAGTCATAGTGTACTTCTTCTTTGGTTCATCAAGACATGTTTCAATGGGTAGGTGTGACCTTTACATGACCTCTGTGTACAAGAATTTGATGTCTGCCACAATGTTTATCAAATTGTGATGAAATGTTATTACTCTGTTAAACAAAAATACAATTAGATCTTTGTAAACTTGTCTGAAACAAATAACTGTCTATTTAGCCCAAACATCACAGCCATAAAAAAACTAAATATACCTGTCTATTCAGTCCAAACATCACTATCATAGAAATTCGAATACCTGTCTATTCAGTCCAAACATCACAGCCATACAAAACCAAATACACCTGTCTATTTAATCCAATCTTCACGGCCATATAAAACCATATACCTGTCTATTCAGTCCAAACATCACAACCAAACAACACAAATACTTATATATTCAGTCCAAACATCACAGCCATACAAAAACCAAATACCTGTCTCTTCAGTCCAAACATCACAGCCATACAAAACCATATACCTGTCTATTCAGTCCCAACATCACAGCCATACAAAACCAAATATACCTGTCTATTCAGTCCGAAAATCACAGCCGTACAAAACCAAATATACCTGTCTATTCAGTCCCAAAATCACAGCCGTACAACCCATGAACCAAATACTATATATTCAGTACAAACATCACAGCCATACAAAACCAAATACTTGTCTATTCAGTCAAACATCACAGCCATACAAACAACACAAATACTTATCTATTCAGTCCAAACTTCACAACCAAACAACACAAATACTTATATATTCAGTCCAAACATCACAGCCATACAAAAACCAAATACCTGTCTCTTCAGTCCAAACATCACAGCCATACAAAACCATATACCTGTCTATTCAGTCCCAACATCACAGCCATACAAAACCAAATATACCTGTCTATACAGTCCCAAAATCACAGCCGTACAACCCATGAACCAAATACTATCTATTCAGTACAAACATCACAGCCATACAAAACCAAATACTTGTCTATTCAGTCAAACATCACAGCCATACAAAACCAAATATACCTGTCTATTCAGTCCAAACATCACAGCCATACAAAACCAAATATACCTGTCTATTCAGTCCAAACATCACAGCCATACAAAACCAAATACTTGTCTATTCAGTCCAAACATCACTACCATACAAAACCAAATACCCATCTATTCAGTCTAAACATCACAGCCATACAAAACCAAATATACCTGTCTATTCAGTCCAAACATCACAGCCATACAAAACCAAATACTTGTCTATTCAGTCCAAACATCACAACCAAACAACACAAATACTTATGTATTCAGTCCAAACATCACAGCCATACAAAAACCAAATACCTGTCTCTTCAGTCCAAATATCACAGCCATACAAAACCATATACCTGTCTATTCAGTCCCAACATCACAGCCATACAAAACCAAATATACCTGTCTATTCAGTCCCAAAATCACAGCCGTACAAAGCCAAATATACCTGTCTATTCAGTCCCAAAATCACAGCCGTACAACCCATGAACCAAATACTATCTATTCAGTACAAACATCACAGCCATACAAAACCAAATACTTGTCTATTCAGTCAAACATCACAGCCATACAAACAACACAAATACTTATCTATTCAGTCAAAACTTCACAACCAAACAACATAAATACTTATATATTCAGTCCAAACATCACAGCCATACAAAAACCAAATACCTGTCTCTTCAGTCCAAACATCACAGCCATACAAAACCAAATATACCTGTCTATTCAGTCCCAAAATCACAGTCGTACAAATCCAAATATACCTGTCTATTCAGTCCAAAAATCACAGCCGTACAACCCATGAACCAAATACTATCTATTCAGTAAAAACATCACAGCCATACAAAACTAAATACCTGTCTATTCAGTCCAAACATCACTACCATACAAACTAAATATACCAGTCTATTTAGTCCAAACATCACAGCCATACAAAACCAAATACCCATCTATTCAGTACAAACATCAAAGCCACGCAAAACCAAATACTTGTCTATTCAATCCAAACATCACAGCCATACATGCCATGAACCAAATACCTGTCTATTCAGTCCAAACATCACAGCCATACAAAACCAAATACCTGTCTATTCAGTCCAAACATCACAGCCATACAAAACCATATACCTGTCTATTCAGTCCAAACATCACTACCATTCAAAACCAAATATACCTGTCTATTCAGTCCAAACATCACAGCCATACAAAAACCAAATACCCGGCATTTCAGTCCCAACATCACAGCCGTACAACTCATGAACCAAATACCCGTATATTCAGTACAAACATCACTAACATACATTAGCAACTACCTGTCTATTCAGTCCAAACATCACAGCCATACAAAACCAAATACTTGTCTATTCAGTCCAAACATCACAGCCATACAAAACCAAATACTTGTCCATTCAGTCCAAACATCACAGCCGTACAAAACCAAATACTTGTCCATTCAGTCCAAACATCACAGCCATACAAAACCAAATACCTGTCTATTCAGTCTAAACATCACTACCATACAAAACCATATACTTGTCTATTCAGTCCAAACATCACAGCCATACAAAACCAAACACTTGTCTATTCAGTCCAAACATCACTACCATACAAAACCATAGACCTGTCTATTCAGTACAAACATCACTACCATACAAAATCATATACCTGTCTATTCAGTCCAAACATCACTACCATACAAAACCATATACCCATCTATTCAGTACAAACATCACTACCATACAAAACCAAATACTTGTCTATTCAGTCCAAACATCACAGCCATACAAAACCAAATATACCTGTCTATACAGTCCAAACATCACAGCCATACAAAACCATATACCTGTCTATTCAGTCCAAACATCACAGCCGTACAAATCCATATACCTGTCTATTCAGTTCAAACATCAATATCATACAAAAGCAAATACCCATCTATTCAGTCCAAACATCACAGCCGTACAAAACCAAATACTTGTCTATTCAGTCCAAACATCACAGCCACAGGATACCAAATACCTGTCTATCCAGTCTATTCAGTCCAAACATCACAGCCATACAAAACCAAATATACCTGTCTATTCAGTCCAAACATCACAGCCATACAAAACCAAATACTTGTCTATTCAGTCCAAGCATCACTACTATACAAAACCAAATACTTGTCTATTCATTCCCAACATCACAGCCATACAAAACCAAATACCTGTCTATTCAGCCCAAACATTACAGCCATACAAAACCATATACCTGTCTTTTCAATCTAAACATCACAGACATGCAAAGAAATACCATATAAATTGAACAGCATAAGTTGATCAATCAGAAACTGTATTAATGAGAGGTGATAATAGGTATCATAAATATGTATACCTGTTAAATGTGCAATTGAAAACAAACAGATTTTTAACTAGTTAATAGGATTTTTTCACACTATATACACAATACACAAGTATATACACATTTTTATAACAGAACATAACCTGACAATATTCAAGGTAAAAAGACCTTTCATTTTAAACATTGTCTTCTAGGTACTTTTGCTGTTGCGTGTTTAATGGTTGGTTCGGCTGTTGATAAAGGGGTAGCCACTTTTAGTTCAACTCTAAATCGTGATTGTAATGACACAGATTTGTCCATCCAGGAAATAAATGGAACCAATATATCATTACCCTTTAGTAGTGGGATTTGTAATGCTGAGTTGAAGCAACGTGAAAATGATTTGAAGTTAGAGGTTGCTATGGCAGTCACAATATTGGTTGGAATAATGCAGGTATATTTTATGGTAGCTTTCATGAGACTAAAATAAAATAACAGCACATTTTAAAAGGTCAAAATACCTTTAACATATAAATTTTGAATTGTTTTAAGATTGGCTGGTTTATATAACAGCATAACCTAGGTGGACTGTCATTATGGGTGTGGTGGTCTATATAACAAGAATACCTAGGTGACAGTATGGACTGTCCTTATGAGTGTGGTGGTCTATATAACAAGAATACCTAGGTGACAGTATGGACTGTCCTTATGAGTGTGGTGGTCTATAGAACAGGAATACATAGGTCTCAGTAAGGACTGTCATTATAATTGAGGTGGTCTTTATAACAAGAATACCTAGGTGACAGTATGGACTGTCCTTATGAGTGTGGTGGTCTATATAACAAGAATACCTAGGTGACAGTATGTCCTTATGCGTGTGGTGGTCTATAGAACAGGAATACATAGGTGTCAGTAAGGACTGTCATTATAATTGAGGTGGTCTTTATAACAGGAATACCTATGTGGCAGTATGGACTGTCATTATGGGTGTGGTGGTCTATATAACAGGAATACCTAGGTGGCAGTATGGACTGTCATTATGGGTGCGGTGGTCTTTATAACAGGAATACCTATGTGGCAGTATGGACTGTCATTATGGGTGTGGTAGTCTATATGACAGGAATATCTAGGAGGCAGCAAGGACTCTCATTATGAGTGTGGTGGTATATATAACAGAAATACCTATGTGTAATAATTAATAACTATGTAGTTGCAGAAATAAGTCACTTATTGTACTTAAACATGATACTTTGTCCTACAAAAAACAAAGTGTGACACAATTGACCTATAAAAAATAATTCAAATATTAATTTCAACAAAATGATGGCATGCATGCAAATTTCATTTTACTTTAAATTTCAAAATTGAAAACGACCAGTTCTTTTTCATTCAGATGTTTTTGTCATGTTAACCTGATCTCTGAAGTACAGGATAGAATATCTATAAATTTTAGATGATGGTTGATAACTATCCTATTTTGTTTTCTTTTCAATTGTTGATGCTTGAATACAATGTACAAACAAAATTATCGCCTTACACATCTCAATGTCAGTAATGTTAAAACTCGGGTGTCAGATGTTTCAGATGGGATATTTATCAAGGACATATCAAGTTATTTTGTTAAATTAAACTTAGAATGTTTTCTAGGCATCCATGAGTGTAGCTATTCTGGCTTTTCTAGTCATCCATGAGTGTAGTTATCTGTCTTCAACTATTGATCACGTGGCTGTCATTACTGAGGTCATTGGTTCGAGTCTCATTGTGGGTAGGGTGTTCTCAACTCCAAATTTAATTGACAAGGATTGCCAGTTTTTCTACCGAAGGTTGTGGGTTTTCTACCGGTACTCCGGCTTCCTAAAAAAACTAGATACCATTTTTAAAATTACTAAAAGTGGCTTAACACCATTCAAACAAACAAAAAACATGTACAAAGGTCAATAAATATTCATGGACCTGTTTTGAAATTCAATAAATTTTATTCCTGAATGCATGTAAACCAAAATCAATCAATCAATCAATCAATCAATCAATCAATCTAGTCTTCTTATCCATATATGAAATTCAAGACCATACAGCTTTGCATCATGATACAAATGTTTAGTGGGTTCATGCTATTCCTACTATATACTCTGGCTAACTTTGCCTTAAAAATGTATGGCCTTCTCTGAAAAAAAACAGTTGCAAAAAACACAGCATTTATATGTATCCTTACACCTAATTGGATCAGTCCTTTTATCTATTAACTTTTGTTTAATTAATTCTGAATTCTTTCAATAATTTTCACATTTTTATTGGCATAAAATTTTAGGCCAAATGAGAAAATGTGTTATATTTACAGAAATTCGTTCGAATATACGGTAGATATCAGTTAATTGTTGTGACAATATTGAATGCAAATGAAAGAGAAAGAAGCCTTAAACAAACTGAATATAAATGAAAATGTGGTAATGTTACTCTAGTACTTATAGCATTTAAGTATATGACATGTAGAATTATATTCAGTATGTTTATAAATTTATTCATATTACAGATTTGTTCATCCTTTTTTCAGTTAGCCATGGGTATTGCAAAGCTAGGCTTCATAACAATATATCTGTCAGATCCATTAGTGAGTGGCTTTACAACAGGGGCAGCTTGTCATGTGTTTACTAGTCAGATTAAACATGTTTTTGGTGTGAAGACAGATAAATACAATGGTGCTTTTAAACTGATTCTGGTAAGAAACTACTATTTATTCATGTTCAACATTTCTGTGATTTGAATTTTTTGTATTAGTGATGGAAGTTAATGCTAATTAAGTTACTTTGGAAGAACTTTCTTCATTTTTTGGTTTCATATACACAAAGCTAATTTGTTTAGAAAAAATGGGGTGGTATGCAGAAAATATGTGTGTGGATTACAGGTATGTTTTTATTAATTTTTGCAATTTTTTTTATAGGAATTTATATAATTTACAGAAAAAAGGAGGAAGGGGTCTAAGCTTGAATACGACCATCACTGGATCTGCAACTGAAATATATGGTTCTTGTTTTATATTTACCAACTTGTTGTGCTAGATAGCATACCTACATCACATAAAAAATTTTTGAGAAAATTTAAGCTTGTATTAGTGGCGATTCCTGTGAAAAACAATTCAAGAGTTTTAAATAACCATTTTGAAAATGAAAAAAATGTGTTTGCTTGAGTTGACAGTCGAAAAACTAGTGAATGCCGATCATGTCCTGTTCCTGTCCCCATTTGATTATGTGGTTCTAATTACTAATAAAAACATCAACGTAATAGATAAAAGTGACATTAAACTCCAGACTGTTTTAGTATACATAATGTGATTTATTTCAGACATACAGAGACTTCTTTAAGAACATATCTGACACTAACCCTGTGACACTGATAACTTCAGTTATTTGTATGGTAATCTTGTACACAATAAAAACCTATATCAACCAAAATCCAAAATTCAAAGGAAAATTGAAGATGCCAGTTCCTGTGGAATTGATAATAGTAAGTTGTTTATTACATGAAAGCAGTGTGTACACTCATTTAGTTTACTTTAGGGTATAACAAATGTACATGTAGAAGTCGTTACAAGTTCCAAGAGTTACCTCCCATAATGGAGGTAAAAACCATTGTTATCAGATACCTACTTAGCATTTAGACAGCAATATTGAATACAGATGTCACTCATTATTTCTTATGCAGCTTCTCATCTTAACTGCAGAAAATTAATGGTCCTTTTGTTTATATTGTTTGATTTTCAGAGTTGTTTTTGTCATAATTGTAATTTTGCCTATTTAGATCTTGTTCAACTAAGGAAAATTTAAAATTTAATTTTATTGATTGTTGTTATCTGGGATGAATTACACTCTCATTACATGCAACGATATATACATAAACATAGAATTGTTTTTTAAGGTGCTTTTGGGCACTGTGGTTGGATTTGCAGCAGATTTGAATGGTTCATTTCAAGTGGCAGAGGTGGGAGACATACCTGTCGGGTAAGTTGGTACATTTAAGTGGCAGTGGGGGACATAATTGTCAGATAAGTTGTGGTACATTTTCTAAATCAGAAATTTTTTTAAATTGATTTAAAATTTAAAATACAATTTTATTTTTTTAATTTAGATAATGATGAAACCAAGGGAGATAATCATTGTCAAAAACACTGCAAGAAAATATTAGAGTATAATCATTTGTGAAAAAAAATGGGGAATTTGAACCTGACTTTGGACAAGGTGTGATTGACTCATAACATTATTTGACCAGTTTTTCTGAGATAGGTCAGTGCACACTTATTTTACTTGCTGTGGTATAAAACTTGCTGTGGTTTTATCAAGTGCATTTTATACTGAGTCTAGTGTTGGACAACATATTATCTCACAACTTTTTCCACTTCTGTGTTTTTTTTTTACTTGTAGAATGCCGGTTCCCAAAGTACCAAATTTTTCAATGTTACCAGACCTTATAGCTGATTGTTTTGCTATCAGTATTGTAGTATTTGCCATCTCTGTCTCCATGGGCAAAATATTGGCAACCAAAAATGATTATGAAATTGATGCAAATCAGGTAATTAATAAAGTTTATAACAGGTGCTGGAGTCAAGTTTGAGGTCCAATTTAATTTTAAAATTGTGGTTATTTATACATGTATATGATCAACGTCTAGTAAATGTTGGTACATGATTTCTTTACTTCTTTTTAGCTGTCATTACTGCGACTTTAACATCTTCTTTGCAGTAAGTTTTAGCATTAACATGTTGTAACTCAATACATCTTAACTCTCCAAATTGAAATAAAAGGAATGAAAAATATCCATCACAAGATTTCTGCTTTCTTCTAACACTGGTGTGTGGTGTGTGGCTCTAGTTATTACGTTGCTCACCTGCTAATCCTATTGATGGTTTTGTAGATGTTTTCTATTTCAACATTTGATTAACTGTTAATGATCATTGTAGTTGTAATTTTTGAACACAACAATTAAATATTTTGCAAATTTAATGTATGCTATGTTTAAAAGTCCCCCTGTCTATGGCCAAGCTGTATGCTATATTTAAGAGTCCCCCTGTCATTTGCCAAGCTGACCATCCATGGATTGTTTTGTCCCAAGTTTGCTTACTGTAGAAGAATCGAGTACAAAGTTTGGTGTCTACCTTATAGTAAGGAGACAGTTCTCTTTATAGTTTGGCTTAACAAAAATTAAACTATTAATGTAATGTTTAACATCAATGAATCAGTCATTTTGTTTATTTACAGGAGTTAGTAGCCAATGCAGCTTGTAATATAGTAAGCTCATTTTTCTCAGCCTTTGTAACGTCTGCATCCCTATCCAGGAGTCTTGTTCAGGAAAATGTTGGTGGTAAAACTCAGGTAAAAAACACATGGTATTCTGAAACAAAATTAATGGTAAGTTTTTAGCACTCTGAGAAGTTTATCACAGTAAAATAGCTGATTGGTGATAGATCATTTGGTCAGTTCTATTGATCATGAATTTAGTCAGTTCTATTGATCGTGAATTCGGTCAGTTCTATTGATTTTGATTTAACATGACCAAGCAAAAAAGTTAATAATATTAATTAGCATCCATCTTTTAAATTTTATAAATATTGCTTCGGTATTAGAACATCAGAATGGACCTTTTAATGTTTTTGTTTATAATACAGGCTGCTTGGTAGTCCTTTGGATTCCAATGCTTCTACCTTTGGCTGAAGTTGATATAAAATAAATGACGAGGAATTATTTCATTAGCCTATGCAATTAATATATCAGTGTGGAGAAGGCATGAAAATGAGTGTATAGGATAGAATTTTTTTTACTGCAACCATATTTCTAGTTTTAATTTTCTTGAAAACAACAATAAAATTGACTACCAGGACCTAGAAACAGATGCACAAGTGCCTGAGAACCATACATTTTAATTTTATTTGCCTAATATTATCATTGTTTAAATGTGCTGTATTTTCTCTAATTCAGGTGGTGAGCTTAGTTTCCAGTGCACTGTTATTGCTTGTCTTACTGTTGTTAGCACCTTATTTTAAAACATTGCCAAAGGTCAGTAACTCTTGGTTCCATGTTTATTTTTTTATTGAAGTGTTATGCCTATTTCAGAAATTTTAAGCCAAATCATGGCATCCCTTTTTTAAGAGGAGTAAGCTATAGAACCTGATGAGAACCTGGACCTTGAACCAAATGAAACATACAATATTTCTGTTGTTCTTGTTGCAAATAGTCTTTATCATATTGGTTCTTTGAACTTAGCTATAAATTATTATATGCAGTATTATTCAATCAGATCATCTAAAGGCCATTTACGTCAAGGGTCAGGAAAGTGACATTGGATGTAAGTGATCTCCATTTTGAAATATTTTCAGTAATTATCAATTAATCTATTGCTTTGTGATGTGGCTCATTCATTTGATTCGTGATGGTTAGCTCATTGTTATGGATAAAATCAGATTGTAAACAAATACTTTTCTATCAAAAAGTTGTATGAGAAGTAATTTTTTGTACTTGTAGCAAATTTAGGTTAAAAAAATACAATGATCCATCTGATGTGCTAAAATATTAATGGTATATTTGACCAATATAGGGGTAATTATTCCTCACAGTTAAATTATGTTGCTGTGTAACAATTAACATACTAACTTCATCAAATTTGGGCTGATTTTTTGTTACTTTTTGACCAGGGGGAATAACAGAGGTGATCTGCTTGCTGTATAGTTGTTTCATATGCTATATATGTACAATAATGTATCACAGATGATCAGTTCTGTGGTGTAAGTTCCTGGTTTAAACATCCATCAGTTTTCATCAAGTTTTAATTAGGTACTGTAGAAAATATTTAATTTTATATTTTGTTTAATGTTGAAATTGCAAACTTTTAATGAACCAAAAATAAATACGAAAATCAATCAATATAAATGAGTTTCAAGTAAAGATTTTTAAAACATGTCTTTTTTCTTTCAGTGTGCATTGGCAGCAATAATTATTATAGCTTTACAAGGAATGTTTAGACAGTTTTTTGAGTTGCCGAGGATATGGAAGCTTTCCAAAATAGATTTTGTGAGTATAGAGTTCCCTTTTTTAAATAACAAAAAGGAATACGATCAACTACAGTATAATGTAAGTTACATGTAATAAAAATCTCAAGTTCTGCTTATCTACCTATTTCAATTTCATTGAATTCAGATTTCCTGTTGAGGTACTTGTAGTTCCTTTAATATATACCAACTGATAATGATAAAAAATATACTAAAATTATGCAGATGCGATTAAGTGGCAGACATGATAGACCCAATGTGACTCCAAAGACATCGGTGACAAGTTCCACTACATAATGTCATGTAAATACTTTATTGGAGAACGACAACATAATGTCATAGAAACCAAAATGTTCTTATATTTAATCAATTGTTCTCCTCTCGTAATGCTGTTTTGTTATAGAAAAACTATGCAAATCGATTTATAAAAATTATAAATGTGAAAGTCCCTCCTGGTAAAACATTACTCTTTATCTCACAAATGCTGCAAGTTACTAATTTGTTTAAATGTATTATTATCCTCTCTATAACTGTTTTAATTTTATGAGAAGAAAGTTCTTCAGTCAGAAGACATTTTTCCTAATTTAAATAGCAGATAACATTGGATTTAATTTGACTAGCTCAAGAAATGTAAGTTAATTAAATACAAGGCAACATTTTATTTCATGTGATTAGCAGAAACCATTACTAGAAGTTAAAGTATCTAGGAGAAGACAATTCAGTTAACTTAAGGGTCATTCATAATTTTCAACCATTTTCTATTGTGCAAGCTGCACACCTGGGGGAGGGGGTTGTACTTTTTAACATATTTTCACACTCTTGTATTTTTCAGAAATGTTTGAGTCTGCGGTCTTCAGTTTTATACATGTATTACTATAGATAAGACTGTAAAGCTTGTGTGCATTTTAAAATGATGCTAATTGCACTAAACAGTGTCATAGCTACATTATAGCACAATAAACATGTGCTTACAGATATTTTTTGCAAATACAGGCAACACTTTGCATTCATACTGAAGCGTTTCCTGAACTTTTCCCAACTTTCTCCAGTATACACTACATGAAATATTTGATTGCGTCATTACAATGATGTTTATTTCAATATTTAGATCGAATGTGATAGTTTACATTTCGATACAAGTATATCCAATTGAAAATCTCTGTTCCTAGATTTTTGTTTTTATGTTTACAATAGATAATAAAACAAAAATAAGCCACAAAAATAATAAAAAAATAGATTAAAAATCAAAGCAAGCTGTGAACCTAACCCTTACAGAGCTTGTTCTGTACAACTACAATATATCTTTTAGATAGTAAAACTATTATTGAGATTGAAAAATTCTTGACCCCAAAATTGACCAATGTGCTCCGCTTTTGCCGCCCACCCCCAGCTCACAGACTCACCTGATTCTAAATTTTATCTTTAGCTACGCGTCTGCTATGATAAGATGTTACCTGTATACAAAATAGTTAAATGTTTGATGTTCACTTTTCGAGGGGTGGGAGAGGTTTATATGAAAATTTGCACATGTTGGAAAAAGGGTTGAGAGTAATGGATGACCCATTAAACAAATAGTATTACAGTTAATATAGATTGCAGAAGACATTTCATCATTGAGTTTATCTGGAAAATGACGTTTTAGAAAATATATTTTAATGAATAAAGTTGAAAATTTTTTTTTAAGATAATATGGGTATCTGCATGTGCAGCCACTGTGATATTGGATGTTGATATTGGACTCATGGTTGGTGTAGTAATTGGTATTATAACAATAATGTTTAGAGTTCAAAGGTAATTCTAAAATGCAAATTTTAACAATGATCAATAAATTATGATAGAACCTGTTGTTTCCCATTCCATTTAGATGAACAATAATTATTAATAAATTATGATAGAACATGTTTTATCCCATTCCAGTAAGATTCTGGCAGGAGAATCAGACATTTATGCTTTTTTCAAGCAGTGGCACAGGTAAATTAATTTTGATCTGCAGTAATTGTTGTTCATTTACTTTACAGTCATTGGTACTCATAGATTAATAATATATAGTCTTTTCCATATCAGGCCATTTATCATCCTGGACCTGATGTTAACCAGTGGTTCTAGACTGAGGGCTTATATCTTGGCCAATTAACATGTAATCAAGCCACTTTAGATTTTTTGTGGGGCATCGGTTTTGTGTTCAAATAACAGATGTTCACATTTGCTTTGATCACATGTGCACAACTGACTGCTTCTTAAAAATGTAATAAAGTAATTTACGTCAGTCCAGAAAAGAATAAATAATATGTGATATTTATCTCAATGTACCCACTCATTGGGCATAGGTTATCAGCACAAAACCTTGTCCAACTGCTATCTCTAAAAAGTGCAAGTCAGTGAAGAATATACTTATATATATTGTCAGAATAAAACTATTATTCACTATTTAAGTGAGGAAAACAACTTATGGTCCACTATTCGGAAGACATTAATGTTTTTTTCACTGCTTCAAGAATTGCCAAAAAACAATTAATTTGGTGGTGTTGAAATATATGTCATTAATATTCTTAAAACTTTTGTTTCTATTTTCAGGCCATATGCCTGTGTTTTAGGCCAGATTCCAGAAACAGATATTTATAAAGATGTAAATGTTTATAAAGAAGTATGTTTAATTTATAAGAATAAGTTAATAATTACAAAAATACAAAACAGAAACGGGATACCAGCTTTATTAAAATTTGAACATTAGAAATTTTAATTTAAAATATGGTTTTACTGTAACGGATACTCACCCTTAAAATTGCCATAAGCATGGGCCCACTCAATAAAAATTGCTGAACGTTTTTGCAATTTGTCCCTTATTAATTAAAAAAAAGTTGTCACGGTACATGCTTAGGTTTCAGAAGCTTCTGTGGACTTTTTAGGGCTCTGTCCTAGACCCCATGCAGAATCATTGCAACTCCCAAATAAATAAGAGTGAAATTCTAGAGAATTCACTAAATTTGTTGTCTACTTGAGTTAAGTTGTAACTTAACCTAATAATACATCATATTTTATGTTAGGTTAATATATAATATATTATATATTAACCTAACATAAAATATGATGTATTATTAGGTGAAGGACAATATATTCTGTAAGTCTAAGTAACTTAGAAAAATAATGCATCTTATGTTTGGGGTTAGTCAATGTATTCAATAAGTCTAGGTAACTTAGCCAAAAAATGTGTCGTTACTTATGCTTGGAGTTGAGTCAAGACATTCCATAAGTCTAGGTAACTAAGCAAAATATTGCATTGTAACTAATAAATTCCGTAAGTCTAGGTAACTTAGCCAAAAAAAATGTGTTGTAACTTATGTTTGGAGTTGAGTAAAGATGTTCCATAAGTCTGGGTAACTAAGCAAAAGAATGTGTGATAACTTATGTTTTGAGGTGAACTGTAGGTCAGTTGAGTATAAGTTGCTGTAAATCACTTGATTTGCTGAACATTTTAGAAGCAAATTGATCCTAACTGGTCTTAATAATAATTTCTTTAAGAACTTGTATCTTTAATCTATTCACATTTTTAAGTATCAGTAGAGATACTTAATAGTTTAAAGGTTTTCTCGTATTTATATTGTCATCAATTGACACCACAAAAGTTAGCTTTTAAAGTTCATTGTGCATGTATATGTGGGTAGAATGTACAAAGTTTTTACATGCCGCAGAGTATATATTGTTGCAAATTGGGAAATTTTACATAGAGTAATCCCAATTTGGGTTTAATGTTGCATTATATGTTATATTATATGTATTATATGTTATATTGTATTTGTTCAAACATTTTCTTTATTTTTCAGGCCATACAATTTCCTGGAATTAAAATTTTTAGCTTTGAAAATGCAATATTTTTTGTGAGTGTTGACCATTTTCGTAACACACTTTATGAATTGACTGTTAATCCATGTAAATTGAAAAAAACTATTTCTAAAGCTAAATTGAAGGCTGCTAATCAGAGGAAGAAGGTAGAACAGGAGTTAGCAAAGCGGGTGAGTACATATAACTATATAGTGATAAATGAAATTTAACTTTAAATTTTTTGCAGTGGTTTTAATTTTGCAATAATGCAATCAACCTTTAATCACAATTATTAAACCTCACATTTCTACTTTTGTTACTCAGTTGACTTTAATACATGTACTTATAACATTCTCTGGGGCATTATAAGGCAATTTCCTATCTAAGGTGTCAATACCTGAATGATTTTAACAGAGATGTAGACTTATTTATGTCAAAATTTGTGTTTGAACTTTGGAAATATTTTTTGATGTTTCATGAATAGATGACAGGTATTGTTACTTTCAGTTTTGCAGGTGTTATCTCCCAGTTGACAAGGTATTGTAACTTTCAGTTTTGCAGGTGTTTTCTCCCATTCTACTAGTTGTTGTTACTTCCAGTTTTGCAGGTGCGATCTCCGATTGTTACTTCAGTTTTGCAGATGTTATCTCCCATTTTACCAGTTATTGTTGCTTCCCGTTTTGCAGGTGTTATCTCCCTTACCAGGTATTATTTGTTTTAGTTTTGCAGGTATTGTTATTTACAGTTTGCAGGTGTTATTTACTATTTACCAAGCATTGTTACTGCCAGTTTTGCAGGTGTTATCTCCCATTTCTTGGTCACCAAGCTCATTTTTCATTACTAAATATAGTCAGTATATATG
The DNA here is from genome assembly GCA_944474755.1 of Limnoperna fortunei. Classification (NCBI taxonomy): domain Eukaryota; kingdom Metazoa; phylum Mollusca; class Bivalvia; order Mytilida; family Modiolidae; genus Limnoperna; species Limnoperna fortunei. The sequence goes on along the minus strand of OX104111.1, from coordinate 53,229,065 downwards.
AAGTCTTTAAATTTGTTTATGTAATTCTTCAAAACTGCTCACTGGAATTCAATAAATTTTAGAATTTGCTTTGATTAACATAAAGCTAAGACTAGGACAAATTTTGTTTAATTTGTTCAACAAAAATATCTTTAAATAGTGACATTTTGCAGATATGATAAAGACAAAAGGTAACATTCTAGTTTTTGACATTAAGTTGTGTTTACATCTTAACAATAAGAGATAAAAAATACTATTATCTTGATTATTAAAGTAGATCCTGTTTGGTTCTTCCTTTTTAAGAGCTCATTAATTTATTCATACCAAAATTTCATTAACTGTAACAGATATTGACATAAGATCTTTATTATCGATCATCATTCTTCTTGACTTGAACAAGGTCATAAGGTCAAAAATAATGGTCATCTTCTAATTTGGATTGGCTGTGTAACCATAAGAGAAAAAAGACTCAGACTCAGATCATAACCAAAATATAGATCATTTTAAGTGTCATATATTTTTATTACCCTTTATAAGAGTTAATCTCCCCTGGATCAATGAACTTAAATTTATGCAGCAGTGTCTCATTACAATAACAGATATTGAAATAGGATCTTTACTTTTGTTTATTGTTGATCTTTATCATGGTCAAGGTCACAGAGTTAGAGGTCAAGGTCAGAGGCTTATTTTTTTCATTTTTCATCTAAATGAGACAGTTCACTAATATTAATTGTTAAGGTTTCAATCAATGATAAATGCAAATATCAAAGGTAAATGGTAATGGTCATTTAAGTACCAATTTTCCATTTAATGACCTTTTTGTATTATAAAACTATCTGAATGGTGTTCCTTTAATTTTTATGCTGTGATATAGATTAAATTTTGCAAAAATGAAGGTCAAGGTCAGTCTCATAATTCTTCATAATTTGACCTTCTCTTTTTTTGACTGATAGCTAATTAGTTTCTTATTCAACTTTGCTTATTTCAAAAGTCAGATTACTAATACATGTATTGTTTAGACGTTAAATGTCAAGGTCATTTAATACAGGTAGGTTCATTACGTTGTAATAAGTGGAAAGCCTATTATGTGTTCCCTAGAATGAATAAACTTATATTTATATTTGAAATTACAGACAAAAAATGGTAGTGTGGATTTAACTCCAACTGAATCAGTAACTATCAACATTCCAGAAGTTCCTTTTAAAATTGTGATACTGGACTGCTCCACTGTGAGTTTCATTGACTCAATGGGAATCAAGGCTTTAACTTCAGTAAGTAACTTATTCATGTCAGGTATAATGATATAAGATATAATGATCTTCTTGTTATAATATCAATTCCTATATTGCATCTTTTAATGCTTTGAGAACTTTTTTGGTTTCTAATGAGCATAGAGACTGCTGTTATGTCCCAGTGAGAATTCTGAAATCAGTTCTAAAAAAATTCACGCTGAAACAACACAGTTTTTGTTATGATTTTATAAATTTTTATGATTAAGAGAAACATATATTCCATAAAATTACAAGCATATATTTAAATTTGCTTTATATGCTATTTATGATTGTATCTTATTTAGTTTAAAAAACCAATGTGGCAGTTGAAAGTGTCCCCTAAGAGCTGCTTCAAAATTTTAAAACATTTGTTAGACATATTAGAATCAAAAAAGATTATTGCAAATGGGCTCTATGCGAAAATGAGAACATGGTTTGACCTTGTTCTAATTTGCAAAGAACCCACTTCAATAATTTATTTTAAAAACAGACTATTGTGAGCGAGCTCTATGTGAATTAGAACATGGTCAGACCTTATATTTGTCAATATTTTATACTAAGTGATAGCGAGGTATAAAATGAAGACAAATATAAGGTCTGACCTTGTTCTAATTTGCCTCGAACTCAATTGCAATAATCTATTTTGATTCTAATATAGCTAACAAATGTTTAATATCCCATCTTTCATGGGATGGGTTCTTTATTATAGTACTTAAGATTTCTATCTAATTGTATGTATATATGTTTTATTATTTTTAATTTGTGTTTTCGTGATTTAAGTAAATGACATCTTCAATTCAATGCTGAGTTTCTTTTTCCCTCCTATCAAACTGACCACAGCCTGTGTTGACAAAAATGTTTTATAATTTCAAAGCGGATCTAAGAGGACGCTTTCAAGGGTAATATTGGATTTTGAAACTGAAAAGATATATCCCAAAACAAGCATTTTAAAAGCAAATAAAATGGACAAAAATATATGCTCATCATTTTATTGAATATACTTACCTTTTCAGAAAAAAATATTAAGAAATCTTCACAAAATTGCATTGTTCCAGTTTAAAATTTTCAGTGCAGCTTATATGACATCAGAATTCTAATTGTGACGTCACAGCTGGCTCTATGCTTATTAGTACCCTAATTTGTTTCCAAGGCGTATGAAGGACGACATATTAGAATCCTTAATCAAACACACCTTTTTATTTTATAGTACATGCATTTTATATCCCATAGTTGGTGGGTATTCAACTTACTTCAATAAATCAAGTGCTACCCTTTTTTTAGTCTGAAAACTTCTGGAAAGTTTGATTCTTGTATGTAATAAACATACACTAGATAAAAAAAAATCTATAGAATTACAGAATGAAATATTTATTAGGTTGTAATTGTTTTATGTGTTCTATGGAACATCTCGATGCATAATAACTAAAAAAACATTTGTAACTAAAATACATCAAAAGACCAACATTTTATAGATAGGGCTTTTCAGTAAACTCAAGGCAATGCCAAAGAAAAAGGTATCAGTAAGTCTTAAAATATTTAGTCAATGTTCTTACATCAAAAGTAGGTTTAACCAAGGCAATTTTTTATATTATTACAATAACACAGTATCATAATTTTTCCAGGTTATTAAAGAATATAGAAACGTGGAGATTGAGGTTTATTTAGCATTCTGTAAAGGTACTTATGTTATCTTCTCTAAAATTTGTGCATATTTTGCAATACTCTTGTGAAATTTACAACATGACAGATATATAATTTAGCAATTTTGACAAATATATCTTGACTAACATACATTTCATCAGTATTGACAGAATGGTGTGGATATATTGTAAGTCTTAACAGTCAATTGCAGCAATAAAGTATTGCATAAAGTTCTCCATATACATTTAGTAGCCTGAACACCATGTATTGCAAATGGATTTACAGGTTAGCTTATATTGTAAATATTTTTCTATTATGTCATATTTAATTTCTCGAAGAAAATTAGCTTATCACTTACCATCGATATGAGCTTTTTTGGTAAAATTCTATATAGCAGCAATTTTTGCTAAAACTTGCGTAATTATATCAGCAGTTTTCTTTAAAAAAAAATGTATTGTAGTGTTTAAAGAAGCTATAATTATTGATGAGAATGATAAACTTTTTATTGTTTTCGATTTAAATCAGGACCCCGACATTTTTTAATGAAATAAAATATAAATTTAAGACAGTGGTTCAGGCAACATTTTCATACATCAATAAAACTTCAAAAGAATGCATTCAATTCTTAAATATGCTTTGTAAAAAAATAACCCCTCATTTTGTCACTGAGATTCTGAAAGCAATTGATGGTGGCCTTACTTATAAGTTTTTTTTAAGGTGAAATGTAATTGTGACAAAGACAGTTAATAATGAAATAGTGTTTATTTTATTTAGAAATTTATTGATTTTTATTTATTTCATTTTAGCTGGTGTAAAAAAAATGTTTGAAAAAACTGGGTTCTTTGATATACTTGACAGAGAAAAGTTATTCCCTACTATTCATGATGCTGTTATGCATGCATTACGAGTCACAAGAAAGGTAACAAATGTGAGAACCAATCATATATATTATATTATTGGTTTTTTCTTTCAATATCAATTCATCATAGAGGTGGTAATTGTTTTTTTTCCAATGATCAGATGCGGATTTGTGTCTTTCAAATAAGCTTTAATTTCTATAAAATAACTGTCCCTAATTTTCGACAGCAAGGCCATACTTCTTGTCTTGACATAAACTTTATTTACTGGTTTGGTCTAGTTTAATGACATAAACTTTATTTGCCAGTTAGGTCTAGTTTATTGACATAAACTTTATTTTTCAGTTTGGTCTAGTTTAATGACATAAACTTCATTTACTGGTATGGTTTAGCTTAATCACATAAACTTTATTTACTGGTTTGGTCTGGTTTAATGACATAAAGTTTATTTTACTGTTTTGGTCTAGTTGAATGACATAAACTTCATTTACTGGTTTGGCCAGTATCCTAAATCTTATATTTTTAGGTGATCAGTGTTGAAAGCATAAAAAGTAGTAATTACTGCATATATTGGGTAATCAGAGATGCAGAATCATCCATTTTGAAATTTTCAATGGTGGGTTGGGTGTGGGGGGCTTGATGGTCTATTGGTTAAGGTAGCTGGTTTGAGTTTCACTGCAGGCAGGGTTTGCTTGACAGTTTTACTACAGAAAATCAGAGGTTTCTCCAGCTCCCGCTTCCTTCCCCCCCCCAAAAAAAACCCCAGGATTTATTGACATTAAAGTGGCATTAAACACTATTCAAACAAATAATAAATGTCTAGTTATGCTGCTATTGTAAGGTTTAGTTATCATTAGTGTACCACAAACAATTTTTACATGCTGTGGTACCTTTAGTTTGATTTGCTCAGATTACTTCACACACACATGAATAGTAGAATTAGGTAACAGAGACAGCAGCTATTTATATTGATGGGTTTGGTAAGTAATTACAGTTTTGACTGCTTTACTCTTTTGTTATAGGAGAAACTAAATGGAGATTCAGTGGTAGACGTTCCTCCTAAGAATGGTCACATGTCTGAAAAAACTGAAATATCAAGCCCTAATGATGGTTTAAAATGCCCAGTAAGTATTTTGTGAATTGTTCTTTTTAAATGATTTAATCTGTACTTTTATTTATACATGTTATGGCACTTGCCTTTCAACCCGGCCATTTAAGACTTTTGAGATTTTTCAGCTCTATGATAGCATTAAGTTTTTATTGAGGTGGAAGCTTCAGATCCTGGTGAAAAAACCCAATCTTCATAAGACAAACTGCCATTCCTTGTAAATTAAGATTGGAATCCAGCAAACCTTTCATCATGGGCTTCAACTGACAAGCCTGCTGATACAATTAAATTGAATAATGTATTTGATATGCATACAAGTACTGGTGACTTGTAACTAAAAATATTAATAAATTATAGTCAAAATACTATTACCTGTCAGGTATTTTCTATCTATTGCTCAATCAATTTCAAAAGTAGAGGGGCCTCGGTGGCCGAGTGGTCAAGGTAGTTCGTCTACAATTGATCACGTGGTCTGTCAACACTGAGATTGAGGGTTCAATTCTCACTGCAGGCAGGGTGTACATTTGTACTCGATCTTAATTGACAAGGATTGCCAGTTTTTCTACCGCAGGTCGGGGGTTTTCTCCGGGTACTCCGGCTTCCTTCCCCAATAAACACTGGACGCCATGATATAGCTGAAAAATTGCTGAAAGTGGCGTTAAAACACCATTCAAAAACAAACAAACAAACATCTAAAGTAGATAACAGCTGTTTAGAAAACTGATTCAATCTCTTTTCGTTACAGCTCTTACTCAGAAAGAGCTGGACATTTAAATTGCAGCTATTCATTCATGACTCAGGTAACTTTACTGGCGAGATTGCCATAGGGTTTAATGCAAGTTAGAAGTTAAAGTTACATGAGTCACACGTGAGTAGCTGCAATTTAAATGTCCAAGCTATCACTGATGAAGAGCTTTAAAGAAAACTGATTGAATCAGTTTTTTTAAACAGCTGTTATCTGTATTAAGAATTGGCTGACCAATAGGTAAAAAATACCTCACAGGTCATTGTATTTTGACTATAACAAAATAGATTTATTCACATCTTAAACAGTAACAGAAAGTCCCAGCATAATACAAAAATAATTAAATTCACTGTCAGAAAATTAAAAATTAAAACACAGTTGAATGACAAACAAAAGAGATAAATGTAAAGATAAGGAATGAGATGATTGAACTCCAAAAATCATTTACTGATTTGAAAGATATTTCTTTTTGAAGTGTTTCTAGGCAGTTGAACTTGGAGATATACATGTATGTCTTGTAACTAACAATAAATAAACAAAATAGAATTATTCATATTATAAAATAGTAACACATACAATCACAGCAGGGGCCTTGGTGGTCGAGTTGTCAAGGTAGTTTGTCTACTATTGATCACGTGGTCTGTCAATACTGAGATTGCGGGTTCGATTCTCACTGCAGGCAAGCTGTACTCGACTCTAATCTTAATTGACAAGGATTGCCAGTTTTCTTACCGCATGTCGGGGGTTTTATCCGGGTACTCCGGCTTCCCCCCCCCCAATAAAAACTGGACGCCATGATATAGCTGAAAAATTGCTGAAAGTGGCGTTAAACACCATCAAACAAACAAACAAACAATCACAGCACTATATCCAAGTCACTGTCAGAAAATTTAAAACACATTGACAAACAAAAGATGAGATAAGTATATAGTTTATGAATGAGATGATTCATATCTCAAAACTGTTTCTAGGCAAATTATTCAATAGAAATTGCAGAGACATTGTACATAGCAGTTGATTTAGGCTGTGTTGTCCTTTACATGTTATGCTCAAATGCAAAAATTTGTTCAAACTGCACTTTTTGGTCACATTTAGACAGGTGTATAATACAAGCTCCTAATGGTTACTGATTTCATCTAACTAATCATCAGTCTAATTCAAATTTGATTGACTAATCATTTGCACAAAATATGGAAGTTTTAAATATTGTGAATGCATTTTATTCTTTTCTTATAGAGAGAGAGAGTATATACTGAATAACTATTTTGTACGTTTTTGTTATGTTTGTTATCAATCTAATTAAAATTATATCTTCACTTGGTTCCCCCTTTTTGCTATTGCTTCACGGAGACCATAGCAAAAAGGAGGGAGCTAAGTGAAGATATAATTTTAACTATATATGAAAGTTAAGACAGGAATATGAACAATTTTTTTTAAATAAATGTAATCCACTGTAGAAACAAGAAAACAAATTATATTAATAACATTTATTAAGAAATGAATTCTTAATTTGGTTGAGTTTTCCACATATGTTTTGTGGTTTTTTACTTTATATGTCCATCTATTTAGCTTTTGTTTAAATTGGTAAAATATGTTTGCATGAAATTGAGGATAAAGAGATATTAGATATCCCAATTGTTGGATATATATTTCTATTTTTTTTAATTCAAGGAAAGACATATTATTCAAATTTAGAAATTAGTTTCGAAACATAATTATTTATGGAGCAAGATTAAACCACAGTGTCAACTCAAGAATGGAAAAAAATTGTGGAGAGGGTGCAAAATGAAAATTTTTGATTTATTGATTTATCCTGAAAAATTTAATGCATTAAAATTTATATTAAAAAAAAAGAAAAAAATACTTCTTTGCTGTATAAATAATGTATGAAAAACTGAACAAGTCCATGTTAAAAATTGAAATTGTAATTTATGCATGAAAAACATACTAGTTTTTTACCAAATAATTTTAGTAAATAAATTTCAATTTCAGAAATATTGATACCACCTTTTTAATAATATCGGGATTTTAACTCATTCTTTTGCAGCTGTCAAAAACTTTTTTTTTCATGCAAATGAAATGCACCTGTACAAATTAAGTTTGAATAATTATCTCGTTAATAAAGTTGGAATATAGATAAGATAATTTGTGAGCAAGTTTAAAAAATTACTTTTTTTTACTGCTAATAGCATAATAAAGTAAATAACTCTTTAAAGATTTGTTAACTTCATTGCTTATATTAAATATTTTGTAGATTACTAACACTTCAATTTTATATTGTGTGTGTGAATTAAAGTCTTACTTATTTGATTTTTATTGACAGATGGAAGATGAGTTGTGACACTAGCTGACACTTATTTTGCAACATTGCGTATTACAAACATGTGAGTGACAATGATTCAGGCTAGAGTCCACGGTTATTTAGGCCTAATTGTTTATTATAACATGAAGTCAATTTAAATAATTCCACTTTTGCATTTAGAACGGCATTTGGTGGTCTGAAAGTACCAGACCACTTCCAAAATATATCCAAAATTTGACCACACCTAACTTTTTGAAACCTTAATCTGGAATCATCCCTATCTTCATGGATAAAGTCAAAGAGAATCGAAAACAGGTAATTGCCCTTTTTCACAAGACCGATTACTCAAAATCTATCATATTTCATCAAATGTTTCTATTTTAAACGTTAAATGTTTAAACAAAAATTTAAAAGAACTTTTTTACAATAAGCTTAAAAATTACCACCAAAAGAAGAAAAAAAGGCATAGGAAAAAATTACAAAGAAGTACTTTATTTTATGGGGAACTACATTTACTCTTCTGTGTCTGTAATAATTTTAAAGTATACAATTTAAAAGTCTAATTGTGTTTATCCACTTTGAAAATGACTTTGCCTCCAAACATTGCTGACAATAAGTAACCAATTAAAATTATTAACATGTTACAGATTGTTATAATTCAACCATATAGAAATGAAAAACAAATCATTTTGTGTTCTACACTAAACAGAATTACTTCCAAATTACAAGAATTGACTTTCAGTTTGCTTTGTGAAACCAAATCATTAACAAATCCCTTACACTGAATCCGCTAAACGTGATTTTGTACTGATTGAATCACATAAAAACCGCTTCAAGAAATCAAAGATATGTGATTTGAAAACGATTTATTCATCATTTGTTATTAAACTTTTGTGACTTGGGAAGTAATAGTTGCAAAAAGATTGTTGTTAAACAGATGAAAAAACAATCATTCAAGGATTGAATGATTATAAGGAGCAATATTTCATCTGTACTTAGTATAAAAACTAGTTAAATTATGTCTTATCTGAAAGATGTTAGTTGTGTATTTATACATCCTTTGCCTCCAAAAAATTACTTCTTTATTGAATGAATAATTCATTGTGGCACAAATATATAGTGATTTTATCATGGGTTGGCCCATTATTTGAAATATTTTACCCTTGACATTAGCAAAGGGTAAAATGTGGACACATTAAGAGGCAAATCGTGGTAAAATCAGAACATATTCTTGCCCCAATGCATTATTTTGATACTAAGATGGAGACATTTTTATTAACTTTAATCAACAATGTAACCTTTGAGTTCGAAACCATTTAGGACACAAAGTTGATTGCGACGTCATTAAAAAATGTGAAAGATCTTGCTATAACTTCGCCATAAAAAGTGTTGATTGTTTACATGGTTTAGGACATTGATTAAGAGTCTATACTTGCTTTACCACAGATGTGGACTTAAAAGAGTCATATTAAAATAGTGGTTTTACCCTGCAGGCCAGAAGAATCTAGGTCCAGTTTTCCAGTGGGGATAAATAAACAAAAAATTTCAATAGAAACTAGTATAAATTGTACAAGCTGTGTGCTTAGAATTGCGTTTAGAACCTAAAATATCAGATATAAAAATACAGTAGTCTGGCATCCAAAAATAATAAGCTGATTTAATGTTTAGTTTATGATTGTTCATTTTTCATCATGATGGACGTTTAAAGAAGGCTGGCAATATGATCAATGGAGGAAATGAAATGTCAAAACAAGAGACTGATTTCATTGCTGATATACAATTATATGTAAAATGAAATAACACTATTCTCGATGAAACATTTTTATAACATTTGTAACAAGATTTTTTCAGAGATAATTTAATGGTAACGATGGTAGTCTGTTGGCAATCAGGATTGCATGTTTGAGATAAAAAAACAAAGCAATAATTTTTATTTTTCCCAGTTCAGTCCTCTTTATTATGTATGTATTATAATTTTTCTGTACCTTGAATCACATGCAAATGATTACTAAAACTCTATTTGATGTAAGTATATACATGTTGGTTTTATTTATTACCAAAGAATGAATAAGGAATGTTCTAAATATTGGTTTCTTTTTGTTTTCTTATTCCAGTCATATAAAAGCAAGAATACTTGGAATGTTGCTGAGAAATTTTGATTAGATTAGATACAATGTAGTTCGTTCAATCATTCATTTTCTCTGGATTTGCATGTTTTAGTACACAAATGAAAATGAGATACTTGAAAGTCAATATTATTCATTAGTTAGAGTCTTAATAGATTATATATGAAGAGCACGGAACACTTGAAAGGGTGAAGGACAACTCGGCCCGACTACGGAGACAACTCAGACCTTCTTTTGCATAGCTATATGCAACTCATTAGAAAACAAAACAAACCAAAGCAAATGGAAGAAATATTTTTAATTATAATATTTCATATTCTGTAATCAGTACCACACAGGTTATACAAATAGATAACAGCAATAATAATAATAGTTTTACAGTAAATTACACATTTTTTTTAGATAGTGGCGAAACATAGCATACCGAAATTGCTGTAAAAACCATGCATAATTTTAAAGTTGTATTTAATACGTCGTATATAAAAGTCCTGATAGGTAGAAATATTCATTAACAATTATAAATGTGCCATCGATATAATATGGCTTTACACTTCTAAGGATTTCTAGTTGAGTGTCAGTAAATATAAAATGTCAATTGTTTTTTTTTAATATTTGATTGAGAAGTGACAGCATGAAAATAAGCCACAAACACATTTGTTCACTATATCTCACTTTTATTTACAAAATATTGCAAAAATGTACGGTCCGAGTTGTCTATTTTATTGTCTGAGTTGACTTCTTGTACGGTCCGAGTTGTCTTCATATACGGTCTGGCCAAGTTGTCTTATTACATTCATTGAAAATGTTGAGTATATAAGATGCAATTTAGTGTGTTCAATCATTTATTTTCTCTGGATTTGCATTTTTTAGTAAAAAAATGGAAGTGAAATACTCGAAAGTCATTTTTATTAATTGGTTAAAATTTTCTTGAATTTCCAACTGCAAATTTGGTTATCTTGAATCAAATTACATATATTAGGAGTGAACTAAAATCACAGATTTTATGTACAATTAAATAATTAGATTTTTTCCAAGACCACAGAAGTTGTACGCATGGAAATTTCTAGAAGATCAGAAAATAGCTTCCAATGAATAATGAATACTTTCACCATATACATTAATCCTTTATACAGTTGTGTACCTTAAGGGTATTTATAAGAACAACAAAATGTGTTATTTTTGATTTGTTTCTGTTGTTGTATATAGGAGGTATATTTTTTATTCTTGAAAAATGTTAAATATAAATATATTTTATACATGATTTACTCAGAGAGATATACAGATTTAGTACTAATGGTCAAGTAAAAGTAACGTTTTGGTTCTCATCCCCAGATGGGTAGCTACTGCAGATGTTATAACATTATTATGAAAACATGTTTTTATGGAGTTGCAAGTTGTATCAAAATACTAATGGTTAAGATGAACTAATACTATTATTGTTAGTTTCATTCTTCAACCTCAATTTGTTTCTTGGCTGAAGGCTGAGAATCAAAACAAATTATAGTATGGTTTCACATTTGAAATGGCTGAAAAATTAAATGGTTTTTTATTTACTTAGTTGTTTTAATTGTGTAAGAGCCAATGAAAACCAGGAAAATGGTGCAAGTAGTGTCGTATTTTGCATGCCTTTTCTCTGCCCTTGCTTATGGCAAACATCTGAAAAAGGGATCATGTAGACAAAGTTTTTACCCCTCCTTCTGTCAGTCTGAATACAATACAGATATGGGGTTCTAAACATTAAATTGTTTTACTCATTAGATGGTTTCAAAAAATGTTAATGCATTGTACTGCCATTCAAGACAAAAGATATTTGGTTCAAAAGCCTTAAAGCCTACAGGTATTGCAATAACTTTTTGTCTGTCATCCAGCTGTAAACCTTTTTAATCTTAATTTACTGCCTCTAAAAGCACTGCGCTAGTTAGAACACGGTATATATATGGACGATTGTACAAATCAATAAAATAGTATTTCATGTATTAAGGATTAATAGATGATCCTTAGAAGATTTTCCAAGTATATCGCAAGTCCTCTTTTTAAAATTACTTTCCTGATAATTATGTTCTTTAAATTTAAAACATTCCATAAAGAGTACATATATGTGAATATACAAAAATGTTTTATAATATTCCTTTTAAACAAGAGACCAGAAAGATCGTGCACTGTTCTGGCTTAATTCTTTTATGTCGTGGGTCATGTTAAATATGGTTAACATACTAATCAGAAACCAGTGATTGAAAATTTATTTTCATTCTTGATTGAGTTGAGGCTTCTTGTGCCAATTTCAATCCGTTGAAATCCACCAATCAACAAAAAAAAACAGTGATGTACGTTTGGGTGTCTTGGTAGTAAAGGGTCTTAATGGATTACATATGAAAAGCAAGAATACTTGGAGTGTTTCTTAGAAATGTTGAGTAGATTAGATACAATGTAGGTATCAGTCATTTTCTCTGGATTTGTACTAAAACAAAAATGAAAATGATATATTTGAAAGTTAGTATTTTTCATTAGTTTTACTTTTCCTGAATTTCCAACTGCAACTTTGGTTATCTCGAATCAAACTACAGGCATTAAAAGTGAACCAAAATCATAGATTTTATGTACCATAAAATCATGAGTTTTTTTTACAAAACAATGGAAGTTGTACAGTATGGAAATTTCTAGCAAATGAGAAAATGGGTTCCAAAGAATAATGAATACTTTCACGATATACACTGATTTTTATATAATTGTGTACCTTAATGTTATTTATAAGAACAACTGTGATCAGTTAGAAATTATTGTTTTGTTACATACAACAAAATGTGTTTAATTTGATGTTTTTGTTGTTGTTGTTGTATATAGGAGATATATTTCTATTCTTTAAAAATGTTAGATATAAATTTATTTTATACATGATTTACTCAGAGGGGTATTCGGATTTTGTACTGAAGGTCATGTAAAAGTAATGTTTTGATTCTCATCCCCTGGTGGGTAGCTACTGCATATGTTATAACATTATCATGAAAACGTCTGCTAGGAGTTTCAAGTTGTATCAACATACAAATGGTTAAAGTGAACTAATGCTGTTATTGTGAGTTTCATCAGAAAGAGAAATTAATTTCATTCAAGCTAATTTTTCGGCTGAGGGATGAGAATCACAAAGATTTATAATATGATCTCAATTTTGTAATGGTAAAGCATTAAATGATTTTTATTACCTTAGTTGATTTATTTATGTTTATTCTAATTAAACCAGAAAAATGATGCATTTAGTGTCGTTTTTGCACCAGTTTTTTCTGGTCCTTGCTTATTGAGGAAAGGATCATATAGACCAAGTATTTCCATAGCTCCGTACAGTCGAGTGATGGGTTTTTGAACATTATATTGTTTTACTAATTACATTTTAATTTAAAACATTTAATGCACTGTACTGTCATACAAGAAAAAGATATTTGATTCAAAAACCTTAAGCTTCCAGGAATTGCCATCACTTTTTGTCTGTCATCCATTTGTAAGCATTTACATCTTAATAAACTACTTCTAAAATCACTGTGCTAGTTAGAACCCGATATATATGTGGATGACTGCACAAATCAAGAAAATAGTATTATAGCTTTACTAAGGATAGAAGATGATCCGTTGAAGGTTTTCCAAGTATACCCGCAAGTCCTCCAACAAAAATGACTTTCAAAAATATAGAATATTATGTATTCACTTATTCTAGTAGAAAGACTGCAGATGTTTTATTTAAATATTGATCATATTTTTCTAACGTTTTTGGCAAATATGCATATTAAGCTTATTCCTACTTAAACAATATTGAATTTAGACTGTACCTCTTGCACCTGTAAACAAAACCTCTATTAAAATATACACACTTCATTGTGTACACATTCCATTTTTGCTTGTCTTTTAGATAAATGGTTTTGTTTGTTTGTTTGAGATTTTGTGCCACTTTAAAAAGCTTTTCAGCATCATAAGGCATCCAGTTTTTACAAGAAAGTCATATTACCAGTAAAAAACCTGACAATTGACAGAAAAACTTCGAATTTATTCAAGGATGAGTCCAGCACTAATTATTTGCAAAGTTATTTGATTGCAAAATTTTTGTGTTTGTATTATTGTATGGGTCTGGTCATAAATGTTAAGGCACGGTGTAAAAAATCGTTGAGGTTTTGGACTCGGCATTTTGATCTATATGATTGAATGTTTTAACGTTATATCAATATGGTTCGATGTACCAAAAAAAGGTTTAGATAATTGGACATCCTGGCTACACTCTTTTAGCAGTGATGGTTTTTGTCTCGCCTGCGACTAAAGTCGCTAGAATCGAAACGTATATATGGGTGTTCTGCGGTGGTGGATGAGGCGTTAACACTTGGCATTTTACTTTACAGCGGTCAACCAAATTTGGTCCCGGGGTAGTTTATGATGAGTTCCTGTCATTCGGTCCATTGACCTTCACCTCAATTTTGTGGTCCAGTGACTACGTTAAAGTTGGTAGATTAAGTCAATTCCTAATGAACAATACATTGTAGGATGATAATATTTGGTATACAGGTTGCTGATAAAAGGTGTATGCCCGTCCGTCACCTGTGACCTTAATCTCAATTTCAGGGTCCATTAACTACGTTAAAGTTATTGAATTGATGAGAGATACTCGTCCACCGCCAATATGACGTCATTATAATTGCAACTGATTTTCAGGATCTTTAACAATATTGTCTAAAAACATATATTAAAACTTAGAATAAACATCTCGGTGAATGTAAACTACTTACTTTTTCTTCTGTCCAATTTCTTTGCAATAAAATCACTTTTGTCAAAGCTAGTTTTTGTCGTTTGCATATACCAGTGTCAAACAAAATGTACATTGGTCAAAAAGTGATACAATTTCAGTTTTTTTCTATAAAAAAATGTGTTGTTATAGATGTCAGGAAGATAATTATGAAGAAAAAGATAAATCTGGATTTGTACCGTATAGTCATATTCCAAAGTACCCCCTTGCATTTTCTTATTTGTACAGTGCCGTCGGTGGCAGAGTGGTTAAGGTTAAGGTAAATTGTCTACTATTGATCACGTGTTCTGTCAACGCTAAGGTTGCTGGATCGAATCTAACTGTGGACAGGGTTTACTCAACTCCAATCTTAATTGACAAGGATTGCCAGTGTTTCTACCGAATGTCGGGAGGTTTCTCGAATATTAATTTCGCAACCACCAAGCGAAATTAAGAAAAATTTGAACTAAAAACGAAGGCCAATTTTTAATGAATGACTGATCAATGACGAAGTTTCTAATAGCTTAGTAGTGCTGCTAATGCAAATTTTTATGACCCAAAATGCAACAAAAATTGGTAACAAAAACACGAGACAAATAAAAACCAATCTTTGAGTTGGTGGTCCATTTGTTACTTAATATAAATTTATAACCTGGACTATTTATGCAAAATGACCATCATTTCTTAAAAAAGTTTTTAAAAAATATATTTTTGAATGGCCAAAATAGTTATAAGTTTTCTCTAAACTGATCTTACACAGTAAATGTAAACTCTATATATTACCTTCTGTTTTTAACGAAATACACAAGATGTAACTTATGACCACATACATGTTCTTGGAAGATTAATAATGAAGGTAATAAAAAAATACCGAACACCAAGGAAAGTGTCAAAAAAAGACAATACACAAATCAAAATCCTAGAACAGGCAAACTTTAGAATCCACAACAAAAAAATGTAGCAACTACAGCAATGGTCCTGAATTGGTACAGACATTTCAAAGGAAATAGTGAGTTAAACCAGGTTTAATAACATGCCAAACTTCCCGCTTCCACCACTCTAGTATATGATTTGATTAGTTGTTGAAAATTGATGGGTATCATATACCACTAGTCAATAATAGGTGTATCTAATAATTATCGCAGCACAATCACTGGGTACTGAATTTCCAGTTCTGAAGAATTGACAGCATCAATACACCTATATGTGAAATTTAAGAATCTAGCTTCTGCTATCTTCTTGTCTTTTATAAGACGCTGAAGAAATTCGTTTTAAAAAGAATACAGGAACAAATCGAAATGAGTGTTGCTAAAAAACATATCCTGCAAAAGTCACAAGTATGTTGTCGATCAGAAAATCTAGCATGCTATAAACCTAAGACATAATTTGCCTTTTAGTTCTTTAGAAGAAAAAAATCGTACTGTTGTAACCTAAAACTACATATTTGCAGGCAGATGTGGAAGCGAAGGCTTTATGTATGATTGCTTTAAGACGGGTTTTTAGTTTCTGGTAAGGCAAAGTGGTATAAAGAGTTAAAAAGTCAAATGTTCTGATGGAAAAAATGTTAGCTATAGATCTTGATTTTAAATTGTCTAAAAGTTCTTTAGAATGTTAAGCATTCATATATGGTTAACATAACTACGCAATGTTGTTAGAAGACATGTTAATGTCTGCAAGAGGGAAGTGAGACACCTCATAACATCCTCGTGTTTAAATACGGATTTCGGTCGATCTTTAATGCAATGTCTAAGATTCTTAATGCAAAGTTGTACCAAAGACCTTATTGTTCCTACCTAGTTAGACAGTGTATCTAGTTCTGTGTCTTGCTACCTTTTCTCTCTTCATTAATTCTCTGGCATAATCTTCGACTGCATCCACAATAGTTTTGAAATTTTCATTCAAGTCTACTGGTTGAAGTTCTCTGAATTTTGGACCACGAAAAATAATGTTTCTGAGATTCTTGTGTTAGTCAATGATGTATAGATCACCAGTAATAAGATGACCAGAAGAATTGTATTTAAAATGAGACTGAAAACAAGTGGATTCGGTAGATGGCTTCAGGTGCGTTTCAATGTCTAAGTCCTGCAATGCTTGTTTATAATTGAAGATTTCACGGGCAATGTTGTTAGTATATTTTTAAGACACGATTTGATAGATTTACTTTTAAAATATGGAAGGATCTAGTATTTTACTTCTTTTCTATAGAGACTATTGCTGATCTTAATTGCTTTATTTCTGAATTTCATGGGAAAATTTTTTCTATTCTTATGGGGGCCTCGGTGGCCGAGTGGTCAAGGTAGTTCGTTTACTATTGATCACGTGGTCTGTCAACACTGAGATTGCGGGTTCGATTCTCACTGCAGGCAGGGTGTTCTCGACTCCGATCTTAATTGACAAGGATTGCCAGTTTTCCTACCGCAGGTCGGGGGTTCTCTCCGGGTACTCCGGCTTCCTCCCCCAATAAAAACTGGACGCCATGAAATAGCTGAAAAATTGCTGAAAGTGGCGTTAAAACACCATTCAAACAAAAAAAACAAAAAAAAATCTATTCTTATGTAGAAGAGGCTCTGTCCGCACAGATTTGAAAAGACGGAGAGAAGCTTTGTCGGAAATCATGCTTGTCAATCTATATTTAGATACAAGTATATCTTATCCTCCAACTGCGCGTGCATAATCCCCAAGAAGTTTTAAACAGGTGACAGGCGTAGAGACATGAGTGGTACGGATGTATTATAAACCCAGCGGTTGTTTACGATGAGAAAGGTCATTATACATATCGGAGGAAGAGTTCACACTCTAAATTTGCTTTGATGGTAGGACATTTTTATATTTGTATGACCATGGCTTCTTTTGTATCTTGAATTGGGGCACAACGAATCATTACATTCACTTCATTGCATGCTGGACTGGATAAATTACCGAAACATTTTGATGTAAGCGTAGCAGCCATTAGGCATTGCCGTACCTAGTTCTTTGATAAAAAAATCTTCTCTAAGTTTGGGGAACGGTGTGCTGAGCGGGACTATAACTATGATGATAAATTGTTTCTAAGATGCGTTCTTTCGTGTACAAACACTGATCATGGTCTAGCTAATTAAGGTGATTGAAACGAACCCTATATTGAGGATCTCTTGTTATATCGATGTTTGTTCATTCTGTTCCTCAAACTTTGTAGGATTTTGCCTACATACAAAACTACTCAAAGCAACCTTTCCAGTCCTGGTTGCAACAGTGTGAATCTGATGTGCCTTTTTAATCACAAATCACAGGAGACAACGTAGTCATGGTCATCATCTCTATTCATCACCTCTGTTAAATGATGAATCTATAAATGGCTTACTACCATTTGTTCAAAAACCACTGACTTCAAAATAATCACACTATATTGTACTCTATTCCTCTAAAAAAACCTACATTCTCTTTATAAGGCATGTCTCCAGTCATTTGCAACAGGCACTTCGTCCAATCTGTATAGATTAGTAGCTGTTATTTTAGACATTGGAAACCGGTCAACACATACAAAGATGAAGAATAACCTCGTTCCTTTCTTTCTTTACTTTTTGCTAACAAAGGGATGGATGCTATCAATCTTCGTAATATCTTGCATCACAAATCTGTTACTTCCAAAATTCTACCATTCCTTCCAAAACAAATTCTTTGCTATTATATCTTATACCTCTACCACCCACATTGCACCCAGAATCTTTAATTAAAAACGTGTATTGCAGGATCTTTTGATCAAAGACTTCAAAACCAAACCCCCAACTGCTCTTGTTACAAATCGCTATTCATATATAGGCTTTCAGGTCACGTGAAAACTAGAGATCTGAATAATATTTTGTCCAAAGCACCTAGATACCGTGAACTTAAATCAATCAACTGCAGCTATAACTTTAAATTATTGATGGATTGAATAGAGGACTATGCCAGAAAATGGGCTAGGCAAGAAGTACAGGAGGTTATTACCTTGTCAGGGTGCCAGCAGATAAGGCACCTTACAACAGTATTGTTATCTCAAAACAATTATATAGAGTGTTTAAGAAAGAAGTTAGGCATAGACAATTTACTTGGAAGAACTACTTCACATTTACTACGCTTTCAAAAAAGAAGATTCTTGAAAATCACAAATCGGTTTTGGCCTCGTTTGGTCTCAAAATCAGAGTCGAAGATTGTGATCTCTTCTTCTTGTATTTGATACCAGAACTTCACAAAAAATCATTCAAACAGCATTTCATAGCTAGATCGTTTAAGTGTATTTTAAATATTGTTTAGGTTTGAGCGCCAATGTTGAGTCTTGATGAGATGAAACGCGCGTCTGGCAAAGTAAATTCTATTAACTTTGGTATCTTTGATGACATTTTATGTACCACCAAAACACTTTCGCAACTCCTGGCTAATTTAACAGCAATAAAACAGGGACTAATAATAATAACCAATAATAAAGTGATACTTTCTACTCCAAGAGTGGTATAACTGAAATGTGGATATTAAAAAATTACACATCTTGAGGTCTGGATCTCTTTCCGAATGTAACAGTATTAAAGCATTTAATTTCGCGACACTACACGTCAACCCCTCATATGCTGCTTAAAACCAGGCTTAAAGATCTTATTACACGTTACTTTTTCAAGAAAAACGGAAGAGACGATATAAATCCCTGGTAATTAGCAATGACAGAACTTGTTTCGTCATCAATAATTCTAAATCAAATGATAAATATATTAAAGACCAAATCTGTTAAATGTTAGATTTTTTTTTATTGCAAGCATATTTGTCATGTTTGGAGGACAGACTTAAGTAGGTAGTAATTGTGCTTTTCTCTTCGCCGATCTGTTATTGTACTCTTTTTAGGCCGTGTTCCTAGAAGGCATGCTGAAGAAGAAAGAAAAGACAATGGCCCAGACCGTTAATTTCACATTCCGCTATATTTGATGATGCTTTGTCCCTCAACAATGCTAAACTTCGTGACTATTTGCATTTAATTTACCATACCAAGCTTGAAATTAAAGACTCCACCAATACACTAAGTTCAGCCTCTTACTTAGACCTACTTCTAGAAATAGACTCAAGAAAACTACAAACTAGACTCTACGATAACCTTCAACTTTACAATGGTTAACTTCCCGTTCATCGACAGCAACATTCCAGGCGCTTCAGCGTATGGTGTGTACATTTCACAACTTATACGTTATTCTAGATCCTGCAAATCGGTATTATGATTTTATAGACCGATCACTGCTACTATACTACTTAAACAAGGTTGTTTTGTTCCTAGGTTGATATTATTTCTAGAAATTCTATGGTTGTCACCATGATTAATTTCTCGTTATGGGAAATCAATCTCTCAAATACGATCGGACATTTTCGCTGAGCCATAGGTAGTGTTTCCTATTTCTTGATTTGACTTTTTCCAAGACACGACAATGAGTTATTAGAGGCAGGCACTGCTAACTCGACCAGTGCACCCGATTGCACACATGGTTTTTATTGGGTTCGAGTTTCTCTTTTTCTGTTTTTGTGTTTGGGGTTTTTTTTGACGCGCTGTATATGGTTGTTTATATCCGGATTTGTATGTGTCCTTTGACTTTTGGCTTTGTATTGTTGGGTCGGTTTTCTTTGTTATTTTTCTTTAAAATTTCGTTATTCATAATAAATAAAGGAAATAACAAAATACCAAACACCAAGGAAACTGTCAAAAAAGACAATCCAAAAATCAGTCATAGAAACTGGCCAACTCTAAAACCAACAACCAAAAATGTAGCAACTACAGCAATTGTCCTTAGTAACAGGTGTAGTCAATTATCATCGCAGCACAATTCAAAAACTGTGGAAACTATCTGCAATCATTTTTGCAAAAGAGATATTTTCAACAAGGAAATGGTATCTTTAGTAAAACTAAATAAAAGCGCGGACTTGTCTGCAGGGACAACAGCATATTTATCATGAAGGGAAGTTGAGCACCTCATAGCATCCTCGTCTTACAATTCGGATTTATGTCGATAATGAATAAAGTGTCTAAAATTTTTAATGCAACTTTATATCAAAGTCCTTATTCTTCTTACGCAGTTAGACAGTGCATCTAGTTCTGAGTCGTGTACCCTATCTTTCTTAATCCACTCTCTGGCATAGTCTACAACTGCATCCATAATAGTTTTGAAAATTTGAATTATAGTATACTGGTTGATGTTCAGAAACTATTGCTACTGTCTAGTTATTCAAAAATTATAGAATTTTACCTTAAACAAACATAACCATTATTTTTTATTATTCCCAGTTCAATCCACTTTATTATTGAACTATTGCTATTGTCTGGTTATTACAATTTTTATGTATTTTTAATTATATGCCAAATATTACTAAAAATCTCTACTGTATATAAGTATGTAAGTTGCTTTATTATTAAAATCGTAGTAGGTAATGTTGTTAATGTATTGCCTTTTGTTGTTATCTGTTATATATCTTAGTTCAGTCTAATATATCGAAATACCAGTAATTTATTTGTTTAAGCATTTTATTGGGAATAGTTTTGTTTTTTCTGGGAGAAAAATTCAAAAATAATTAATTTACGAAAGTTGGAAAAAATAATTACTTTCAAAGACATGTGTTTGGCGGACATTCATGTTTTGCTGATCTTCCATTGTGTATGCTGTCAAGTTTAATTTACAATAACAGAAAAATCGTTTTTGTTTAAAATACATATAAAAGGGCGTAACACAAATACAATGAAGATTACATTTTTTAATTCGTAAACAATGGTAAGATTTTCATGAAATTAAAGCATGAAGATTGATAAAAAGTTTAAAAAAATCTATTGACTCTGTTTTCAAACTATCATCTGGTAACCACAAACTGTTAAAAAAAACTTGAATTGGCCCAAGTCGAAAACTACAAATTGGATTGTGCTAAACATTGAACTTGATCTTCATTTTATGGTATTTAATAACTGCGCAAAGTTTAAATAAAATCGATTGATGCGTTTTCAAGTTATCATCTTGAAACCACAGAGGTTCGGAAAGACGGACGCCTAGACGGACGGACGGATGAAAGGATACTAATATCCATACAGAGGGTATCACATAATACCCCGCCACTTTGGTTACAAGAAAAAAGACTCGTCCGCGCGTTATCTTTTTGACAGTTTCCTTGGTGTTTGGTATTTTATTATTACCTTCATTTTTCGATTTTCTTTAATTTCTAACTGGAAATTTTGTCATCTCGATTCAAATAGTTAAGTCTAGGAATATGAAAAAAAATGAATTCCCACCATTTTTCTTCTTCCTCCGTCAGTCCAGAAATGAGGTTTCGATGATTAAATTGTTCTGCTCATAAGATGCGTAATAACATAATGCACTGTGACATTATATGAGACAAAAGATATTTGGGTTAAAAATCCTTTTAGCCGTCCACACTGCAAGTCAGGCTATTGGTATTGACATCACTTTCTGTCTATTGTCTAAAACATTTCACATGTTAACTCACTACCTCTAAAATCACTTGGCCAGTGAAAATATGGATAACTGCACAAATCAAGAAAACAATACTTTAGCTATTTGTACAGTGAGTGGAAGATCATTGGAAGGACCCCTTCTTATACTGACCGCATAACAGAACCACAAAAATGACTATAAAGAATATATACGTTGGAGTGTTTTGGTAGCAAAGGAAATACAAAAGAGTAAGAATACTTGGAATGTTGCTCAGAAATGTTAAGTAGATTAAATACAATGAATTGTGTTCAATAAATCATTTTCTTTGTGGATTTGTATGTTTTAGTAAAAAGAAGACAATGAGATAATTTAAAGTCATCATCATTAATAAATTATCAATATTCTTGAATTTTAAACTGAAAACCGGTCGTCTCGAATCAAATTATTAAAAGTAAAAAAACTTCATGTCTTATTAATAAGAAAATTTCAACAAAACCATGGAATATGTAAAATTTGAAAATTTCTTAGAGAGTGAGAAACTTGGTACCAATAAACAATGAATACTTTAACAATATACGTCGTGTGCCTTGGCCAATTTTATATGAAAAATTGTGATCAGTTTGAAATTATTGTTTTGTTTCATACTATTCAGTGTTTTAAATTGCTTTGTTTTGTTGTTGTTTGCAGGAGATGTATTTTTACTCTTGACAAACTTCAGATATAAATATGTTGTATATATGATTAACATAAGATGTTCTGATTTAGTATTGAAGATCATATAAAATTCACGTTTCGAATCTCATCCCCTTGTAGTTAGCTACTGCAAATGTTATAACGTTATCTTGATTTCTAGGTAACTATAGCGATGTAGTAAGTTGCATGAAAATACCCATGGTTAAGATGAACTCATACTTTTGTTGTGAGTTTAACTTCCGTTAATATTTTTGGCTGGAGTATGAGCTCAGGATCGAAAAAAAATTTTCATGTATTATGGCGTCACATTTGGAATGGTCGTAGCTAACCTATTAAATGGTTTTGAGATACTTAGCCGATTTATTTATGTTTCAAAAAATAAACCGGAAGCATGGTCCATCTTGTGTCATTTTTGCAGTATTTTATTCTGGCCCTCGCTTATGGTAACATTTAATGAATTCCACATTAAAAGGCAATAACTCTTATAAGAGGAAATTAGGACTAAGTTATGATTTGTAGGCCAAAAAGAACAAATATTTCAAGAAATATTGTTATTAATGGGCAATAACTCCTATAAGAAGTCATTGGACAATTATCAACAAAATTATTTGTAGCCTTGTCCTTCTGAATATTTCTGCAATTTACAGTTTACTCTAGGTATAACGGTTGTTTAATTTCTACGGCAAAACTGGTATTTTTGTCTAAAATCTTCACCGATGGGCAATACTTTCTATATGAAGTCCGCTTACAATTTCCGTTTGATAAAGTCAATTGTAGGACTTCTATTAATGCAATTTACAGTTTCTATCTAGCCGTTACAGGACTTAAACTGAACATTTCCAAAACAATTGTCATATAATTAGTGTTCCGACAATTTTGGACCAGTTATGTGCTTTGTAAGCATTAATTATTTTACTGATCATTTAAGCAATTTACACTGTCAATCTAGCACTTATAGTTTTCAAGTCATAATAAAACAAACCTTTGAAGTTTTGTCAACAATCGTAATTAAAGGGCAGCTACTCCTACAGTAAGTTATTACACAACTTCGGAATAATAGAAACTTTAGTAGAGCTTAATGTTCTGATCAATTTTAGGTAGTGGTTATCTGTGGCTATGATGAGTTTTGAGAAATTAACCATAAACGTGTTTTGACACATATTTTCTATTTTTAGAAACACTCTGGGTACAAATTTAAAACTAGATTCTCAAACGATGAGAAAAAGGCCAAGAGGTTTTAGAATGGAGATTTTAAAAAAAATGGCAACAGTCGACATCCGACGGACGAGATACGACGGACGACAAGTAATAGCAAAATTTCACGTCGACCTTTAGTCCATGTTAGCTAAAACTAAAAGTCGAGTAATTTTACATTTCCTAAAATTTTTCCAGAAGTACAGGTTGTTGTTAACAAATAAAGTTTAATATTGATTTTTATTACTCACTTTTGTTTCAAATAACGTCGTGATTTAACACAAGTGTAAAAAGCACATGGTAGGCAATAAAACAGGAGCTTTAACACAGTAGGAATAATTTGCCTTCGACGATCGAAAGTACGTATAAATGCCCATATAAATGGTTTGATCTTGTATATACTAGAATCAATCTTTAAAATGATAGTTGATACGGGAAGCTTGAATTGTAAATAAATAATGATTGTTTTTTAAACGATGAAAGTGGAACATATCAATATGGTAACATGCATGGGCGGAGTGATCAAACTTTGTCATAGTGTTAGGTAAAACGTTTATTAACACAATTTCGTGATACTACTATAATAATTTTAAAATGCAGTGCAAGAAATTGTGTTAATGCAGTGTGCATTTTAGAACTTTTAAACTAGTTTTTACTTCGTATTTTCAATAAGTGTTCATTTATACGTTAAAACAGATGCCAAGTTAGCGTTAAACAAGTCAAACGTCTAAATAACATATGGTATATCAATAAACATACCCAGGAAGTTAAATTAGATTTTAATACAAATGTATTACAAATACTTATAAAGTGGCCATTTATCTTTCACTTTAGCTTCTTTCCAAGCCATTTAATGTTTAAATCTGTATCTCAGTTGTACGATAACATGCTAATCTGAAAATGCAAGTACAGGTTGAAATCAAAATAATGTGTCGAGTCATTTTACATGTGAAATTGTGGACGTCTATCCCAGTGTGATAAAACAACCAAACAAGTTCAAACATGTGTGCTGATTTAGTTTAAAACATAATTATTTTTCCCTTAGTTTATTAGATTAATCAGATGTTTGCTTAACGCCCAGTCCAATGTATTTGAGCTATATTCAAGAGAAACATTTTACAAACAATAAATACACATAAATATAGGATGACAAATGACAAGAAAATTTTGAATGCAACTGTAAAAGTATGAAGTTTGGGTAAGGAAAATCTAGCTATGTGTAGCGGCTTCTATGAGCCATCTATACATCGAGATAGTCATTAACGTTACTTACTTAAACGTAAGGAAGTATTTTGTATTGTGATAACTTACTTATATTTAAAAATCTCTAAGAAATGGACTGTTCTATTTTTCAAAAAGCCATTTATGTGAATATCTATATCTGTTTATCTGAAGCACATCTTCTAAACAGTTTTAAAAATCCATTTTGAGTCTCTTATTTTTGGAGAGTATAGATGTACTACACCGTATATACGAGAAGAACATGTGTCTCATCACGAACGTTTAAACTAACAAATTATCAAAACAAACAATCTTTTTAAATGACATTTCATTCTTCAATCGTTCCAAGAATGATTCCAAGACTTCTTGATTAAAAAAATGACAACTGGTGTGAAGTCGGTAAATGATCTATTACAAGATTTCAAAAGGCTGCTAAAAATAGAGTTATATTTGACAAAGATAAGGTGTTTAAAATTAAAGTAAATATTATATTGTACACATTGTTCATGTCGTGCATTCTTTTACTCTTTCCAAAACTTTCATAAATATTGGAAAAGTTAGAGCTTGAAATGTTAGGAAAATTAGTAAACAAGTACATATTTGTAGAATTGCAGAAATTCAAATCTAGCAATGCCTCACTTATTTGGATTGATTGTCGGTAACAAAATTTAGACAAATAGCAAGACAACTGTTATATTCTACATGTATATTGCTACCAGCTACAATAATGTAGCTACATTGTTAACTGTTTTAGATTTCGCTACGCGTAAGCAGCAACATTTCACATCATGTTTAATGTGTCATGTTGAGGTTAAAATAAAAATACTTCAAATAAATGTACTGATTGTTTTTTTTAGCAATTCTGAAGATGTTTTTAATTCTACCGTTGATGGTCCCTATTACCGTGTGGAGTACAGAACTTATAGTCGTCAGGGAATGTCCTTCAAAACCACATTGGAATTCTACAGGTAGACAAGTTTGCGGCAACGGATCTGAATATCTTTTCCATTGTACGTTTACAAGAAATTGTACACTAGCACAGGCGTGCCTTTCGCCACAAACCGGTTTTGTTGGTGAAGGAATATTTTTGCTGGATAAAGACGAAAATGGGAATGCAATATTCTTTCAGATGAAAATGGGTATAGACGGCAATCCTACCAATTCTCCATTTTACTGGATGGTAACCGGTTCAGTTTACTGTCAATTGCAGCCACAATCAAGTACAAGTACTGTGTTTCCTACTACGACAGTTTCAGAATGCCCGCCTACATGGATGATCATAGGAATAATTTTCATATTTTTAACCGTAGTTTCTTCTGCAATATGCTTGTATTTATTAAAAAATTGTTGTAAACAAAATGATGACCATAGAGGTACATCTATGGCAGTCCCTCAAAAAGAATGAGTTGAGAATTCGATCCATTCTGTTGCTGATATAAACAAGCAGAGATGTTCGATTTAAATGTTTAGGTTCATCTATATGGAATTTTTATTGTAGTTTGTGTATGGTGTATAAGATTATTCACACGTGCTATTACAGTCATTGGAACTGAGGATGGGATAGGCTCGTTATTTTGTCAAGTTTTTGTTTCATTTTTGTATTATCTGTTTGCTGTCTAAAATCATTTAAATGTTGATTTAATGACAATGAATATTAATTGATTATTTGACGTCATTTGATTTTTGACAGAGGTTATGAAAATCACACAGAATACTTATAATATATAATGATATCTATGCAATAGTAACTGAAAAGCGAACATGCGCCAAAAGTATCTTACTTTGACCTAACCGTTTTGTTTAATATTTCAAGATGACCACTGAAAAAATATATCAGAACATAAAAAAATTGTTTCATACTTTAAAAATTAAAAGGATAATTCAATGTTGTTTCCAGAGTCAATTTCCCATTTCATTCAATTTTGACCAATAATTATTCAACTTAGTTGCCTATGTTCTTAAGTATAAGATTATCATTTTCTTCAAATAGAGGTTTAAGACCACCATTATTTTTCATCCGTTTGGCTATATAAAATATAATTATTTTGACATTTTTGTAAACAATGTCCCTTCATGTCAAATTGTCCAGTACATATATGCACCAAGAAATCTTCTATAACGCTAGACTGTTCCGAATAAATACTTAATAATTCCACTAGAAAAAAAAGTGCATGCCCAAAATTACTCTCTACATTTTTGTTCAGGATCCTCGCGTTTCTTTAAATATTCAACTTTCATAAAGTATTTATTTTTCTGATTTCATGTATGGTAGAATTTCCACAAGTCCCTATGAATGTAGATACATCTTTAATATCAACATTTCTTATACTATCCACTTGATAGAATAGAAGATTATTGAAAAAACTTTACTTCAGACGACGGACGCCAAGTGACGGCAAAAACCTCACATGGACATTTGGTCCAGGTTTGCTAAAAGCAAACGTTGAGTATTTTTTTATTTCTTGCAAATTTGTTAATAAGTACAGGTTTTTAACAAATAAAGTTTAATATTGATTTTTTTTACACTTTTTCTCCAAATCACGTGATGTTACGGAAGAGTAAAACGCGCATTGAAAGTATTAAAAAGGGAGCTTAAACAGAGTTGGAATAAGTTGCCTCGAATATCAACAGGTATGTATAAATGCCCAAATAAAGGGTTTGATCTTGTATATACTAGAAGCAATCTTAAAAATGATAGTTGATTTTGAAAGCTTAAACTGTCCAAAAAGTGTTCATTTATTCTACTTTACCTTGTTTTCCAGCGATTTAATGTTTAAAGCTGTGGCAAAGATAAATATTTCCCCTTGTATGCTAATCTAAAAATGCAGATACAGGTAAAAAAAATAATATGTCACATGTCAAACTGTGGACTGCTATTACAGTGTGCTAAAATCATACAAGTTCAACCATGTGAGCTGATTTGGTATAAAAACATACGTATTGTTCCATTAGAATTAATAGATAATTAACACCCAGTCAGATGTATTTGGGTTATATTCAAGAGAACAAGTTGACACAGGATAAATAAACATAAAAATAGGATGACAAACAACAAGAAAATCAATTATAAAAGTATGGAGTTTGGGTATAGAAAATTTAGCCATGTGTAGCGTCTTCCATTAGCCAAATTACCGGATTTGAATCCGATTGAACACTTGGCATCAGCTGGATAAACAGATAAACATGTGCGGAAGCGTCAAACTCCAAATCAGACTCTTGATCAGCTCAGTCAAGTGTTCCAACATCCAGGAATGGCAAAAAATCCCAAGTGATTACGTAAGAACATTGACAAGAAGATGCATAGTAGTGTTGGCAGCTCGAAGTGGTCATACACACTACTAACTTAAACGTGACTGGAAGTAATTTTAACTGTGATGTACTGAATTTTATTCACCAATCTCTAAGAAATGGACTTAAATATTTTTTCAATTAAAACAATTTAGTGATTATCTATCTATATTTGTTTATTTAAAACGCATGTACTAAAAACTTTTAAAAATCCGTTATGCGTATCTTTTTCGGAGAGTATAGCTATAGTTCATATGTGAGTTCATACTATACACCAGAAGAACATGTGCCCAATCACTAACGTTTAAACTAACAAGTTACAAAAACTAACAATCTTTGTTAAGGACAATTCATACTTCATTCGTTCCAAGAATGATCCAAGATTTATTGTTTAAAATGAAAATTGTTGTGCAATCGGTAAAAATATCAGTTGATCATCTTTTACACTCATTTAACAGAAATCGACCCATTATTTATAGTACTTGTTTGATCTATATCACTGTTAAACGCTGCCACAATACAGAAACACTGGATTGAAAAATATTCAAAAGATTTTTCATCTTCACCACATATTGTATAAAATGACTGACTCTAATTACTTGCACATCTTTTCGTATACATGCATTGCAGTGAATTTTAGACCTAGTTTTAAGTGGAACCATAATAAATGGAAGAGAAATGATCGTCTGTTTTTTACTTGAGTTTTGATGTTTAAGAAGCTGAGCACTGGTTAAAAGTGCATAGACAAATAATCCTGACAGAGAATTGTTTTATAAAACTCGCAATCGATTAATCACACCTAGATAACCAACCAACGATTTGTGACTTTTATTACGATCATTATAACATCACTTATAATGTTTGTTTGTTTAAATGATGTTTCACGTCATTTCAGCAACTTTTCAGCTATATCAAAGCGTCCAGTTTTTATTAGGGTATGAAGCCGGAGTACACGGAGAAAACCAAGACCTCCACTAATAATGACTATTTGTTGTTAAAATAATTCCCAACGATTTCTACATGAAAATGATTAAATGCAGTTAAGCTTGAAAACTTATTAAATGCAGTTGATATAGCTTAATTTTGTTTAAATATGTTAGTCTTACTACTAATGTTACCTATGGTTCTTTTCATATCACATCCCATAACAAATACGAGACAGCCATATCAACTCGAGAGCTTGCTCGATATGGGTTAAGGGGTTGTTATGGGTCGTTATGTGAACAGACCTTTATCATCCATATCATACTATATTCTATACTCGTATAGAAATCTTTATTTTTTATTCGCTTAGACGCCGTCACGTGACATGTGATATTTCGCTGGGTCAACCGGTAACCGTTGGGTCACATGGTACGGTCACCCTCGCGTGAGATTTTGCGAGATGTTTGGATAAATGTACATGTACGTAATAAAACATTCAAACAAAACAGTAGTATATGTTAACATGTTTCTGTCTAAATTGTATGGGCTGGATTTTTTCCTGTGGAAAAAGGGTTAAAATGTCCAAAATATGTTGCAAATATTTAATTGTTTTCATTTAAATATTCGATATAATATAACAGTTATCACCCTAGATGATATGTGACCCGGCATTTCTTTCCCCTCGACAAGTAAGGTCACCCTCGGGGCAAGCCCCGGGTGACCTTACCTTCTCGAGGAAAGAAATCACCGGGTCACACACCAACTAACGTAGATCGACATTAAGTCGTCACATTTCGCCTTATTTTTGTTTTTAACACATGTCAACAACTTTATGCACGGTGCGCTTTTCAATAATAAGGAAGACAATTTATTTAGCTTTGTAACTATCCTTATTTCTGGGACCTTGGTGTTTTTCACTTAAAATTAATAGAGAAAGAAGTACCGAAGGTAAGGCATGACGACCTGAAGACTGGATCATCATTATGTCGTCATGTAACAACACATTACGTCGTTATATTCATATTTTCCCGTCATGAAGTCGTCATTTTTTTAGGTTTTCAAAAAAAGGACTAACACAAAATTGTATGGGTCTTTACTAATCGTTTGCAGTAATTAACATGACAACAAAAGACGTTTTTCCTAAACCCACTTGTTTGGCAAAATAAAACAAAACATTAATGTTACTCAATTTACAAAATTGTCACCGATACATAGGAATATTTTTTGCCAATGTTTTAATAGGGTCTACATCAGCACCATCGTCAACCTTGAAGATGACTTCGCTTGGCTGTTGTGGTCCAATCTTCCGACTTTTAACAACACTTTCTTCTAATGGTTTTTACACATATTTTGACTTTGCAAGATTCAATCGCATGACCTCGGAAATGGCTGCACTACTTTCCCGTTTGAGATTTCCGCATTTTCGAAAACCATCAAATACAGCGACTGCATTAGAATCATATTTGTTGAAGGGTTCTAATTCTATCTTGTACGTTGCGCCAACCGAGAGCTCTCGTCTACCATAATGGTGCATACCAACAACTACAGCAGGACGAATAGTTTCATATTTCTGAAAAAACAACAATAAACACATGTAATTAGCAATTGTAACGGTAGAGCATGAAATAACGAGATGTCACCACCGGGGATCAAACCCGGGATCTCAGTATTGCCAGCCAGCCCTCTAACCAAGTAAGCTAAAGAAGTACTCCGTTAGCTCAGTCGAATTTGACTGGCTATATACCTACTATCTGCTACAACGCAGATAGGCCTCCTGTTACACTCTTCCCCCCTTACGAAGAAACATCATACTCATGATGACTCACAACAAACCGACAAATCCTCCATGTGGGTTTTTCAGTTGGGCGCCAAATGTAACGGTAGAGCATGAAATAACGAGATGTCACCACCAGGGATCGAACCCGGGATCTCAGTATTGCCAGCCAGCCCTCTAACCAAGTGAGCTAAAGAAGTACTCCGTTAGCTCAGTCGATTTTGACTGGCTAAAAACCTAATATCTGCTACAACGCAGATAGGCCTCCTGTTACACAATAATAAACATCAATGTTTTTGAATGCATTAATAGCATATTGGACATATTTCTGTGCAGAATGCTATCGGTAAGCATTGGGAATGAAAAAGACGAGAACACATGCAACACATACAAGGAACATCGGCCTCTGTCACGTGTTGTTTGCAAACAAGACATGAGCTTAAATGATTGTCAGTCTTTTTCTTTTTCAGTTGTTTTTCATTTTTACTCATTTTATTCTTGAGTTGATTTAATTCTCTCTGTTTTTTCTTTAATTCTTGAAGACATTTTCTGTTTTTTAAAGCTATGTTTTTCTCGATTTTCTTCTTCTCTTTGCTCTCTTTTCTTATCATTTTATTCTTTTCGTCTTCTCGCTTTTTTAGTTCCTTGGTAGTCAACTCATCATGTACTTCTTTTGTGGTTAATACTCTAGCTTTTCCTTCGCTTCTTCGTTTCGTTCTTTCTTTTGTTTCGTGTGTTTCTGGTACAAGCAGAATTGACGCAAGATCATCTGGAATTAATCCTGCTTGCACTAATGGATGAGCTCTGTACTAGTGACATTTGATGTTTGTTTCTCTGTAGCTATACTAAATGCATTGTCCTGCTGTGCTGCTTGTTTAAGTTGTTTCCAAGTTTGAAAAACAGGGCCATGTGCGAGTACGTTATTGCAGTCAAACGCGTCTTCGTATCGGCGTTTTTTTCTCGGGGTCAAAGCTGACTCTATGGCTGACAATGCAAGTTCTGTGGGCACGCAGTTAATTCGGAACTGTTTGTGGAAGGCATAGGGTCTACCCCCGTGGTTACAATTGCGGATAATATGCCATCTTTTCCCACGGCTAAGTCCATAATTGGAGTGCCTTTAGCTTCCAATGCAGAAGTATCTAAGATCATTTCCATTATGTCAGTTTGTTCATCTGTGTGTGACACCGATTCATTTTTGTCATCATTAATCGACAAGTCTAAGTCATTTTGGTTAACGTCTTTAGTACCTCTCAAAAGTAAAGATTTGTCAATAGCATTCGGATCAAATGGATACACACCACATTTGCGAAACCCTTGTGTGATAGCAGACATAGTAAAACTGCGCTGAAATATTATTTTAAAAATTGAAATAGCATTTCTCTAAGAAACCCATAGATTCGATTTTAACATTTTAGCATGACTCATTTGTTTGGCTGATTCGGCTTTCATTGTCTTATAAATTGCAACATCAATTCATGCAATATCATAGGCTGCAGTGCATGCCCAGCTGCGTTGACACAGCAGTGCACATATATGCTCATTTGTCGCTACATTAATTGTGTGTGCATGTTTGAAACGTTTTGGAACTACGACACGCAGTCCTGAAAATTTGTTAAGACATAACCCAGCCTCGTCGCAATTGTAAATTCGATCAGGTTTATTCATAATGTCATTTGATTCCAAGAGGGATTTTAAGAGTTTAAAATAATCTTTCATAACATTAATGTTGCCCATAGCTGCACGTCCACGGTCAAGCAAATCTGGTCTTCTTAAAGAAATTTCCGGTTGTCGAGCTTTAAATCCTCTCCACCATCTCTCGGACGGTCCACTGTCAGTAAATAGGTTTGCCTTTTCCTTTTCTTTTGCGATGCACCAGGGAAAACCCCGCTGAACCATATAAGAAATGTAGTTTAAAAGAGCTTGCTCCTCGTCTTTACTCAGAATTGTGGACGCCCCCATTCAAGCATCAATCTGTCTAACAACGACATCCGCGGAACGTTGTACATTTTGCTTGCTTTAGACACGGACATAACACCTGCTTTGGCAGCATTGTACGCTTTTCTCATGTCATCTTGGTTCCACTGGCACAGCTTCTTTGGTCTTTTATTGTCCATATTGTCTGAAATCGAAAAAACTGCGGCCTGTATTCGACGGATGAATTTACGAGTTTACTTAATCTGAAATCCGATGTTAAATTTTGTTACCTTCAAAAGTGTTACTGGTTATCTATGATGTTAGCTTTCTATTATAAGTTAGTTAACGCTTTATTTTCTCATTTTGCAGGAGCCAGTGTTTTATACATCATCTGCAAACATACCAACATTAAGCCGTCATTTACGAATTTTGCACACCTTAAGTCGTCACCTTCAGTCTTAAGAAAACAGCTACTTCTGCAGACAATGAAATTTAAAGAGAGACAACTCATTAGCTTACAGAGGGATTTAGTCACCACCTTAATCCGACACATTTACCTCCCTTTGATTATATTACCGGAAAAACTACCGTCGCCAGTAATGCATCGAAAATGAAAATTGCGTCGACAGACACCTTCAAAAACATGTTTTATAGGAGTCTTTTATTCCTGTTTCTCATTCCCCACTATATACATTATACATGATAAAAGATTTATATTGGAATAAAGTCAACTTACCACTTGCAAAATTAACCACGTGTCAACGTCAAATGGCCGCAACAAGAAAGAGAATATCGCGAGAAGTGGAACTGACGACGTAACGTCGGTGACGACTTAATGTCGATTTACGCTAGGGTGATAATTGTATACTGTCATATTGTAAAACCATTTTAAATACATAATAAAATTCTTAGGTTGATATAGGTGTTTATTACATGAATGGAATTTTGCGTGTTTTTGATTGGTCTAAAAACAACCTTTGGGTCACGATAAATCGCAACGGTACTAAAATTACATAAAATGTTTGTACGCTGCACGATTCCGCTGCATAGTAGTCAAGCGGAATACGATATCGACCTGGTTTTTATATTTTAGCCAATCAGAATAGCCGTCTTAACAAATTCATTCGTCCAATCAAATCGATTGTATTAATTGTACGTCGTGCGTGACGACAACAAATGGTAGAAACGTTGGCTCTGCGATATGTTGATTCATTTATATTCTTCTCAATATTTGAAACTGGAATTTCAGGATTACCAGCCAATTGATATCAAAATGCAGTATTAAATAAAAAAATATTAAGGGTAACAACAATTACAAAATGTAAACAGGGGCTCCAGTAGAAAAGGCATCCCCTGTTTTTCTGATCGAGGGGAGATGGTGGTTTATTCATGTAATAAAACAATTAATGACTTTGATATACGGTCGCGATCAGGATTGATCAGCCCTCAAAAATGTATATTCACCTCGCCTAGCGGCTCAGTGAATATTACATTTTCTCTGGCTGATAAATCCTGATAGCGACCTATATCAAAGTCATTAATTGTATAATGGCTTATTATATGATGCAATAAAAACCTATAGCATATTATGTTTTTCTATTACTACATTTAATATTGTTTTATATTTTTATTACATAATCATAATTGAATTGTTTTTGTTTGTCCAACTTACTCATACATATTTTTTTTAATTTGTAGATTCGATTTACTTCCTTCTAACCTACGATTTACCGAAAGATCGTCTATGCACAACTAGTAACAATTAAAATGTTGTATTTTGAAACGTTTCGGTACAACGGTTCAAAACTAATGTAAAGTATTGTCGACGCGTTTTATATTAATTTATTCGACGCTTATTTACAGAATCTTGTTTAAGTAACCTGTTTTTGGTTCCAATTAATGTTACAGTTATAGTGGTTAAAAAATCATCGGATGGATTCTTATCCGAGACAGATACATACGTGACGACATGAAATTTAAACACGCAATCATTGCGAATAAACGCAAAGGTATACGATAATGCTATCCGATATGATAAAAGGAGGTGCGAAAAAGGGTAAAGAGTACGCTTCGAACAAGCAAAAATCCCGCCGTCATATAAAGCAAAATAAATATCATAAATCAAATATTTAAATAAAAAGACAGCTGGTGTTCTAACGATATAGTACATACCCTATATAACATCCATCTCTTTTTATCGCAACATGACGCTATATACTGGATACATTACCTCAACATTGTATGATTAAAAAATAATATTGTGAACATACCATGCCAAAGTCTCGAACTATATCACTCCCCGGGCCACCGTTAGGATGATATAGAGTTCTCGTGTTGATTCGCAATATTATTGCGTTTAATCGCAAAAAATCATTGGGTTTAGAAGCAATGAGTGTTTGCGTTTATTCGCAAACTTTTTACGTAAAAACGTAAAAGATTGCGGTTATTTGCAATGATTGCGTTTACGAGCAATACGTTTTCGTACGTTTTACATTTAATCGCGATAATTATTGGTTAAATCGCAATATTTTACATATAAACGTAAAAAAAAATCTCAAAGAGGCCTGAATACCGTAGATTATTGTTATGTATTGGAAAATTTGACAACAGTTTGTGGTTTAATTGTCACAAATTAAGTAAAAGTAAAATAGGAGCCAGGAAACAAATATTTTTGAACAAAAAGTCACTAATTGATGCAAAAAATCTTTAAATATATATTACCGTCATCTTTTTTACAGTGCAACGGCAATGAAAATCTATTGAATTGACTAAACAGAGACACTCTTTATCGTATCGCAAATATCGGCGTTTGCGTTAAACATCAAATTCATGCCATAAAATTATTAAAAATTGTCAAATCAAACAAGTATAGAGAAAGAAGGGTACTGCCCTTAAATTTGTCCAGTGTTAAATTATATCATATGAAAACACATGGAGACGTAAGTTTTGTCTGTACATCGTTTATTTTGAAAACAAACTCCAAATACTTCTATATACCATGTGAACTTATCTACACAAGATTTACCGGCTGTTCATTGACAATTCTTAGAGAGATAAGGTTATCGAACAGTTTGAATTTTTGACAATAATAAATAACTTGTTTAGTCAAATTATTTGTCATCCAAGATATTAATGTTGTAAAATTTACAACGCAAGACTTGCGTTTCGTCTTCTAAAGGACTCATCATACTGTTCGTCGAATGAGGTTTAAGGGCATTCTAAAATTGGGAAAAAAATTGTTATTTGAAAAACACTCATAAAGTAAAAGTACCTGGCAATAATAAACAGCAAAAATACACGTAGTGTTAAACTGTTTATTCACGAAGTAATATTAACCATGTGTGGATTCTTAAAAATTCAAAAGAACTGGAAAATTAAAAATCAAGATCGATTTCTAAAATTTCATCCTTCAGAACTTTTAAAACTTTTTATAACACCTTACCGCACGAAAAACTAAAATCCCGTTTTAAGGAAATAATACATAAAGCTTTCGCTTCCACATGTGCCTACATATATATGTAGTTTTAGGTTACAACAGTAGTTTGTATCTACTAAAGAACTAAAATGCAAACTTTGCTACAGTGGAGAACAAGTTTATTGTATGTTAGATTTTCTGATCGACAACATATCTGTAACTTTTGGAGGGTGTGTTTTTCAGCAGGCAATCGGAATTCTAATGGGTAATAACTATGTCTCACATCCTTGCTAATTTGTTCCTGTTTTCTGTTGAAACTTCTTTGACGTCTTGTTTTAGACAAGAAGATAACAGAAGCTAGATCGTTTAATTTTACATACAGATTTATTGATGATGTCCTTTCAAATAACAATTTTTTTCCCAATTTTAGAATTCAGTATGGTGCCAGAAAGACAAGAGAAAGGATGTTAAACGGAATTCTGGAATTTAACAACCAATAATTTCGTGAGATCCAGCCATTAACGTAAATCGACATGAAGTCGTCAGTTCTTGAATTACTTGTATTTTTTTAACTAGATGACGACATTTAGTTATACAGTTTTGTATTGCAAAACACAATGAAAACATTTGTCCTCCAAATGACACATCATTCGGAATTTCTTGGTATTTATCTTATATGATTAAATAAACGAAAATAGACAGAAGGTTTGTTCTGACGACTCCAGGACACCACTGTCTGAAAATCGTCATTTAGTGGGATGTAATGTCGTCAACTTATTTTATCATACGCCAGTACACCCTGCCTGCAGTGAGACTCGAAACAACAACCACAGTGTTAACAGGCCAAGTCAAGTCCCTTAACCACTCGGCCACCAATGCCCGACATGGGATATAAACATTATACAAGATTGAAATAGAATCGATATGTTAAACTTTTCGATAATCTACACAAAATTGGCTAGGAAGGGCAAATTGATTGATAAGGGTGTTATGTTGGTTTAAAACATGTTATAACTTATTTTCCATATCAAATCAACATGACCTAATGCAGAATTTATTCTTATGTTAATAAATGCCAGAACCTTAAGGGGTCGATAGTGCCCTCAAGTCGTCAATCACTTTCAACGCCCTTTACATCAATAAATACACACGAAAAAGTGGAAATAACCGTGTGGTCATTACATATTACACTTATGATACATGGTACATATCAATGGATTAATTCCCTTAGCTCGATTCGTGCCTACGTGCATATCGCCAGTGCCTGATATTATCAAAACATATCATCGCCAGGATAGAAAAAAGACATAGTTTTCCTGGTCTTGTCAACAAACACTAGAATCTTATAATAAGATTTCACAAATAGTGCTAGAAATTACTTTTAGAGAAAAATGATACTGCTTTAAAATGGACCGTCTCCTAACTTTTTCTGACGAAGCAATAAACGATAATCTTGCGATAAAGAAATCTGACTACTTTAAGACTGACGACCTAATGTCGATTTACGTTACTGCACAAAAATGATTTTCCATGTCATAGAGGTCGTCGAGCCCATGTTGTTTTAACGAGGTGTGGTCTTGGTTATATTAAGTCATATTGTAATAGTTATATATTTTTAATGAACCAAGGCTTTGGTGTGCTCATGTCCATATTCCATCAAGCATGTCTTGATAGCGTGTGTTAATGTGACCTACGTGACCCACACTCGGGAATATTTTTATTCAGTCAATTTATATGTACATTTAATAATATACTTGTCGGTGACCACACATTTTTACAGTTTTAAAAAAAATAATTTTTAAAATAAAATGTATTTTAATTTAAATAATTATATTAATAAATATATTATCGGATGTTGTATAGATCTATAAAATAATAATAATGTTTTTAATAAGTAATAGTTTTATTTCATTTTTTGTGTATATAATATATATAACAAGGTAGCAAGGGTCGATTAATAATTT
Organism: Limnoperna fortunei; assembly: GCA_944474755.1. Classification (NCBI taxonomy): domain Eukaryota; kingdom Metazoa; phylum Mollusca; class Bivalvia; order Mytilida; family Modiolidae; genus Limnoperna; species Limnoperna fortunei. The sequence goes on along the minus strand of OX104111.1, from coordinate 53,190,466 downwards.
TTTTCTGTGGCAGATCAGGGAGTGGCCCGGGTAGGGCCCCTTACGAAGCGACATCTTTAAAATAGTCTATAAGCCCCTGTGATCCAAATTAATCTCAATCGGTCCATTATAAGAAATGCTGGATCCGTCACCAGGTCACTGTAAATCTCACGCCCTAAATAAAGCTGAGATATTGCTTGATGGAAGTAAATATTTTACTCGTGTCACCAAGAAGAATTAGTCCTAAATAACTGCATTGGTAAAATATTTAGGCAAATCTGATAGTATTAAGAGATGTACACGATTTATTACCAATGACGTTCATTGCTGTGTGGCCTGCAAATCTGGTAGCGGTCAAGGAATGTTGAATATGGTGAGAAAAAACTGTACTAGCAGTTGCATGTCTTTCGCCACAAAATGGTTTTTTTCTGAATAGGGATTTAATTTGTTTGATACAGATGACACGAGTTAAGCAATACTCCTTAAGATGATTTGTGTGTATACACTACCCTAACAAACAAGTACGCTTAGTAATAAATATGCAACTGAATCGCCTTTTGAATCAAAGGATATATAACTACTCATCAAAGTGACAGTCGAACAATTTTCATTTTGAAAGCTTGATTTACCACTTTATCTTTTTATTCTTTGTTTTAAATCGTTTTATTTCGGAATGTTACAATTTATAGTGGTTTGTCTTTTTGATTAATTCAGGGTCAATTGTTTGTGAAGGCGTGGCAACCTTGAATTATAAGTAACGGTTGAAAAATGCTGAAATGAGCACATTTCGTGACTTTTAAATGTAGAAAACATTATTTCAGTAAAGTTTGTTTATATTTACATTTGACTTCCCCCGTTAAACCTTAGACCCATCAAATATAGAAGCAAGCTTTTGCTGTTCATGTTTAATTTATCTGGGAAAATCAGAAAATAAAAATAAAACTTTTCCCATCCTTTTTCCCCCCACTTTTTGCCCATCCTAAACAGATTTTTTTTATTTTAATCTTTCAATCTAGATCTGTCTTGTATCTAATTGAACTAGTTTTAAAACCGATGCTTTGAAACCAATAAATACCTCATTTTGCATTCAATAAACATGACTCGAAAGGTTTCCCTAAACTACTCAAATTTGACTTGACTTGAATTTTTACCGTCTGCAGCTTGTCTACAGTATTTGTTCATTAAATGTATAGACGAAAAATACGAAATTCAACGAAATTTCCACAAAACAGCAAAAGCAATAACAAATGCGGACAAATACTCGAAATAAAACTTAAAACATACATTGCTATCCATCTATCACAAAAATTTACGAAAAAATGCATTTAATTAATATTTAATTATAAATCAGCCTAAATGAATAGCTGAGAATGATAACAGTTCATCTCAGAACACTATTTTGACCTTGGACCTATCAAAATAACTTTAAATAGGCACAGCTCAAAAACTATAAATGGGATTATGCTGAAAATTCAACTTGATCTTTATTTTATTGTACTTAACAGTTGTGCAAAATTAAAACACTATCTGCTGACGCGTTTTCTAGTTATCATCTGGAAACAACTGGGGGTACGTAAACTCATATCCAAACGGAGGGTATCACATAATGCCACTTTGTGTGGCGGTATATAAAATCCTATAACTCGGCTTAATTTACCTTATTAATATAAGCTACATTTTAAAACTAGGACCATACTGGGTCAACAGTGCTCAACCCACAACACAGTGTGTTCTAGGGGGTGGATAGCGAGACCTTCTAGTTGGTGATTGTCAGGTCACAATACGGAAAGCTCGGCCGCAGAACGTAGTGAATGGCCTGTTTTGAGAATTTTTGTTAACTTCACTTTCTGTGACATTCATATTTGTTTTGTGAAAAAAGAAAAGGCTATGTTTTTATTTTATTTTAGTTGATTGATAGTTTGATTAAAAGGACTAATAATTATCTATAGCTGACTCCCCTGCCTACATACGTTTAACAGCCCTGGTAATTTATTTCAATGTCATTTACTTTTACTTGACTCAATAAATCAACAAAGCAAATATCGTAAATGTGAGTAGTTTTGCGGAAAAGTTTTAGAAAGAAAAAACATCATAGGAATGATATTGCATAAAGTATATAGTTTTATCAAGAATGTCCTTTGAATTGATATGGGATCGTAATATAAAGTTATGAGCCAAATTGGTGATTAACGTATTGATTAAAAACTATCCTTTCTTTGAAATCAGTCAATTCGTTTGCTAGTGATTACAAAAACTCACATGCACGGCTTACGGTTATATACAGTTGAGCTTCACGGAATATACCATAAACATTGAATATAATATTAAATTAAAACCCTATAACCGTTAAAAAAAGTCTTAGTAAAATGTAATATATGAAAGGAAATATCGATTCAATCTGAATAAAATGAATTGTATTTAATAACAACACGTGCATTTTTTACATTTGTTACTTGTCTTCAGAAGGTTCCATGATTTTTTACCTGCAACTCTGACGTGAGTTTCTTTTGCTGCAACTTTCAAACCGTTGCTTTGTTGATAAAGCGCGCATGTTGACGATCGAGACAGGAACTGCGGACGATCAAATAACTTTTTCCATGTTCACACCAGCCTAAAAAACAAATTTTGGTCGCAGTCAAAATAATATGACTTGTCTGACTGTGGACTGATTGCGCTAAAACTATATAAATGCAAGCATGTGCGTTAATCTTGTATAAACACGTAAAGCATATGTTTGTAACATACAAGAGCTAAACATGAAGAGGTTACCGTTAATTTGTTACTTGATTAACACAAAAGAGCTCCAAGAAAATTACTAAACACCTCTATCTTATTAGTAATTCCTATGTGCCGTCGACCCTCAAATCCTTAGGAAAGTACAAACATATATTCAAACATATTCCGGTTCTGACTTTTATTAATGTACTAATGAATACGTATTATTGACTGTACCACCATCAGAGCAGATTAATTAATAACAACGAAGGTCTTATCTAGATACACAAATATATAAAAATGTGATCTATAGGTACTATGCTTTAGAGTGACATTACCTGGGTGTAATTCCTCTACTTCGTCACAAATGAAATTGCACTCTACTACCATGTTTGTTTTAGCCCGATTTCTTATCGACTGGGAAAACCCTTGCATGGGTCTAACCATTTTTTGTGCTGTCTGTGATATTCTGCAGTAGATGTGCATTTTTTGCTGATAGAAAACTTATGTTCAGTATTCTAAGAGGTGCTTTTTATTTAGTTTTCGAGTAATTTATACGTATAAGTGTTGATTGGTAAGATGGGCGATGGATGTTGGTAGGTTTTAGCAGATAACTTTCACATATGACCTTTTACATTTAATGCTGTTATGTACAAAAATGATTTTTTTTATAAATTATTATGAATTTATACTATTTTTTCTGTTTGTTACATGTAAACCAAGAAGAGAATGTGATCTAAGCTTGAAGACACAGGGATTTGTTTAAACGTTACATATCTGTAGGTACTATAACATTAAAATAAAGTTCAATTTTCAGCACAATCCTATATGAAGTTATGAGTTAGTTTTAAAAAATTGCAGATTTCAAAAGATTAGTTGAAAACAAAATTGCACATCTGTAAAGTACTATTATTTTTATCACAGTAGCTTACGCCAATTTTAATTATTTTCATACGTCCGACGTCAAAATAAAACTTGTTTTCTGAGATGGGCTTTTATTTTGCACAGTTGTTCTAACAATAAAGGCTGATTTTAAATCTGTAAAATGTGTTCATGGATATTACTAACAATGCAACGTTGCTGAGTATCATTTAAGGTCCCATGAGATGCCTTATTTTTGAGATTACATTATATTGAATATCTACAGATAAAAATATTAGAAAAAATGACTGTTCGTGAAACTGACTAGAACATTATACATGCAGTTTGAGATTGTCCGACTTTTTTATGGACATTTAAAAAGTATATCAAAATTGTAGCAGCTACAAAAGTCAAAATTATATATCCTTAGCTATCGTCTTGACTTTCCTACCGAAAGAGAAATTTCTACACATTTCTTTCACTCTTCCTCAATTTTATTTGTTGACCTGATTTCCTCATAAATATATCTATAATACAACTTAAACATGAAGCAACCATCCCGTCACATTGTTATTTAAGCAGAAAATAATATCTGAAATTATGAAAGTATGAACTATATTGGCTGAAGATCATTCATTATGACAATTAACTTATAATTAATGCAAAACATATGTTAATAAACAAACACATTAACATTTCAGTATATTGCGAGAAATTCTCAAGGTTTATTATAATTGAATCATTTTCATTATGACGAGAAAGTAAAAATATAATTCAGAAATATATTAGTTGATATTTTAAATGTGTTAATGAATCATAATGGGGTTCTGGGCTTTACCTTTTAGGGATCAACCAAAACGTTAGAACAGTGCATTAAATTCTGATCTTATATTAATTAATAATTTGACACAGTTCTAAGAAGTGCCATTTAAAACTAGCTACAAAGTAGCAAAACAAAGCTATGTTGAAAAAAAACCACGTGTTATTTATAGAATTCAAATGTGATACTATTTTTTAGGCTTTTTAAAGCTAGCTGCAAATCGATCCAACACTTTATTTGTCACCACTGTTTTTATGTAGACCTATCAGCATTTAATTAGTAGCAGGATTGTATTTTTATACCTCCGCTTTAAAATGGGAACACCGAAATAGTGATGGTGTTGTCTGTCTTTCCGGCCGTTACACTTAGGTGTACCCATTTTTTATTCTCGTCTCCGCAACTGGCACTTTGTGCAATTTGATAAAACTTTCACAGAATCTTTGTCACTTTATCATTGCAATTGTACACCTGATATTTTACAGCTTGATTGGAATGCTATCTGGGGGTTTCTATTGCAAAACATGGACTTTCCCATTTTTTGACATCATCAAATAACTTACACCACTGAATTTAGCTACAATAATGTAATTACTTTGAACATTTGTTTATCTTCGCCTAGATAAAACAATCAAAAGAAGCTAATGTAGCTACACTGAGTGGAACTTTTATGAAACTTTCACAGTATCCTAACTGGTCATATGTGGCAATTAATTGTGCATCTGATATTTTACGATATGTGAAGTTTCCCATAGCAAAACCGTAGACATTGCCATTCTTATACAGAGCTATGGAGCTGTCTTATCAATAAGTGAGGGTCGATGTAAAAAAAAAAGATTTCGTGATCAACAATTAAATGCTTAAAGTCGATTCAACTTAAGAAAAAATATAAATAGGTAAATTTTAACAAAATGACAAAAGGTCGGTCTTAAGTGTGTTACATATCTTTAATACCAAAATCAACCAATTGAATACACAACCGAGGTAACCAGCTGGCAGCTACATTATGGTTCTCGTCTGGTTAAATAATACTTATTATATTTTTCTTTTTCTTTTATTTTATTAGTATGTATTTTATATCAAACTTTTGACATTCCACGGTAATATTTAAACATTAACCGACAATAGCTCAAAATATATTCGATCTTTTGCCATCGTTCGTTCTTTAAATTTTTGATGTTGTCTCTGGCAAAAAAGGGCGAAGTTTTATGCCGTTATAATCCGGTGCTTGTTTTGTGATTGGTCGGATTAGCGGCAGAATTAAGTCTCATTTCTTGTTATTTAGCAAATACAAAATTCTAATTACGATCTATTTATGTAAAATTAAAATATGATAAACATAACTAAACGGAGACAGGAATGTCAATTCAGACGTTACTCACAGCGGGTATTTAAAACGACGGCAATAATAATCATCACGTATCCATGATGAGCAACTTAAGCACAAAACCGACAAAAATGGTGATATTGTCGAATGATATCGAGATTGTACATGACTGACTTTATATGCAACTATTTTTTGACTTCAAAGTGCCGGTAGTGATTCACTCCCGATTTGCTACATTACGAGTAATGGGACTAAATTCGTACGTTGCAAATACAAAAAAACGAGGTACGGTTGTTCGTTCTAGGCAGACAGAAACCGACTGTTAAATAAACAACACGTGACTCACGAAAAACCTAAGTAAGAATTTCACACATATCTTTTGCGAGGGTTCCAAAATTCATAAATTTAATATATGGTCATAATTTCCTGTTGATAAAAGCACACCTATAAAGTCCTTTATTCCTAGCAAGTTTTATTAAATTCATATCCGCTCCGTTCATTCATAACACTACGCTAAGAATATCACCTCTGCCACACAAGCTTTAGCTATCCCTATAAACTTTGCCCACTAATAGGTCCACATTTAAGAAATACCAAGACAATTCAGTCCTGCATGCTGTACACTTATTTTTAACCGTATTTAAGCAAAATTTGGATTTGAATTTAAAAGTAAATAGGTTGAAAGATTTGTTTATTCCCGAGAATAGTAGACGATACACAACTTATATTCTTTCCAAAAAAAAACGTGAAAACGATTATCAATGTTGATAATTTAGTTAACACTTATCAGTGTAATTAATAAGAATGAAATACTATTAAAATTTAAAATAAATTGATCAGTTAGTTTGTTTTGTTTAATCCTATTTCAAAAATAAAAATCAATAAATATGGAAGGAGCGAAATTCCTTGTGTGGCAGATGTGAATTTTGAGTTAGGAAGAAACGTAGCCTCTGTTTCGAGACTGGAAGGAATAGGTTTGTATTTGAAACGAGCTTAGGAACGTATTAAAATTAGCTTGATTGAAGTTAAGATGATTATTTTCATAGAGAAAAATAATTAGAGGACCACACGAAAATTGTTACAAGTGGAAAATACCATAAAATAACAATAACAAATCAAATCATTATTGTCATTGAGGTAAATTAAACAGCTTGTGACATGTAAAAAACAAACAAAGACATAACATACGCTTCTACAGATAACATATCATAAGTCCTTTGACTTCAGTTCTATTGGCTGTTTAAAAAGGAACCTAGTTACTGGACCTGTCAAAAGTTTGTTGTTTTAAAATGAGAATATTTCTTTATTTGTCATTTAAATCATTTAATGTTTTTATATTCTTTCATTAGTTCTGAAAAATAGTAACAAGTTCTTAATGTAAGTTTCAATGTAAAATAAAAATGAAATAATACTTCCAGTTTTAATTAAAATCACTGTTCTCTATGAAAAAAAGTTCCTTTTATGTGCCCTTGCATTATATTCAAATCTGATGTCTCAAATGCTGTGCGAGTTAAAGAAGACAAAACATAGTACTGTTAGTTTTACAAATAAAGCAGACAATACAACAAAGCAAACAAAATACAAAAATAATGGTGTTTTACCCATGTATAGTAATATGAACGGCTGCTACAAATAGAGTTATCTCCCATATATTTGACAACGATCAGATTATATTGTATTCTAAATTGCTACTACGGCTACTACTATAATGTAGCTACATTGTTCACTGTTTTAAATCTTGCTATGCTTTAGCAGCAATTTTGCACGTCATATTTAATGAGACATTTTGAATTTTAAATGAAAATACTTCAAAAGTGCACTGTATCTTTTTTTAGCAATAATGATGCTGTATTTGATTCTACTGTTGATGGTCCCTATTACCGTGTGGAGTACAGAACTTATGGCAGTCAAAGATTGTCCTTCAGAAAAACATTGGAATTCTGCAAGAAGCCAAGTTTGCGGAAAAGGATCGGAACATCTTGAATTTTGATTGTAGTTTTCAAACCACTAATGCAGATAAAAAAGCTGAAGACTATTTACATGTGCTATTACGGTCATTGAAACTGAGGATATGAGTCTCGTAGGCTGGTTATTTTGTCGAATTTTTGTTGTACTAAGTATTTGTATATTATCTGTTTGATGTAACAAAACATTTAAATGTGGATTTAATGACAATAAAGATTAATTCATTATTTGATGTTTGACAAGGTTTTATGAAAAAAAACAAAGAATACATATGATATAATGATATCTATGCAATGTTAACTAAAGAGTGAATATGCGCCAAAAGTATCTTACATTTACCTTAATTGTTTAAATATTTCAAGATGACCACCAAAGAAATATGTCAGAATGTAAGAACATTGTTTCATACATTAAAAACTAAAAGGGTCATTCCATATTGGTTTCGTTTTGTTTTGACCAATTATGAGTCAACTTGGTTGCCTCTATTCTACAGATAACGAAGTATCATTTTCATAAAATAGAGGTTTAAGACTACCATTGGTTTTTCGCCCCTTTGGCTGTATCAAATTTAATATGTTGACTTTTCCCAGACAATTTATCTTTATTTAATATTGTCCCGTACAAATATGTACCAGGTCAGCTTCTATAAACGCGAGACCGAAAGTTCTTAAAAAATACTTTCCGTTTTAGTCCAAAAAATAGTACATGAACTAAATTACATGTTTGTTCATTTATAACCAGTAAAAAGGTATACTCACGTTTCTTCAAATATTCAGCTTTCAATAAGTATCTTCTTATTCTGGTATCATATATAGTAGACTTGCCACAAGTCCCTTTGCAAGTAGATCTACTTGTGTTCAAAGTGGATGATATAGGAAATATTGATAATAAAGATGTATCTCTCTAATAGAAATAAAAATTCAAAGGAACTTATGGTATGGTTAAAATTATATAGTCTGCAAAAGTGGTCAGATCTGTTGAAAAGCACTACTCCACAGAACCTCTGGATTGGTTCCAGGTATTTGGTTACCCTACCCTAAAGAAAAATTCTATTCAAAATTAAAGGGTCTCAATGGCTGAGTGGTTAAAGTAGTATACTATCGATCACGGAAGATGCGGGTTCGAGTCTCACTAAGGGCAAAGTGTGCTCGACTCCCATCATTAACTATGAATTCAGCAAGTACAAAGAAACCACAGTTAACAACTAGTTCAGTTCTAAATAGCAACAATTACGGTACGTATATTTCGTTCATTAGCCAAAAGCCAAGGGATAGTTACAAATCCGGATATAGACAAACACAACACAAAAACCAAAAACATAAAACACAGAAAGAGAGTAAACCGAACCCAATTAAAACCATGGGTGCACTCAGGTTCTCCGAACTAAGCAGTGCTGCCTCTTATTAGGCACCCGTCGAGTTACTGTCATGTCCAGGGAAAAGTCAAATCCAGGAATAGGAAACACTACCTATGTCATCGTTCAAGTACACGAAAACATTCAAAGACCTCACATTCAATTTTTATTGGCAGTGGCGTAATTCCATATACGCCTTGACGCCCTGGTGTGCACATTAAAAAATGAAAAAAAAAATATTAACCAAAAACGTAAAAGTACAAAAAAAGGTGTTTTTTTTATAGCGATGACTTTCTCTGGAGATCCAGAACATTTAACCATGGTATTAGAAAAAAAATTATTCTACATTCAAAAACGAATTGGTAATAAAATATGTGCATTTAAACCTGGACACTACCCAGTTACCGCCAAATGCATGTCCAAACCTGACCGCAGTGAATTTTTAGGGAATGTAAGATCGTTAAAAGTAGCAGGAAATGAACTGAACCCAGGACTTTTCACCATTGTTCTCAAATCATCTGGGGACGACCACTATTCCACTCTTCCCCAAATGTGTGCATGCAAATTATTTCTGGTTAGCTTCGCTCCTAATTGGTGATCAAGAAACGCAGTGGTGATGACAATACAGTAATTGGTAACTATTTCATATAAGTCTTATATACAGTACTCAGAGGTATTTTAACCTTTGTATGACTTCATATACGCCATGTAAAGTACGGTAATAATAATAATATTTAATAATATTTACACATCTTTAATTTTCTATCAAACACCGCTTACATTGAACATAGATGAAATAATTTTTTGCAGTGGTAAATTTTACAATTGAAATCAACCAAATAGTTATGCCAAACATTCATTAAAAGTTACTGGAAGCCAAGCTGAGAAGATAGAGTGTAAAGTGGTTTAAAAAATAATTTATGGAGAATGCTGTTTATCATAGTTTTACAATGAGATGACAATTTATGTCACAATATTTTATTCCAAGCATCAGTGATGAATAAAATAACGTAAGTGATTTATTTCTATTTTAAAAAACTATTTATGATATAACTTATAGTCAACACCATTTTCGCCATCAACATCCAGATTTAAAAGTTATGGAGTTTCAAAAGATCGATCTACATTATTTAACAAATTGAAAGTAAAAAAATGCCACAAGAAAAGGTCCCCAATAGGATTATTTGGAAAGCCCACAGAAGGAAAGGAAACCCCTACGCTATAGAGTTTCAACAGATATAAACTAAACGGGCCAGTCATAGTACCGTTGTCTAATGTTTTCAATATAACACCTAAAAGTATACTTTGTCAACTGATTGATTGATTGTTGTTTTACGTCCAGCAAGGAATATTTCAGCTATAACGGGACGTGATAATTAAAAAATAAATTAGGCGTTTGATTTAATAAATCCCCCTTAACTATGTGAACTGCAAACAGTTACTTTCACCTAAAAGAAACGACTGTCTTTCTAACGAAACATCACTTTTAGAAAAGTTGAAATAACTCGCAGTAATGTATTTGATACCCTATTTCAACCAGAGGCTCTTAAGAGCCTGTATCGCTCACCTGATTTTATAGGCAATGAAGATGGCATTTCCCTGATGTTAAAGTAAGTCCTGTAATTTTCAATAAACTTTAAATAGGACCATCCAAACAATATTACTAGAAAGCTTTGTTTCATTGGTTAACCGGTTGTATAGAGAAGATTTTTTTTATTTGCCCATAGGGTCCTATGTTAAACTAAGTCCTGCTGCGGTGGTGGCCATTTTGAATTTCCAATTGCCATAAAAAACATAAACTTTATAAAGGACCATCCAAACAATATTGCTAGTAAGTTTTTGTTTCCATTAATTAACCGGTTTCAGAGAAGGAGCCTTTAAAAACTTTTTCCCATAGGGTCCTATGTTAAACTAAGTCCTGCGGTAGCGGTCATTTTGAATTTCCAATTGCCATAAAAAACATAAACTTTATAGAGGACCATCCAAACAATATTGCTAGTAAGTTTTTGTTTCCATTGATTAACCGGTTTCAGAGAAGAATCCTTTAAAAACTTTTTCCCATAGGGTCCTATGTTAAACTAAGTCCTGCGGTAGCGGCCATTTTGAATTTCCAATGGCCATAAAAACATAAACTTTATAGAGGACCATCCAAACAATATTGCTAGTAAGTTTTGTTTTGCTTGGTTAAACGGTTTCAGAGAAGAAGCCCTTTTAAACTTTTTTCTCATAGGGTCGAATGTTAAACCAAGTCCTGCGGTGGTGGCCATTTTGAATTTCCGATTGGGATAAAAAACATTAACTTTATAGAGGACCATCCAAACAATATTGCTGGTAAGTTTTGTTTCGATTGGTTGACCGGTTTCAGAAAAGAAGCCTTTCAAAATTTTTCACATAGGGTCCTATGTTAAATTAAGTCCTGCGGTGGCAGCCATTTTGAATTTCCAATTGCCATAAAAAACACAAACTTTATAGAGGACCACCAAACAATATTGCTAGTAAGTTTTTGTTTCCACTGATTAACAGGTTTCAGAGAAGAAGCCTTTTAAAACTTTTTCCCATAGGGTTCTATGTTAAACTAAGTCCTGCGGTGGCGGCCATTTTGAATTTCCAATTCCCATCAAAAACACAAACTTTATAGAGGACCATCCAAACAATATTGCTAGTAAGTTTTGTTTTGATTGGTTAAACGGTTTCACAGAAAAAGCCCTTTTTAACTTTTTTCCCATAGGGTCCTATGTTAAACTAAGTCTTGAGGTGGCGGCCATATTGGTTTACCAATCAAAATAAAAAACACAAACTTTGTAAAGGTCCATCCAATGAACATTATGGCCAAGTTTGGTTTCAATTGGCCAAGTGGTTTCAGAGAAGAAGATTAAAATGTAAAAAGTTTACAGACGCCGACGACGACGACGACAACGACGACGCCGACGGACGCAAAGTGATAACAAAAGCTCACATGACCCTTTGGGTCAGGTGAGCTAAAAAGGAAAAGACCTTATATTGGACTATTATGACATCTGTTCTAAAGATCAATGATCTAGGACACACCAATCCAGTTCATTACAGAATAGTATACCACTTGTCATGTATGAAAGGTACGAAACCATTTGCATCAACTAATAATTATTAATTAGATGAAGGATTTATCTGACCTTTACATTCATCCAAAAGACAATAGTTTAAGGATATATGTGGACTTTAGAATGCTTAATAAATTATCGAAAAAAGAGAGCCCTGTATAGAAAAATGGCTTGATTGTCTAGCAGTAAACCATTTCTTTTCAAAAATTTGAAAAAAATCAGGTTATCATCAGGTAGAAATTTTATTAGATTATAAAAAATGAACAAGAAGTTGGACCGTTATAATTTTATGAGTTATAATTGTCTTACTGATTGACCAATTCACTTGCGGAATACTAGTGTGTGATTGAAATTGTTTTGACCGACCTCATTTAAAAAGTTTGCTGCCTGTTTTAGATGACGTAGTTATATTTTGCAAAACATATGTCTGTGTTTTATGTTTTTTTTTGTGTGTTGTGTTTGTCTATTTCCAGATTTGTAACAACTGTCCCTTGGCTTTTGGCTAATGTTGTTCGGTCAGTTTTCTTTGCTATTTTCTTTTTTTTCTTACTTTAAACCGATGACAATATAATCTAATGTAACAAAAACAAGTACCAACACAAATTTGAATGCGCAATAGAAAAACGAATGGTTTAGAAAAATGCTAAAGACTCAGAAATACACAAACTAAGGGATGTTTATATTACAGTACGTTGCAACACCGAAGTTAACACTAAACAAATTATTACTAAGTCATCCAATTCAAAATGAGGGTGTGTGAGAGAGTGTATATTGAAATTAAATATTTAGACATATCAGACATGTAAATACCTAGCGTGAATTTTACGAAAGAATTTGCCACATCTATTAGACAAAAAAAAAATAAGAATTTGCACATTTATATAAGGGAAACTAACTACAATAACGTAGCTACCGGAAAACAAACAATTTGCTTGGACATGTACTTTACATGTGATTTTCGTAAAGATTCATTTCAATTTGAATTAACTCCGATTGATAACATGCACATTAAAGTTACATAAAATAATACTGCAAATTAATTATATACTGCTTAATTATATATTGTTTGTAAATTGGGGTATTAAAGGTTAATGGGTAAAATTACATAAAGCTGAAATTTTTATTTTTTAGAAATATTGCACTAAGCAGATCTAAAATGGACATACGTTTGAAGATAATACCCTTTAGTTATATAAATATTATATATTATTTTGTAATGGCTCGTCATGTTAAAATGGCGTAAATCATGAACTTTTGAATTTCCCTAATATTTCATAACAAAATGTCAAAATGGTCTATTGAATCATTTTTGTTACATTTTTAACACAATAATTTTTAAGTTGAAAAGTCAAAATTAATTTTTAATGTTTTTTTCCATAACATACTAGTGACGGAGGCATAATTAGAACATCATGTTTAATAGGAGAATTATGGAAAATACGTACCAATAACAATATACAGTCGATTTTAATGGACACATTTATAGAAAGGATCAATTGTGATCATTTGGCATACACAAGTCGATTAAACAGATAAACATAAAATAATATTGAACCAATCGAAGAAAGGTTCTTTATTAAAACACAGTACTGTAAGATCTTTTAATCTAAATGTGATATTTTATAATTACCTTTAACTCATCGAAATACACTGTCAGACAGCAAAATAAATTAATTGTAGAAATTAAGTATAACCATATTGCAAAACATAAAATACACCAAAAACCAATAACAAGCAACTATCAAACACCCAAAACTTAAACCTTGTTAAAGTGAAATAATTAGAATACCAAAAAGAACACAATAAAAAGTTAAAACCTAAATCATTAGAACAAAAACTAATTTAAATCAAATTACATAGATACAGAGGAGAAAAGTGGGATCACATAAACATCAGAAAGGTATTTACAGCTAAACTTCATAATCATCGCTACCATCATCAAAAGTTATGAGTGTTGGAGTTTTTGCAAGAATCACTTCCCTTACAATTACAGTGTTTGTTTAAAACATACACAACTCTGAAAACAAACCTTTTTACTATTGCATGCAGCGAGTAAATCCTGTATAAATAGTCTGAACGAGTTTTGCCCTCGAAATGAGCAGAAAAAGTCTACCTTTATTTTCCTACTGACTGTGTAGCGTTTATTTACTAGGCTGTTAACCTATTGATGAAGATGTCCAAATACAGACGTGCGGTGCAACTCTTTTAAGTACACGAGGTATTTTTATCAAATAGCTTTATTTTGCTGAGCTCTTTGTGACGATTCTTTCTTAAATCTAGTCATACGGTCTAAGCACAATTTTTTGGCTACTAGCAGTAGAAGTTTCAATTTCATCAAACGAAAAAAGTTTCAATCATAATACTCTTTCTGGTTGTCTATCGTCTATCAATACCCTGTACATTGTTTTCTCAAAAATACAAAAGAATGAAGACGTGGTATAACACCCTCTCAGCGCATTAGCTGTTATAGCTTTTAAGTTACTGGGTGAAAACTAAAAATTCTTCAAAATTTTTATTAAAGGCGTCATCATTTGATTTCTTAAAAATTAAAGAATTTTGTAGGCCTTGTCCTTCGGGTTAATTCAGCAATATACAATCTAACTCCTACACCTGTTATAGATTTTAATAAAACAAAATATGTTATTTGTCCGAAATTGTCATTACAGGGCAATAACTCTTATAAAGAGTAATCTGACAATTTTGATTAGTGAACGATTTGTAGCCATGCCTTGCTGATTATTTTTGCAATTTTGCTGTTATCCAAATATGTTACGGAGCAAAAACTAAAAATTTCATAATAAAAGGTTATTAAATGCAACAAACTTCTATAAGGAGTAATCTGACCAATGAATTTAATTGTATTGCTGATAACTTTTGCAATTTAGTTTTTCGGTCTATAGCTGTTCTAGTTTTCAGCTTACAGGGCAAAACTGAAACTTACATTAAAAGAAGTTATTTAAAGGCAATAACGCTTATTAGAAGTTGTCAGGAAAATTTGAACTAACAATGTGATCTATAGACATTGTCTTGCTCATTTCAACAATTTACAATTTCCATCTAGAGCTCATAGTTTTCAAATTATACTGTAAAAACTGAAAATTTTGTCAGAAATCGAAATTTAAAGGCAATAACTCCTAAATGAATTCCTTTTACAACTTTGAACTAATACGAAATTTGTAGAGCTTAATGTGCTGTTCGATTTGAAGTAACCGTTTTTCATAAGCGTTAAACCCCACTAATGGCAATTTTTTAGCTATATCATGGCGTCAAGTTTTAATCGGATGGGAAAGCTGGACAACCGGATAAACCTCAAAACTTCTGTCGGGAAACTGGCAATACTTGTCAATTAAGATGTGATCCGAGAACACCATGTCAGCAGTTAAACTAGAAAGTGCAACCTGAATGCCGACAGGCACTAACAATTGTAGACCAAATACTTTAACCACTCAGCTGCAATGGCCTCTCTTAAGCTATTAACATTTTTTTAGATATTGACCAAACATGTGTTGCCCCTGTGTTCAATTTTCAGTAACAGTGGCCATCTTTGTCCATTGATCAACACCCTGGGAATAAATTTGAAAGTTTGGAAAAAGTTGGCCAAGTAGTTCAGAGGAGATTTTGTTAAAAATTTACGACGGACGGACAGACAGACGACATACATTGTATTTTTTTACTGACTACATGCTGCACAAATTGTTGTCTGGCGACAATGTGTCGTAACAAGTCATACAAAAGTGTACCCTATCTCTTGTTTTTTTTAATTTTACACAAAAACAAGAATTCTTTGATCATGCACACCTCCTTTGTATGTTAAAATATCCTTGCAAATATACACGCTGTAGCTTAAAATTTGTACAAGAAAATGGCTGGACATGCCATGTACCCGTACATCCTCTGTAATCTGCTATTAACAAGTCTCTTTTTATTAAGAAAATTGAATGAAAATCAAAAGCCTTTAGTACTACACACCTAAGGCTATATGTGTACATACATCATGCCTGCTGTATCCCTATCAGAGCTAACTGGCCTGCAAACTTACAGCAGTTCAAACATCTCTAGTTTACTAGAATATTTTTAAAAAGATCAAACTTTTTGCCATGCGCAAAACGGAAGAAGCCTGACAGAGCTGTACCCCAATCAGGACGACAAGGGTAAATTAATGACCCCAACTTGGCACTTTGGGTTTAAAAACGTCCACCTTTTCAGGAGTACAGACGAAATATTGAATTATTTTAAATCACTGCCGCAAATAAAAATTTTAAAAAGTGTGTTAAAATTTAACAATAAACAGATTACAAGTGTGTTTTGACCCATGCAAAATAAACATTAACTGGCAATTATGAGAAACATAAATATTTAAAATTCCATTTAACTATACAAAAATTAAAATTCATGGACAAATGTTGATTCAACTGCATTATTGAGCTACAACAATCACTTTGAGTGGAGTTTAATGCCACTTTCAGGAATTTTAAGCCTTATTATGGTGTCCAAATTTTTCTTGTGGGACAAAGAGTAGTACCTGGTAAAAATACCAGTACATTGGCAGGATAACTGGCAATTTTTGTTGTTTGGTCGGAGTGGAGCACACCAAGCCTGCAGTAATGTTTGAACATGCAAGATTGGTGTTGACACCCTTGTATCAATAGGAGATGGCCAACTACCTTATCACTTTGCCATTGAGACCTCTACAACAAGTCGCCAAAAAAAAAAATCTACATTTTAATTGTAGATACAAACAGCTGTCCTATTAATTCATTACCATTCAAAACTATGTCTACAAACATTTAACCTTTACCACAACGACACATGTTCTTAATAAACACAAAAAGTGCATTGCCAATAATGTTTAATTACTTATTTCAATAGGTACCAACCCAATACAAATGTAGTTATGATGATTAAAAAGCAAGCACAGAATATGTGTCAGTAAAATACAAAGCTTTCCTTCTCACTAATTCATTACTCAAATATTTTTGTTTGCATGCAAGGTAAGTAACTTTTTCGGGCTGTGAAAAAAGATTAAAACATGTGTGTGTATTTAATTTCTAAATTTAACTTCTACATCTTTTTTGATAACTTTTTAAAACAATCTTGGAAAATCACACTGTATACTGTGTTACAACATTTCTGAAGCAGTTACACTAGTTTACTGGTAGTTATTATTGATAGCCATCTAGGTTATCTGAAAATTGATTTAATCACAGGTTTTTCTTTCTACTGTTTAGGTGGGCATGGTTGCAAAGGAAGTGCCTTAATGAATGGGGACTGGTTTTCAATTTTTGGAAGGTTTTGGGTCTGTGTCAAATAATAGCAGGGGCAGTTACAGAGATATGGGTTGAAAACGTAGGAGGAGTTGATAACACAATATAGGTACCCTATTTTCCCTGCCTGCCTTCACCATACTATAACTCGGGTTTACACTTGATGCAACCTGACCGAATATAAATTCCAATATGAATATGGCTCAAAATTTTCTGAACTGACACACAAAAAAACCAAGTAAATGCCTAAGTTCTTACAGAAATACAAACCAAACATATATGCTCTTGTAATTAAAATAAAAAACAGAGATAGACTTTATCCTTTATTCTACATCCATGAGTTGTACAACATTCACACTGACCATAGATTTGTAACAATGTTTTCATTTAGGTTGTAGCAAAAAAAACATCTTTGATATAATCAAGATGACAAGCACAAAAAGCATTTTAAGCTAACTTTTTTTGGTCAATGTCCATATTTTAATACCTGTAGATTTTAATTACTATCTTGCACCAATTTTCAAAGATTACATAGGCAAATTTCACTTTGTTAATATATTAAAAAGAATTTAAAATACATGTTGTTCACAAGTACTTCTTATGAAAAAAGAAATAAATATAAAAATAAAAGAATAACTATCAATGAATTGTAGTCTTTTGTAATGGGCACAATTCTATATCACTGTGGGAGAGAGGACATTATTATGCATTATAAAATTGTCACCATAAAGTTTTTGTGTGAATTTCTCATTTCCAATCTTACAAAAAAATATGTTACAATCCGATAATTTTTTTAAAGTTTTTAATACGGAATAAAGTGGGCTATTGTACTATTACAAAACAGTGCTGTATATGTTCAATACAAAAATTTTTTTTCTAATGTTACTACCTATTTTCAATTTAAATAAATGACTTTCTACAATTAATCAAAAAAACAATATAGTGATGAAAATTTAACAAGAATAATCATAGAAATTGTTTCTAATAATACCATTCTTAAAAAATACATTTCAAATATACTACTATGTAATTAGGTGAATGAATTACAATATAAACGAGAAATCAAGATCTGTCATTGTACAAAATATTGTTATATCCAACCTAGTAAACAATATGGAAGAGTATAATTAAAAAAAAACAGCATCATATATTGTTAATGATATAAAATATTATATTTTCTGTGTCTCACAACATATGGGACTTAATATTTTGTTCATTTTGCTTTTAATATACAACATATTTATAATGCAAATAATTTCTATCATTTAAAAGTTATAAACAAAATTGTAATTACAAAATCATTAATATATAGGTTTGTTTATTGGTATGTTTACTAAGTCCAATATGAACATTTCTATTTGAAAGTCAAAATATATACAAAGAAAATTTCCTGAAAGAATACATAAAATAAGATTGGTTTATTTACATAAATTTCTGTCAAATTCACGCAATAACATTTATTCGCGTTCTAAATCTTAATAGGTCACATTATTGCACAAACCTACAATGAGGTAACAGATAGTTCTGCTTCTACATATATAATAAAAATTGTACTACACAAAATATTATTTTATTTTTGTAATTCAAGTTTCCTACCATTTGTAAATATTTTTTAAAAGTGTGTTTTATCTCCAAACACATTTTTTTAAATCTCTAACCGAGTTACCTACAAGGACAATACATTTTTAATAAGGTCTTTTATCTGGAAGAAAAAAACTTGCCATAATTTATAACATAGAAGTGGCAATTTCTTACGAATTCTGAAGCAAGATTTAGGCAAAATTAGCATAAAAAAAACAACAATTTTATCTGGGCAAGTACTTGCATTACAACATCAAAATTAGTAAAAATATCATAATGATGTTAATAAAACAGGCACCTGCATTGAGTGTTAGAGTCTTCATGAACTTTCAATGAATGGTATTTAAGTAGAAATCATAATATGATTTTTGATTTTCTAAAAGGTAAAAAGAACAAAGGACCAAACAGTTTTATTACATTAAACAACAAAATAAATGTATGGCATAATATCAGAATCCTTACAAGTAAAATTAAACAGTATAGTAAAAGACTTCTAAAAATAGAAATGGAAGTTTAAAGAAACTGTTAAAGCACATACACTGTATCTACCAATAAAAATATAATTTATAATCTGGTCCCCATTACGGCATGTCAAAAATTGTCTACCCTTTTGATATAATAAATAAAAAGACTACACAACATGTACAAAATATGAGCATCACTGTTATACATGAGCATGACCTGTACATTATATTTACATGTTATATGTACACAATATCTTCATATTGTCTCTTCATAAAACTACTTCATCATCCAATTTATTGTCTGAAAAGTACATAATAATATGCTAGAAAATTTTTATCTAAATCATTGAAATAAAATACTAATATACATAAAATACTTTTCAAATCTAATTATAAATATATAAAAACAAGACTGGTGTTAATTTTGTCTATGTTAGGTAAATTTAAGGGTATGCTGTATGGATGACTGTTGTGCCACTAAAAATCCTTACAGTAACAATAAATGTTTGCAAGAAACAGACTGCCCGACCAAGGGCATAAGGTTGTCAGCATAGGATGTTAAAAACACCCAAGTCAAGAAACAGATTTGTTATGAAATCAAACATCATGGACATATTTCACAATACTTATTGCAGTGCAATGTGATTATAATTAGCTGGACACAGTTCACCTCAAACAGTAAATAACAATAAAAAACAACTTTGTATACAGCATGCAAAAGCAATCCAGTTAAAATATGTATTATATACTCAAAATATTTCTTATTTTCAAATTGTTATTATGAAATTCTTAGTTTTAGGGATACAGGATTACAAATTAACAAAAAGACATTCAATTTTGGTAATTCAAACTGTGTATATACAAACCATTTAGAAAAGACCACAGTCCTTCAGATTGTTCTTGATGATGACATCAGTTACAGCGTCAAATACAAACTGGACGTTGTTTGTGTCTGTCGCGCATGTGAAGTGGGTGTAGATTTCTTTGGTATCTTTTCTTTTGTTTAGATTCTCAAACTGAAGTTGTATATATGCGGCCGCTTGTTCGTAGTTGTTCTCACCTATTTAAGGAAAAATAGTCATAAAATTGTCAGGTAGGTTAATAGAAGGTAAAAGTAAGCCTTTGTCTTTCTTTAATGGTTGTGAATCAAAGAATTTCTACAAACATGAACAACAACAAAGATGTTTGCATGGTCATCACTTATCCATAATAAATATAATTTCAAACTTGTGGAAATTCAGAATAATATTGCACATTTTGTAGAAACATGAATCATTCAGTGGTTCAATCAGATTACTCTTACATTTCAGTGTAGCATCAATATTCAAAATATTGTTAATGTTCTAGTACCAAGTTATGCTGTGACTATTTAAAAGTAACTTTTCTACACTAATCTGTGGACAAAAATAGTTAACAGTGGTACAAATTAAACTAAACCTTGCTTGCGTGATTCCAGACAGCATAAATTTTTATAAATTTTGTTTCACTGTTAGTTTTTATCTGTTTTATTCAATATATATCTATTCTTTGCAACAGGGTTTTAACCACGATATTAAAACAGTCACTTTCGCAGACAAATAATACAGCATCATTTTCATGTACCTATATCTATCGTATTGAAATACAATAAAAAATTGCTCCGTAATGCATGATGATTTACCTGCATACCACATATCTGCAAATTTTTATGAAAAAAGTCAAGAAAGTGTTATTTCTAAGAAATTTTCCAAGTCAAAGTGTCATATATATTTCGCAAAACATGTGAGATGGGCAGACAGAGAGAATGATAGTCCCCTTTACTTGTAAAAGCAACCTAGTTCATCAATAAAATCTTTTAAGTGTATGGTCCTCCCTACAATGACACAGAAAGAATCTATCCACAAAGGCACAATTCAAGCACACAATGTTAATTCCTGTTCTTGACCTAATAAATATCTTATTACTGCTTCAAGGAGTTCATCTTAATGTTATATTAAAATATAAATTGGTGATTGGATAAAACACCTCGATTGTTTTTTTCACAAGTGAATGTCGCTCATTTGTGTCAGATCAGATAAAATGTGGAACAGACATTTATTTAGTGTTTTTGAAGGTGTTTAAATGTTGGGTTAATGAAGACCCCCTGCAGCTGCGTTCAAGGGGCATTTTTAAGATTCGGACATAATGCATGCATATCTCGTTTTTAAAAAACGATGTTACATTTTATGAAAGAAATTGTATCATACATGTGAACATTATTTTTTAAATTTAAATAAACAACCAGAACAAGTATTTTTAGTGTGACTTCTATGGAAACAAAGGCAAATCTTAGACAAGATTTGAAATTTTTTTATCTGTTTTTTCTTAAGCAACAGTGTCAACACTACATAACTCTGTACAGCTTTTGAAAAGCTAAGAATAACCACAACAGTCACACTTTAATATAATATATTGTTGGTAAGTATATAATCCTTGGTAAAATGATGCTGTTTTTAAAAGGTTTTGAAACAGAAAATTGCAAAAAATTGCATTTCATAGTATTTGTCATATTTGTACACAACAGAATTTAACCAGCTGTGTGCTGAAAATTAGTTTGTAACTTCAATCATTGTTCTCGTTCTCCTCATTTGGAATACTATAACCCATTTAATCCATCCCCATTCCTCATTTGGAATACTATAATCAATTTAATCATTCCCCGTTGACTGTTTATTAGTTAAAAAGTGTTGCATTCATCAAATATAGGAAGATTATATTTCCACACTCACATACTAAACTTTGTCGTAACCCTAAATGATAAAATTCTAGGATTTTTGGAAGTAATGAACTGTAACCTTTGAAAATAATCGCTTTCCTTAGACGGTAACTGAGAAGATACCAGACTTTTAAATTGTCTATGAACCATCATTTTATGTCTACAGGTAAATTACATATGCTAATGGGTCTTACATCTATTACAAAATTTTGTATATTATTTCCTGCATCATGATGACCATCTTGGTAATATTTCTGTTTTAAATGTGTAAAATAAGTACAAATGTGTGTTAACAGAAATGCTTAGAAACCTCTAGTTTACATAATGTGCTCTCTTGCCACACAAACATACCAGCATATTCTGGAAAACAGATGGTCAAGTTTGATTTCTTGATCTTCTCTTCAAACAAATCTTTCTTGTTCAAAAATAGGATGATGGATGTATCTGTAAACCATTTGTTGTTGCATATGGAATCAAACAACTTCATACTTTCCATCATACGGTTCTACAATATACAACTTAATCTTTAAAATACCTCATTATGTGTATAACACATACAATAGGGTACACCAACTTAATGTTATGAAAATACTACTCCCATCTTGGCTCCTTGCTGAATTTTATTCTTGTATAGTTTAGAGGCATAAGTTGTAAAAATCACATCAGTGCAGTGTTACCCCAACAACTCACACTCAAATACAATCTAATTAAATCCTTTACTTGATGCCACCGCCCTCCCCTGCTATTGTCTTACACAAACACCTTCTAGTTGCATTTTGGCAACCTTTGATCATGTTACTCTAAGGACCAATTGAATCTTTACTTGTTGGAAGTTGATAGTTGTTTAATGAGGGAAAGTAACTTGTTTTTCTCATTTGTTATTAAATTTTCTACATGCACCTTGACCTAAAACTGCTAAAAAATGAACAAATTCTCTTTATATAACTTATGGCTAAAACAGTTTTTCACTTAATTTTGTATGACTTTAAAGTCTGCTGTGACAAAAGTGTGTAGACTAAAATGATTGTTATCATTTTTAAATGCTTGTGTTAAAATGCTTTCACTCTTAAAAAAATATTGGCATGAGAACATATCAACTGACAACAACTTCTTCCTGTTCTATCCCCACTTTTCTCCATCTGGAACCTAAATGACTTCAACTATATTTAAATTTTTGCAATTTACAGTTTCAGTCTAGTTGTTATGTTGTTAAAGCGTCCAAAAATACACCTTTCTTCAAAAATTTTGGTTATGTACAATTACTCCTATAAGGTGCCATAAGACAATTTCTGAAAATTAAATGACTTTTGTAGGCCTTGTCCTTTAGGGTAATTTAGTAACTTACAGTTTTACTCTAGGTGTGTTATAGACTAATTTATAACACAAAAACTAATTATTTGTCCAAATTCATAATTAAAGGGCAATGATTCCTATGAAGATTCATCTTCCATTTTGGACTAAGCAATGATATGTAGGCATTGCTTTGCTAATCATTTGTGTGTTTACAGTTTCAATCTAGCTGTTATAGTTTATAAATAACAGGTCAAAAACGGAAAATTTAAGGAGTCATCTGAGAATTTAAGATCAATCAAGTGAATTTTAGAACATTTATTGCTGATCATTTTTGCTATTTACAATTATCGTTTTTAAGTTACAAGACAAATACAGAAAATTTTAGAAAAAAAATGCAATTAAATGGCAATAACTCATATAAGGGGTCATCTGACAATTTCAGACCAATACAATGAAGTGTAGGGCTTTTATTGCTGATCATTATTGCCATGTATAGTTTCACTCTAGCTGTTATAGTTTATAAGTTACAGGACAAAAACGGAAAATTTCATTTAAAAATATTCATTTAAGGGCATTAAATCATATAAGGAGGATCTGACAATTTCAGACATACTAAGTGAATTGTAGGGCTTTTATTGCTGATTATTTTTGCTATTGACAGTTTTACTCTAGCTGTTATAGTTTTTAAGTTACAGGACAAAAACAGAAAATTTCATAAAAAATTGCCATTTAAGGGCAACAACTCATATAAGGAGTCATCTGACATTTTCAGGCCAATACAGTGAATTGTAGGTTTTTTACTGGTGATCATTTTTGCCATTTACAGATTCACTCTAGCTCTTATAGTTTTCAAGTTACATTGTAAATAGCGAAAATTTTGTCAAAAATTGTCATTAAAGTCCAGTAACTCCTACAGGACGCAATTATACAACTTGGCACTAATACCAACTATTGTAGACCTTAATGTGCTCAATGCCTCAATTTGAAGTAGCGGTTTTGTCTATAGCTATTATAATTTTTTGAGATAATGACAAAAACGTGCATTGAAAACCATGTTCTATTTTTAATAACAATGGCCATCTTTGTCTGTTGATCAACACCCTGGGTACAAATTTGAAACTAGGAACCCTAAGGATGATGGCCCAGTGGTTTCAGAGGAGAAGATTTTTTTAAAAGTTTATGACAGACTATGAATGTCATAGTGATGGCAAAAGCTCACAAGATCCAGGTGAACTTTAAAAACTTTTAATTTTGACCCAGCATAAGTCCTTTTTGAAAATAATATTTTCTTGCAGCCAAATTGTTATATTATATAAACAAAAATATTGTGCTAACAACATCTTATTTTAAAAATTGAATGCACTCTTTAAAAGTTTCATTTACATTTTCAATGTGCTTTGGACAATACTTCCATATGTCCATAAAACTTCAATATAATGCATTTAATTCTTATATTTACATTATATTTCAATTAAAAAAATTCTGTAGGTCCCGATTTAAATTGTGCACTATGTATTTTTTTAATTTAAATTACTCCATGATGCTTGTTTACTGTGGACATCATCAAGGAAGTGTGTGCTCTTTAATATACTTGAAGACATACATATTTACATGGTAATACCACTCCAGCAATACTTACCATTTCTTGATCTTCAACTAATGTCAAGTCATATTCACTCATAGCTACAATGAAAATGATGGCTGTCACACCTTCAAAACAATGGATCCATTTCTTTCTCTCTGACCTTTGACCTCCAACATCAAACATTCTGTAAAAAAGTGATTACACTGAGTAGAGTATTATTTGATCAGTAAAAATATCAAGTTTTCATCACTAGTCCAGTGACAAGGATATACAATTCCAAAGCAAGGTTTCAATTTCCAAAGCAAAAATTGTATTTGTCTACCTTCATTGTACAGCAAATATTATGATTACATGACACAGTGCTATTAATGATTCTAACATAAAAACAAATACACTCAAAACAAAATTCCTTTCAGTTTTGGGGGAATAATTAAACAGGTAAAATGATACAGATCAATAAAACATTTGCATGTAACTTTATATGTTCTACACATAGCCACTGCAGTACTGCCATTACATAAAATTACCTGCATCATATTATAAATTTGCATTAAATTTTTTTTTCAAAATATTCTATGCAGGTTTCTTTGATGATTGAAACATACCAAAATAAGTAAGTCAATTGATGCCATCTATACTTATTATTTGGGATCCGGGCATCCTCAAATGTTTCCAACATTACAGAAAAGGTCTTCTTTGGTTTTGTTCATTTCTATAACAGACAGGTGCACACGACAATGTCTGTCATAGGTGAAATAAGAAAGTTGTTATGGCAATACAACAACGTTCTTGATTAATGTTATTGTTTTGAGCATTTTGATTGGATGTGGGATATAAACAATGGAGAAGTCTATAGGATATTGCAATGAGAAAGTTGTTTGTTTAGGAAAAAATATGTTTTACACTCTTAATTGATTGAATGGAGATAAGAGATTTCCCCCACATAATTACAGGCAAATCTCATGTTTTATCTATATTTATAGAACATACAACTTCAGCAACATTGAAAAATATTTAAAAGAAAAGGTTATAAATGGTTTCAATGTAGTGTTTAAAGATGGTAAATAATTGTCACATAAATGAAAACATGTCAGTTTAATTGTTGTACACTGTATCAGCTAGCCTGACTAAAACAACATTGGATTATCATCACAGATCGTTAAACACCGTAAATGAAGTGGTTGATTGCTACAAAATTTGTATAAAGGAATGTGATGTTTCTAACAACCTGCACTACCTGACAAAAAATGTTGGATCAATGTTCTGTCTGTGTGCATAGATAAAGTTAGTATGCCATTTGACAATACAGTTTGTTGCATGTGCATATTTCCTTCTAATTCCATGGCAGCTAATATTTTGAAATTGGCTACTTCTGTAGGGGTAAAAAACTATTGAAAATGGCAAACAAAAATTTGGATATATGTATATAAGCACCCTCCAAGAAAATAATCTTACATTTTTTATCTCAGACATAATCAATTATTTAAAAAGCTTTACAAATTTAACCATTTGAAAGCCATCATATGTCTGATTAAAACAATTTTAAAGCCGTCTCTGGTATTGATTTCTAGTCTTTGTTTTGTAATTATGGAAATTCACCTTAATTTACAATTATAAAGATATGATAAAAACTTTAATTTTGCTTTGATGTTATTCATGAAAACAACAAACATTATATGCATAGCCATTATTGCAGCTCAGATTTAACACCTCTGAGAATACAATCCAGTAAAATCTGTTTTATATGGATTAGAAACATTTCTTGTTTTAATACATGCTTTCATTTCTAAAAAAGTACTTTTAGTGCATACAAACTCGACAAAATCTAAGGAATTATTAAAATGAATATGATGTAGTTATAGTTATACAAAATAATAATGAAAACTAATTAAACTTTTAACATGCCTAGTTGTAGTAATATACATCTACAGTCAAAATGTACAGAAATATATAAAAACTGCATGAGTTTTAATTTGTAATGCAGTATACATTTTAGATTCTACAAATCACATACCAATTTTTTTTCCAAACATATAGTGAGCTGTAGGCATTAAAGACCCATAGCATATGAGTAAGAGGACCTTAAATCAAAAAATTCCTTTGTTTACTTCTGTAACAAAGGGTGAATTTCTGAGGGACCAAATAATCAACATGGATCTTTTTTACACACTATCATGACTAATCAAACTTGTCTTATCAACCTCCTCCATATAACAACTTCCTGTCTTATCCAATCGCATTTATTCCTCCCAAGCATTTTTTCAATCTCATTT
This sequence comes from Limnoperna fortunei, assembly GCA_944474755.1. NCBI lineage: Eukaryota > Metazoa > Mollusca > Bivalvia > Mytilida > Modiolidae > Limnoperna > Limnoperna fortunei. The sequence continues at coordinate 53,163,174 of OX104111.1, read as the reverse complement.
TACCTTTATATAATGACTCCCTATCTTACGAGACTAACGACCCAGACTAAGAACCCTGTTTTACGTTCGTTTTTAGAAAGAAAACATGCCTAAAACAACTATTGAAACAGAGACCTTTCAAATAACCTAGAAATATTCTAAAATCGTTTTTGGAGCCCCCAACACCACGGTTTGCCAAAATTATCAGGAATTCTATCAAAACTATGTCGACAAGTATGCAAAGGGGAAAAATCAATATGGACTGGTGTTAACTGGTTCTCAACTGTCTTTCACTTTCTGCAAAGTGTGTATTGTTTAAACAAAAGGATACCAGTAAAACTGGTACAAAAGAAAATAAAACACATAAAAAACATATGGGGAATAAAAATGACATGCGTTAAAATGATCTTATGATTGATGTATAATTTGTACTTTCTTTTTAAATAAAATAAATGTAAAATGTTTATTTTTTACTTAATTAAAAGAAACAATACAATTCACTCTTTAGTATTCTGACAACATGACAAATTGTCAGATGACTCCTTATAGGAGTTATTGCCCTTAAATGACACTTTTTTTATGAAATTTTCTATTGACACCATGTTCTATTTTTAGTAAAAATGACCATCTTTGTCTGTTGATTAACACCCTAGGTTCAAATTTGAAACTAGGAACCCTAAGGATGATTGTAGCTTTGTTTGAAAAAAATTGGCACAGTGGTTTCAGATGAGAAGATTTTTGAAAACGTTTACGAGGGACGACAGATGACGGACGACAGATGCCAAGTGATGGCAAAAGCTCACATGGACCTTTGGTCCAGGTGAGGTAAAAAGTGCAAAAACTTAAAGACCAATAAACTTTAATAATCCATTAATTAGACTTTGTGTTCTATTTTATGCATACTTAAAATGAAGGTCTTTGAATGTGAAGTGTGTCTCGACAATTCCTGTGGTTTTAACTCTGGTTCGTAAAACATCTTGTTCTGTAGGAATATATGAGGGTTGGGAGATTCTGTCTAAAGAATTCAAGTAACTGAAATAAAAAGAGAGTATAAAATACAATGAAGACAAAGAAACAAAACAAATATGTGATTAACCACAACATCTAATCTCCTGTCTACCACATTAACTCCTTTATTGAATCTATATCCCTTTATAGCATAAGTTACATACAATATTTTGGAAACATTAAGATCATGATTTCATATTGATTATTCCCTCAAATTACTTGTAATAATGTATTTCTTAGTTTCTTTTAATGGGGACTTACCTGTATGCATGTAAATTTAACCATGAAACCCTAACCAGTGTACATTTTTTATGAATTTTCTAAACATTTCATAAATAGTGAACTATTAAATCAAATACTGGGTGCAGTGATTAGATCATACAAAGGAAATGATGTATGATAAAGGATAGAGTCCTTTATTCTGTACATATCCTGCATCAAACACAAACATATATACAGTACATGTACACACAAAGTGTTGTTGAAAAACAAAGGAATAATTTGCGTCAACAAAAAAGTATAATTATATAAAATAATATTGTTTTGTTTGGTTTTCTATCCATATATAGACCAAGAAACAAATGTCTTTATTTTAAAATCAGTATCGATTTGCAGGTATTCAATGTGTTAAGATGGTGATACATTGCAAACAAACCAAATCTTGAGAGATAAGAGCAAAGATAATGTATGCTGCTAATTATAACTCAATTACAGATTATATGCTTTGACAATAGATAAAAACTATCACAAATTAAACATAAGGCAATTCATTATTACAGGTATTGTTTTTGCCATGTTTCTGAAAGTACATGAAAGAATTTTAAGAAATCAATATGGATGGATGTCCTGATGAGATATATTTAAAAGGAAATTCGTAATTTTGTCCTCAAAAGGAAGTTTTGTTTTCCATAAAAACAAATTCCACATGGCAACACAAATATTTTTATTGATTACATCCCTATAGGAGGATTATCAACATCCAATCATTGCTATATGTAAATTTCAATTATCAGGTGTAAAATGTGTTTCCACCAAAGGTGATTCTGAATTTTTAACAGTTATTTAGATACACCTTATACCAGGTTCAGTTATTCCTGTGTAAATACTCAAGAATTGTCAAACGCCTTGAAAAGTAGACAGCTATAATAGCTGTCACTGTTTACAAGTGTTTAACAGTCTAGTTTTATTTAAATGTAACCCATTCACAGTTTTACTGCTATTATATATGAAGTAGACATGTTGATTTCATTTAAAAATAAATTTCCAATTTTCTCTTTTAAAACAATTATAACCTAAACAAAGGCAAATCCACGGGTTAGAGTTTTTGAAAGAAAGGCTAAAATTCTGACATTTATAACACTTATTGTGTGTAACATATGACTACAGAACAAGAACCTCTTATCAACAAAGAAATAATATGATTTATAACAAAATCATTTTCATACATAAATGTGATTTAGCTTGCTAGTGACAAATTTATTTTTTATAATCATTTCAAGTGTTAACATTACCAATATATATGCATTATCCATTTCATAATGATATGTAGGATGGGTTTTAATCCAACAACAAAACAGAAAAGATGTAAATTTTCATGTTTAATCACTTACTATTCTGCAGAATCATTTAATTGGTATTCTCTTGACCGACTGAAACATTCTTGTACACCAGAATCTTTCCACAATCGTTTCATAATGGCTGCTAACTCTGTTGACAACTCTCCTTCATCTGCATTTCCCATCAATGCAAATAATTGTCTAGCATCATCCTGCAAATATAATTTTTGTCCTAAGTTGTGTATCTTAATCCTAAATTAAAACATTTGTATTACAGTCAATATAATGTAACATATTCACACTAAATATTCATTTACCACAAATTTTCCTTATATAAAAATTTTCTTTTTAGTTCAGACAACTGGTGAATGAGGATTTAAATTATGTAACTCGCTATTAACTGTTCTAATCTACAATAAAATTCATTAACCTAACTTATTTGAGGTGAAGGTCTCATGTGACTAACAAGTACTTAATTGTCATAAGCTATCATTGGAACTTCTTAAACATGCAAAGACATAAAGCAAAATGTTAACTGATAACTCTATTATTGCCTACACAGCAAAAACGAATCCATTCTCTGGACTTCAGTGGTATTCATTACAGGCGAGACAAAAAAACCAAACAACTAAAAAAACCAACAAGCCCTTAGTTGGCTCCATAAAACTTGCAGAAAAAATTAATTTAAAAACAAATCAACCCAACCAAATACCAAATTTTTAAAGACATTAAAAGGACTGTATATGAAGCATAAACGTTGGGACACTACAGTACAAGTTTAACAATCATGCACAGTAGGAAAACATGTATGTTCACGTACATGTATATTGGTAACTGACAAGTTGAATTTTGAGTGTCAAGATACACATGTCAATTTCATTCAACATTCTGTACAACAAATGTACTTGAGCTTTTCAGATCAAATCTGGATAAAATCCTGTCTCATGTTTGTAGTACAATTGTTTGATAAATAACATCATAACTACATATACAATTTATAGCCGATTCCTATAATATTAGATCATCATAAATGACACAACCCCACACACTGTCTGATGATACAACAATACTGGTAACATTCTTATGTTAGCATTTTAACAAGCTCATTTCTTGTTTTTTCATTTGTTTGAATGGTGTTTTATGTCACTTTCAGCAATTTTTAGCTAAATCATGGTGTCTAGTTTTTTTAAGGGAGGAAGCAGGAGTACCCAAAGAAAACCATCTTACTTCTTGGTAAAAAACATTAAATTTGTGTTGTTTAGAATTTACTATTTACTATTAAAAGATTAAAAAAGATCAAAGAAAGAATTTTTTGTTAAATTTCAATATCAAATCTCAAGAAAATTGGGATTGTGATGAAATTTATTTACTATACTATCAGAGCCCAACATAAATAATATATAACAACCTGATTTTCTGGATACACACGTATCATATATCCTATAAATGCAGTCCTTACAGTTTACAGAAAAATCAATTAAATTATTTATTAGTACAGCTATATTAGGTACATGTACAGGATATGACCTCACAATTGATACATGCAGAAATTTAATTTGTCATCTTGCTGCTTGCAACATCCATCACATCCTCACAAGTCAGGGTTTCTGTTTCCACATGTGTCCACGAACCCCTGACAAACTTAGATAGGAAATTCCCGGGCTAGAAGACACTATTTTGATTGGCTACATCATACCTTGATGTAGCCAATCAAAAGCTCGCTTTCATTCGCGGCTTGGTTAGGGGATATCACGATGTCGATTGTTAATAAACCAAACGGATGTGTTTTATAGACCATGTGAAAATCGGTGTATTTTGTACAGTAGTGTTATTAGTTTGTTATTACCGCGTTATTTATTAGTTGGGTTACGTTTTCTTCCTACTCAAGAATGAGTAAGAATGACTATGCCAAACACTTGCTTCTTTCAAGCAATTTCATTAGTTGATATTTTGAAGGTTTGACGTCATATGAAAATCTTCTAGCCCGGGAATTTCCTAGCTAAGTTTGTCATGGGTTTTGTGGACACTTGTGGACACAGAAACCCTGACTTGTGAGGATGCATCCATCATAATACTTCAAGGACACCTAATTAAACTAAATACATGAGACTAAACTTTGTAGATAAGTATGGTTTTGACAAGATGAATTAACTGGCACAAAAATTTCATTATGCCTAAAATGTAAGTTCAGATACATTCAGAATCATTCAGGGTTGTGTTTCCTTATTTATGTACAATAAACACAAGAATTCATAGGTTGTTTTTTGTTTTCTTTTACATGCAAATACAAATTAAAATCTATTTTGTAAAGTAACTTCTTAATAAAGCACATATAATGTGCTTTGAACAATAAAACCTAAACCTTTATCAATGTTCAAGTAATGTTACACATGTTGTATTTTAGATGCACCAAACCCTAGTATAACCATTGTTGAAAACCCACTGCCAGTCCATTTCTCACTATGTTACCGCTTACAGAAAATAGCAAGAATATTGGCTGCACATGGGTCTCCTATTAATAATATAACTAGAGGTGAAGTTTCAGGTCATTATCATCCAAATGTAGGTTTGTCAATTCTATGTACCTGTATACATTCCAATATATATACTTATGATTTTAAATGTACAATGTACCGTAAAAGGTAAAAATCTATAATACCACTATTTACAAACAGATTATTATCAATAAATGGTCCACACTCCTAATTCCATCAAGAATTTGATATAAACAGTTACAAATCAGACTTAAGTTTTTAATCCTTTCCATTTATACAAATGTTTTCTAGTTTATACAGTGTATAATACACATTCTTCCAGCCTATTACTAAGGAAAGGAAAAGCTTTCATAATCAGTTAATATATCGACCCATTTTGAAGGCTTCAGAATCATGGACATGATAGTTTTAACAGTTGTTCATATGTGCCCTACTTTTACACACTGGAAATGACAAAATAATTTTTTGATAAACAAGTAGTTAACTATAATTAGAATTAAAAATATAAAAAGGAATATTCTTCCCTTTGTTCAAACATGTACTATTTTGTGACTAAATGCCTTGATTTATCAGTGTAACTTTAGTCTTCCTCTTCAGTCAAGATATGAACAAGGAAATACTTAATTCTGGCTATAACAACAATTGACCGTTTATCTTAGGACTTCAACTACTTAATATTTCCTTAACTTCCAATCTATGTAGACATCTTTTATTTAAAGACATGTCTACACACAATATTTATACCTATGTGTCATTAAATATTATATTATATGATGTACTTTTTATGTAGTATATTGTGAAAAGAACATTCTCTTTGTAGCATTACCTATATAGTTTTAACGACACAAATGAAATATGTGCATATATTCTGTTGAAGTAATGTATCTAGGGAATCCCCTACAATTTGATTGGTTAATCAAGACGGGGATATCATACCGTATTCCCTGTGAAACCCCGGGGATATTAAAACCAGTTTCAAAATGGCGTCTATTCATTGAATAATTTATTTGTTTTACATAACATAAATAGTTAAACATAATATAAAGATATCAAATATCGATTTTAAATACATGCATTTTACGGAATCTTTCATCTCCGTCTGCGATTTGTCTTGAAATTAACAAGGGAGATAACCGATAACTTGAAGTCTTCAAAATGGCAAACAAAGGCATTTGCATCGCACTTCGAAAGTGAAATTTATCATTAAAAGTTGAGCTGGGAATAAAAAGTCGTAAAGAAATAAAGGTTATAAAATTTAAAATGCCATAAAAAGTTTCGTTGGAAGCTCAAATATGTTGAATGGTAGGTTCTCCGATAGTCGGGTGGTCCAAACTAAAGCATGAGAAATGTCTATTATCTAATTATATACTCTAGAATATTAGTACAAGAAGACTTCAACAGAATATAATTGTTATTCGGGCTTCACAGGGGATACGGGTTCATATTCCCTGTCTGTGTTCTATATTCCCTTCGCTTCCGGCTCAGGGAATATAAAACACAGACAGGGAATATGAACCCGTATCCCCTGTGAAGATCCCGAATAACATATAGTATATTCTGACAGTAGAAAGTGTTGGAGAATGTGCCGTTTCACGTTTAGGCCCAGTGTAGTGTAGATTTTGAAAAAAAAAATTTGTTGAAACTTAAAATAAGTTGTATTGAATCAATTTTTCTGGGTAGAAAGACAAAAGGGGAACACTATTATTTTTACTTGACCTGAAGTTCGATGGTAGAGAAATAATTCAAAAGCTCTATATACATGAGTATCAAATTAATTATTTTTCACTTTTATAGATTTTTGAACTTGTAAAACTGCTTATGTCCTGAATATAGCAGAAATAATGCTCTTTTGGACATAAGCAGAATAAATACATCACCAACTATTTCTATACATCACAAAAATACAGGCATATAAAGATACTTCAATTAGTATTGAGGATGGGGGACTCTTAGTTAAATACTTGCAAAGCTAATACATACATGCATTGTTCATGTAAAATACTATGTTTTATATGTTAATTGTGTATTTCTACGGTTATATTGTTTAATTATATAGTTTTGTCACAAACTCTGTTTAGATGTTTATATGACAATAAAATTTGTATTTGTATTTATAATAAATAATTACAGATATTCTCATTAAAAGAAAATAAAACTAATGAATCAATATCAGTACCAAAGTATTTGTCTTCAAAGAAAAACAACAATGTACTTTTATGTGTATTGGCAGACACATGTGTACAACAAAAATGATGTCATTATCTTACCAACAGACACACCTGCTACTTGATGTTGGTTATCAAATGATATGTCATTTACTGTTATTACTAGATTATACATGTAATCGAGTACAATCATCTTAAATAAAATGTGTTGGACAGAATTTGTTGTTTTCTAACAATGAGCCACTGGCTATTGTCAAGAACATGTGATTTGTGTTTTTGTAACACAGTGAAATGTCTCATATTTCTTATTTACATGTACAGGCGTTAAAGGTGATCATCATTTCTATATGTGTGCTGCCATACATGAACATGTGCATTTGTCAGCAGGATGAAACCTAACAAATGCCTAATGTCAAGTTTTCAATTTAATTCAATTTGCACCAATGTGTAATTCAGTCTGCAGATAAACTATAGTCTTGTTCTTTAGCAGATTAATTATGTATTTTCTGTTTAAGGTTTTGATTCAGCAATTTATGTGTTTTTACATGTATGTCAGACAGAATAACAGGACATTATAGTGTGACCTTATGTTTACCACTGCTACAACACAAAAAAGGTCAACTGATAGTCAGGTGCAGAACAATTATTGGATCACATTTCATGAAATATATTTTCCAGTCATTTGGTCAAACACAAATAATAAGACTGCTGATCCAGCAACAATTTTACCCGACAGGTCCAGCAAACCTGCATATTTCATGAAAACTGAAAACTCTACAGGGAAACTGTTACCTGGGTAGTTCATAATAGATTTAGTACATAAGTCTTAATTCCACATTGACTAACGTGACGACACTTAGCAATAAGACTACACTACTATAGATGACCCTAGTAACTGTATAGTAAAAACTTTTCAAAAGTAGTGAAAGCAATGCAACCAGTTAAAAGTTAAGATTTGATCAATATGAATTACCCAAATTGTGTGAAATGTCTGTATCACTAACCTAATACAACACATTTCAACAATTTCCTTTATTTACATAAGTTCCTAGGTGGCTGCGATTTAGAATTAATGACAACAAAAAATAAAGTAATAGACTTTAGACCATTAAAAAAAACATTGTGACAGGTTTGTTTTTCATTGATATGTAAATGGTTTCAGAGAAGTAGCCTTTTCAAACTTGTACCAAAAGGTATACATGTACATTTAATTATGTAAAGTCCATTTTAACACAGATTTCAGTTTTTTAAGCAAAAAAAAACATTTTGTATGAAAAAAATATGTAATAGACCATCCAATAAACAATCAAGCATTTTTTTGTTTCTAAAATGATGGTATTTAAACATTTTCTTATAGTTTTTCCTATGTAAAACTAAGTACATGTACATACATGTAAACTGATTGGCAGACATTCTAAAAAGTCCTATCGTAATAAAAAACTAACTTTGCAAAAGACAATCCAACTAGATGGTTTCCATCTCTGTAGGCCCTGCTGACAATAGGTTGTCATTAAAAAATTGTAAGAACATTTGGTGATTCTAAAAACTATAATGGGACAGTCACGAAAACATGGTACTCAACACATTGCCTTGAAATGATCTACCAACATACCAAATTTCAAAAGCCTACCTCACAACAGAAAAAAGTTACAGTCTGGACATGATTTGTCATTCAAAAAGTAATAATGCAACTTTGAGGTCAAAGGTCAACAAAAACAATCATTGCACATTTTATGGTTTACGACGTTACTTCAGAGTGAATTGTTCATATGGATCACAAGACATTTATACACCCATCACGGATTTAGCCATGTGACTCGCTATTATTATGAATGTATGATTATGCAGAACTATTTACATGTAGGTCTCATTTGCCACTTTAGCTTGGTATCTATTTAAAACAGTACAAGTGGGATAACTGGTCATTCATGTAAATGTTGGGCACCTGAACATGCCTATCCTGTTCAATTTGGATTTTAATTCTGTGGTTTATAGAATTCATTGCCTTTCACATTTTAATTCATTTTAGGGTTAGGAATTTCAGTCTGCTCAAAATGTCTTTTTCTTATTTCATCAATGGACATTACTATTGAGCCTTTGCATGTACATTGTACTTTAGTTCACAATCTGCCAATATAACATAATGGAAATTATTTCTCTGGTGTTGACATTTTGTGCCAATGTAGAAAACTTCATCATGAAGTATTAATTAACTCCCTTGGAAACTGATAAACTAGAAATCACAACTGAAAATCAATATCATGCTACCTTAAAAAGTAAATGATTATATATGGACTTAAGGCCAGAAGGATTTCATATGCTTCTATTTGTCAATTTTTCCAATATTTCCTTCTTTTTCTTAACAGTATCCAATAATTTTAATCAGTAAAATACTGTTAAAAAAAATTGTCAACAATTGCCTGTATGGGATGTTGGATTGCTACAGTAGATAATGATACTGTACAGACTAAAATAGTAATATATGCATTTAAAACGTTGTACTACAATATCTAGATACACAATTAAAGCATAAAGTTTTACACTTTAAAAATTGCACAAATATTTTGTATGACCAACAGGCTTTATCAGTTATAAACTTTATATTTTATGAAAATTTGTGAACATTTTTATCCTGCATCAATAAAACACATTTATACTGAAGAAACTTGAAGAAAAGAACATGCCATAGCAAATTAATATTTTAGCATGTAATAAAGTAACAACATGAAGTCACAATCAAAGATCATATTCAAACAAGTTCTGAACAAGAACAAAATACTACATATTGTTTAATCTTGGGACAAGACAAGGGCACCAGGAGACTTCATAGTCACTAACAGAATAAAGCAAAAATATATTCAGCAAATGTGTTGATTGCAGCTCAATTAAAAAATGCCTGTATCCTAAATGTCCTTATTTTTGCAGTCAACTTATAATTTTATAAAATACTGTTCGACAAGTATGTGTAAATTTTTGGACTGTGTAACCTTAATGTACAAAAAAGTCAGCGTTAATTACTGCCATTATATTTTTATTAATTTGGAAATCAATACCACATTCTCAACAGACACCAGTCAACTAAAAATTGTAAAACTAATGTGTATATATTCATCACAATGATATTGATTTCCATAGAGTTTTAGGGTATGATGATAAAAGACTTGAGATTAAAAGCTGACGATTTTTACTTTGCCAATCCCAAGCTGCTGAATATACACTAAAAATCTATAAAAGCTTTCAGTGCTACTAGTCTGAAATGTCAACTCGCTGAACATTAATCCAATTACAGCTTTGCTTAGGAACTAAATTTAAATTGATTGAATGTCCTAGAAATGTCCAAATGTTGACACCTGGGCTTAAAAGCATGCAAGGTTTTCTGCAATCAAAACATTAATTGGGGATTAGCATCTTGTTCTACACCTACTAGAAACACAAATTAGTCAAAAAGTGTACAACTGATCGATTATGATGTCCACAGTCGGTAATCTTTGTAAAATAAATTGACCAAAGTTTACACTGAACTTCACAGAAATTATACTCATCAACACAATTGTTACCATAACAACTCCAGGTAAATACATAAAATTGTCAATTACATGTAGGAAAAAAAATTGTTGTCATATAATAATGATGTGACACCAGGTGCCTAAAGCCATTAATTTATGTCTGTATGGAATGTACAAGGTCCACTAAATTAAACCTGGTAGGACACCTTTGGTTTAATCTAACAAAGTATAAGTGTTCCAATCATATGCTGAGACTACTTTTGTATCAACAACTTTGAACAGTTGGGATTGAGTGAAAAGATTAAATGTATTCTAAACCGCTATATCTAAGTGCAATATAAGGAAAAATTGAACACAGCTGTTGGCAAAAAAAATTCATTCCATATTGTTCTAGAATTCAAAATGATGAATTCAAAATAATTTGTAAGAATGGGCTGTATCTGACACTTCACAAATGTTATATAGTGATAGTTAACAATCATCAACCTTCTTTAGGGGGCCTCGGTGGCCGAGTGGTCAAGGTAGTTCGTCTACTATTGATCACGTGGTCTGTCAACACTGAGATTGCGGGTTCGTTTCTCACTGCAGGCAGGGTGTACTCGACTCCAATCTTAATTGACAAGGATTGCCAGTTTTCCTACCGCAGGTCGGGGGTTCTCTCCGGGTACTCCGGCTTCCTCCCCCAATAAAAACTGGACGCCATGAAATAGCTGAAAAATTGCTGAAAGTGGCGTTAAAACACCATTCAAACAAACAAACAAACAAATCAACCTTCTTTAGTTATAAACCTACTCTATAAACAATCTATACTGCTCAACCTTTTTTGTTGTTCTGCAGATTTGTTTCCTTATATATGTACTATCTCAGTATCTGGACATGTGAACTTGATATATTTGCAACAAACTGTCAGATTATACAACAATTAACACAGAAAAAAATAATACTTTACAAAGATCAGTCACACCACCCACACACAATGACCAGAGAATTATTGGAAATTTTATATATAATAATGACAATTAAAGTCTACAGAAAAATTTTTAAAAAAAGATATATTTTAATCAGCTGTTCAAGAAAATTTGAGGATTATGTATACATAATTTACAAGCTTTATGGGCCATAAAAACCATACGCCATTAACAATATACAATATAGGTAATTTATAGACAGGACACAAAAATATATGCACAAATGTTTACTGTAGTTAGGTTTCATGCAGACTTACAGCTCTATCTGGGTGACCAAAATCAATTTTTAGTTGTCCCATGGCCCTGATGATGGCCATCATGGATTGTATTGTATTACTGTATACAACAGGTTTATACTGCAGACATTCTTCTTGGGAATAACCCTTTTCATGAATAATTCTGAAAATAACATAAAAAAACTTAAATACACATTCTTGAAATTGTTTGTATGATGTTATTTACAGTACTTATATCAGGAAGTAATGATAATTTATGAAACAAGGTCAATTAATGAACTAGCCATATATGTTCATATTTACACCAGTAGATATAGGAAGTCAGTTTACACACCGTACAACCGTTTTTCATCGCTACGATCATCTGCCGACTGATCCGATCATTGTTGTGTGTTGACACGGAACTTGGGTGGTCAGTCGGGTAAGAAATACTAATTATTACTACACATCTATGCATAATTATAAATTAACCCAAGCGTCAATTGTTCACATATATAATAAAGTTTTAATAAGAATTGCTATTTTGAATAAGGCATTGATTTTTCTTGACATTTTACTTATTTTTCTCGAAAGTGTCGTAAGAAAATTAAACATTTTCAACTTCATCCCTCGTTTTCACAGAAAAAAGTGGTTATTGTATAAATATTGATCGGTAGATTAGTAGATAAATCTATCCCCTTCAAAATGGTATATGCAACAATACACAAATGTTAATATGTCACGCGTAACCCGCTCTTGCATCCAAGGATGTGCATTAAAAATGGTCCGATCATCAACTGTCGAATGATCCGATCAAAAGATGACGGTTGATGATCGGACCATTTTTAATGCACATGCTTGGATGCAAGAGCGGGTTACGCGTGACATATTAACATTTGTGTATTGTTGCATATACCATTTTGAAGGGGATAGATTTATCTACTAATCTACCGATCAATATTTATACAATAACCACTTTTTTCTGTGAAAACGAGGGATGAAGTTGAAAATGTTTAATTTTCTTACGACACTTTCGAGAAAAATAAGTAAAATGTCAAGAAAAATCAATGCCTTATTCAAAATAGCAATTCTTATTAAAACTTTATTATATATGTGAACAATTGACGCTTGGGTTAATTTATAATTATGCATAGATGTGTAGTAATAATTAGTATTTCTTACCCGACTGACCACCCAAGTTCCGTGTCAACACACAACAATGATCGGATCAGTCGGCAGATGATCGTAGCGATGAAAAACGGTTGTACGGCGTGGTTTAAGTAGATTTAATTAAATTATCATTCTGATACTTTAAGGAGGTTATCACTTGATAGTCCAGCTTACTCCTACAATAATAACTGAAGGATGAAAGAGAACAAAAAAACTGAAAGTAGCATTTTACTAAAATGAAAAACATGTATGTCTATACACTGCAGCCTAAAATGTGAACTGTACATGTAGTTTCAATCATTACAGGCTTACCTAAATGTATTTATATTAATATTAAACATTAAATTTATTATCAGTTTTTTTGCACTGGATTACACGGACAGCAAACAAAAGTGCATGTTCAGTATATTAGGGTCCACAATAAGTCCAAATCCACTGTGAATACATTGTAAAAGCAAACTGTTACAACTACTCTACAAAACCCACAAATAAGTTAAAGGAACCAATTGTTATATATATAATGAATGTAACCAATGTAACTGTATGTAACCAAGCCTATATCAGGGTTACAAATGTGGATATGTTGAATTTAGGACACATTTCTGGACATATATGCACCAAGAACCAGGTTACTACCAGTATGTTATAAAAATCTTCATAAACAGATCTACATTTTCTGTCTGTCTACCTTTTTGAAGCATACTGACAACATGGTTAAATTCATAAAAATCCAATGTTTTAATAGTTGGTCAGCCGAAGTTTGAGACCAGATGTTTGTCTTTGATTCCGTAATTAGAATACTGATTTTACAAATGTGTAGTTCCATTTTAAGTATTTCCGGTTAAAAAAAAAAGGTTGTTTGCTAACCTTTTTACCATTTGGAAAAAATATATTTTATACTCTTGTTTACTACTTAAATATAAAAATAGACACCATCATACACCTGAAAAAATTGCTGAAAATGGCTATTCATGTGAATCAGAAACAATCAAATTAAATTTATCCTGATTTTTACCACCGGATGGCCCTTTATGTCCACTTGTACCCAATGAATTATTTTGATTCTAATATGACATACTTTAATAACTTTGAACTAAGGCTTAAATAAACATTCTTTAATGACTTGTATTAAAACATGTCTACAATACAAATTTATTTCTATTCTAAAAATTTGTCTGATAAGGCAATTCCAACACATGTTTGAATCTGCAACTACTTGAGTAGAAAATACATGTACTGTAAAGAACCTTTAATTCAAACTCATCTTTACCTACATGTATTGTACATGCACATGTATATGTATAAATACATAACCCAGTACATGTTACAATTGAAGATATCCATCTGCACACATACATGAATGTTGGATTAGTCCCATTTATAGAAAGTTAATTATTAGTTTTCCTAACTTCACAACAGGAAGTGTTACTTACATGTATAGAAATTATCATCCAAGGCAAATAATGTTATGGCTTATTTGAGAACATTCAGTAATAGTGCAATTTTAAGTTATATTATATTTTTATTATTATAGAAATCTATTATAAGAAACTGTTTCTAATTTGGTCAGACATGCAATTTAATATAATATGGCATTGAGTATGGAACATCAAATAATTATTGTGTAATCCAACACACCTAAAACATATAAACATATAAAAAATGACTATGAAATACACAATTTTACTAAAATTATAACTTAAATAATAGGAAACAGGAACTTACATCAGATTAGGTTTGTGTCAGGATTTAGAATAGGTACTGAAGCAGCATACAATGTACATATTTTTAACTGCTAACTTTTGTGAGAAAATCCTTTTCATTCTTACCCATTCTTAAATGTACTTACTTCATTTGTTTAACAATTGTACTCTTTCCAGATTCTCCAGCACCTAAAAGATAGAAATACAGTGTAATTCATAGATTCAACATGGATTCTGGTTTTACACAAGATTTCAATACCATTAATTCAATAAATTTAATATTAATTGTCAGCTGTAGTTAAGAAATGAAACTTTATGCAAATAATTTTGCTTCAGTGTATGTACATACATGTTATCGGTTGTGCAGAAAAGTAAAATTCAGTAAAACCCAAAACAATTGACATATTATTTTGACCAGTGATGCAGGAACATACAAACTGATTGTGGAGACAAAGGGCATTATTTTTGTTCAGTTAATTTTCAGTAATTTGTTGTTTGTCAAGATTTCCATTATTGATGCTCTTGTACTTTGCATGCATTAAAACATAACGTTTTGTGAATGGCATTATACAATTATTAACTTATATAAGTCACTACTGCATGACCATAACTGTGTCCTATGTGAGACTCAAACCTGCAATCTCAGTGCTGACAGACCACATAATTGAAAGTAGATGAACTACCGTCATCACTCAGCCACTACAGGCACAGACAGAAATATGAAGAATGATGTAAATCACTAAATGGTAGTCTTAATATGAAGAAATTATTTATTTTAATTCAAAAAAGGAGATTATAGTGAAGTTATCTTTAAAGATAACAGTATTCATGTTTTCTACCATACTTCATAAGTTCATTTTTCTAATGTGGTTTTCTATTTAATGTTAAGATTGAGTGTATTAATGTTTTAATTACTGTCCCTTCTCACCTGCTATGAAGACTTGGAAGGCAGTAATGTTTTTTATATTGGCATTTGCTACAAAAGTGACAAAATTTAAGCAAACAGCTACATTTTAAACTGATTCCCTACATTAGAAGCATACATGTTCTGCCTTATTCCCCTAAATTTAAATTCGGGAAAACTTCTGTGGACAGAATCAAAAATTACTTCAATTTAACAGTATCTTGTTTTTGTGTACATGTGTATCTTACTTCTCATGAAAGATGTCACCAAGTTTGCAAATTTAATGGCAAATAACAAGCTCACAGCTCACCCAAAGCCATATTTTAAAAGAACTTAGAAGTCTTTATTTTTACATTCAAATTGCAGGGCAAGAATTACAAGGATAATTCACTTCTTCTTTCCAGGCTAAAAGCATTATTATGCTTTGCTTTCTTTTTATACAGTGTTACAG